>OY992532.1:61250786-61850786 GCA_963921185.1 Dasysyrphus tricinctus | reverse complement strand
CGAACCGTAGGAATCCCGAGATCCCTGTGAAGATCTTCGTTTCTTATATACCATGGTGCATTTACAAATGACCTAAGCAATTTATTTTCAAACGTTTGTAATTTATTTAAATTTGTATCGCAGGTACAACCCCAGAGTTGTATACCGTAAGTCCAGACAGGTTTAAGTACCTGCCTGTATAAAATCAACTTATTATCAATACTAAGCTTGGAATATTTACCGAGTAGCCAGTTCATATCTCTTAATTTACTTTTTAATTCTTCGCATTTCTTTTTACGTGCGGCTTCCATTTTAATTTCGCGTCTAGAGTCATTCCCAGGTATTTTGCTTCATTCGCAAATGGTACACGACCGGGCAATCTATTTATTTTTTTATACGTAAAGTCCACGTGGACTGACTTTTGTTCATTTAGCGCTATTCGCCATGTTTTTGTCCACTCATTGACATTATTAAGAGCATTTTGTAATTTAATCGTAGCTTCGTTAATCGTTTTGCCTACTGCTAGTATTGCAGTATCATCAGCAAACGTTGCTACGAAAGTGTCTTCTGTTTGAGGTATATCACGTGTAAATAGAAGGTACAGAACTGGACCTAAAACACTACCTTGTGGTACCCCAGCCACTATTTCTTTGAAATTAGAATATTCATTTCCGTGTCTTACACGAAAAAGTCTGTTTTCTAGATATTCGTTAAGAATTTTATAAAGTCCTTCAGGCAGAACTTGTCGTAATTTGAATTTGAGGCCTTCGTGCCACACCTTGTCAAACGCTTGTGACACATCCAAAAAGACCGTCGAACAGATTTTCTTTTCTTCAAGAGCTCTCTCAATTACGTCAGTTATTCTATGCACTTGATCAATTGTTGAATGCTTGCTTCTAAATCCGAACTGATGTTCAGGTATTAATCGTTTCTCTTCTATTATAGGCTGCAGGCGCAGGAGTAGTATTCTTTCAAAAACTTTCGATATTATTGGAAGAAGCGAAATCGGTCTGTAAGAATTCTTTTCGTGAGATGGTTTGCCAGGTTTCAAAACCATTATGACTTCCGCAACTTTCCATTGGCTTGGACCATATACTAGCCTTAGAGCGGCATTTATTATATAAAGGAGGTTAATTAATCCTTTATTAGGAAGCATTTTTAATATTTCCGCTGTTATTAAGTCATACCCCGGAGCTTTATTAGACTTTAGCTTCTTTATTTCTCTGTTCAATTCAGCAAGCGTAGCATTTCTGGTTCTGTAATTTTCACTTGAGCTAAAACTCATATTAATATTTTCATTGAGTGCTTGCCCATCGGAAGGTTTAAATGTTTCTTCCAAGCTTTGGTTTTTTCGTTGTTTTTATAGCTTTCCAAAGTGAGTAGTTGGATTCTTTCCCAGCTGACAAGCTTTCAAGGTAATTTTCAACTTCACAGTTTTTGAAATCTGATATCGCTGTTTTTAGCATATTACACAAGCGATTTAAATGAGCTTTGTGTTGAGGAGCACGGGTTCGCTGCCATTTCTTACGTGCTTTTCGTTTATCTTTTATTAAGTCTTTTATTTCCTGCGGATATTTTATATCTTTATAGCGCGGCGTAACCCTTTGATAAGGTGTGTTATTCCACGCTGCCTTTTGTATTATATCAACAAAGGTATCTACTGCGTCTTCAAGCTCAAGAGGCGTTTGTAATGATACCCTCAATTCAACGTTGTCCTCGATATCTTTCTTAAATCCTTCCCAGTTGGTTTTACCGTTTGTTAACCTGGGTGGTTTTTCAATTTTGACAAGGCTTTCGCTCATAGTGAGTATGACTGCAGAATGATCAGAGAACAGATCATGGCCTTCTGAAATTTCAATACGGTTGGAGGGTATTCCTTTTACCATAAACAAATCGATTAAATCAGGTATTTTTGACGGATCAGTTGGCCAGTAAGTTGGCTTTCCAGTCGAATGAAAATCGCAATTATTTTCCATTCCTGCCTCATAGAGCATTCGACCCTTTTGAGATATGCATCTTGAAGCCCAAAAGGTGTGCTTCGCATTAAAGTCGCCACCAACAATTAAGTTTGGGCTTAGCGACTTTATCAATGTCGTAAATTCACTCTTATCGATTTTGCAACGCGGAGGGCAATATATCGAAGAGACATTGAGAAGAATGTTTTTAGTTCTAACTTGAACACTACTCAATTGCATCGATTCTACCTCTATTTTCAGGCCTATTGAGTGTTCAATGCACTCTTTTATATATAACGATGATCCACCCCTTGCTTTATTTGAAGGATGAACAGCGTGGTAGTCAAGAAACCCGTGGATTTTAAGATTTGATTCATTTTTGGCATGCGTTTCTGATATCAAACATGTGTCGATATCATTTTCCTGCATATACATCTCTAATTCTCCAAGTTTTTGCCATAATCCGTTGGCATTCCACGTAAGAATTTTAAACTTTTCCATCATAATTTTTTTGAGAGAGATTTGGGTCGAAAACAATTTTCGAGCTTACTTAACCTATCAAAGATAAGTTTATTTGTGTCACATTGTTCCTCAAGTTTCGACAGAATTATTGAAAAGACTTTTGAAACCGGGTCTGTTTCAGTGTCGTTGTTTGCGGGTATATTTTTGGCCGCTATTTGGGCATATGTTTCTGCATTTCCTTGCTTTGATATATTCTCCGAAGGTATTGACACTGTTTTCTTTTCCTTACGGATACTAGGTTTTGGAGCTTTACTAGATTTGGAAGTCTTGGGAATTACGGTTTCTATTTGCCTTTGTGGGTTTCTTTGTGTTTTGGCAGATTTCGATCGCCGCTTTTGTAATTCTTTAGCTACTTCGCAGCCTCTATAGTTTGCCGGGTGATTTCCATTACAATTAATGCACGTCGGTGGACTTTCACTTTTTCCGATGCAGTCAACGGTTAAATGCTTTCCGGCGCATTTTACACACCTTGGCTCTTTTTTGCAATAAGTTTGGGTGTGATTGAATTCTTGACAGCGTTTACACTGAGGGACTAACCTTTTGCTCTTTCTTAGAGGTTCGATCTTAACTACGATGTTTAGAATTGTTTTGATTTTATAAATTTCATCTAGTTTTTCAGTCTTATCGAACGAAAGTATAAATAGTGGAAGACCACGCTGTACCACTTTCGTTTCACCCTCTTTTGTCTGTTTCTCTCTTTTGACGATGTTAATTGCATCTAAGATTTTGAATTTGCGCTCTTTTAGATCACTAATGATATCGTCTTTTGAACATGATGCGTGTAAGCCTCTCGCCACAACACGTAAGGGTCTTTCCGACTTATTTTCATAGGTATACCACTCTACTTTTTCTTCGTTTAGTTTTCGCGACAGAAGGCGATAACTTTCGGGGTCTTTCACACATACTTTCCATTTGTTGTTATTGAGCGAAATAACTTTAAAAGCCGATGGTAGTAATGCCTTTAATATGGTTTGCAACTTGTTATACTCCTCAATACCGATAACATTTATCGGTGGCGGGGGCCGTTCCTTAACAGGTTTTTCTTTTACTGTCGCATGTTTTGGTGAAACTATTATTTCAAAAGACGAGGCTGCCTCAGGTGAAGAGCCAGCTTTACGCTTTTTACTTAATCTTTTCTTTGAGGACTTTTCCGTTTCACGTGCTAGCTCTTCTTCGTCTGTTTCATATCTAGAATTATTGACTTCTGGCAAGCTAGCTTTGGAGTTTATTTGAGAATTTTTGCCTTTCAACATCTCATTTTCTTTTCGAAGAAGATCGACTTCTTTTTTTAGCTCTTGATAAAGTTCCATCACTTCATCAAGTCTTCGTCGAAGTTCGTTATTATCTTTTTCAAGATTTTCTGTTTTATCTGAGTCTTTTTTGGCGCGCGCTGGCGTGACGGGTGGACTCTTTTGCCCGAATTTGGATGGTTTTATACTCGATTTAGATGGTGGTGATCGAGATACCCTTGCACTTTTTAGGAAGGGATTTATTAAATGCAATAATTGGCTCTCCCCAGAATCCATAGAGCCGACCTCCGAAGAGGGTGGATTTTCCAGTGAACCTGGACTGCCACCTGGGGTACTATATCTTATTGTTTTGCTCATTGCATAGTTATGTATACATCAATCTCAGTATACGGAGTTTGGATTTTAGTCGCCTCTTACGACAGGCATGCCTACCTCGGGTATATTCTTGCCCCTTACCCGCAGGGGGTTAATAATTGTGATAACAACAATTTTTTTTCTTTTATGAAGGGTAAGATCACCTGATTACAAAAATAGTGGTCCAAGACGTTTTACAGGCAGCCTTCTGCCTTACAGACGCTTTCAAGGAATGGTTTTTTTATTCAAATTTCCACCATATAACTTTCAATATGAAGAATAATTGAATATGAAGAAAATTTGAAAAGAAATTCTTCTGTTTAAGTGGAGTGACCGAATATATAATTCAAAGTTAAAAGTTCAAGTATCGTACCTGGACGAAACGCAATCATGGAGTTGAGCTCACTTGAACTCTTAACTTTGAATTTCAATATGAAGAACATATTCTAAACTTCCAACCGTGTCACTCATGTTTGCGATAGAAATACAATTTGGCCCAATTTGCTTTCAGACTCGGCAACTTAACACCTTCAAACCCGTTTTTTTCAGCTAGGTGCAGATGTGCTGCACTTGTTTTGCACCAAATATGCCACCCTGCTGCCTTAACAGAATGCAAGACAGAGCTGGAATAGATGTCAAAAATGCTGCAGCCGAAATTGCATGAGTCGAACAATTTTTAACTTTTACTGCATTTTACTACATTTTTGACATCTACTGCAGCATTTTTGATATCTATTCCAGCTGTGTCTTGCATTCTGTTCAGGCATTTAATTAGCTATAAATTAAAAGCATAATACAGAAAATAAAAGAGAATAATTAAAAACAAGCAGAGTATTTGCATTAGATCATATTTTGATTGCATACTATCTATTCCTTCCTTTCTTCTTTTTCTACAATAAATTGACATATCCAGTTTTGTACTAAAATTTGCGCACTAATAGGAAAAATATGTATCGTTCACGTGCAAAAATGACTGTGGGATCTTAGTCTATTGGTGTAAGTTCATGAATTTTGGTGTAAAATTGAGAAAAATTTAAAATTTTCGTATATTTTCCAATATTTCAGTATAAAAATTACAAAATTTTGTTTTGAAATTCGGTGCAAAAAATAAACCGATTCTCAGCTGTCTTCATAATACATATACCATTAATGGTGTATAAAATTATTCGATTCTGAACCCAGCCGACATTACATATCAGCATCCACCACATGAATACAAAGTACGTTAATTTTAATTTGACATTTAAACTTACAAAACTCTGTAAATAATAAAAAAGAAGTCGTTTGTAAAATGTCAAAAAGTGCGCGCTTTTTAAATGGAGACTAATAACGATGTCTCGAAAGAGATTGAATGATTAAAAAAAAAAATTGAAGAAAAATGTGTATACTTCCATGTATGACGATAGAATATTTTTCGAAAAAATTACCTCGAGAAATAATATACTCCTGAATTTAACTAAGAAACGCATTTTTTTCAAAATTTAGATTCAAATATCCAAAAAAAACATGATGTGCTAGAGAAATTGAAGCCAAAGTCAAGTTAAACGCATCAAAACCATCACAAAGACTATTTTAAACATAGTAATTCACTAGGGCGAATACGTACTTTTTTATATTACAAGATGATGAACATTTAATTCAAGAAATATTAAAATTGGTATAGGTGGTCAATGCATCTTTGAAAAATAAAAAAAAAGGTTTATTCCTATTTCCAATGATTAGATAACACGATAGGACATATCTAAGTTGTAATAGATTGGCCTAAAAAGTTTTATATAAACTTATTAGAAAGGAACATATAGCTATGAGTCAGAAAAGAAGTAAGAAGTATTTAAGAAACTTTTCTGATACTCTGAATCTACTTCTGTAATCCATTTCTAAAAACTATGGTGAGAAAATAATATAAAATCTCTGCATCTCGCCTTATATCGACACTGAAATAGAACTGCATTAAGTAAAGACCTATATAGGTCAGCAGCAACTGAAAACCAATAAAATGTATACAAGTGCAAAAAACCAATCAACATACAAATAGTTTTTGGTTACGCATCGTTACTATAAATGCATGCCAAATATTTGTAAACAATTTAACCTATGAATTAAACAACAAAGGCTTATATCGAGAGTCAAAATAAATTATCTTTTTGTTTAATTATACACGAGTATGTAACAGTAACATTACTCGCCTCACGCACATATGATGCATCCCAAGTTCAACACATTTATAAAGCGATAATCCTCCTTGTCATTCTGTGTAATTCAACTGAAAACCATTTTGCCGAATAATAGTTAAGCTTTCAACAAATAATGCCATCAACAGTTCTCCAGTAGTGTCAGAAGTTTAACACACACGGATAATAAACTGACATTTCCTATTTACACAGTTATGCCAACAAATTGTTGAACTGTGAACTTATCCGTTTATACATTATAGCAGATATATCTGTTCACGAACAGAATGAATGTACATACACACACCCTAATATAAATACTATCCAATTTAAATATTAATTCATAAATTCATACAATTCAATGTATACCAAATACAATCCAAATGCACATACTGAATCTATTCGCGTCAGTAAATACATTTTTGACCTACCTCAAAATTAGTGCATTCTTTTTATCATAAACACTACGCGAATACATTCAGTGTGCAAAAGCATAATAAACGACAAGAATTCCGGATACCCGAAACATGATGCCCAGCCAAAAGAAAATTCACCTTGAACTGCTACTGCAGGTTAATAAACTAAAGGCGCAGTAGAGTGGCAATGGCAAAGTGTTTCGCGTATCCGAAATTCGACCCTTTAAAAAATACATTATGTTCAAGGTTTGTCGATAGAGCAAAATTTGCATTATTTTATTTTTCATTTTATTAGTAAGATATTTATTGTTTAGGTTAGCAATTATTGAATATAAATATTCCCGATTTTGGGACAATAAAGTCATTCAATTTTCAATCGCCAGATAAGAATTTTGTTTCATTTCAATTCATATTAGCTATCCCCCCACCCGAGGTAAGGTGGCTAATATTCAAATACTATAATTGTGAATTGGTACATGAACCGATTTCACACTCCACAAAAGTCACGGTGTTCTACCCTGGCTATCGATTCGTTGAGGCAAAAGAGCCTCATCGTTAAACATTGGTGACCCCGACGTGATATTGCTTCCCCCCACCAGAGGTAAGGGGCAATTCGCGCAAATTAAACGACATTAATAAAAGCGTTTGTCAGGGCTAAACACTGACAATAAGCCATTTACTACAAAATTTAAAAATACGAAGAGCGTCACCAGGGCCATAACACTGGGTGCCAGCTACTTGCCAAGTTCCTGAATCAAGAGCGTCACCAGGGCCATAACACTGGTTGCCAGCTATTTCAAGCAAGTTCCTGAATTATCATCAGGTTGCTAACCTACCACAAGTTCCTGATCAGCAAGCAAGTTCCTTCGTCAGAAGCAGATAACAAGCAGCATCAGGTTCCAGATAACAAAACAAGTTCTTACATTCATTACGTTACTTATTAACAAGAAGCTCCTGACCATCCATCAAGTTCCTGACTAATTTAAAATGGATGAAGCTGATATTACAATCGTCGTGGCACGACAAAAAATCATAGCCGATGAATTGGCAAAACTAAAAGTAAATATCGGCAAAGATAGTGCTTCAAGAAAAACGGCACAATACAAGGAAGACCGTATTAAGCGCGTCGAACAGTATTGGAATCGATTTCAAGAAAATCATAAGCAAATTGAGGGTTCGCTTAAACATGACACACCCTATGTTGCTGGAAAGACATATCAGAAGGTACAAGTTCTGTACAATGATCTGATGGCAACCCTTCGAGGTATTAATCCCGTGGATGTTGAAGAAGGCGATACAGAAAAAGAAGGCGAAGCAGACAAATCTGCAAACAAAGATGACCAGGAATTAGCCAAGACTAAGCCAATTCCAACCTCTAGAAGTTCCTTACTTCAAATAGAAACATCAGTCCCCATCATCAGGCGGCAATATGCTGCAATAGCAGGGCTGCAGAGAGCATTAGAAGGAGCATCAACTCAAATGGCAAATCGTTCTTCGGAATTTTATAAAATAAAAATAAAGAACATTGAACGGTATTGGGAGGAAGTTCTGCACATCCACAATTTAGTGCATGAACAATATGAAAATCCCTCCCTGGAAGGATACAACGTTCAAGATTTCATTAAAATTGAAGAACACACTGAAGAGAAGTTAATTGAGCTAAATGAACTAGCAAATCAAGGTCAACAGGGCACCACAGGTCACAGCTCCAACTCTTCAAGCAATTTAAAATTACCTAAAATTTCATTGCAGAAATTTGATGGTGATTATTTAAAATGGCGGCAATTTCATGACTTGTTCGTCCAGATAGTACACAATCATGTCAAAAATTATGGTACCTTAAAACTAATTTATCGGGAGAGGCTGAAAGGCTTATCCGACACTTCACAACGTCAGATAATAATTATGATGCTGCATGGAAGACAATAGTTGATCGATACGACAACACCAGATTGTTGGTATCGGCATTGATCAATAAATTAATGAATCAACCAAACGGGTCGTCCGACAGAGGAACATCAAGTTCGGTAAAGGCTATCCATGACACTACACAAGAATGCCTGATGGGATTAACAAATATTGGAATTAGCATTGATAATTGGGATCCACTCATAACCCACATTGTGCTGAAGAAACTCGACAGAGACACTCATACCTTGTATGAACAGTCACTTGAAAATCCCAGAACCGTCCAAAAAATAAATGATCTACTTGAATTTCTGGAAAGGCGTTTTCAATCACTTGAAGCTTTGGGTAGTAAAGGAAAGTTCCCAGAGGAACAAAGACGAGTACACTTGATGAAGAAGGTAGCAGCAGCATCAGCTCCAACAACTTCATCATGTATAAGTTGTAATGGCACACATCCACTTTATGCTTGCCATGAGTTCCTACGTATGACACCTGGACATCGACTGAACCTGCTCAAGAAACATCAAAAATGCGTTAACTGTTTTATGACAGGTCATCAGGCTTCAAAATGCAAAAGGAGAGGATGTACTAAATGTTTCAAAAAACATAACACTTTAGTACATCTTGACACGATGAAACCAATCGAACACAACAAAACATCAGTAAGCAAGCTTCAGCAAACTCCAGATCAAGGGCGTGACCAGACACTAACAGTGAGCGCAGCAAGCCAGCAGAATCCAGAACAAGGCCGTGACCAGACACTCGCACTAAGCGCAGTTAGCCAACACTCGAAAACATATATCTTGTTGGGGACTGCTAGGATCAGTTTAGAATCGAAAAATGGAGAATTTATAGAATGCAGAGCACTCTTGGACTCAGGATCCCAAGTAAACTTTATAACAGAGAAGTTAGTTGGAAGGCTGGGGCTCTCAGCAAAACACGACACGATGCAGATCCAGGGTATAGGCCATGCCACTCAAAACTCATATAAAAGAGTCAACATCCATTTACAATCCAGAATAAATGGGTTCTCTACAAGAATAGAGGCAATGGTTCTTCCAAAGATTCTTTCTCAACAACCGACACAGTTTATCAATATTAAACAATGGAACGTTCCAAAGAACATCCAGCTGGCTGATCCAAAATTCAACTGTCCCGGCAACATCGACCTGCTCATAGGCGCGGAGTTATATCATGAACTCCTCTCTGTTGGGCAAATCAAATCCGATGAAGAAATGCCAACATTACAAAATACAGTTTTCGGTTGGATTGCCACAGGAAGAGTTGGCCATCATCCCAGATCAGCACTGACTTGCGGTATGTGCATAGAAGATGAAAACCTAAATGCACTCATCGAAAAATTCTGGTCAATTGAAGACCCAGAGGATACGCGTAGATCAATAACAAGTGCAGAAAAATGGTGTGAAACACATTTTACACAAACCACACACCGAGATGAAAATGGCCGTTTTATCGTAAGACTGCCATTCCAAGACGATCCATCATCCTTAGGAGAGTCAAAAAACATAACTTTACGACGACTGTACTCATTAGAGAGACGTTTAGCTAATAATTCAGAACTGAAAAAACAGTATCATCAATTCATGGACGAATATATATCACTAGGGCACATGCAAGAGGTTGCTGCCCCGCCAAGCGAATCACCACACTACTTTCTACCTCATCATTGTGTGCAGAAACCAGACAGTAGCACCACTAAATTGAGAGTAGTCTTTGACGCCTCCTCAAAAACATCGTCCAATATATCACTCAACGATATATTACACACTGGTCCAAAAATTCAAGATGACTTATTTACAATTTTGCTGAGGTTCCGCTTACCACGCTTCGTGTTTACTGCTGACATTAAAAAAATGTACAGACAAGTGCTAGTACAGGAAGAAGACAGAAAATACCAGCTTATTCTATGGAGAAGATCCACATCAGAACCTATCAAGTGCTATCAGCTCAATACATTAACATATGGTACATCAGCCGCTCCATACCTGGCAATTAAATCCCTTCAACATCTATCTCAATCATCAATAATGTCACATCCAATCGGCAGCAAGGTCCTTCAGCACGATTTCTATGTAGACGATGTCATGACCGGATCAAACAGCCTCTCAACAACATTAGAAATGCAGGGACAACTTATTGATGTACTTCAGACGGCAGGATTTAAGTTGCGAAAATGGTGTGCCAATCATCCACGTTTACTTCAAGCGTTTCTACCAGAAGATAAGGAGATGGAACTTGACTTCAGCCTAGACTCAGAAGACAACATTAAAACACTCGGTTTAACATGGCTGCCAAAGGTGGATGACTTCTGTATCAAATCACATGGGATTACCGAGACCAAAATAACAAAAAAAATTGTCTCTTCAGAAATAGCCCGCTTATTCGACCCTCTTGGATTTTTGGCCCCAATAGTAATAACCGCAAAAATCTTCTTACAACAATTATGGCAATTGAAAATAGATTGGGATGCAGCATTACCTCAGGATCTACACTCCAAATGGATGAAATTTCGTGATGACTTTAAATTGATAAACCAAATCCGAATACCAAGGCACATATTTTCACAAAAAATACCAGACAAAATACAACTTCATATCTTTGCCGATGCTTCAGAAAGTGCTTATGGAGCTTGCATTTACGTACGATCCATAGTCAACCCTGGTACAATCATAGTGCGGTTATTATGTGCAAAATCTCGTGTAGCTCCAATTGAAAAGAAGACAGTAAAGAAACCAACAATACCACGGCTCGAATTATGCGCAGCCAAGTTAGCGGCTGACCTTGCTAAAAGGGTCAAGAAGGACATAGAATATGAGAAGGTCGCTACATATTTCTGGACCGATTCTGAAATAGTTTTGGCGTGGATTAATTCGACCTCAAAAACACTACCGATCTTCATTGCCAATAGGGTATCGTCTATCCAAGCTAGTACCCTATCACAACAATGGCGTCATGTGAGATCTAAAGAAAATCCAGCAGATTTATTAACACGCGGTATATCTCCTGAAAAATTGAAGGAATCTAATCTATGGTTCTATGGGCCAATTTTTCTTCATGGCCAAGAATCAGCTTGGCCACAACCTTATGCCAAACCAGTAACTTCAGCTATCATGAATGAAAATAGGGATTCAATACACTTCATTTACAAAATTCAGCATGGAAATTCGTTTAAGAGGTTGCAGCGAGTTACTGCATTTGTACTAAGATACATCCAGTATCTTAAAATTGAGGTTGAGAGGAAGAAGCAAGAAAAACTTCATTCAAATCTATCAAATCAGAACGAGAAAAAACGTCTTGAGAAGGTTCTTTCCACGGAAGAAGTTAACAAGAAAATCCAAGAGGTGGTTCTATCAAGTCAGGAGCTAACTCACGCACTCAATACCATAGTCCAAGTGATGCAAAGAGACGAATTTAGTGCGGATATTTTACAACTTAACAAATATCATGAATGCAGCAAAACAAGTGCTATACTCTGCCTTTCTCCATTTTTAGATGAAAACAAAATCATACGCGTTGGAGGAAGACTGGAATCATCAACATTGCCATATGAAGCAAAGCATCCTATTCTATTGCCTTATGAACACCCGTTTGTAAAGATGATAATGAAGGACATCCATGAAGACCACAAACATGTTGGCCCACAAGCACTTCTGGCCATAACCAGACAACGCTTCTGGCCAATTAAGGGTAAAATTATTGCACGAGCTGTAGTAAAAGGTTGCATACGATGTACCAGAGCAAAGCCTGAGCTGCTTTCTCCAAAAATGGGAAATCTGCCAACAACCAGAGTAGAACCCGCTCGTCCATTTGTGAATTCAGGGGTGGATTTTTGCGGACCAATTTGGATCCATTATCGAGGCAGAGGAAGTCGACCACAGAAGGGATACATCGCAGTGTTTTGCTGCTTTGCTACAAAGGCAGTCCATCTAGAGGTTGTAAGCGCTTTGACAACAGAAGCATTCATAGGTGCATTAAAACGCTTTACAGGAAGGAGAGGTCACGTCAGAAACCTTTATTGTGACAACGCAACAAACTTCGTCGGAGCTAGAAACCAAATCCAGGAGCTGAGCCAGTCATTATACTCCTCTGAAGGAAGTAACTCCATAATATCATCCTGCACAACAAAAGGTATTGATTTCCATTTCATACCGCCTCGATCTCCACACTTCGGTGGCCTATGGGAAGCTGCTGTAAAGTCAGCGAAACATCTTCTTTACCGAAGTACAACAACTGCATCATTGACATATGAAGAATTCGAAACACTTATAATCGAAATTGAGGCAATTCTGAATTCTCGGCCTCTGACACCTCTATCATCCGATCCAAATGATCTGACAGCCCTAACACCAGGTCACTTCCTAATTGGTGAACCATTAACAGCATCAATTGATTCTAATGTTGAGACAAGAAGAATGAGCCTGCCTACACGATGGAAATTGGTCACGTACATCAAGAACGAATTTTGGAAAAGATGGTCGAGGGAGTATTTGAATGAATTACAACAAAGAAGTAAATGGAAGCAAGACAAACAAAATCTTCAACCTGGAGCTATAGTTTTAATTAAAGAAGACAACATCCCACCACTAAAATGGCCACTGGGTAGAGTCGTCAAAACTTATCCGGGAGAAGACGGTGTAGCTCGCGTAGCAGACGTAAAAACAGCAACTAACATTTTACGACGAGCAATTCACAAACTTGCTCCTCTTCCAATCGATGATGATGATGACAAACCAAAACAAGAATGTCCATATAAACAAAAGCCCGAGGATTTATCACGAAAGCCCAATGGTTCATCTAAACGAAAAGCAGAAGATTATACTTCAATGGTAACGAAGGCTAGCACCAGCAACAGCGAACATGATCAACCACAAAGAAAACATCGAAGGTCCTTCAGTTCGGCAGTAGCAACAGTGCTACTAGTATGTCTAGCGTTACCAATTATAAGTAGTCACCCTGTGGAAATCAATCAATTTCCTGCTCAACTTGGACTTCACTTTGAATCTCTTGGAATAGTTAATCTGGCATCAAACGATTGGAACCTGGTTGTGTATTATGATCTAGAACCATATTGGGCTGAAAACGCAGAATTTACCAACGGAATACTATCTTTGCGGCAGCTTTGCAAATTGATATCGCACAACAGTTCCTGCATATCAATAATCAACCAATTTGTCCAGCTACAAGAAGAGTTAAAAAGAGGCAATGAGCTATTCACTAATAACAATCACAAACCAAGAGAAAAACGGGGTGCCTTTAATATAGTGGGGACCTTAGCTAATTCTTTATTTGGAGTCTTAGATGCTGACTATGCCCAGGAGTTATCAAACATCATCAGTGACATAAAAGGAAACGAAGATTATGTTCTACAACTCCTAAAAAACCATACATCCATCATAGACTCAACAGTAAACATAATTAAAGGGGATCAGGTTTCAATTCGCGAAAAATTTAGAACTTTGAAGGAGCAGGTTAATAAAATAATTGATCACACAAATCAAGAAAACTTGCACAATTTATTCCTGGCGCTGTCGATCGAGCTGACATTGATCATCACCAACACACAACGAATACAAGCATCTTTAATCAATGTGCTAATCGACACCAATCATGGAAAGATCAACCCACTCCTTCTATCACCACAACAACTTAACAAAGAAATACTGATCATAAGAGGACACATCCCCTCTTCGCTTCGACTACCGGTTGAATCATCTGAGCTGTTGCAGTTATACAAGCTTATGACCCTAAAAAGTCGAATCATCAACAACCACGTCATGTTTCAAATAAAATTCCCTCTTGTCATCATAGAAACGTTTGACATATTCAGAGTAATACCCATACCAATATTTACAAACGGCTCGTTCACGGCAATCAAACCAGACACACCATATCTGATTGTCAGTCAACATCGTGACCAATACTATCCACTATTGGATCAAGAACTGGCAACATGTTTAACAACTGGACCATCAACATACCTTTGCGAACAAACAAAACCTTTATACCGCAAGGGATCAAGTGTATGCATATGCGAAGTTTCCTTATTAAACAACATGCCATTACCATCAAAATGCAAATTAACGCAATTAATCAAAAATCAAATATGGACACGACTTACACATCCAAATGAATGGATTTATGCAATCAAAAACAAGACAATCATCAATGCTGTATGCGGCAGTGTCATCTCCTCAATCTGTTTGGAGGGATCAGGCCTTCTTAAAATACAACCAAATTGTGTCATCAAGCAAGACGAGTTAACGTTTCAAGGACATAAAATTTACACCAGCAATACGAAGATCTCATACACTAAACTGAGCAACTTGTCAAGTACAGCAGTGGCAAACGACCTTGTTCCAGCAGAACCATCATTTAAATTTGAAACAGAGAAGATCGAAGAACTAAGCCGGCGAATTAAAAATCAAATACTCACTGAATCATCCCACAAACTTAGTAATCACGACATTCATCAGTACTCTGTAGGATACTTAGCCCTTATCTTATTGGTATCATTCATCATAATCTGGTGTTGGAGAACAAGAGCTAGTATAGATCGCATGGACCTAAGAAGAACTCCAAGACAGAGCCCTATCCCAAGAATACGGACAAAACTAAGTCTACCTGCAGAACAAGCTTAAAATTTCAACTATGTAAATTATATAAATAAAATTAAAATAAATAAATTAAATTGTTTGTAATAAATTTGCCTATCTGAAAAATAAGCTCAATTTTAACCATGTAAATTTACAATTAATGAATTTGTTTCCTTTGATAAAATATCATTAGTTTTGTGTAATAAATTTGAAAATATTGAACTTAAATAACTACATCAAATAATAACATTATTCATTTTGAAAAATAAAAAAAAAAAGGAAAAAGATGAAAAATAAATGTTTGTAATCAAAAAAAAAAAACTTGTTGAATGCATATCATTCAACGAGGGGGAGTATGTTCACGAACAGAATGAATGTACATACACACACCCTAATATAAATACTATCCAATTTAAATATTAATTCATAAATTCATACAATTCAATGTATACCAAATACAATCCAAATGCACATACTGAATCTATTCGCGTCAGTAAATACATTTTTGACCTACCTCAAAATTAGTGCATTCTTTTTATCATAAACACTACGCGAATACATTCAGTGTGCAAAAGCATAATAAACGACAAGAATTCCGGATACCCGAAACATGATGCCCAGCCAAAAGAAAATTCACCTTGAACTGCTACTGCAGGTTAATAAACTAAAGGCGCAGTAGAGTGGCAATGGCAAAGTGTTTCGCGTATCCGAAATTCGACCCTTTAAAAAATACATTATGTTCAAGGTTTGTCGATAGAGCAAAATTTGCATTATTTTATTTTTCATTTTATTAGTAAGATATTTATTGTTTAGGTTAGCAATTATTGAATATAAATATTCCCGATTTTGGGACAATAAAGTCATTCAATTTTCAATCGCCAGATAAGAATTTTGTTTCATTTCAATTCATATTAGCTATCCCCCCACCCGAGGTAAGGTGGCTAATATTCAAATACTATAATTGTGAATTGGTACATGAACCGATTTCACACTCCACAAAAGTCACGGTGTTCTACCCTGGCTATCGATTCGTTGAGGCAAAAGAGCCTCATCGTTAAACAATATCCATTGCATTGTACATCGATGTATGTAAACAAAAGGACTATTTTAGCATAACTCTTCCATCAGGATATAGAGTAACCTTTAATCCTGGACCATGAATTCAGTAAATTGGTCAAAAATATTGGTCAATGGTGAATAAAAGTCCTCTCTGTAACAATAAATCATAAATTTGTACAACTTTAAGCTGCTCATAGCTAGAAGCCCAAACCGAACCCCTCTCTCTCTCCATGGATATACATATCACATTGGATAAACACACAATTACATACACACAAACCAATCCTTTAGGGGGAGCAAAAAAAAATTGCGTGTATTTCGTTTTTAATGGAAACAAATTGCATATCCTTTTAGCGTGAAGGAGGAATATTTGTATTAATTTATTAGTCAGAGCCAGTGTGGGGTTGAGGGTGGTGTGTGTTCTTGCTATTAGATAGTTAATGTTGTTGGAACTGTACTGGGCTCCCTTCCTAGAAACATTATAAATTACCATTCAATCAACAGGATGGAAGGAGGATTGCTTCCTTAATCACAGTATGGCTCCTAAAAGTGTGCGTGCTCAGCCACTGCCTACGCAGCTGCTATGCATAAAACAAAAACAACAACATTGAATAAGATTTCCTCCTTGTTTTCTATTTTGTACGAATACTATGGCAGCGTCATTGATTTAATTCTAAATCAATGATACATTAACTATACAAATTTACATATATATGTATTATATACCTATCTCTAGGTGCTCCATGTTCCATGGTTTAATATTGCTTTGGCTAGCAGCACACGAATTCCTTTCTCTATTACAACAACACAGATAGGTACCTTGGAAAAACTTTACATTGGTAAAAGGGTTGGCAAACTTGCGTACATATTGATTTTTCTTCAAGACAGAGGGTACTCAATTGGTTTTTATACATAATTTCCTTAGGATTATTCTAGCTTATAGCATTTGTCAGGTGTCTTTAATTCTTCCGCACAATCGAAGGCTTGCAAATATTTTACCTTTAAAATTCAATTTTCAGGGAATATTGAGGTAGGTATACAGTGGGTTTGTATATAGCCCCAGATGCCTATGCAAACATAGGGCTTTGATTTGCTGAGAAGGAAATCTGATTTGGAGGAAGGTTAGAGATTTTAAGAGAACTTGAGAGGATTTATATAACAAATATTCTTTTAAGACCGGTTTTAAAATGAAACAAACAATATCACAAAGAACAGAATAATATTAAGTCTTAAATAGGATTAAATTTCAATGTTTTTAATACCTATAGAAGCGGTACTGCTAATAGTTTTAACGATAGGAGTGGGGCGTAAGGTATGCTTGAGTTTCAGATGAAAAAAAGTTAGCAAATAATTAACAAGAAGAATTTTTGTATGGTTAGCTTTGGATGTGTTTCTTGCTTTCCAACCGAGGTTAAACTTGCCGGTTTCGCCAGGGTCATCCTGAAGAAACACGAAACTTTAAAAGAAAAGGCTCCACGAAACGGCAGCAGATAACGGCTTATAATTAATCGACTTTGCTGCAGCTGGTAGTACGGTGATAAGTAGCACTAGTTTCCCCAGGCGAAGGATAAATACACCAACCTGGTGATCTCCAGATAGTCGAACAGCCAACAAATCAACCACGTGCTAACTGGCGGAAGGCACGAATCAAACATTTAGGACGTGCGAACTTTCCGAGGTGCAAACGTAGATTCTGACCACTTTCTTGTTTTGACGAAATTCAGAGTTCAACTGTTCAACAAAAAGAAAGCGAAGAGCACCCATTGGAAGAAATTCAACATTGCATACCCTAGCACATCTGAGAGAGCCATTCTACTACAGTGAGCAATGGAACGGGAAACTCCCTGCCATACCCTTAGCCAAAAGCGTCAACAAGCAGAGGAAACAGTATCGCGACATCATTAAGGAGACAGCCAAGGCCACAATAGGCTATCAACCACCCAGAAAAAAGAACCTGTGGCATGATGATGAATGTGCGGTATTGAAGCAGATGCAAGAGACGGAAAATGCACGAATGCAATTGCAGCAACGGAAAACAAGAGCAGCAAGAGAGGAGTATTGTGAAAAGAGACGGAAAGAGAAAAAACACTGCGCAGAAAGAAAAAGGCATCCGCAGCCTCTGAGCCTATTAGTATCTCGAAGAATCTATTACCGCCAACATCATCAACATATCTTATACGATAGTTATGAGCGTTAAACGGCCTAGTTACTAGAGGCAATTTTCTATCTCATAACAAGAGTAAAAGATTTTATATGAGATTTGATATATCTTTAACAGATTTTTATTTTTATAACTCCAAAAAACTATTTATTTTTGCAAGAGTATTTATCTAATGAGTGAATCAATAATATTATGTCTGAGCTGTAATATGGACATTATTATTATAGTTGTTTTTCTCACAATTGGACCAAAATTTGATTGCCGTTGAAAATTTACTATCTAATATTTACATTTTACCTCCAAAAAAACAAAGCGCTTCCAAAATAATGCATATTTCAATTATTTTTGTTGTATTTTTTCTTATTATTTTTTTTTCTCATGTTCACTTTTTTAGCAATAGAGTATCTTTACGCAGCACTTTGAACTCTCCCCATGTAAAATATTGAATATTTCATTTGTTTCATTGATTATTGTAATTTTTTTTTGAAAATTGTTTGTTTTTGTTCTACAACGCAGATATTTTGTTATTGTGTGCATTTTGTTTTTATACTATTTTACTTTTCAGATCCTATAAAAGCTTTTTAGTAGAGTATAGCATAGCCGCCGCGCATAGCCGCTTTTAAGTGTTTTACTATGGGACTATAAGCATTACAATATGGTTAGCAGAGATCAAATTTCATAATAAGATTATTATAAGACTTAAAGTTTATACACTCCTACTAAGGGAGAACAAACTGATTTCATAATAGACTTAAGCGTTGGGAATTTGAATTTGAATTTTAAAAGAGACGCAGTTTTATTATAAAATTACTATTAGAGTAATTAAAGTTTCATAACAAGATGTTAATTATTAAGTATAGCTATGGGATCTAAAAGAACCTTATGAGAGAGGATTTGTAGATTTCGGGAGCTTAACTCTGAAGAGTATGTTAGTTGGGATGAGAGGAGAAGAGTATGAACGACTACTGGCCCATATGCCCAATCTACGAAAAAGGCGATCTATTGTCCTAAAAAACTACAGAGGCATATCCTTACTTATTATTGCGTAGAAAATCCTATCCAACGTACTATGTGAGCGTCAAAAACCTTTCTGCAACACTATGATCAGTATGCACCAGTGTGGTTTCAGGCCAGGCAGATCAACGATAGACCAAAGGTTCACATTGAGCCAAAACCTGGAAAAGACCAACGAATTTCAAGTCAAGACCCTTCATCGATTTCAAAGCCACGTAAGTCGCCAAGATCTTCTTTTGATAATCGAAAAAACTGATTCAGTTATGCCGCTTGACGTTACAAAATACGCAGCATAACGTGCAAATAAGTAACAGCTCATCCGAGCTATTCCAGACGTGAAAAGGGTTCAGACAAGGGGATGCGCTATCTATGATTTCTTCAACCTAGTCCCGGAGCAGATAGTGCGCAAGAGTGGTGTTAAACCAGGTCTTCTCAACTGCTTGGCTATGTGGACGACATTGACATCATCGGCTGCTCCAGCGAGCTGTACTAGAAGCATTCACAACTATTGATGAACAGGCGAAACGCATTGGTCTTGAAGAGAATGAGGACAAAACGAAGTATATGCTGTCAACAAACAGAGAGCCTCATCTGTCCATCGCCTAGGACAAAACGTCACTATTGGTACCAGTAATTTCGAAGTAGTCAAACATCAATTCCACGAACGACACCATAGTGGAAATCCGACGAAAAATTATCGTAAAGAACCGCTGCTACTTCGATTTGGCCAAACAAATGGGTTCAAAACTCCTTTCTCGAAAGACCAAGTGCACGCTATACAAAACACTAATTTTACTAGTTCTTTTCTATGGGATTCACGGGTATTTGGATGACTTGTGCTTCTGAATGCTCGATCTTGCTGCCTTGTATCGGTTAAACTAGTTTCTGATGATTCGAGTTTTGAATTTAGTTTCCGGTACATATTTGATCTCGGGTAATTTAATTTTTGATGATTTGGCTTTTAAAACTTGTCCTTTCATTCTGACGTCAGGTTTGAGAGGGAATCAGATGATATTGCGCTCCTAGCGTCACTGCAAAGACTACCGACATAACCACTCCGTTATATCACCTAAAATGGCAAGCTTAAACGGTCTAGTATATCAACAGGTACTATGTATCTTTTTGTTCTCAATAAAACTCCAGGCTAAAAGGCTCTGGTACATCAACAGGTAATAAGCCCCTGGTGACACCTGCAGCTTGAAACGTGCTGGTACATCAGCTAGTGTTACACCATTGGTGGCACTTAAAAAACAGACTTAAATGCTCTGGTAGATCAGCAAGTACCGAATTTCCAAGAAGATCCAAGAAAGCAAATAAAGCTTTGCGACTGGAGCTAAAATGATCAATCAAATTCACTTTTACCGCCTGACTTTCCGTTTGACCGAAAGGGTAGTTTTTCGTTCATCCAAGCAGGTCATCATGTTTCATTTTCCGTAAAGACTGAATGTGAACTGTATAAATCGTAAAAGAAAAATAGTAATGTCTTAGATGTTATGTCATATGTCCATGTGTTAATTGTAGGTGATGAAGTACAATTCTGACTATTAATTAAGATGATAATCTAAAATAAAGTGGAGTAGAGCTTAGTTACAGCTTCACGAGGTACTCTGCAAAAGATCACGTTCAAAAAAGGGAAAACTTTTTCAAAGAATTAAAAACGAATTATTTCGAAAGTTACCTTTTAAAAAAAAAAATCTCAGTCAAATATCTCTCGAACCTCATGGTCCACAGCTTATCGACTATATAACAAAATAAAGAACATGCAATAACCTTTCCAACGATGTACGACACATTGATGTTGAGCAGGAAGACAATGTCCAAATGCGGAATTGCATTATTGTTATTTAGGTGGTTTGAAGGTGAATATCTCACGAACCCCATGGTTTAGAGCTTAACGGCCTTATTATGAAATGATGTCCTAACAATAACCTTTTCAAAAATGTATGACACAATAGTGTTGAGCATATGGGCCAATTTGCCCATTCTCCTTTCCGATGGAATTTCTCCCATCTTCCAAAATTGGAAATGCCAATAATTTTCCACTGTTGCTTGCAGCTTCAAATTTGATCGATAAAAATGGTAGCCCAGTGGCCATGGAATATTCATTTTTGATGCCAATCAATTCCGAGAGAAACTGCGACCGCAATTCACGCGTTCCCAGTTTCCGACGATGGGAAAAATTCCGTGGGGAGTTTTATTCACGAAAGCCCCCATTAGTTCAAAGTTTATTAAAAGGCCAAAAGAAGAATTCGAAGAATCCCTTCAAGCTACTGACAATGATACAAAATTCAAAATTTTAATCCTCTGTAGCTATGTTACAGCTTTATAAAATTAATAGCATGTCTCTGGCACTTGAAATGCATACCCTTCATGATCTGACTTCAGCCGCAGACGATTAATTAAAATTAAACCTCATTAAAAAAAGTTCTTCAATTCTCCATAAATACAAAGTGGGAAAAAAGGAATGAGAAGATGGTAACGTGTTAATTCATAGCCTCGTTTTCCTCTCCCTTGAAAAATTGAAATGAAAGCTAAAAAAAAATTAGTATTTAAATTTCATCATCAAACCCATGTTGACACTTTTCTCCGCTACGTAGGTACTTAAAATCTTTATTGCCAGCATTCGATAAATAACGAGTTTTCATCGATTTGGTTTCAATTACTTTTTCGTCGGGTTCTTCCCCCACCATTACTCTCTATCAAACGCTCTCCTTGTTGATATAGATACTCGTACATATGTTTATGTGTATGCTTGTTCTTCTACTTGAATATTAAATGAAAACCCCTCTTCGCCAAATCGCTGATTCACAACCTCTTGGCAATCATTTAATGATGCATTTACCGTATACTTTCGGATATAATTACCGTTGCTGGTAATGGATCCATCATTATAAATGGCTCTTCCAGGCATGGGTGAATGACGGCAATATGGGGTAGTAGGTAGAGTAGCAATGTAGCTCATGTAACTTTTTCCAGCAGGATCGATTCAAGTTAAATTGAGTCCGTTGAGGCGAAGTTTTCCAGAGAGGCATGAGGTTTTTCATTACATACAATACTCTTCTGTGCAACTTAAGTTTCACGTCTCTTGCATCTTTTGTATGAATAAGTTTATACTGACGACGACAACGACGACGACGTCAGACTCGTTAACATAGTTTCCACTGCTGTGGCACGGTGCAGTGCGGTATTAACTTTCATTGAGCACATCCTTTTAAATAAAGTTATGTGCGTTACGAATGTCAGAGAAAATTTCTTCTCTGACAATGAGACTATTCTAACCAGGCTATAGAAGAACATGAAACTTTAACTTAGACAAGGAAAAATTAAGCTCCGGTAAAACATGTCGCATTGAATATTCCTGTGGAGTATATGGATGCTTTTTTTTTTATCTAAAACCGATGTTAATCCTGTGAAATATTTCGACCATAAATAAATTGTTTTATATTTTAGTTGGTATTGTAATTGCACCTACATGGAAGGGCAACCTCTGTTGTTGTTTATAAAATTTATTTTTGCTACCTTGCGTCGGCTTGGCAGCCACTCTAGATGTTGCGACACCCATCAATTTTTTCAGCAAACAAGTGGCTGCAAATACAGTCATTCGCCTTAAGGCTCCCTCACAATGGACCAACCATCATCTGAATTCTTTCGAATCCATTATCCATCTCAAGTCACATTGAAAGACCATTCCAAAACTATGATTTGGCACATACTTTCAAGTCAGCATTCCTTCTAGAGCCCTCCTGGTAGGATATGGCTCTCTTGGAAGATGAATCAATACATTTTTACCCTGACGGATCATCGAACACTTATGATGGGGTGCGTGGAGGTGTGTATACTCAGGTAGATTAAAATTAAGTCTTCCATATGACAACCTTACCCCTAGGCCACACGGGCAAGTACTGGCAAGCAGGTTGCACTACAACAAACTTGATCACTAACACATACAAACCCAAGCGCAACTTGCCCATCAACTGGTATGGAATTTTTGAAGCCAGTAGTGAAGCAAGTGGAAGGCAAGTGGAATGCAAATTACGAATTTGACAGTCGGTGTATGTAGCCAACTTGCTAGCTACTAGCCAGTACTTCCCCGTGTGGCCTCAGGCTTAGGTGGAAAAACATCATCACTGCACTTGTTTAACAACAAAACAAATATGGCCAGTAATGGATTTAAACCGATCTAAGTGTTTGATATCTCTAAGCAGTTGGCACATTAGCTCCATGGCAGGTGTCATAACTGGACACTGTTTTATGGGCAAGCACGCAACGCGTTTTGGCGGATTTTCTTACGATTTTTGCAAAAACTGTATGGACGAGGAAGAGGTTGAATCAATTCTACATCTTCTTTGCACTTGTCCTGCTCTAACTAATAGACAAAGACTCCATCTTGGAGACTTCTACTTCCATGATCCTAGTGGTTCAATAATCCTAGACATATGCAGGTTGTCTGTTACTCTTCATAAAAAGCTCCAAATGGTTTACCGAGCAGAGAAAAGGGTTTCCCAGATTCATGTGGTACAGGGACGTAGCTAGAGTCATGCTTAAGGTTGGGCAGCGGTGGAAACAGGTATATACAGGGCAAATTAAAAAATTTGACTTGATGTAATGTGGTAAAAGTATGCAGTATGTAACTGTCAGGGGGAGAGAGGATAACATTAAGCTTGGGAGTCATTTTTGTAATCCTGTCACTTATGGAGCGCCATTTTTAAAAACTGCATCCAATCTGAAGTCCATTCAGGAAACAGAAATCCCTTCACTTTTTGTGGGGCGGTGGAACTTATTTTTATATTTGTAATTTATTTTTGACATGCTTAGGCTGTAATTTAGCTTTGGAGTTATTTTTGTTATCCTGTTGCTTGGATGCCATTTTAAAAAATGGCACCCAATATGTGGGAAATGGGTTATTAAAAAAAAACTCGTAGTTGTTAATTACTTGGAAAAATTCCATAATCAAAGTAATAATTTATGTTTTAAGGGAAAGGCTTTGAGCAGACGTACCTTCGGATAAAATTTCAGTGTTGCCACTTTTCAGGAACAAACTTTTTCTATGTCAACGGATGGAACTTCCACCCTTTTAATCATGTTCTCATATTTTAAACATATAACAAGTTCAGAAAATGCCTCTAGAAGCCAAATACCTGTTGATATTTAAAAAAAAGGTGTTGAGTTTCCACTTTTCAGGAACGTACTTGTATGTCAAAATATGGGACTTCCCCTTTCTTTGGTATTTGTTAACGTGAAAAAAGTTGCGGAAACACCTCCCGGGCGTCAAACGTTATGTCTTAAAAGATAAGTGTTAAATAGCTGCAGCTTTGGGTAAAATGTCAGTATTGCTATTTTTCGGGAACATTCTTTTCTTATGTCAAAGGATGACCCTTTCACTTTTTTGGTAGCTTTTTATAATTTGAACATGAAAAAAGCTGTGGAAACGCTTTCAAACACCAAAAGCGTATCGAAAAAATAACGGGTGACTTCGTGAAATATAGGTGTTGAGTAGCGGCACCTTCGGCTTATATTTCACTTTTAGGGAACAATCTTTTCTTTTGTCAAGGGCCGGAATTTCAAATTTTTGTTCATTGTTGAATTAAATAAATTGTTAAAAGTGATGCACAACGGTAATTTTAATGTAATATATAATAAAGAAACCTTAACTAACTGTTTAATGTTAAGAGAGTTTGAACAATAATTTGACCTTAGAAATTGCTTAAAAAGTTAAAATGAAATTTTTTGGGAAAGAAAAAATGTTTTTATATACACTGCACGTCACACTTGTTTGAGGCCACTATTTTCGCAATCGTTTTTTCTCGATAAATACCTGTGATAAATATTTTTCCTGTAAATATTTGATACCTGTGAGTAGGTATACATACCTATTGTCCAATAAATAATGATAACGTGTAATGAAGGGGTAACTTGGAAAATTCATAGGAATCTCACAAGTTATATGAATGAACTGCAAAATATGGTAAAAAATTGCGTCGCTTGATTGAGGCCACTCAAAAAATCTATCAAAAAATTAACAAAAATGGCCAAATGTTAACTATTTTGTTTTAAATCATTTCTTTATTATGTTTTTTGTCAATACAAAATAAGTACGCCCACTATTTTTTGTAGTTAGGCTTTAAGACGGTTTGGGATTGAATCATACAGTTTTGAATCAAACAAAATCTTGCTCCAGGGATCTCAGATGGCTTTGATTAAGGCTTCATCTTCATAAAATGTTAGATAAAGCCAGGTCCAAAACTTTTCGATAGTGTTTTAGTCCTGTGAATAGGGTGGCCATCATGGCTAGGGTTACACGTTTTTCGACTGAATCCAGAGGGCCAATTCTGGTTCTGTGAAAAAATGAAGCTCAATTTGATATTTGATTTTGTACAGTAAAAAGGACAGAAAACTGTTTTTTTGATATGTATCTTGAAACCGTAAATTTTTTCAAGATTTAAGTCTGAGCTCATCAAATTATACGAAAAAAAGATTAGAACACTTTTTTGTATGAAAAAAAAAATTGAGAAAAACACTCAGTGGTCAGTATTAACCCCAGTGTGCTGCAGTGATAGTGTAGAAAACATATCAATAATAATTTTGTAATGTTTGAACACGTTTTCCCAAAATCTGTTGCTCTATAAAATAGTGTAATAATCTTTCTTGTGTAGAATCCTATGGGCTTAAATTTTAACCAGCTAGACTATGGAAAAAATAACAGTTTTCTAGATTAGTATTTTCAAAAATATTTGTTTTTACATTACGGTCAAATCCAAAAGCCAAATTTTGAAACACTATAACTTTTAGACTTCATTACTAGCTCATTTTTTAGATAATAAGACTGTCTGAAAGTTTTTTGATAAAACGAGTTCTCCTTACCTCTTCCAACCAAAAACTTTTTTTTTGAGCCCGATTAATGAGATTTAGATAAGTTTTTCAACTAAACTGGCCATGAAGATGAATGTAAAGCAAAATGGAGCTCTCCATCGAAATTCAGTTTTATAATAATAATTTCCTAATTTTACAGAAAACCTGGGTCAACAATGAACGAACATATTAAAATTGTGTATCGAATGTACCTCAATGAAAAATTTCTTATACACGTCAAGTAACTCTGTATCTCGGGGCCCCTATATCTCGGGGGCCCCGTATCATTGATAAGGCTGATACCGCGGTAGCTACGCTACGTAACATAAAAAATCATTTCCTAAGCAAAAAAAACATACCTATATATCAGATTTTTCAAATCAGGTACCACGGATTTTTATTTTTGGTATCTTTCCTTTTAGAAACTGTCAACAAATTATAACTATAGGTATTTATTATTTAGATTGAAATCATTGGCGAAATAAAATAAATCTATTATTAGTTTGCGATCAGCTCACCTATGAACTACTAACTATGGATGTCACTCTCACATATGTAAGTCAAGCAAATTATTGTATCAAAATAGAGTGCTCCAGCCAATTGGCGGTCACTGGGTTAGGCATTATGTATGTGTAGCTTGTTAAAAGTGATTCCACAAACCTCAATTCAACTGGACCATCAGCGTCAAACTATTGATACAAAAATATCAACGTGTACTGATACTATCAACACTCTCTATATGTATACTTAAAGCTTATAGATATAATGTATTTAATTTTATAATTGAAACATTCGAATAACTAATCCCATTAAATAAATAATTGCGGAAAGTTGCTCACACATATCACACTTGTGCTGGTTATCCGATTATTTCTCCATTGGAAAAGTGCCACACAAAACTATCCTGTGATAGTTGACTTTATATTCTTGCCTGTAATCTCTTGCATATGTGTGTGTTTGTGTATATTCTTTTCCATATGTAATTAAGGATGCAAGTCAATTCTAACATTGTGTTTATTTTTCGAATCAATTCCATCTTAATTATTCATGCATTTTCTATAGTTTGTTCTTTCGGATTATACATACCTATGTTTGTATGGATGTATATGCTTATGTATTTATTAATAAATT
Organism: Dasysyrphus tricinctus; assembly: GCA_963921185.1. NCBI lineage: Eukaryota > Metazoa > Arthropoda > Insecta > Diptera > Syrphidae > Dasysyrphus > Dasysyrphus tricinctus. Next base: position 61,823,403 of record OY992532.1, on the reverse strand, counting down.
ATTATAAAATTCTCCCTTATTTCACTGTCATTTTTCATGCACATTAAACATTATATGAAATGTAATCTGATTATAATAATTTTTTTTCCTAATTGGATGCAAGAGGAAAACAACATTATACAATGCAAACTACGTAAACTGCAAATGTGTTTGCAATTGTGTCCTTAGGTGAACGTGATGTCCTTAGAACGTTTTTCCTAGTCTTTTTTTTTTTGTTTGTATGCCTGCATTCAGCGTTGGAGATTTTATAATGTTTTAAAATGATAAACCACGAGACGTCATGATGATGGATGACAAACAAATAAATGCACAACAAGGTCGTAATTACTTGCTTTAACGATTCAAGGCTTTAAAAAAGTAATTATGAATCGAAGAGATTTTACCTTTATAAATATAATGAAAGTAGCAAAATATGCTGTTTAAAGCATTGAACAAGATGATAATCCTATAATGTAATATTGAGCAACCCTGACCCGTTTACAAAAATTGCAACAAAATCAGTTCGGCCATTGAAGAGAAATTCGGGGATACCAAGAATTAACCATTCTGTCGAAGACCAAAAAAGAATTTTCTTTCAAATTCTTAAGTCCAACCTTAAAGTCACATCAATTAAGCCTTAAAATTTGAACAGGGTCCTACCTATAAAATCAGCTATGAAAGCAAATCAAAACTGTTCCAAGAGCTTTGGAGTAAACATTTTTTTACAAAATAAAATCATAAAAAGTTCTCTCTAACTAAAACAAAGTTCGAACTTCTCCCTTAGGAAGTTAAATATGAAGCTTTTCCTTTTGTCAAAATCCTAATCTGATTTTCGACTTAACATCCGCAATGTTTGTTCAACACAAAACCAATACTTAATCCTTACAACAAGTAACAAAGTAGATAACACCAACTTACATATGTATAAGGGCATTCATTAAAATAATAAAAACAACTAATGACTTGTATGCATGACGATGGCTTTCAATAGAGTTCTGGGGACATTTTTTTTTATTTCAAAATTTATGAGTACGAACCTTTTACAGTAAGAGGTCTTGTAATTAATTTAATTTAAAAATAATGCTATTTTAGTTAACATGTAGTTCAGTAAATAGCCATGTTCCTTATTTTATTTATTTTTTCAATTACTCAAGTAACCCGTATACATTAATTAACAAGCTTAAAGGTTTCTTTCTAGCTTTTTTTCTAGATTATTTCATGTCAGATTATATAATGCATTTTCATTTGCATACAAAATGTTAATTTAATTAAATTTTGTATACAAACTTGTATAGCAGCTGTGTTGATGAAAGTAAACAGAGGTGCCCTTACTGAAAATCTTATGTAATGAAAGCCATTTAATTTTGAATTGAGTATACATACGTTTTGTAAGCAGTTAATTGATCAATTCAAAAATGAGTTGTCTAGTCTTCTACCTTCAGAATTTTAATCCAATTTGCTGAATACAATCTTTGAAATTTTAGTTGAACCTTCATATAGTCTTCAGATTTATATACCAGCAAACGGGTCTAAGTGCAGTTGGGAAAGCTCGTGGGAAACTAGAGCCTAGTGACTTACACCTCTTAACCATTCATCTGTTTGTGTTGTCGATAGGAATGGTGGATAAGGGTGGGGGGCGGGGTACATACCACCACTGGTACTGGGTCTCAAAAATACTACTGTATCAGCATATCTTTATTTCTTATATTATGGACTTTTGGCAAGTTATGCATTCGAAATTAAAAAAACGATTTTGAACAGGCTTGTCATTACGATGTAAGACGATAAAACGAAAAAAGTAGATCTCACAATTCTGTCTATCCATAGTGGTTTTGGTCATACCCCCTACACATTTTGTTAGCTATCTTACGAAATTTTATCTTTCTCAAAAATGGCTCCACAACTTTTAATTAATAATAAATTACTTTACGTTTAGGTAGAAAACCATTTTTCAAACAACGTAAATTAATGGAATGTAACTCCCTAAGAACCAATTTTTTATTTTAAATTTTCTTGAAAATGGTATGACTTACGAGAAAAAGTAAGTGCATCAAAAGTACAACTTTTTGCAAAATTGAATTAGTGAGGGAAACCACTTCAAACGCAATATTTCCTAAAGTCCTCAACTCACTGGTTACAAATATGGTTACGAAAGACGTCTAAGTGGCCCCAAAACCCCCGACAGACGCCCCCGAAAATGCAACTTTTTTCACTTTTTTATAATTTCAGGAAACCACTTGAAAAATATCTCAAATGAAAGGTCTTGACTCCCTGAGTACGAATATGTACGTGATAGACCTCTAAGTGGCCCCAAAACCCCCGAGAGACACGATTTTAAGATAGCTGATGTAACACCTCAAAATATTGGAATTGATAGCTCCTGACTACCAAAGCATAAATTTATAACATAAACACTATTTGAGTTCTACCTATCTGATGAGCTTTCATAGTTAAATGTATCCCAAGAAAATGTTAAAAACACTTTAAATTACACCAAACAGTTTTTTTTAACTATTGGAAATTATTTCAATTTGAGAGGTTTTGAGTCCTGAAGAATAAAATGTTATTTAGGATTTGCATTAAGGTAATCCATGTTTTTAAACAAAAATTCAATTTCCCTTATTATTTTATCGACTTATAAATACATTGCATGGTATTCCCTCCTATTCGCATTCTGTATCGCTTTCATCATCAGATGAATTCACTACAATTTCGTCATCATCTTCGGTTTCATCTTCCTCGTTCGACTCATTTTTTAAATTTTTTTGTATATTATCAGGGGCTGCATTGCCCTCAAACCATTTAATAGAAAATTTGTTGTTGCTAACAACCCATCAGCAACATTCAGAAGGAAGTTAATTAATTAATTCCCAAATAATGCAAGACGACAAAATTTTTGTTGTTGCATTTTCGGGGACGTCTGTCGGGGTTTTGGGGCCACTTAGACGTCTGTCGTAACCATATTTGTAATCAGTGAGTTGAGGACTTTAGGTAATATTGCGTTTGAAGTGGTTTCCCTCACTAATTCAATTTTGCAAAAAGTTGTACTTTTGATGCTCTTTTTCTCGTAAACGGGACCACTACGTGCTGGCACACGAACATATTCGTTATCACCTTCGCCAGGTTAGGTTAGGTTGAAGTGGCTGTCAGTCATGAAAACTGACACACTTAGACCATAAGTTGGCCCATTGTGATACCACAAGAATCTGGGAAGCCTTTTTCCCTACTCGGTGAACCATTTGGAGCTTCTAATGAAGCGTAACAGACTACCTATGTCAACATTTGTCGTTAGAGAATACGCCAAGACGCGTTGCGTGCTTGCCTATAAGACAGAGTCCGGTTATGACACCTATCATGGAGCTAATGTGCAATCTGCTTAGAGATATCAAACATTTAGATCGCTTAAAATCCATTACTGGCCAGATTTGTTTTGTTGCCAAGTGGTGATATTGTTCCACCTAAGGTTTGTTCTCTCTAAAGCATCTTGCTTCAGCATAAGTTTACATGTAGCGATGGGAATACCAATATCTGCCTTACTAGGTAGAAGAGGTAGAGTTGTTCCATATTTAGCAAGTTCGTCGGCCTTACAATTACCTGGAATGTCTCTATGCCCCGGCACCCAACACAGCTGAATGTTAAACTGCAGCGCCATCTCCAGCAGAGATGAACGACAATTTAGGGATGTTAAAGAGTTAGTAGGGACCGATTCCAGAGATTTTATAGCTGCTTGACTATCCGAGAAGATGCGGATATCTGTAGCTGATAACACGTTTTCTTTCAGCCAAGATAAGGCTTCTTTGATCGCCATAAGTTCCGCCTGGAACACGCTACAATAATTAGGAAGACGGAAGGAGAGACTTAATTTTAGTCTTTCTGAGTACACACTACCACCCACCCCATCATCAGTTTTCGATCCGTCTGTGTGAATATGGATTGATTTATCTTCCAAGAGAGCCGTATCCTCCCAGAGAACTCTTGAAGGAATGCTGACTTGAAAGTTTTTGCCAAACTGAAGTTTTGGGATGGTGTAATCAGTGCGACTTGGGATTGATCCGAATGAATTCAGAATGATGGAATGGCCAAAGTTGTTGTTGGTCCATTGTGAGGAAGCTTTAAGGCGAATGGCTGTATTTGCAGCCACTTGTTTGCTGAAAATATTGAGGGGTGTCTGATGGAGCAGAACGTCTAGAGCAGCGGAAGGTGTCGTACGAAGTGCTCCACTTTTGCAAAAACAAGCAGAGCGTTGCACTTTGCTCAATTTGTCGCAATTTCCCGCTTTATCCAGAGCAGTCCACCATACTATCACTCCGTAAGTGAGGATCGATCTAATCACCGAAGTATATAGCCAGTGAGTGATTCGAGGTTGAAGGCCCCATTTGTTCCCAACGGCTTTTTTGCATGAAAAAAGTGCCAATGTGGCTTTTTTGACTCTTTCTTGTATATTAGGTTTCCAGTTTAACTTTTTGTCCAAAATAAGACCCAAATATTTTGCTTGATCAGTGAATGCTAGTGGAGTACCTTTAATAGAAGGAGGATCAATATGAGGGATTTTATATTTCCTTGAGAATAGAACAAGTTCTGTTTTATGAGGGTTGACACCCAGACCACACCGGTCAGCCCAGTTGGTAAGCTTATTTAAAGCATTTTGTAAGAGTTCTTTTAAAACAGTAAGATGCTTTCCTGATACGGCAATAGCAACATCGTCCGCATATGCAATCACTCTGTAACTCTCCGCTTCCAGGCATGTCAGCAGCTCATTTACTACCAAGTTCCAGAGAAGGGGAGATAGGACACCACCTTGCGGCGTACCTCTACTGACAGACCTTCTAGCAGAAAAGCTGCCCAGTTTTGAATTGATAACCCTGCTAGTCAGCATTTGATTAATCAATTCACCAAGCGTACCATCTAACTTCAGTCGACATTGTTAAAAGCGCCCTTTATATCCAAGAAAGCGACCATGGTGTACTCTTTATGATGGAAGGAATATTTTATAGTTCGAACTAGAGTATGTAACGCAGTTTCAACCGATTTCCCTTTGCAATAAGCGTGTTGAGCAGTAGACAAAAGTCGCGTGTCTATGCTTGTTCGCAGGTGGATATCGATCAATCTTTCAAAGATTTTAAGAAGGAATGATGATAGACTAATAGGTCTGAGATCTTTCGGGTTTACTTGGGAGCATTTGCCAGCTTTGGGTATAAACACAACCTTAACTTCTCTTCATAACAGGGGAATGTCGACCAGGTTCAAACAACCAGTTAGAATGGTCTCCAGAATTGGCAGAATTAAATCAGAATTCATTTGGAGTTCAGCTGTACATGCCGTCGGGTCCTGCAGACTTGTATGGTTTGAAGCTGTTGAGCGCCCATTGCAGCTTGTCCCTAGTAACCAGACCATGTGGATATCTTGGCTCATTATCTGACCTATTATGGTCGAAGCTAATAATATTTTTGGAGCTTCCAGGGAAATGAGTATCTAGTAGCAGGTTTAGCGATTCTTCGCAAGAGTTGGTCCATGAGCAGCATTTTTCAAACAGCTAGGCATCACTGGATTTGAAGAGAGGATTTTTCTAAGCCTGGATGCTTCTGAAGTTTTTTCTATTTTTCCACAGAAAATTCTCCAGAAGGATCTCTTAGACTTCCTCAAAGCTTTCTTATATAATTATAGGGTTCCCTTATAGTATTCCCAATCCGACACTACTCGGGTACTTTTAGCTCGATTAAAACATTTACGACAATCTTTACTGAGCGGTTCAAGCCCTGAACCTTCGCCAGGACTACCTGTAACATTAATATCGTCTGGTTTCCTCTCACGCCAAAAATATGTTGCGAGCTCTTAATAAATTTATAAATTAATTATAATAAATTCTCAAAACTTGCATTTCAATTTTTTTTTTTAAATATTATTAAAATTTTGTATCTATATAAAAAATTAGTTTTTTAGAAAACCACTCCAACGATTTTTAATTTTTTCATATATGTATTTCTATTTTTTTAAGTAATAAAATGGCAGACTTGGTTTCGAGCGCTAAGCTATTTTACAATTTGTTTATACCTACAATTTGTTTATACCTACAAAAACGATTTAAAAACTTTACTTATATTTTTATATTTTTTAATTCTTGCATTTTTTAGGAAAATTTCATGTAAGTATTTCACTACCATGGCTCTATTCATATTGTTCTATTTTTGCACACACATTTTATTTACAAGTGTAAATTAATATTTTCTTGTTTTTTTTTAACACTTTTCCGTTACCAATATTATTGAATTGAAAAACTCTTATTTTATATTTTCGATGTCTATATTAGTGAAGACTGACGTTATACCTGCTATAAGCCTATATGAGCCTATAGAAATGCAACATGCATCAAGTTCATGTGATCTACGTGAACTTAATCCATAATATTTTTATTTGATTTACTTTAACCTCTGAAACATGCTCGTTAGGACACACACGCTCTCTACCTGAATTATAAAAAAAATCATAAACATTTTTTTTTTTTCATTTTTCAAGTAGTAATAGGTACAAACATAAAGTCGTTAACCTTCCTGAAGAACTTCCCTGAAAATTATTGCTAAACATTTTCATGAATATTATTGTGAATAATTACATCATTTTTGTATGTTAGGCATACTGAAACACTCATACATACTTTCTTCATAAGCAAGAATGTATAAAAAGAATACAGATCCTTTATGTACTGTACAGTGTACATTGTACAAACATACATATAACTCATAAAATTATAATACTTTAACAAAAATAGTAACAACAAGAACACTCACTGTAGCCTGTGGGCGTAGGTAGGTACTTATGTATATACCTATGTATGTATTGTATATGTACAAAGAACATACATATCTCATTCCTTCTAACAATAAAAATTAATCGTCTTCATTCTTAGACTCTTAAAAAATTCCTCCTTTAGCACATAATTTGTAATCTAATTTAGGGGACAAAATATTCCATTTCCACATTTCTTGCATACATTTATTTTTTAACAGGGTGAACTTGACTCAAATTCTAATCTCTTATCTTATTTGATTCTTCAAACTTATTTTTATATATTTTTGTTTAAGTTAAAAGTTAAATGTTATATTTCTATTTTAAGAGTAGACATGCTTTGGAGAAGTAAAAAATTTAAATGAATTCCTACCAGTTCCGCTTCTAACGTGCTGGAAAGTTCTGATTTTTTTTTTAATTAAAGGCATGAATTTTAAAATTATTATTTGGTTTCAAAATACTTGGAAATAGGTATTTTAATGTTTTTGAACACAATATTATAACACCTTACTTCGTTAAGGAAACACAAGATAGGTACATGATCTAAAAAAAAAAGATCAAGCGTGAATCACCCTGTGTTTATACAAAAAAAAAACTGCACAGAACATAAATAGGTTCTCTTTGAAGGATTTACTCCCGGAAAAAGCTTAACAGCCACTACACTAACCAACATGACAATAAATTCGATGAAATATAATCCTTAAGAAAAATTTTGGTGGTAAACAGTACCTCGCCATAGGCATCATATAGCAAACGAAAAAAGAAAAGAAATTAACATATCGCTTTAATTACCTCGTTTTTACAGCCAAAGGATAAGAGTGCGAAAGGCCTAGAGCTGAGCCAGCCAGCCAGAGCCAAAATGGCATGACGAAAAGCGGCTCATAGTCAGAAATTAAATTGCCTCTAATTAATTTTTCGTGACAGGTTAGTTTAGTGTTGGTGTCGCGTGCAGGATTAATTGCGTTTTGCTTTATAAAAGTTAGAGATGTTTTATCTTGGAGGTATGTACGTGCTTCGATAAATTTGTTAATTAGTCAAATGAAGGAAAAAAATACTCTTGGAAGACTTTACAAGCGGTGTTGGTTTTTTTTAATATAATTTTATTTTTGTTTTATTTCTGATGAAGTAACGAGAATATAAAAAAAAATAATTTAAGGAAGCAAATTCAAATTTTTTTAGTGTAAATAATGTTCACCAACTGTGTTGTATGAAATTGCTCTTACATAAAAGCCGATGTGGTTGACTCGAAGCTGTCATGTTGAAATTTTCAAACAATATTAATTCGATGGAAGTGCCAATGATTAAAATTTTAAGTCACAAACTCATCGGGAAGTTGGTTTAAAATCGATTACAAAAGTCAATACAAAATAGACAGGCAGTGAAGAAAGGAAGTTAAGAACATCGTATCAGGAACCACAATCCACAAGTTGAATTAGTATATGTATTTGGTTCTTCATTCCTGAAGAGTCCATCTCAACTCATATAGGTACAAAGCCATCCGAGAAAAACATTTTCTATTTATAATTAAATTGTTAATCAAGAGCAAATGGATGCCTTTTACAGTTCATTCACAACGAAAAAAAGATAAATTCAAAATCGATTTGGAAAAAATACTCTCTTGTCCTTGGTTAAACATTTAAGATTCATGTCGATGTCCTCGTTTCAAAGTTGAATTCCATTCCAAAAAAAAACCTAAACCTCTATAGGTTAAACCTGCATCTGACGAATGCTGAAAATAAACATAAATAATAAATTTATAACTGGAAATTGAAAACTAAATTCAATACTTACCCAACAATTTTTAAATTAAGATATAAGCAATTTAAGTACTTCATAATTTTCGAAGGATTAAATGGTAAAAATATGTATACTGTTTTTTTTCTTCTTTAAATATTGATAGAAAACTAGGACATTACAGAATGAATGCTTAAATGTGTAGATATAACACAAGTTACATATATTCCAACCAACAAACAGCCCTCACCTAGCTAATACTCCCTTAGAGAGGAAACTATATATAAAAAAAAAAATGGAACTGGAATAAAAAACTATTACAACACACAATTTTTCTAATGGTCATGATCGTAAACACGAATTCACATACCCCATCTATCGTCACTGACTTCGTCGTCACCATCACCATCGCCATCGCCATCGCCGTCGCCATCGTCGTCGTCGTCCTCATCATTGTCCTTGTCCTCTATACTACAAAAGTAGATGGGTGGATAACAGCAAAGTGGTTTTAATACATTGTGAACCTTTAACTGTATACATTTGTTGTATGCCACTCTGGTCGCTCATCTGTCCTCAGAGCGCAAAACCTATTGTATTTTTATCCTTCGGAAACAATAGAAAACCATTTCCGTTCTTTTAATGGTGAAAAAAAAACTATATACTTATGTATGTTATGTTCATAATGTACGACGAGTATATAGAAACTTACGACCTTACAACCTTGCTCTTCCACACCTTCACACTCTTTCAGTTTGTTCATTAAAACTTTCACATCACGCCATTACATGGCAACATGAATTTTGTAACGTCTTCTTCTAATAGACTAAGATGTATCCAAGGCCGGATAAGAAAAACCCATAAAGGCGAACAAGTAATCCTTTCAAACAAAAAAATATTTCTTTTTTAGATCGAAAATCGACTGGGGAGTATAGGTTAGATTTTGTTGGGTTATAACATCCGTATGCCTCCCACTTCATTTAGGGCTGTGGCAATATTGCTCGTTTGGGTCAGAATACCAATTCAAATCCAAAAACCAATTACTTTCCACTTAGTGTATCGGTTTAAAAGAAGCTTTTATGATTAACTGATTTGTTGTCCCATTTAATATTTCACTAAAACTGAGATGAAGCCAGAACTTATAGGAGACTAGCTGACCCAGTAAACTTCGTTCCACCTAAAATTGATTTAATTATTAATATCCCTTTTGGAAGTGGATGCTCTCAATAGAAAGAGTTTTTAAAATTTAAATTAATTTTGGTGGCGCAACAGCTCGTGGAGAATCAGATCCTAGCGATTTACAACTCTCAACCATTTCTGTGTGCATGTTGTTGGCTGGCATGGAGGGGACCTGACGGCCAGCGTTGGAACAGCAGAGAGGCAGGGCATTCAATGGAAACCGTTTGAAAGGCTTAGCCACTTAGACTATGCCGATGATATATGTCTCTTGGCAAATAACATCAGCGGGCTGAACGGGATGTGTCAAGCTCTGAAGGTAAAAGGAGAGGCGAGTGGTCTTAAAATAAATAGCAAAAAGACAAAAATAATGCTCACAGGCCGCTCCACACATCAGCGTATTTTAATACAGGAGACGCCAGTTGAAGAGGTTGAACAATTCAACTACCTTGGAAGTATTGTTTCAGCAAATGGTGGTACTGATCTGGACGTTCAAAGTAGAATAAATAAAGCTCGCGCAGCCTTCGGTTCTCTCTCCCAAATTTGGAAATCATGTCAAATATCCTTGCGCACAAAGTTGAGATTCTTCGAATCCAATGTCAAATCCGTGCTGTTATATGCTTGCGAAACCTGGAAAGTCACGACTACCATCTCAAATAAATTGCAGGCTTTTGTGAACCGTTGTCTACGCCATATTCTAAAAATTCGCTGGCCACAAATTATATCAAACGAGGAATTGTGGCGCAGGACAAGTCAAGAGCGGCTGGACGTTGACATAAGAAAGCGTAAATGGCAATGGATTGGTCACACACTGAGGAAACCAAACGATGAAATTGCAAAGCAGTCATTTGAATGGAATCCTCAGGGTGCACGGCGGGTTGGAAGACCAAGAACAACATGGAAATCAACAGTTCTAGCAGAAGCAGACTCCCAGAGAAAGACGTGGCCACAGTTAAAATATCTATCTGCAGACCGTGAAGGATGGAAACGATTTGTTGGCGCCCTATGCCCCAACCGGGGTTACAGGACTTGATGATTGATTGATGATGGAGGGGACCTACAATTTTTTGTCGAGTCCGAACGGATGATGAGATAAGCACTTATGATGCATCACAAGTATACACTCCTTGCAGGATTTGTCATTGTTAGTTCCAGACCTTCGGCATGTAAGAAAAATCTTTTGGGATCAAATTGAGTTCAATGGATTTTATTAACACGTGGCCTTGCGACATGTTTTTCCATGCGAAGAGCAATTCAAATTCATGATTAAGGCTACACTGTGACTATCCCACAAATGAGGTACCAAAAATCACTATGACCTTGCTTGAGAAAATTTAACCTTGATAACAATTTTTCTATGGCTGACCAATTTCTAGGACTAATTGACGTTTTCTGACCAATTACTCACCAATTAAATTGCATATTTCTTGTGCGAGTAACCTATTTATGAGGTGCCAGGGGTCCAGAGCCGTTCACTCAGCCAATCGTGGTTCAAAAATAATTGCGACCGATGTTCGGAGCCGCTTTCGGTATTATGTTTGTTCACAGTTCCATTTCCAATTCCAGTTCTGTAACGCAACTTGCATTTTGGTTGCCAACTGCAGCTTCTTTTCATATCGTCAGAAATTCAATAATTTCAGGCAAATGTCACGTTAATGAGTTCATCTACTATAAAATAAGACGGAAATAACAAGCCTAGAGTATCACTGCTTTTTTAAAAGACCTGATAAAACCTGGACTGACACCTGCTCCGAGACTGTAGAGTCACTTTTGAGCACTCACTTCCCAGGATGTTCAACTGATACATCTCCTGCGGCCAGAGGCCTTAACTTAAGTGTAATCTCTAACGTAGGCAACCAAATTTTAGATAAAAGGAAGGTAGCTTGGGCCATTGACTCCTTCTCAGCATACAAGTCTGCAGGGCCTGATGGAATAATTCCAATTATGCTCCAAAGCTCTAAAGACATAATTGTTCCAATTCTAGTGGACATTTTTAGGGGTTGTCTTAACATCACCTATGTTCCTTCTAGTTGGAGAGAGGTCAATGTCATCTTCATTCCGAAAGCTGGCAAGCCCACCCACACCGAACCGAAAGATTTTAGGCCTATAAGCCTATCCTCTTTTCTTCTCAAGACTTTAGAAAGACTAGTGGAGACACATGTTCGCCTAAAACTGAATGATGGTGTTCTCTCACAGGCACAACATGCATAAATGAAGGGCAAATCTGTCGAGACAGCGCTTCATGAAGTGGTCGGCACAATCGAAAAGTCAATCCAATTCAAGGAATTCACCCTGGTTGCATTCCTTGATATAGAAGGGGCCTTCAACAACGTTGATAACGATGCAATTCGACAAGCCTAGAACTCCATCAGCATCGATCCGTTACTGATAAACTGGATTGACTCCATGCTACAGACAAAAGACGTATAAATGTAGAAATGGGTAACACCAAGATAAAAGTTAAAACATGCAGAGGAACTCCACAGGGTGGAGTCCTATCTCCTCTGCTGTGGCTCCTTGTAGTTAACCATGATATTAGTTGAACTAAGTATGAGTGGCATCAAGGTCGTTGCATACGCCGATGACATTGTGTTAATGGCCTGGGGCAAATTTGTCCCAACTCTATGCGAAATCCTACAAACAGCCCTCGACAAGCTCAGTAATTGGGCCAATAGTTGTGGACTTAACGTTAACCCACTTAAGACAGAATTAATGTTGTTTACAAGGAAAAATAATATTCCCAACACAAACCCGCCAACCATTAACGGAACTCCGCTTCAAATCTCGGATACCGCCAAGTATCTTGGTGTTGTACTGGACCGTAAACTGAACTGGAAAGAGAACATAAAAGAAAGAGAGAAAAAAGCATCAATTGCATTTTACTCTTGCAGTCGAATTTTTGGTAAAAGATGGGGTCCCAGCCCTAGAACCATTCATTGGATGTACACAGCCATAATAAGGCCAATCCTAACGTACGCATGTTTGGTCTGGTGGCCAGCCTTGGAAAAGGAAACCAATCTAAAAACACCAACGGCAGCCCTAAAAACATTCCTTTCACTAGCCCCACTCGATCTGTTTACGAAAGAGCTAGCGGCCAAAAGTGCTTTAAGACTTCAGCAGTGTAATAATTGGAAAAGGGGCCACTACGGTCATAGAACTATAGTGAAGTTCACTGACATAGACATTCAAACAGACTACATTACACCGCACATTGATTTCAACCCAATTGCCATAACAGATATCCCAACCAGGGAACTCTGGAATGAAAACCGGGTCATAAATGAAAACCATGTTTCGGTCTTTACTGACGGCTCCAAGACCTTAGAGGGGGTTGGATCAGGTATCTACTCAGATAACCCACCTATTAGTAGATCTATAAAGCATCCAGATATTTGCAGCGTATTCCAGGCGGAAGTACTTGCAGTTTGTGAAGCCGCAAAACATCTCTCCTCACGCGAAGTAATAAACAAAAATATTGACATCTTTGTAGACAGCCAGGCGGCAATCAAAGCCATTTCCTCAATCACTATAAAGTCAAAGCTGATAAAACGTTGCCGGTATATGTTAACTTTACTAGGTGCAACGAACACAGTCACCCTTAGATGGGTCTCAGGACATTGTGATATATATGGGAATGAAATGGCGGATGAGCAGGCCAAAAACGGATCGTCTCTTGATCCGAGCCAAACCGACATCTCGGTGCTTATGCCACTGGAGCAAGAAAAAAGTAGAATACACCAGAGTTTCTTAGAGGCTGCAAATGTCAGATGGTCATCCATCGACACTTGTCGGGTTTCTAGGAATCTATGGCCAAATATTTCAAAGAAAAACACTGACTACTTACTCAAGCTAAGCAGGCCTCAATTATCTCTCATGGTTGGTGTCCTTACGGGCCACAACTCAATGGGAATGGGAACCCACATGTACAGAATGGGTATCAGCTCATCGGACTTATGTAGAGGGTGTCAAGATAAAGAGGCAGAGGAGGGCTCCCCTCACTTTCTTTGCGAATGCCCCAGTCTAGCTAGAACCAGAAAACAGGCCCTTGGAGAATACTTCTTCGACGAACTGGGTGACATCTCTGTCTTGCCACTAAAGAACATCCTGAAATTCATTCAGAACTCTGGATGGTTCAAGGAGGCCCCCCACACCTAAAACTTCCTATTAACTCCCTTCCTATCCCTCCTCACTAACCACTTATACCCCGGGGAGCGCAATGGATCCACTGAGATCCGAGTGAGATGGTGCGGCTTGCCGTATTATCACCCCTTCCAACCTAACCTAACATCACTGCTTTTTCAAATCGTCTCCCATTTTTGCGCAAATCTTCAATTGTTCGACTTCGAGCAAGCACCTCAAATGTTCGCTTGTGTATGCTATTGTGCACATTTGCATTCATACCAGATGATAATTTTGCAAGTTTTCAACACTTATGTCATCGCAGAGTTTCTTTAAATGTTGCATATTAGTTCATTGTAGTACCTCGTGGCATAATGGTTAGTGCGTTGAACTGTCATACCGAAGGTTTGAGTTCGATTCTCAGCCGCTAGCACCTAAGACAAGAAATATTTTTTTTTTTTTTGAGGTACTGGTTCTTGCGAGGAGCTAAAAATTATCCAAAAGTATCTCATGAATAAGTGCTCTTCATCTTGCGCCAGCCGTTCAAATCTGCCAAAGAATAGAAGGTCCCCTCCATTCCTTATCCAACAGCACGCATAGTTGTAATTCACTAGGCCCTGGTTCTCCACGACCGCAAGCTTAATGTTAGATCTTGACCAAATTGAAGCCAGAATCAATTAAATGTAGAACATTTTGCTAGTTCCACCAGGCGCATCAAGGTATGTTGGCCTATTAAATATGCCGCCGTTTCCTTCGTCATTTAACCTACTTCCGTACAGTTTTCTTGCTGTATATTCAGCAGTGGGGCATTTTTGGGTTTGTGACAAAACGTCTCAACCGAATTCTTATTTGCGCTGCAGTTCTCCATAACATGCTTCATGCTTTCGACGATTAAGGGGTTACATTCACAATTCACTCAACAGACTGCTGCATCTGATTAGGCACCTCTGTTGGTGTACCTCAGGGCTCTGTTTTGTCTCCAGCTCTGTTCCTTTATTTTTTATAAATGATCTTTGGCCTATAATTTCTAGTTCAGTAATTTTATTTTGCAGACGACAGTAACTTCAGCTTTTCATATTTGTTTCAAGATTCATTTACTTGTTCTTCGGATGTGAAACTTGAACGGCATCGTATGGTAGGCTGAAATGAATGAGAAATAAAAACCGTCTAGAATTCAAAACTCATTTTGTATTCTGTTTTTAAAGCGAAATTTACATACTGTCAAGTATAGAGATTCTTTTCTTAGCTGCACTACCCGAATGTAGAATGCTTTTCCTGACTCTCTATTTCCCTCCAATTTTGGTGTTCAGAACTACAATCCTTATTTGTAAATTGTTTAATAATTAAATACCTAATCCACCCAACCGGAGTGTAAGAATGATGTTTTTGTATTTCTTGGCCATAAATCATGTACCGATGGGGTCATGGGTAAAAATAGCTTACGGTCTTTTATGTCAAAAATACATGATAGATACCTCATTATCTGGGCAACATTGACGTAGTCGGGATTCAGAGGCCAGTAAAGATTGGTGTAACTGAACTCTTTTTTTCCAAGGGCAACAGCAGAGGCCTGGTGTTTGTGGGGTGGGTTGATGGCCACTTACTACAAGGCAACCAACAGCCATGAATAGGGATGGATATGCACTAATTATGATTGGTTGTGGCGTGTAGCACTGTCAAAGTAGAGAGTGCCACAATGAGAAGCTGTTAATGTAGCAAGAAATGTATCGTGTAGCAGGAGTTAAACAAAATTCAACTCTTGCAACAAGCTGCAGCTACATTCATTCTGTTCAAGGGGTAAAGGATAACAAATTTTAGGTGCAGCTGAAGAATTAGCGGAGGCTGTAGAGGTTATTTAAAGCAGATATTTTAACTAACCAGGATATGCAACGGGATTGACCTGGCAAAAAATTGTCATAGAAAAAATTACATCTTGCCGAAACCCTACATGAATGTTGCACTATACTTTTTTAAATGTCATGCGACAGAACTGTCACAGTTTTTCCGGGACTCTACATTCAGTCATTAACATCAACGGCTCCGGGCGATGAATGCTATCATATGCGTTCTCGAAGTCGATGCTAATATGGTCAATTTCAAATTGACATTAGTTGGTGCAGGATTTGTGAAGGTTTAGTCCTTAATCAATCTGCCAGGTTGTTAGAGGCTAGACTTATAGTACTTGTTCTAGGCTAGGCGCCTACATTGGATAAAATCTAATATATGAATTTTAGAAATTTTATGGCTCGATTATTCTTGCAGGATGTAAGACCCCTTTTTTTGCACATGGTATATGTAAAGTGTTCTCATGTTCCAACTACTCTCAAAAGTTCTGAGTCTTTTTGCCATTTGAGGGTAATGATTATCTAAGAAGTTTTGTGTCTCTCTTATAACCGAAACTTGAAACGTGGTATGGAAAGACACAACCCCAAATCTCGGAAGGCCAGATCCTAGTTAAGCTAGGACTACGCTCGCAATTTTCAGTCGATTCGATTAAAAAATCACAAATTATTGCCATGCAATAACTTGCTGTTTTTTTTCGCACGATTTTGTAATCTTAAAAATAAAAAAAAAAAATTGGGCTAGGAACACACTGGCGATTATTTGTCGCAGCTTCTAGAAAAATTGATCCACAACTCAGTAAGATTTTTTGATGTGATGTGCGTTCATTCACATTCGAACTCATGTGTTTTATTTTTTGTGACTACTAGGTAAGTTTCGATAAAATTTTTTAGTCACTGCGACAGAAAGTTCTTGGTTCGTTCCTAGCCTTAATCGTCGGGATTTATCGGTAACATTTGTGTTCATTCTCCTTTAGGCTAAGAACGCACTTACAATTTTCTGTCATAGCGACTTAGAAAAGTGATTGCATCTTACTAGGATTTTTGTACGTTCATTCACATTTAGGCTAGAACCGCACATGCGATTTTCATTCGATGCGATTAAAAAATGAATGCCCGAACATGCGTCACAACAATCGCAACGATTAATAATACAATTGTTGATGATTAGGCTAGGAATGCACTTAAGATTTTTTTCGTTGCGAATACAAAAAAAGTGATCGCAGCTTAGTACGATTTTTCGGTCTCATGTGCGTTCATTCACATTAAAACTGATTGATTTGTTCTATTTTCTGCGACTGAATAAACACACGAAAGAAAGTCGCATGTGCGTTCGTAGCCTTAGGTTATGTCCTAATTGGCACCCATCGCACGACCGAGCAACAAGCTATGATCGCTGCATCGGACAATCAAAATATCAAACTTCAACATTTCAATCAATGTGTCCTTATTTTATAATATAAACGCTGTAGCGCGATGACGTATAACAGTCGCACTTGTTTGTTTTGCGATCGCTCAAGCTATTTCACACAAGCTTTCGAAAAACAAACTCAATGTCTAAAGGGAAATGTCCTAATCAGGAACTGACTTGCCATGCGACCAACGCGACGCTACAAGAAGTTGTTTCATCGCTTAGAATAAACGAGTTTCTTTTTGATCGCACAACAATGCAACAGATTTCAAGGAAAATATGATAAATTAAGCTTATTTAGTCCTAATTTTATGGGATAAATGTTGGAGTTGCTTCAAAAATAGATTCATCGCAATAAAGGTGGACTTTCTTTCTTTCTTTCTTTCTTCAGCCGTACTACACGAATGTGGAACTCCTTACCCAGCTCTATTTTTCCTCCCCATTTCGATATTCACACGTTTAAGGCAAATGTGCATCGTTATCTCCTACTTAATCCTCCTATTACTTTCTAAACGCTCGCACTGTGTTAATAACAGTTAAAGGGTATTCATAACCCCTTGTGTGCGTGTTAATTATAAAAAAAAAAATCTGTAAACATTTTGTTTACTCTCATCAACAGTGAGGTTTGGTGCAAACTCCGAATGGGAAACCACATACAAAATTCACTTTCGTGGTCGCCCGATAGTGTGTTTACATCCACTTACCGCACGCACGGTATTACTTAGAAGCGATCGGTAATTGGACACACATTTTAGTATAGAGCTATCAACAAGCGCTGCGACCGACCGAAGCTAATCCCTGGGTTGCCCGATCTTTGTCCAATTACGACATAGCCTTATACTCAAGTGCTCTATTTTTAGCGACTAAATAGTCACGTGACCAAAGTCAGAAGGGTGGTCCAGGGTTTAAGCCTTAACGCACTACAGTGATGTGAGTGCTGCCGTTGGCCCATAAAAGGTATATATGCCAACATCTCTAGGACTCTAGGCCAGTCCCAGAAATCCTTCCTGACCTTAGCTATAAGTATGGTTAGAGTTGCTCATATCATGTGTTCACAAAGTAGTTCGGGTTTACTGGAACTGTAGACGATACAGTTAATTCTATTTAGGGAATTACTGCCTGAACAGAATGCAAGACGCAGCTGGAATAGATGTCAAAAATGCTGCAGTAGATGTCCAAAATGCTGCAGTAAAAGTTAAAAATTGTTCAACTCTTGCAGCTCCGGCTGCAGCATTTTTGACATCTATTCCAGCTCCGTCTAGCATTCTGTTCAGGCAGTTAGTTGGAACACTTCTCCCCCTCCCCTCTCTCGTATGCTGCCATCAACAACCGTTCACAGGGATTAAAATCCCATCTCCAGTTAAGATACTATAGCCACCCGATATTCACCATGGGGTAGGTAAGGTAATGTGAGGAGAAGTTGATAGGCAGATGAAAGAAACAACAAAAAGAAATACGAAAGAATAAGAAGTCACTTTTCCGCCCACAATAAATGCTATGGGTACCTAATCAATTGTGTGCGAAAAAAAGAGTGTAGACTTCTCCAAATAATCTGCTACAATAATCAACTTTGCTTGTTGAACAGCAAACGGCACAACGGAAAGTAGAACTAAATTTTTCTTTTATGACTTGGTTGTTTTATTTTTGTATGGGTTTTTTTTGTTTCGCATAAGCAGCGTAGTAGGCTTTACTCAAATTATCCTCTTCCATGTTACCAATTCAGCATACCTATTTGAACAAAAACAAAATCCAAAAAAAAAAAAAAAACAAATCACTGTCTTTGTCTCATGAAATTTTAAATCATTTTTCTTTTAGGTTTAAATTTCCTCTGGAAGGAGGGAATCAACTATTCTTAATCTGTTCTCTTTTAATATTTTACGTTGGATTAAGTTGTTTTCGTTCTTTCTCTATACATTCGTATATTTTTCCAAGAATTATAAGCAATTTCTTAGAACCCATCTGCCTGTCTTAATTTGTTCCCATTTTAATCCCCATCCTTTCGCCAGAGTAGGTATCCTTGTATTTTTGTGTGTGTCTAATACATTTTTTTCTGTTTTTTTTTTCAGAATTAAATAAACAAAAATAAAATCAACGAGCGAGAATTCCTGAGAAAGGCCATAAAACTGAATGATAGAAACAACATCAAATACAACCGGAAACACAACAACAACAGCACCAACAACATCAAAAGGAGTGTATATCTACATAACTATATATGATCACTAAATATAAAAGCAACAACAAGGCAAAATCCAAGGCCGGAAGGACATTGGAAAAACGAAGAAATAAGGAAACGGAAGTGTAAAATATTCCGGAAGGAAAACTTTTACCCAAAGGCTCCAAGGAATATGATGGCAACCAAACCAAATCACCTATAGTGCCGGAGAGAGAGTGAAGAAGAGAGAAACCAGAATTACAACAACAACACAAATAAAAAAAAAAAACAAAATCATGAAACCATTACCAACTTGCGGCTGAGCCAACATCGTCACGTCTAGAGAATGAATACAAAAATGCGTGTCTCAGGGGAACTATTCGTTCCGATAGCAACATTTCACATCCTTATGATTCTAACACACAAAATGGCCTACGTGAGTGGTGATTGGCTTATGAACTGCGGCGATTGTAAATGTAAATGGAATTCCGGCAAGAAAACGGCCGATTGCAAGAACCTTAGCATATCCAGCGTCCCGGAGAATCTTAGCTCCGAGCTACAGGTTCTCGATTTGTCACTGAATAAAATCTCCTATTTGGAGGAGAATGCCTTTTTAACAGCCGACTTACAGAATCTACACAAGCTTTTTGTGAGAAATTGCTCCCTGGAGAATCTGGACCCTTTGGCTCTGAGATCTCTGGAGATCCTAATTGAGTTGGATTTGTCCAATAATCTGCTGAGACGACTGCAGGCCAACATTTTTGGCAGTTTGGTTAAGGTGCGTGCTCTTGTTCTCAACGGAAACCTTCTGGAAGTGCTGGATGACGGAATCTTCCAGAACCTCAAGTATCTGCATAAGGTCGAACTGAAAGACAATAGAATAACCCAGGTGGGGACGGAAGTGTTTGTAAATGTTCCGTTGCTCTCGCAAATCTACTTGAGTGGAAACCGCTTGAATGTCCTGCGAAAAGAGTCCTTCGAGAACCTTCAGCGACTCACTAGCCTCTCGCTGGAACTCAATCCCTGGAACTGCACCTGCGAACTGCAGATATTCCGTGACTTTGCCTTTCGACGGAATCTCTACACCCCGCCAACTGCCTGCTATTACCCCAGCCATCTGCGTGGGATGCTTTGGATAGAGGATCAGCCGGAGGCATTTGCCTGCAAGCCCAAGATAATCTATCCCTCGCGAGGTGCCTCTATTAATACTTCCAAAGAGAATGTGACACTGATTTGTCGGGTGCACGCTTCACCAAACACTGTTATCGCCTGGGACTACAACAAACAGTCCCACTTACTCAGCAGCAGTAGCAGTAGTAGTGGTAGTGGTGGCACAAACAACAATGGGGGCCGGGTGCATATTCAATTGCTCCGTGAGGAGCAGAATTCTGGCAAAGAATTCGGTCGCGATATCTTCATTTCACGACTCACCATCCTCGGTGCCGAAAAGAGTGATGAAGGTATTTATACCTGCCTGGCTGAAAATGCCGGTGGCAAGGACGCCGTTCAGATGAGTCTGCTCGTGCAGAAGCAATCGCCAAAGGATTTGCTGTTGCAAAGCAATTTAATCATCGTGATTTGCTTAATGGCACTTGGGCTACTGTCCGCTTCCGTGTTCCTGGCCATGGTCACGTGTTGCATCTACAAGCGTTTCAAGGCGATAAATTTACAACAACAGCACTTCCACAGCCATAGCGGTGGAGCCCTTGGCATGACGACGACAACAACGTCCACTGCAGCAGGTAGCGAGACATCAGTGGGTCAGCATCATCTTCACCATCACCATTTGCATGGAGGCGATGGCCACTTGATTCACCAGAAAAAGGGTGAGGGTTATGTTGTCGGTGGTGGCGGTTCGGCCTTAAGTCAACATCAGGTGACAAATGGGGATAAATATGCGGCAATTAAAATTATGGAGAACGGCATGGGTGGCAATAATGGCGGAGGGGGACTCCATCATCATCAGCAGTTGAAGCATCACATGATGGGAGATGATATGACCGACACAAAATTGGCTCATTCCGAGAAGATTTATCTGGAGAAAAGCATTGAAGGTAAGAGCATGGCCCTTGATGGCCTTCTAGCTATATAAATATTTGTTTGGGGTTTGTTTGTTTTTTGGTTTTTGTTGTTTGGTACATTTTGTTGTTGTTTTTTTTTGTTCCTGACAAAATCCTGTGCGTGCTTGAAATTTCACGCTACGAATTAATTAAAATTTGAAGAGACATGAGATTTGTCATGACGATAGGGAGAGTGAGAGAGACAGAGACACATCCAAAGGACCCATCAGCTCACATACTATATAAACAAAATAATTTATATTTTATGCTGGATATT
Organism: Dasysyrphus tricinctus; assembly: GCA_963921185.1. Lineage (NCBI taxonomy): Eukaryota > Metazoa > Arthropoda > Insecta > Diptera > Syrphidae > Dasysyrphus > Dasysyrphus tricinctus. The sequence goes on along the minus strand of OY992532.1, from coordinate 61,801,871 downwards.
GGTCTGGTTATGATGACACTGCTGGTTATGTGCTGTTGGTACAGTCGTTCGGTTTGAGTTTGGATTGTTTTTCATTTTTGGCAGGATTATGAGACATTTGAGTAGTGCAAATCCTTCAAAAGAAGCTTATGATCTTTTGTCTAGTTTTTCCCTGCTGAAGCATATGTGTGCCATTTATGATAGCTGCTATTTAATGAAAATAGAATAATTGCTTCAAATTTTGGCTGCAGTTGATGACAATTTTGTATTTATCATAGACGAACCAAATGTGTGTGATAGTTGGTTCAATGTTAATGGCTGGCTGAATTCTACATTAATTATTCAAGGATTATTTTAAAGTTTGAATAAAATATTGTTTTAAAAGTTCTTATTAAAAAATTCTTCCAAAGCGAGTAGAACAGAATTTGAATTAAGGTGTAGATTTTAGCAGAGAGAGAAAGTAAATAGAGATTGAATAGAGATTTTATGATAATGGTTTCAGTTCAGTAGGTAACTATGATATTTAAAAAAAAAAAAAATGGTTATGAGTAAACTTTATTGTTAGCTTTTCTATTCCCTGAGGCAAATTGTCTTCGAAATAACAATTTTTAGGGCAGGCTTTGGCTCTTAGTAACAGTCACTCAAACTAAGGTGATTTTAAGTTTCTAAATTTAAATAAATGTTATTTTGAGAGACTTATTAGAAGATACACTCAAACTGGGTGTATTATTCATTATGACCAAAAATAATAGCCAAATTTAAAATTTTCCTTTGTTTTAGGGTTGCCATTTAATTTGTTTTTTTTTTTTTTTTTTTTTATTTAAAATAATTGCTAAAATAAAAACACTTCCTCTTACATAGCCAATTTTTGAACATCTGTTTAGCTTATACCTTCTTGAACATGAAAAATGTAATGCCAGACGAAATTTTCGGTTTGCGGTATTATAAGAAATTACTTTTTTATTTCCAAAATCTAAAGTAATTGTCAAATCTTTAACAAAGCCGGGTTTTTGATATATGTTATAGCTTATAAATAAATAAATAAGGTGGCGCAATAGCTCGTGGGGAACCAGGATCTAGTGACTTATAACTCTCAACCATTCCTGTGTGCGTGGTTGTTGGCAGGAATGGGGTAGCCAACAGTTTCTTGCCGAGCCCGAACGGCTAGATAAGAAGTATTTATTAATCACAAGTATACTCTTGGAGAATTTTCAGTTCCTCGCAAAAGGCAGTACCTCGGATAAATAACATTTCTGTTTTTAGGTGGCACGGATGGGAATCTAACCCACACCTTCGGCATGACAGTCCAACGCACTAACAATTATGCCACGAGGTACTACTACCATGTTACCATAAGTCTTCTTAAATATGACAAAAATAGTGCCACACGGGTATGGCTGTCGTAAATGCTTAACAGGTGGGCCTTAAGTTTATTAAGTAGGTAGGTATTATAAGAAATGATTTGTTTTCGTTTTTTTCCAAAATTTTAAATAATTGCCAAGATTTACAAATCTACTTTCATATTTGTTACCTTATGCCTTTCGTTATATAGACAAAGCAGTGCAAGATGAGAAAGGCATTCCAAAAATAAAAAGAGTAATTTCTTATAATACTTACTTTATCAATTTTAGACTCGTTAGGCAAGGACTTTCAACCGAAAAACTTGTCTGACTTTATTTTGTTCATGTTTAAGAAGGTATAGGTAAGCTAACGTGTGATCAAAAATTGGCTTAGTAAAAGCAAGTCTGTTGATTTTGGAAATTATTTTAAATTTTGAAAAAAATTAGATGGCATCCCTAAAACTGCGGAAAAATTGAAATTGAATTATTATTTCTGACTTAACTAGTCATAAATGAATAATACACCCAGTTGGAGCATATCATTTAACAAGTCTTTCAAAATAACCAAAATTGCCATTTATAAAACTTTAAAAACTTAAAATCATTTTAGTTTGAAGAACTGTTTCTCGGCCCATTTTTATCCAAATCGTTTTCATTAATTTTAATCTGCTGCTACAACAAAAAAATAGAAAATACGATTTTTCACATTTTTTTGGGGTTGGCTACGAAATCCCGCAAATCCAAATCTCGCATTCGAAAACTCTCATAACGAAATATCGCAATTACTAAATCTCACATAATCACGCAATTACAAATCCCGCTTTTCATAATTTCGCATTAACAAAACAGACTAAAATCGAATCCAAATCTCGCAAAGTTTAATTGCATTGCAACAAACATTTTCTTAATCAAAATCTCGTAAATTAAAATCTCGCTCGAGATTTAAATTTGCGAAATTTTTATTAAAATTGTAAATCTCGCACGAGATTTTAATTTGCGAGATTTTGATTAAAAAATTGCATTTGTTGCAATGCAATTAAATTTTGCGAGATATCCTACCTTCTGCAAAATATGTAAATCCAGTGCCTAAGTGGTTTTTGAACACACTGTTATTTATCAATTGTAATTATTGATTTTTCAATTTTATTGTTGTCAAAAGAAAAAGAAAGAGCATAGAAATGGTACATCCAGTTGTAAAGTGTCATATGCAAATTGCATTAGACGTATTTGGCATTGAACTAGAAAATACTTTTAGTTCCATTATAAACGCGTAAAAGACAACAAAATTACTATACAGGTTGTTAAAAGTAATAAGGGATGCAATTATTTTTTATTGACAGGTAGGTATAGTTTTCATTTGAAAAGAAAAAAAAATATGCAAAATACTCTTGCGGGTGTTGTTCTCAAAAAAAATTTCATAAAAGCCGTGTCCAATTCGTTGCTGTGAAGTTTGAATTAACGAGATTATATTTTAGTTGAAATTTGCGAGTTTTCTAGGTTCGAGATGTAAATGCGAAATTTTTTATGAAAAACAAGATTTTTGATTTGCGAGATTTCGTTATTCGAGATTTTGGTTTACGGGATATCGCACCACTCCCATTTTTTTTTAAATGATTTTTTTTTTAGATTTAACTTACTATATGTATTATTTCATTATTTTTTTTGAATAACACAGTTTGATCGTAAATTTTATTGTCTACAAAAAATGTTTTCAGCATTTAATCGAAATTTTGCTTTGTTTTCCAGCTGTATGCAAAAACAAAAAAGTGTGCTCTTGCACCCCCCTCCAAAATGCACCTTCTAATTAAAAAGCACTACACGCTTTTCTCATCTTCATTTGAAGAATTTTACAATAAAAATCCATGAAGGTCTTAGTTCCTTTTTGTATGACGTAATTAAAAGCCCATTAATTTAGCTGTGTGAAGTCAGAACCCCGACCTCAAAATTTTTGTTTTTTTTTATCGGATTCGTTTGTCCATCGTTAGCTCACGTCTGTCCAACCATTAAAATCGTTTGTCCACTCCCAGGATAAAATATATTCGTCCTCTAGCATCCCCAAATGAAGTCATAGGGGGTTACGACTGATTGAGTTCGTTTGTCCACCAGCTCAATATAAAAATCCATAAAAAAAATTTGTTGTCCACCCCCAGGAACAAAAATATTCAACTTTTCTTTTTTGCACTGAAAAACAAAAAGTGCTCCAAAGTCCCCAAATAAAATCTTAGGGGGGTGCAGTCAATTGTGTTCGTTTGTCCAACTGCTCGATATAAAAATCCATAAAAAAAAATGTTTGTCCACCCTTAGGGAAAAAGTTATTCAACTTTTCTTTTTTGCACTGAAAAACAAAAAAGGGCTCCAAAGGGTTGGCTACGTTATCCCGCAACTCAACATCCCGCGTAACGAAATCCCGCGTAACGATATCCCGCGTAACGATATCCCGCCGTTTCTACTACAATGCGACGGCACTTAAAATTTTTCATTATTTTTCTTTCCATAGGAATTAGTGCCTTGATTGAATGAGAATCAACAGGAACGAAGTTTCCTAATATTTCTCTCATTTTTCAGTACGCAAGCGACTGCACTTAATTTTAAATTTAGTATTGTCTGTTTTGGTGCCTTGAAGAAATGAGAATCAACGAGAACGAAGCATTACCTATAGACCAAGAGCCGACAGCAAATTTTGGGAGTGGAGGTATAACCAAAATCGGAGTATGAGGGATTATAGGTACATGTATCGTGATATGGAATATGAAAGTCTGGCAGATTTTTTTCTCAGCCTTTGGTGGGGGTGGGGGCTTAAAATCCGCTTGGTTTCCTCTTTTTATGGTAGTGTCATTAACACTTCAATTCACTTTTAAAAGATAGGATATGATGCTCTGTCATTTTCCCTAAGTCTGAAGACTTATATCTTGGTGATCCGATAAATAGGACCCATGATTTAACCTTTTTAAGCAAACCTTATTGGCGTTTTTTGTGGAGACTTTATTTGTTGATTTTCTGTTTTGCTCAAAATCTCCAAAAAAGGGATGATAAGGTTCACGTAAAATGGTTATATCTTGAGTTCTGTTAATCGGACCGACAAGATTGTGGTGTTTATGCTTAGAACAAATGACTGGGAATCATATCCGATTTTTTTTAATGAATTAAATGGTTTATAGCCCTGAAAATAAATCAGGGGATCTAGCTCTTTTTAACCCCCCACCCCTCCTAAAGGCTGAAAACAAAACCTGCCAGACTTTGGTATTTGATATCACGATACATGTACCTACAATCCCTCATACTCCGATTTTGGTTATACCTCTACTCCCAAAATTTGCTGTCGGCTCTTAGACTACTATAAGTCGTCACGAAAAAGTATTTAACGAGGTGTGATTCCGAATTAAATTTCAGTTCTTATTAGAAATCGGTGGAGGTTAGTCCTCCAGCTCGTGGTGAATGTAGGGAGATAAAAACAAACAAATTTGTAAAGGGATAAAAACTGATTTTTTCAATTTTGGGTCGACTAATGGTGGTCTGTTTGGATCTGGACGGACGACTATAGTATGGATTTGGACGGATGACTATGGTATGGATCTGGACGGACGGCTATGGTCTGGCTGGATCTGGGCGGATGACGACGCTTCCGTCGATGTCGCCTCCGACGACGACGATGGTTGGTTTGACTGGGTTGGGTCTGAGACGGAGGTGGATCTAGGTGTGGGACAAAAGTTCTGGAGGTGGGTCTGAAACTGGGACAAAGGATAATTTTCTTTTTTTGAAAATTTCATTGAAAAAAACAACTTTTTATTAATAATTTTTTGAAAATTTCATAAAAAAAAAAACAATTTTGCTTACTTTTGCGCCAATTATTTTTTGAAGATAAAATAAAGAAAAAAAAACTTTGTTTTGTTATTGATTTTTCAACAAATGACTTTATGAAGGTTTAAGAGTACTGCGTAGTTATCCATTGCTTGACGCGCTTCTTAAAAAAAACTGGATGTCTGGTGGAAGATCTTGGCCCCACGAGGCAGGGGCTAGGTCTTCCGTTTTTGCATCAGTCTCTTGAAAAACTGGAAATATTTTTTAGAAAGTTTTGAAAAATACTTTTTTACCAATTTTTTTTATTTTCTTAGAACTGGCACTTCCTAGATCACGAATATGCATTTTATAAGTCGGTAGGACGCTTAGTTTAGCTGCAAATCTATTTTAAAGATGTAAACTTTGATGCCTCTAGGACGCTTAGTTTAGCCGCAAATCGCGTTTAAAGATTTAAGTTTATTTATCGTATAATTGAGCGCGAATTTCAAGTTTTCTTGAGCAAAAGTACCTTGGGTGGCGAATAAACGCGAATAAACAGTGAGATATGTATGGGGGGCATGCTGCCCCCCCTGCAACCCCCCTGTCTGGGCTCACTATAGGAATTGGGGTAGGTGCGAGGTTGGGTGTATGCAAAGTTTCTTTATTTAAATCGCTTGGACGGATAGTTTAGCCGCAAATCAAGTTTAAAGATGCAGACTTTGATGCCTCTAGGACGCTTAGTTTAGCCGCAAATCGCGTTTAAAGATTTATTGGCCGAACAGAATGGTGTAGTTGTAGTTGTCGCGTGTAGCACTGTCAAAGTAGAAAGATACAAAAATAGTATACAGTGCCACAATGAGAAGCTGTAAATGTAGCAAGGAATGTATGGTGTAGCAGAAGTTAAACTAAATTCAACTCTTGCTACCAGCTGCAGCTACGTTCATTCTGTTCAAGGGGTTAAGTTTATTTATCGTATAATTGAGCGCGAATTTCAAGTTTTCTTGAGCAAAAGTACCTTGGGTGGCGAATAAACGCGAATAAACAGTGAGATATGTATGGGGGGCATGCTGCTCCCCTGCAACCCCCCTGTCTGGGCTCACTATAGGAATTGGGGTGGGTGCGAGGTTGGGTGTATGCAAAGTTTCTTTATTTAAAGTCGCTTGGACGGATAGTTTAGCCGCAAATCAAGTTTAAAGATGCAAACTTTGATGCCTCTAGGACGCTTAGTTTAGCCGCAAATCGCGTTTAAAGATTTAAGTTTATTTATCGTATAATTGAGCGCCAATTTCAAGTTCTCTTGAGCAAAAGTACCTTGGGTGGCGAACAAACGCGAATAAACAGTGAGATATGTATGGGGGGCATGCTGCCCCCCTGCAACCCCCTGTCTGGGCTCACTATAGGAATTGGGGTGGGTGCGAGGTTGGGTGTATGCAAAGTTTCTTTGCATTTAAAGAATCTGTACTTAATGTTGCCTACAAGATCCTATCCAACGTACTATGTGAGCGTCTAAAACCTTTCTGCAACACTATGATCGGCACGTACCAGTGTGGCTTCAGGCCAGGCAGATCAACGATAGACCAAATCTTCACATTGAGGCAAATCCTGGAAAAGACCAACGAATTTCAAGTCGAGACCCACCACCTATTCATCGACTTCAAAGCCGCATATGATAGCATAAGTCGCCAAGAGCTTCTATTGGCGATGTCGGAACTCGGGATCCCGAAAAAACTGATCCAGCTATGCCGCATGACGTTACAAAATACGCGGTGCAACGTGCAAATGGGTAACAGCTCATCCGAGTTATTCCAGACGTGTACAGGGTTCAGACAAGGAGATGCGCTATCATGTGATTTCTTCAACCTAGTCCTGGAGCAGATAGTGCGCAAGAGTGGTGTTAACATGGAAGGCACTATCTTTAACAGGTCTTCTCAACTGCTAGGTTATGCGGACGACATCGACATCATCGGCCGTTCCAAGAGAGCTGTACTTGAAGCATTCACAGCTATTGATGAACAGGCGAAACGCGTTGGTCTTGAAGTGAATGAGGACAAAACAAAGTATATGCTATCAACAAACAAAGCCTCATCTGTCCATCGCCTAGGACAAAACGTCACTGTTGGTAGCAGTAATTTCGAGGTAGTCAAGGAGTTCACCTACCTCGGAACAAACATCAATCCCACGAACGACACCTTAGTGGAAATCCGACGAAGAATTACCCTAGCGAACCGCTGCTACTTCGGTTTGGCCAAACAAATGGGTTAAAAACTCCTTTCTCGAAAGACAAAGTGCACGCTATACAAAACTCTAATTTTACCAGTTCTACTCTACGGTGCCGAGTGCTGGACGATAAGTAAAAAAGGGGAATTGATCCTGGGCACTTTCGAGCGAAAAATTCTACGGCGGATATTTGGTCCTATATGCGAAGAGGGCGATTGGAGGAGAAGATTCAATCGTGAACTGTACGAGCTGTACCAAGATGTGGATGTAGTCCAAAGAGCCAAAACACGTCGACTACATTGGCTCGGCCACATCGAGCGAATGGACAACAACGCTCCAGCCAAGAAAATCTTCGAATCCCAGCCCCCAGGTTCGAGACGACCAGGAAGACCGAACCTCCGCTATAGGGACCAGGCGGTCACAGACGCAAGAGCGCTTGGTCTCGACGACTGGAGGGAGCGTGCGAGGGACCGCAACCGATGGAAGACCGCAATATCTCAGGCAGAGACCCTTCATGGATCGGGAGCCGGATAAGTAAGTAAGTAAGTAAGTAAGTACTTAAAAGTCGCTAAGACGCTTAGTTAAGTCAAAAATCAAGTTTAAAGTTGTCAACTTTGATGCCCCTAGGACGCTTAGTTTAGCCGCAAATCGCGTTTAAAGATAAAAGTCGATTTTTCGTATAAATTCATTCATATTTCGAAGGAAAATTAAAAAAAAGAAAACAAAAAGTTGAGAAAAGTTTAATTTTTGATTGAAATTTTCAAACAAAAGAAATAAAAATCATTCATATTTCGAAGAAAAACAAAATTTCTATGAACTTCAATTTTTCTTCAAAAAAAAAGTAAAAAAAAAGTTTAAGAAAAAGGTTGTTTTTTTCTAAATTTTTCAAAAAAAAAGTCGAAATAGTTTATATTTTTATATAATTTTTTTTTCAAAAAAAAAAATTCCTACCTCTGTCCAGAATCCAGATCCAAACCCAAGAAATATGAAACGAAATTTAATCGGAGAAAAATAAAATCTCCCGCCAAAATTGAAAACCGATTTTAATCGAGAGAGCAACGAAAAATGTTTCTCTCTGAAAAATATATTTAATTCCAAAAAATACTTTATTCGAAATCACCAACAATATTCTTCCAATTGTATTTTAATTCAAGAATTGATTATCCCGCCAAATAGTATCATAGTACTGCCGGCGGGATGTCTGAACGGCGGGATATCGTTACCGCGGGATTGTGATGGCGGGATATCGTTACTCTCCCGGCTCCAAAACCCCCAAATGAAATTATAGGGAGGTGCAGTCAAGTGTGTTTGTTTGTCCACCAGCTCAATATGAGAATCCAATGAAAAAATTCGTTTGTCCACCCATAGGATAAGAAATACTCGACTTTAATTTTTTTATAGCAAACCTCCAAAAACAAAAAGTCCTCTTGCATCACCAAAAATGAAGTCATAGGGGGTTGGGGCTGATTGAGTTCGATTTTTCACCAGCTCAACACGAATCCATTAAAAAAAATATAGTGAAATATAATATAATAATATCAAATAAAATAAAATAAAATAAAATAAAATAAAATAAAATAAAATAAAATAAAATAAAATAAAATAAAATTAAATAAAATTAAATAAAATAAAATAAAATTAAATAAAATAAAATAAAATAAAATAAAATTAAATTAAATTAAATTAAATTAAATTAAATTAAATTAAATTAAATTAAATTAAATTAAATTAAATTAAATTAAATTAAATTAAATTAAATTAAATTAAATTAAATTAAATTAAATTAAATTAAATTAAATTAAATTAAATTAAATTAAATTAAATTAAATTAAATTAAATTAAATTAAATTAAATTAAATTAAATTAAATTAAATTAAATTAAATTAAATTAAATTAAATTAAATTAAATTAAATTAAATTAAATTAAATTAAATTAAATTAAATTAAATTAAATTAAATTAAATTAAATTAAATTAAATTAAATTAAATTAAATTAAATTAAATTAAATTAAATTAAATTAAATTAAATTAAATTAAATTAAATTAAATTAAATTAAATTAAATTAAATTAAATTAAATTAAATTAAATTAAATTAAATTAAATTAAATTAAATTAAATTAAATTAAATTAAATTAAATTAAATTAAATTAAATTAAATTAAATTAAATTAAATTAAATTAAATTAAATTAAATTAAATTAAATTAAATTAAATTAAATTAAATTAAATTAAATTAAATTAAATTAAATTAAATTAAATTAAATTAAATTAAATTAAATTAAATTAAATTAAATTAAATTAAATTAAATTAAATTAAATTAAATTAAATTAAATTAAATTAAATTAAATTAAATTAAATTAAATTAAATTAAATTAAATTAAATTAAATTAAATTAAATTAAATTAAATTAAATTAAATTAAATTAAATTAAATTAAATTAAATTAAATTAAATTAAATTAAATTAAATTAAATTAAATTAAATTAAATTAAATTAAATTAAATTAAATTAAATTAAATTAAATTAAATTAAATTAAATTAAATTAAATTAAATTAAATTAAATTAAATTAAATTAAATTAATTAAATTAAATTAAATTAAATTAAATTAAATTAAATTAAATTAAATTAAATTAAATTAAATTAAATTAAATTAAATTAAATTAAATTAAATTAAATTAAATTAAATTAAATTAAATTAAATTAAATTAAATTAAATTAAATTAAATTAAATTAAATTAAATTAAATTAAATTAAATTAAATTAAATTAAATTAAATTAAATTAAATTAAATTAAATTAAATTAAATTAAATTAAATTAAATTAAATTAAATTAAATTAAATTAAATTAAATTAAATTAAATTAAATTAAATTAAATTAAATTAAATTAAATTAAATTAAATTAAATTAAATTAAATTAAATTAAATTAAATTAAATTAAATTAAATTAAATTAAATTAAATTAAATTAAATTAAATTAAATTAAATTAAATTAAATTAAATTAAATTAAATTAAATTAAATTAAATTAAATTAAATTAAATTAAATTAAATTAAATTAAATTAAATTAAATTAAATTAAATTAAATTAAATTAAATTAAATTAAATTAAATTAAATTAAATTAAATTAAATTAAATTAAATTAAATTAAATTAAATTAAATTAAATTAAATTAAATTAAATTAAATTAAATTAAATTAAATTAAATTAAATTAAATTAAATTAAATTAAATTAAATTAAATTAAATTAAATTAAATTAAATCAAATTAAATGAAATTAAATTAAATTAAATTAAATTAAATTAAATGAAATTAAATTAAATTAAATTAAATTAAATTAAAATAAATTAAATAAAATTAAATAAAATTAAATAAAATTAAATTAAATTAAATTAAATTAAATTAAATTAAATTAAATTAAATTAAATTAAATTAAATTAAATTAAATTAAATTAAATTAAATTAAATTAAATTAAATTAAATTAAATTAAATTAAATTAAATTAAATTAAATTAAATTAAATTAAATTAAATTAAATTAAATTAAATTAAATTAAATTAAATTAAATTAAATTAAATTAAATTAAATTAAATTAAATTAAATTAAATTAAATTAAATTAAATTAAATTAAATTAAATTAAATTAAATTAAATTAAATTAAATTAAATTAAATTAAATTAAATTAAATTAAATTAAATTAAATTAAATTAAATTAAATTAAATTAAATTAAATTAAATTAAATTAAATTAAATTAAATTAAATTAAATTAAATTAAATTAAATTAAATTAAATTAAATTAAATTAAATTAAATGAAATTAAATGAAATTAAATGAAATTAAATGAAATTATATTTAATTTAATGCAGAAAAAGTTTTATCAAAATCGTAAAAGTCGTTTTTGAGAAATTGAATATTTTCCCTTACAGTCTTTTAACTTTTGTAGACGGTATCGTTATTTTTTCATAAAAGTAAAGTTTTTTCTAAAAATACTATTCTTAAGTACCGAGTTTAAAAAATAAATGTTTTCTAAATTTATTTTTGACTTTCAAAAAACAATTTTGAAACATTTTTTAGAAATCCAAAAAATATTTTTTTTTAATTTTGGTACACAATACTTTTAATATTTTTTAGAAGCCAAAAATTGTATTGAAATCATTCATATTGATTTGAAGAAAATCGAATATAAAAAAATGGTTCTTTGGGAGATACCATTAGTAACATTTTTTTTTTAAATGGCTTCCCATCCAAGGGCAGAATTTACTTAAAGTAATTTATTGAGTTTTTTTAAGAAAAGTTGTGAGGTCGATATATGGCAGGTACCGTTATTTAATGTTCTAAAAAATATTAAAAAACCTGTGGAGGAAAAGACCAAAAAACGCTATACATCAAGTTGAAAGAAAATTGACTAGACAAAGGATATAATTGTGAGACCAACTTCAAAATCTCGAGTCTACGTATATATCGGAAGTATGTATATAAAGTATCAACCTTATCACAAGCAAAAAGGGCATAAGCGCCAAATGTCAAAAATTGAGTTAGCAACATAATTGGAACCGCTTAAATAAAAGTTTCTTCTTTTGTGTGATTCATGATTAATGAACCTTCACAGTTTGTTAATAGCTCATTTTGTAGATAATTTTATTCTCTCATGATTTTTTTATAAAAGGAAATTCAATCGAGTTGTTGAATTAAAAGCCAAGTCACTGTCTTTTTCAGGACGGTGGCTTTAACCGTACCCCGGGTGCACCAAAAATTTGGTTCAATAATGTGGAGATGTAGCAAATCGTATACAGAAAATATTGCCCTCGGTTAATGAAACTTTAATAAATTTATTTGACAAAATTTAGTCCACCATGAAGTTCTTGCATGATATTCTATAAATCTATTGATTGTGTGGAGAAAAGTATGTCCTTAGTCTTTTTTGTGTAGAATCAACATAAGCTACAATTTGTACCTTCAAATTAAAAAAAAAAGAACTGATGGTTATTGAGAAATTAAGAAAAAACCCCCCCTAAAATATGTTGCCCTGTCCAAATTAATGGAACTCTTTAGGAAATGTTTGAGACGTCAAAACCCCCAAATTCAGCTTTAGCGGAATTTTTCGAAGTGAAAGTTTAATTTTCCCGGGCTATATGTATTGCGTTTTTATTTTTAGTCAATTTTTAAGAAAACTATCCCACTGGTTAAAGAGAGGGAAATAGACCTTATGGTTTTTTCTTGTCTCAGCTCATCCTACACGCTCTAGTCTTTTCTTACAACTTGTATAAAACGTAAATGGCAAGTTTTGCATTCATAAGAAAATTGAACTCAAGATTTTGATCTAACTTGTCAAAAAAGTTGGTTTAAAAATTCTGTTTGCCTCTCTGTTAAGTTACAGTACAGCGGTTCCACAGGTTTCTATTAATAAAATAGTACCAATATTTTCAATAATTTTTTTTATGATGTAAAATTTTTTTTTAGTGAGAGTAAAAATAAGTACCGCAGTCTAGTACTAAATATATAGTATATATATCCAAATACAATTCCAATTTTCTATTGCATGGGTCCAGTTGAATTTAAGCCATGACCTACTGGTTAATGTTGACTTGGTCGATTGTGACTTATTGCTATATAGACCTACTACTTCCGAAAAATCTATCAAACAATTCTAATGGGATCAAATTTCCAGACCTTGTGGTTGTCGCCAATTCATGTCACCTCGACGAGAGATATAATCCTAATCCGAAGGGTTCATACAAAATGTCTTTTGCAGCATCAGCTTCATCTGTATGATACGTAAAGGTGCGTGTCCATTTGGGAGTAGCTATACTTTTGCTGGTAAACTCTCAAGTTACTCTCGGGTGGTTATCAATTATTTGAAAGTAATATTTTGAGATTTTGATATCGAAAGTTGCATGTTAGAGTTTGTAGGATTAATTTCCTGAGAGTAATTTCATAACTAGGTCCACATGATAGCTATAAATTTCTTCTGCTAGTTATGGGTTAGAAGTAGTGCTGCTAAATTTTTTAAAAAGAAGAAAATAATGAGTCGTTAAGTCATAGAAAGACGGCCATGGCAATTCAATTTGAGGTCTACTCTTACTGAAGATGCTCAAGGACTCAGACAATTTTGCCGTTTGACATCAAGTGAAACTGAACATATCCGTATTCAAAAAGGAAAAAAAAATTAAGGGAAGTAGGAATATCGGTATAACTACTTCTGTTCTGTTTGAATCCAATATAGTAATCAATATATGTGGTCACTGGTCACTTGCGAGTTACTCTCAAAAAGTTTAAATGACGATACTTAAAAGTCAACTCCTCTCGAGCTACTCCCAAGACTGTGTACACCTGCGAGTTTGATCTCCAGAGCCGCTAGAAGCCTGCACGCACCTTAATGCAGGTCCTGTTACACCACATGTCCTTCGCAATGGATGGAAAGTGGTAATGTTCTAAGCTGATCCTGTGCTTCCAAACTGAAAAAATACCGGAAATGAAGATTACAGAACGAAAGTTCAGGAAATATTTTTGGGTATAAAACTGTACTAACAATAGAATAACTATTCATCTTAATAACTTTAAAATTGTGGACATACATTAAAATTACCCTTAGGTAGATGAATATCCTTGATCATGTGAGTAAGGATGTTAATATAAATCCTTATTTTTGTATTCCTCTTCAGGCTTTAATGCTATATTATCTTCAAAAGTCATCTCTTCTATTATAGTTGATTTTTCTTAACTACGAAAATATCTACTTTGTCTCTTGAGAGCCATTAACCAAGCCAAACCGTCTGAAGAAATAATTAATTGAAATCACCACATTTAACTCTCACTTTAAGTGCTTTTGTGGCAAAACTCAAAGCAATTCATATAGTTTTTGCCACAATACCTAGACAATTAACGCGCAGCACACCTCTACCTGTGCGAATTTTCGGCTGATTTGTTACCACATTAAGGCTCCTCAAACACCTATCTAATATGTCAGCAATAAATTTTGTAAATTTGTCACGTCATTTCCTATGCCAGCACATAATCATTTATTCCGTATAAAAGCCTCCGACATTCCACATCAGTGCCACTAGATTAGCACCATTAAATACATGTCCCTTTGTCAAAAGCCATTGCGGCGAACAAGTCGATCAATTAAAATTCACCAATAAAACTCACCTTCTTTGACAATTGATAGCGCTCTTCAATTACCCATAAATTCTGTCTATCACCTCGAATAGTCGTCGTTCTTTTATTTTTGAAATTTCATCTTCTTCTCTATGGGTTCAAGATCTTCGGTTTGCGTTTGGGGTATTTCTATTAGCTTAAGGACATTCGCATATACCTATATACCGGGCCGGATTCGGATTTCGGAGCATACCACCTTTTACCACTCATTGTACCTCTGTATAGGTATAAGGTATGTTGTAGGTACATAAGGCAGGAGCGCGTCCCAATTGTTTCTTTATGGCTCATTTATTTTTTGATTTATTACCGTTTTAGGCGGACCTTTCGTGAATTATGAGTGCCAAAACCTGTGCATGGAACGCAAGGATACAAAATACAATATCAAACAACAACACAAAAAATTTAGAAACAAAATTTATTAATAAATTCTCCCCATGGTTCAACGCTTGTAAATATTTCATGGTGCCGCACGAAGAAGTAAAGATTTATTAGAATGTTTTCATTTTATAATATTTTTTGTTTTTTTTAGTTTTTTGACTTGGGTCTTTGTTTTTCTGTCCTCCCCAGAGAGATGCTCAACAACTCTGATATTGTAGGTTTAGGAATTTTGATTACTTTTTTTTTGTTTCATAAAACATTTGCTTAAATATCTTTTACGAGTTGTAGGTTAGGTAGCTACTTGTTGACTTGACAGTTTTTTTTTTTTTTAAGAAATAATAAAAATAAAATAAAAATAAAAATAAAATTTGACGTGTGGCATTTAATTGTGATTTTAAAATATATATATGTGCATAAGCTCTGTCTTTATGATATGGAGAAGTCTTATTTAATAAGGCACACACGTCTCTCATAAAATTTAAAAAGAATGTACATATACCGTCAGCTTTCTGTTAAAATCTCGTAGTATTATATGACAGTTTAGTATTTATGTTTTCGTTCAAAAATTAGTTCAAATATAATTGCCCTGCAACTGTTTCCTGGTTCCTTTTAATCAAAAGCAATCAGTTTTTAAACCTTTAAGTATCTAAAAATTCCATTTTATTAAAGCGGGTTTTTGTGACACCAAATCGATTATTTTAATTTGGACTAACGAGTTTTTGACAGAAAGCCGACGATATGAGTGTTTAAGGGAAGTGTGGCATGCAGCAGCGTTTGCATTTTTACAGCACATTAGTTTTAGTTAAAAATGTATCGCAAGACTTGATGTTGAACTGACAGCTTAATGGCAATTAGTTTCTGTGTTGTTGTGAAAGAATATTTATAAAAATAAAAATATTAGAGGTAAAGGCATGGTATGTACCTACCTACAATTCCTTATGTGACATTCTTGCTGATAGTGTGTAACTGCTTTCGGAGTAATTGTTTGTCACGCAATTTTTTGTCGCACGATTTTTCGTTACAGTCCAGTCCATCAGGCGCCAAACAATTCACAATTCATAAGTTCACAGAAAGTATACTGAATAATATTTTGCATATTAACCCCCCCCCCCTCACTCTTTGGTATCAATCAAGTAAAGGGGCATTTAGAATTTTGCTGGATGGGAAAAAATGAGTGAAAAGTTTTACCAATATAAAAAAATTAATCTTTATCCGTTTACCCGATAACGAGAAAATTCAAAATAAAAAATACGTTCTATGACAGGAGTACTATTAATAGTTGCTAAGTGTAAAATTTTATAATTTTTGGTAGTAGATCATACTAATTTTTGTCTATGGAAAAAATTAATCAAAATCGTAGGAGTTGTTTTTGAGAAAAAAATATTTTCCTTTGCCGGTTTTTAACTTTTGTATGGAAGGTACCGTTATGTATTCATAAAATGTGAAATTTTTTCTAAAAATATTTTATAGATTAGGTACTAAAGAACTTTTTTTTTTTAATTCATTTTTATTTTTCAATCCTCTTAAAACTATCTTAAAGCTTTACAAAAATTCATAAAAACTAGCCTACTTATCAATATCTTACAACTAACTTACTGGCCCAATTCGGGCGCTCTAAGTTAAACTAATAACTTAATGCTAATGCCTTTCGGCCTAAGAACTATCTTAAAGCTAGAATTCATATTGGTTTTATTTTTCACCAAGAAGAATTGAAAAAAACCTTGGTATCTTTATCTTTATCTATTGGTTTTATATAAAACTTACTATCTAAATAAAACTAAATTAAAACTAATTAAAACTACTATAAAATTACTTAGAACTACTAACAAGCAACTTATAAACTACTTACAAACTAGAACAGCCACAGCAAGCATTTTTGGGTTTTCCTAATTTTTTTGTGTTTTTATTGGTTTTATAATTTTTTTTGTGGTTTTGTTGGTTTTATAATTAATTTTTTTTTTGTGCCACCTGGGCCCTGTTTCATAATAAAGTACAAACAAATACTATTAGTCTGAGGTAAAATTGCGTCTCATTATCAACCAACAGAAAAGGATTTTTGTACTTTTTAGTTGGTTAATATCACTAATAGCATTGGGAAGGTCACACTCATTATGAAAAAGGAACTATCAGTGGTTTTACCTTGCAGTATTTTAAACTTGTACTTTCAACTAATAGTATTAGCTCTATTATGAAACAGGGCCCTGACTGTCCCTGCTTAAAACTAAATACCTAAACCTATGTAAGTCGGCCATGGCATAGAAAAATGAGTTAAATTTTAAGTATCCGAAGGAACTTCGTGTTCAGGTTTCAACCACCAGAACTGGTTCTCCTGCTTTACCCTATCTCTTCGGTCCCGATCGGACACAGTCCTACTGAACCGAAGGTGCTCGGCTCCGTCTGGTGCGAGGACGTCTCCACTGTAAAGGAGCCGCCGATCTACAGTTCTACGGCCGACGTGGTAGATTAGCGGAACTGCCGCTCTATCCTGGATCAGCCCTCGACTGTCTAAATAGAGGAATGCATCGGGCGGAATAAAGCCGCTTAGACGCACACTCTCGTAGTAATCGATCTTAGGGTAGTAAGCCCCAAAAATTAAGCTGTTGGTCGAGGACATTGCTCTTGCAATGTGACCTTGAATAAGCTTCAGCAAGAAATTATCTATCCTGTTTATGTTGGCGCCGTTGTATAGAACCAGGTTAGAATAATAATGTTTGTACTCCGACTCTGGTGTTCTGTGTAATCCAAGGCAGCGTCTATGACACTGCCTCTCAAACACCCGAATCTTTTCCATTTGAGATGGGGCAACGTTGAACCAAATCGGGCACCCATAGGCAATCATCGGCCGTATGAGGGCCATGTAGCAAATCACCTTCACCCTGCTGTCAAGCCGGCTGCTATTAAACAACCGTTTTGTCAGGGCAAAAGCTCCCCTAGCCCTGGACAGAGCAGCATTTATATGTCTGTCGAAATACAAATACTGATCCATCCAGATGCCAAGGTACTTTACTACACTTTTACTCGCCAGTAGCTGTCCATTTGGCCCTACGATCACTAGCCAGTACGCCAGTTCTTTCTCGTATCCCTTGTGGCTCCACGCAACGGAGTCCTAAACAAGATAGTTTCTGATTTCTGAAAGTTGATTTTCAACTTCCAGTCATCGCAATATCGCTGAATCTTCTCGAAGTCACGCTGCAAAAGAATTCTGACGACCTTGACTTTTGGAGCTGTTCTGTACGCAATAAGATCGTCGGCATACGCAATTGCCTGAGTAAGACTACTTATCAGATCGCTGGTGTAAATGCTGAATAGAATCGGCGAGTTGACCGCTCCCTGCTGAAGACCATTTTTAATATTAAAGGTTGTGGCAGAAGTCACATTGCCACTCTTGACAACAAACTTTCTACCATTGAGCATATCATAAAGCATATATAATAGTGGTTTACTAATGCCAAGTCTGGTCAGCTTTAGATAAAGACCCTCTAGCCGTACGGTGTCGAAGGCCTTCTCCAAATCAACCAGACAGGCACCCGTACACTGCTTTTTCGATTTGTTCCATTGGACATCAGAAACGAGTTTAGACGCGGCATGAATGGTGTCATGTCCCGCCTTAAAACCGAACTGATTATTCGGTATGATATTATTGTCCTCTGCCCACTTAGACAGAGCTCTATTGATAACTTTTTCAAAAACCTTGCTGATACTCGGAAGAAGACTTATCGACCGGAGATTCGCCGGATTGGAGTTGTCCTTTCCCTTTTTCGGGAGAGGATGCACCACAGCCGTCTTGCATCGCACCGGATAACATGCATTATTCAGAGCGTTGTTAAACAGTGTGGTATAAATGTCTACTGCTTCTTGCGGTAAATGTCGAAGTACAACGTTGCCATCGACTCCTGCTGACTTCTTCTTCTTTAATGAATCGAAGATGAGCTGAAGCTCCACCTTCGTAATTAACAGGGAACTGGGCCCATTTCGCTCGGCGATTATGGCGTTTGCCAAATGATCTGCATTGAGCCCGGTGAAACCGAGGTTCTCTGATCGCCATTGCGTTATGTCATTCCGAAGGTAGAAGTGATGGAGCAAGGCTCTGATTTCCAGGTCATGGTTCGGGCGAATGCATGCATTCACCTTGTGCTTATTTTTTGAAGAATTGAATTAGTACTTCTATGTTTCGGATGATATTATATCACATGTTACATACCCATTTGTTTTAAGACCGTCATAACTCAAGAATAGGTGTTTCCACGTAAGCGATTTAAAATTTTGTTTCCTTGAAGAATATATGGAAAAAGCACTGTATTGTAACAAATAATGCTTTCTTTTTTACATTGAAAAGAGATTGATATATTTTATACTGAAAAAATATCATATAATAACAATGTTATGCTTGTTCAAAATTTTCCATTTTTGAGTTATGACACAAATAGGCGATATGTTTTCATGAAGTGGTGAATTGTGCAAGCGATTTGAATACTTGATTCACTAAATGCACATATTCTTTTTAGGATTTTCTCTTGAGGATTATGATTATGAAATATCCTCAAATATGGTTAATTTTTTTTCTTATTATCTTTCTAAAAATAGAAATTTAATCAAAATCGGTTGAACTTCTGATTTTTGGTGAATTACTTTATAAATAACTATTTTCTTGCTTTCAACTTTTAAACAATCATAACTCCTTCAAAATTTTTTTTAGAATTTTAAAATATATGCATGACTTTCTTATATTTTTAACATCTATCGACAAAAAAACAAAACAAAATTCTAGAAACTCCCGTTTAGAATTGGCCCTTTTTCAGTTTTACCCCATTTTACCCTAGACGCCATTACAAATTTTGGTGTAAGACTGTGGTTTTATATTCTTATCTATCATTAAAACAAAACTGCATCAAAACATTTTGTACTTCATTTAACTTTGATATATAGTCAAATTTTGTCTAGGATGATCGGGCTATTGATTAAATAAATTACTTTAAGTGATGACCACCATTGGATGGAAAACCATTTTAAAAAAATGTTTTTTTTAATGGTACCTCCCAAGGAATCATTTTTACTTGCGATATGGGTACTATATAGGGCAAGTTTTGAATTCTTGCAAACAAAAAATCGAGATAACAATCAAACATGACATTTCGATGATAGGGAACACGAAAAAAGTGCATGGCACAATTCTGTCTGTCCGTCTGTCTGACCACTGAAGCGATTTTATTCAAATTTTGAACTTGAGGTTTTCTTGTAACTCTCCAGAGGGAAAATTGAATTTTTTTTAGCTTCAAAAATAACGGTACTTGCCATACCACCGTTAAGGAAAGGGTAATTTATCTCAAAAACGGCTTCTTCGATTTTGATTAAAAAAATCAGTGTGTTATTGTATATATGGTGTACTTTTTGGTATGAAAAAAAAAAAATCCCAAAACTTTTATTAACGGTACCTGCCATATAACGGTTCTTTTGATTTTCAATTTTTCCTTTAACAGCTCAACCTATTTCAGTAAAATTATTTATACAAAAGCTCTTTTAAAATGTCAATTAAATAACATAGCAAAATTTTGAAAACAAAAATAAATTTTGGATTTTTTAATAAATATTTAACAATTTTTTTTGAAAATTCAATATTTTGAAAACGGGTTGATGAATTTTTTTGAAAATAAATTTGTTATACATTTACAAATTTATTTTCAAAAAAATTTACATTTATTTATTCATAATTTTCAACATAGCGTTGCAATCTATATTTTTGTTTTCAGCACAAGTTTATCTTTCATTTGGCACCAATTTAAAACCCATTGTTCCCTATTTAGTAGGATAACATAGTTGATAAGTTAGTTTCAATTTAAAACTAAGTACTGTGACCCGAGAGAAAGTGTTTGATAAGATGGTTTAGGGCTATAACCACCAGGCAAGAAAAGATCAATAAGAAATTATTTGTTTTAGAGTCCCATATGACCAGAATTTTCTAACCAATCCATTTCTAATATATTTTGGGAAATTATATCGAGAGGTAGTTTCATAAATAAAATATCTTTAACTTCATGTCACGAACTAAGTAATTTAACGGTTGGTACTCAAGCTATTAACAATTTGATTCGCTTGCTTTTAAAACATTTGGAACGGGTCCAATTTTATTAAGTTAACCCTCATGCTTACATAAATATGAAGTACGGCCATTTAAAAAAAAACTCTCTTTTTTAACCTGAATAATGAAAATAGGCCAATATTAAATTTCTCTGCTGCATTTGATGCATCATTTTTATTTATTCCGAAAAATAAAATAAACAATCAACTTCAAAAAATCAAAAAAAAAAAAAATATTGTTTCCTGATTTTATTTCATATTTCTCTTTGTTTCCTTTTTTCTCATTTCAGATTCTCTCCATATACCTTCGCACACCGTATACCTCCCACATGGCCCAAATATGTCCGAAATCAATCGCATAACACCTTTGAAACGTCATCATCAAAATGCAGATGGTACCATCACAGCCGAATATCAACCCGATTTGCTGCCCAACACCACCCAGCATTCATTTTCCAATAAAAATAAAAGTCACAGCAACAGCAGCCTATACAGCCCACCAGCGACAACAACACCAACAACAACGTCAACTATAAATCACCAGAATTCATATGCTGACCGGCTTCAAGATAATTATTCCCACCAACACCACAACCACCACCATCATCAGCAGCAGCAGCAGCAGCTTCAGAGCTCCAGCATCTATGGTCCACAGTCTCCTACCGCCCCATCCTTGACATCATCATCTGCAGTAACAACAATAAAACATCCAACAACCACTCAAGATGCCACTTCAACCGCCACCACCACCATCGCCGCCCATTATGCAAATAACAGTAACAGTGGCAATTTGGCCAAAAGTAAATACGACCATGTCAGTAGGTCCACAACGGACTATTTACAGTCCAGATATATGGACTTGATGCGAGAGATGTCCTGTATTCCGGCACCGGCATCCTCGTCGCCAAATGGAGGCTCAGACTCACCCCCACCACCACCGGCGCCACCCAACGACAAGTTGGCGAAACAATTGCTGCGTTATCCTTCAACTGGATCCTACCAGCGCCCACCCACCGTTAAGAAGAACGCCAGCGTTCTAGACTACCGGAAACCCCCACCACCACCGCCATACTCAGCCAGCCATGCCGGAACAACGACCGGATCCACAACTGTGCCGTTAAGACGAACTAGTGCAACACTGGGGGGAGCCAACAGCAGCAACGATGACACCAACACCGAATCGGGGTCAGAACTGAATTGTGGCGAAACGACAACGACGATGAACAACTCCCGCCAGACAATTGTCACAACGTCACCATCCCTCAACTTTTTGGCCAGCTACACCCCAAGGCGGCAATTACTCTGATAGGAGGAGGCCGGGCGCAGAGAGTTCCATCATTCTACCACATGGTTGATATAGAAGGACCTCCGCAACCCAACGGAAGAAGAATTAACACACATACCTACCTACCTACCTATTGCAACGCTATTCTAGCAGCAGCAGAGTCCCTTAGCCAGACAGAGAGACACCGATGAGGTTAACACCTAGGGCAACACCATATGGTGCAACGATGACGACGTGACCTCACCTGAATGCCGTATCTCTTTGGCTAATCAATCAAAACCACCTCCGAATATAGCACTCATACATGCGAGTTGGTTTAAGGATATTTTCATTCGGGCATGTGTCCTGCGGTCATCACATTAGAAAGTTCGACTTCTAGAGGAAACATGCCATGCAAAAACTCCTGCCTGCAGGTGTTTCTATTGCATCGGATTCCTTCAAGTCATTTACCATCAATGACAATGCCATCAGAGTAGAGTAAGGATCTTCCTCCTCCTGGCAAGTTGCTGCTTGATACTCATAGAAACAACGAGAACTACCAGGGATAAAAGGGATCATCAGGGATTTTTCTTTTGTATCTACATGCAAGAAAAATTATGGTCGACCACATCGATGAATAATAATGAATCAAATTCCAGAACTACGTACGTTGCAGTGTAGAGAAACCTCCTTTCCGAAAATACCAAAAATAAAAAAAAAGGACGACTAAAATAGAACGAAGGGTCATAATATGAATGCAAATCAGTTTAAATAATAGTCGAAGTCCAAATAAAAAAAAAAAACAGGACGAGATGCTCGTAAGCTAAATGAAGAGGGGCAGGTGGTAAAAATTTATCGAGGTGAGATTTCATATTCCTCATTCGATTGAGGTCGATGATTTAAATCAAACAAAAGCCCTTAATATCAAGAATAATTCAAGGACCTTTTATGTATGTCTTCCTCTCTCTCTCTCTCTTTTACTCGATCTCTATTTTGAATGCGACTTATACCAAAAAGATGAGAGGAATTTTTGAATTTTTGTGATAACGGGCTGGTTATGTTTTGAATTGAAATACCATTTATGGATCACCATTACCATTACCATCACAGACTACAGACAGGAGGGGGCAGAGAATCATGCTAATGTGGCATGAAAATTGTTTTCCAAGTCAAGAATTCAATAGAAAAAGACAAGCGAATTGAGTGGAAAAAGTTTTTTTTTATGTTTTCTTTGGGTGGAATAAAAAAAAAATAAAAGCTATCAGTGACAAATGAGCTGGAAGGAATGTCAGAAAAAAAAAAGGTTTGATTGTTTAAATCAATTCAGAAATCCACTATTTAGATTTTTAAATCAATTTTTTTTTGGTTAAATTTATGAGTTGGCAGGTGTCTAGCAGTGCTATGATAATATGTGTGTAGATATAATATTTTATTCAACATGCAATATCTGTATGTAGACCATATGAAGTGGGAATAAAATTAATAGTTCAGCAAGTTCAAGGTGTTGGAAAAGTTTTCGTGTTCTTTTATACAGACCGCCCCAGCCAGAGGAGCAATAAATTTCTTTCTCTTTATTATCGGAATGGGAAAGAATTCAACAATGGAGGAAAAAACGAACAAAAATTTGACAGCTCGTGTCTGGGTATATTTTGTTTACTTTTAGGTAGGAACTTGTGGTAGACAATATCGTGAGCTTTATTTAAGGAAGGAAGTATGAAGACGTTAACACACAACTCGTTATACCGACTTATTTTGACATCTTTGTATGTACCTAATTGCTCTAAGCTTTCATGGAAAAAGATTGCAAAGTGGGACAGGATTTGCATCACAAATTTTTTTAAATGAAATTGTTTTGGCATTTTTGCCATTGTGATATTTATTTTTCCGTCTGGTTATCAAAAGCAAATTATTAAAAAAAAATGGATCAATAAGTAGGTAGGTATCCATGGTGTTGGGAATCTTTAATTTCAACAAAATATCTTTATATGATTTGCTTCACTTTTATCAATGCTTTTGTCACTATTTGAACCCTATGATTTAAAGGAAACTTTTCATAACTGGTATCATGGGAATTACTTTCTAGTTTTAAACAACAAATAAGTGTTGGGGCAGACATTTGGTAAGTTATTTGTTGACTAACATTAATGCCGGGATGCCCGCCATCGTTATCTATATCCCATTTAAGTGTGTCATCTTAATATGTATTAATTTAACATATATCACGCTAACGTACTGCGATTTTTAATATCACAAAATACAATTTTGCCAGAATAAGAGAGAAAAAAGGAAACGCAATCGGTCCAAGATTCATTCTAAAATTCTATATATTCTATATTCTCGCATCATCGCTTCTATTTAAGGTTAGGAACAGAAGGTGGCTACCAGTAGAAAATCTATTACACTTGTGATACCTGATACTATATGCATTTAGGAGACTTACTCGTTTAAGCACATGAAGCTCTTTATAAATCGTGCGAGACTGCTTAAGTTTTTATTTACCAGATCATCACTAGGATCGTTGTAAATAGTCTTTCAATTAGGGTACTCGATTTTTTATAAAACATATTTTTAACAGTTTACGGTTTATAGTAGGTATATGAAATGTAACCTTAACCTGCTTCAAATCTTTGCTGTGACCTTAGGTTAGGTAAGTTTAAAAGGGGTGATGAAGAATCACCGGAATTCAATGGATACATTGTGCTGCCCAGGATGTGGGCAGGTATAAGGAGGGTTAAAGCAATTGGATTAGTGGTAGCTTAGATATGGGAGCCTCCCTGAATAATCCTGAACTCTGACTGAATTAAAGGATTTTTTCTTAGTGGTAAAAGTGAGACGTGACCCAGCTCGTAGAAAAAGTAGGTACTATCTAAAGGCTGCCTTTCTATATAGTTCTGGCTAGGTTATGGCATTCACAAATGAATTGAAATGAGCCCTCTTCCACCTCTTCACATCCTAACACCCTCTGCATAAATCAGATGAGGTGATGCTCATTGTGCTTAAGTGGTTTCCCATTGTGTTGTGACCGGTGAGGACTCCAACCATAAGAGGCCTGCTTATTTTGAGTAAATATTTGGTTTTTTCCCTTAGAAATCCGGCCATAGATTTATCGAAACCCGACTCGTATAAACTATCTGTAGTTGGATATTTTAAATAAATCCCTGTGTCGTGACCTTGCATAATGGCACGCATTATAAGGAGAACAAACAATTATCGATGGAATTGTGGCATAGGTCTGGTTCAGTTTTTTGAAGATATTCCTTAAGTCGCTTTAGATAACTTTGCCTTCAAATCACTCGCTCAAAATGTCTATTGTAGAATGCACTGTGCGGCACAAAGCACTTTCCTGTTGGAATAAAATGGTATCCATATCGTTTTGGAAGAAATGAGGAGGGATGATTCCGCCAAAGGAAAACCCGCACCAAAAAGTGACTCACGTGGTTCAGTTCCAAATCCATCTAATATATATACAAAAATGTATAGTTTTTTCACTCAAGATGTCCGTTTTTTTTAAAGGAATTTGATGACTTACACGAGTTGGCCAATCCTTAGTTTCCATGGTGAATTTCCAATTGATACTAAACAATTCACAATAAATTTGATATATGTGGCCTTAAAAACAAGGCCGTTAAAATTTTTTTAATGTGTTCCTATTGATAAACCATTTTGTAAAACATCTTCCACATGGAACCTACGTCTTTGGGATAAATCGGGACATGCACAAAGAAGTTCAAAAGCTTTTGACAAAATTGTTTCAAAATACTCCAAGCCAGCCATTTTGCGCGTGTTACCTAAGTGACTAGAGTAAATGTGCAATTTGACCCAGATACGTTTTGTCTTCCTGGAATATCCCTTTTACCTACTTATCGAATGTGAGTATTAAACTGATGCACCATATCTACTTAAAAAAAATGAGCGATTTAGAAATATTATAAAGTTTGCAGAGACAGAGTCCAGCGAGGCTATGAAGTCAATATCAGGTTTTCTTTAAACCAGGATGAAACTTTGGTTGGTATCGCCAAAAATTTCCATCTGAAAAAACCCTGCAATGATTAGGATAACGATAGGAGAAACTTAAATAAGTTAAGTCTTATTCGTCTCTCCCCTTATCAGTTTTTGCCTTGTTTAAAATCTTTTGTTGCCCGGTAGTTTCAGTCTGAAACCATCTTATTAGACATTTTGCTCTCGGGTCTCAATAGTTTTAATGTAAAACCATCTTTTTAACTGTTATTCTACGAAATAAGGACAAATAATAAAACGGACACCAAAGAGTTAAATCATTTTTGCCAGAGTTTCTTTTGAGATGATAATGTGCTTTTTTAAAACCACAATGCGTCATAGGCAATCATTCTGTAGCTTTCAATTTCCGGATATACATATGTATTAATAGCTCATTATAGACTTACAAGTTCCAACGAAGGGAATATAGACCACAGTTATTCAAGTTGTAAGGAGAAGCGGTCTTAAAACAATAAAATCTGAAGCAGTCAACTAATTTAAATGAAATTTTCAGACATTATAAAGGATATCATACAATACATCATCCACCCACTGACACACGCCTACTTTTTTTTTTAATATGTCATGTAATTGCTAAAGTTGATACAATTGAGCGGTGTGTTCTTCAAAAAAGTCGTTAGTACGAGTAATGATTTGTTATAATTCTTCTATACAAAACCTTTTTCCAAAAACAGTCTTGCAAGTATGGTATTTTTTTTCTTCAAAATCACTGAAGCTTCTTTTATCAACTATGGTATCTTAAATATTACTTTAGGAAACAGATTTTATAAAAAATAATAATAATACCGTTCCTTATGGTTCAACTTTTACTTTATAAAACGTCCAACCCTGAACCGCCTGAAAATTCATATAAAAGGGTTGACTAAAAACATAAAACATTTATAAAACCATACAACATCCATAAAACCTGAGACAGTCAAGTTATAAATGAATGAATTTGTCAGATAAAAAAGAAGATAACATTTTGCTCATTTACACGCTAACTCCTTAAAAAGAGTCATCTAATAGTCAAAAATGATAGAAATGAGGGGTCCGCTTCTCAAAATATTGATGTAGCTTATCGTGGTCCAAAAAAAAATCGGTATTTTATTTTATGACTGCCGTACTACATAATTTTGTTACCTCCATCAATTGTGTTATCGGCACTAGGTTCCAACCTCCTATAGGTAAAATTGAAGGCGGTGCCCATGCGACTTACTTTTCTAAAGTTTCGCTAGGTAATCCGCTGTATATGTTCGTGTTAAGCTGGGTGTGCTCAAAGTCATGCTTGTAATTTTGAGGACGATTTCTGGTTTCATTCTAAGACAAAAATTGTGTGCGAGAAAATTCTATCTCCCAAGGGGGCCAATTTCTGGTAAGAGCATTGAAAATTATGTATAAAAAAA
The DNA here is from genome assembly GCA_963921185.1 of Dasysyrphus tricinctus. Lineage (NCBI taxonomy): Eukaryota > Metazoa > Arthropoda > Insecta > Diptera > Syrphidae > Dasysyrphus > Dasysyrphus tricinctus. The sequence goes on along the minus strand of OY992532.1, from coordinate 61,774,280 downwards.
ACTGATGAAAACAAAATTCAGAATAACTTTTTTTTCAAAAATATTAATTTTAAAATTAAACTTCTCATACCCTTTTCACTAAAACAACTTGATTTAAAGAAACAGATAAAAACATGGAATGTTGGCTTTAAAAAAAACTACTATATCTCATTATTGTAGATACACTCCACTTCAACTGAATAGAAACACAAAATTTCATGCTTATTGTTTGTCAATGATGTTGGTAAAATAAATCAGAAGGAATAATTCAAAAAGCACCGCTATTTATTCTCAGGCTCTCTTCCAAAGTATTTCAAATCGAAAATGCAGATTTTGTTTGCATAGACACTCGTATTGAAATTGGCAATTGTTCCCCATACAAAAACATCACATTTTTCCATTAACTAGCCGTTAATTAGTTCTGACTATTTTGAATAAGCCGTTCAATGTTTTCAAAAATCGGTACAAAATTTGTATATCTGATGGTGTATGGCTTTATAATTTCCCGTTAATTAGTCGTTAACTATTTGTGACAGCTTCGAATATATCGTTCAATATTTTCTATGTTTTGTGAGTACTTTGCTAGCTTGATTAATAAACCCTGAATTATTAAGCCATAAACAATTCGGCTTAAACAATTCTTATCCCTTTTTAAGGTGGTGTTATGCTAACTTGATATTAAGCTATCAAAGAACCCAAGAAACGTAGAAAACATTGCCCGACAAATTCGAAATTGTCTTAACATATTAAGGACTATATAACGGCAAATTATTAAGCCATACAACATTTAGTATAAGAAGTTTTAACCGCTTTTTAAAATATAGAAAATATTATTGAACGAAAAACTCGAAACCTTCACATCTAATTAAGGACATATTATCTTCAAATTATCCACCTACCCATTTTCCGATTCGTCAAAGTTACTTTGCTAGCTAAGCCAAGTTTCTGTCAAAACAAATATGTCATGTGGAAGCGCCTGAGAGTTGATATAAATATCAGCAGTTTTGCTGCGAAGCCCTCTTACATTTTGATAAAAGAGGGTAATTCTATCTAGTTTTTTGATGGTGTAACATTTGGTAAGGATTGTTTAAGTTTGTTCTTTCTTTTGATAGTAAATTCCTTAATAAGAACTTCACTAGGCCAGTTACTCCTATCGCAAATTGAATCAAAGTACGAAGACTGCGTTACTATTTTAAAAGATGACACGAAACTATTTGCCTTACTTATTTTGGTGCATTTAATGGAAGTACTGTTAGGTATACAATTTTTAGAGACTAGATGAGATATAATATCATCAGGAATAATATCAGGTTCCAGACGAGAAACAAAAATTGTTTTTGGTTTAGATACAGCTTTTATAGTCCTCGAATCAATGCTAGCGTCAGCTATAAGCACAGAACTCTCATCGGAGACTGTACATGGACTCGTCATTGAATTTTGATTCTCACTAACGACAGAACTAGGTAACTGCAGATCTGAATCATTCCTGAGATTTGTGCGTTTGGGGGGTGGACCAGAGTTTTTAACAACTTTGGAGTTATCACGACTCCTTTTATTACTTTTATTCCCAACAGGTACGAAATCGGTTGGTACAGCTGAGCTAGATTGAGCTTGTAGATCTTCATTATTTTGCAAGATCTCAATAGGTTCCTGTTCTAAGTCGTCAGTTGATGTGGATATATCGACTAAATTGTTGCTAAAAGTGAATGAATTCATTTTAGCGACTGCAGTGTTGAAATTAATGAGTAGTTCTTCGAAACCTTTTGAAATTTTATTAATGTCTGTCTTAAAAGAGGACATTTTAAAAGCGAGTTGGGACAAAGATAAGTTGCGGCAATCGGTGCAATACCGATAAGCAAACTTGGAATGGGTTATTTTTTCGATAAATGCATTTGTTGAGCCAATGCATTTAGCGTGGTAAAGATTACCACAAGGTCCCAAACAGGCAAAAAGTGGGGTAGGGTTAGAACTTTCAGAGCAAGTTTTTGCAGAACAAGCCATATTTAAAAAAAAACTATGAAAATAAGAGAAATGTTAGAGAAATTAATTAAAAAAATATTTAAAATAAATGAATTTGTAAGGAAAAATGCAAAAAAAAAAAAAAAAATATTATAATGACCAGGAATCGAACTCACGCTTCAAAGATTTGAAATCCGCTCACCTATCACCTAGGCTACCGAGCTCACGATTTTTAAAGTTCCACAATTATTATAAATAGAAAATAATAATTTTAAAGTTAAACATAAAATAGGATTGAAATTAATTTATTAAATGAAAGAGACGAAAATACTTTGTGTATGCTTTGAGTTTGATATGAAAAAAGGAAACAAAAAGGAAAGTAGGGGAAAGTGAGATAAAATACTAATACATATATACTACCTTATTCAAACAAGCATAGGAATAGAAATTAAATTAAATACAACTAAACAAGTTTAAACTAATACAATATTATACATTTATGAAAGGAGTAGGTAGGTAGATATTATCACTCAAAATTAGAAAAAAAAACAAAGAATTCATACCAAACACTTTTGTTTGTTAAAATTTAACACAATTTACACTAACTAAACACATTATTAATTGAAATTCACAAATAATATCACTAAGGGAATGAGTTTATTAAAATTTAAGTATTTAAAATTATTAAAACTCAGGCAAATAAACAAAAATAAGCACGAGCGATATAAAACACAAGAGACACAGTCAGAACCAGTGCTGTCACTTGCTGGTTATTGCAGCCTCTACTCCAGAATGCGTTTCGCCCAGGTATGGTGGTGGGCTCATCAGTTAGACGCCACCATACCCAATCTAAGACGCATTGTTAGTGAGAAAACTCACTGCAAGCTATATGTGCCATCTAAGGAACTTTGGTTAAAGTTGTGCACCTAGATTTTGTTGTTGATTATGCACTTACTCATTTTTCGATCCATGAGAGTTGCTTTGCTAACTTGGTATCAGGTTAGAAAAGCACTCCATAAACATAGACAAAATTGCATGCTGATTCGTCAGTTATTTTGCTAACGTGACACATGACACTCATAGAAAACAAATCACCCAAAAACACATAGAAAACATCGCATGCAAAAATTTAATTTGTCACAATTTATTACGAAAAATTACTAAGCACTTGAATATTAAATCTTAGAAGATTTTACTACTTTTCACTAAAAACATAGAAAACATAGAGTGACGGATTTAAAATTGATATAACTAACTAACGACAGAGTATGCACTTACTCATTTTCGATCACCCCATAAACATAGACAAAATTGCATGATCAATTTGAATTTTTCACAACTAATTCGCGACTAATTAACGGTAAATTACTAAACCATAAACCATCAGATATAAGATGCTTTTACCGATTTCGATTTCAAGTTAGCAAAGCACCCAAAAAGAACATAGAAAACATTGAACGATAAATTCGAAACTGTCAAAACTAATTAGCGACTATTTAACGCAAAATTAGCAAGCTATCCATTTTTCGATTCATCAGAGTGGCTTTGCTAACTTCACACTCATAACATGCACTACAAAATGGGTTAAGTTTTATCCTGACAATTAAAATTTAAGACTGCACTTTTACACATACAGTAGACGCTTGATATAGTGGATCTCGAATTAGTGAACTATCCACACAAAGTTTTATATGAGAATGAATGAGTTAGAAACGTGAAATTTCATTCACTGTCTATTTTTGGTCTAACTAAGGGAAATCCCTAAACAAATTTTTGGAAAAGCTTATAGTTTCCCGGAAAATTCACGTTGCGTTTTCGCAACGTTCGGCGAAAGGGGTAGCAAAATTATTAAATTTTTTTTTTTAAAGATGGAACATGAATGAAATTTATTTGAGAATTTTATGAAAAAATGTAATAAATAGGTATAATAAATTAAAAGTTACAATGAAGAAGTTTATAAGAAAGTATGCACTATATCAAGATATGCTTATAAAGACTGGGTTTTTGTGTGGTATGCGTCGAAGCATTTTGAATGAAGCGGGATATTACATTTCTTGCAGGAAAAAACGGTTTGGCTGGAGCACTTGCGACATCGAAGACGCTTTTCTGTTTTGGTGACTGTATGCTTGATGTCATCGAAACGAACCACTTCATTGGGGTTTCCTGCCCTTCGTTGCACATGTTGAACATTTGACTCCGATCGCAACAATAAGGACTCTACAACAAACGTCCTAAATTATTCTAGTTGTGTCATTGCTGTTTCCTTAGCATTTTTTTTGCAAATACAGTGTAACTTCCATGCATTTACCAATGCTGCATCGAGTGCATTTGATAAAAGTGGCCAGTACCACTTCTTTCCTCGAATTCGTATATACGATAGTTGCTTGTAGCGTTGTCGAACAAATCAACTCCTCCCATCGTTATGTTGTATTCGCGAATTGCATTTGGCATTTGAATGTTTACGTGTTTCCTCTTTTTGCGATCAAACCGTTTTGCTTGTTTGATTGGTTGGTCCATCAAATGATTTGATAAAATTGTTACAATGGAATTGTCGTTCCAACGCACAGCTGCAATTTCATTTTCCTTGTCGAATGCAAAATCAATAGAACCACGACTTTTTTTCTTCATTTGTTTTGGATCCGTCAACATTGCCTTACCACTTCTATTTTCACGAACTGTGCCTGTAAATATTAGAACGGTTGATATTTCACTATAAAAATTAAGAATAAATAAAAATAACCAGTTGCGAAGTAATTCAATTTTGAAAGACGATAGATAAGTTTGTGCGACGTAAAAAAGTTGTCGAAAGTAACCGTGTGTTGGCTTGGTATATCGATTTTCGAAAGTAGACATTTTCTCCCAAACCGAACTCAGAGGAGTTCTCATTGCTTGCTCCACCATACGGAATAAATTGAAACAAGTATCCATCATGTGAGCACAAGTTCCAATACTTATATCCAAAACGAATGGGTTTTCCTCTAATGAACATTTTAGCGGAATGACGTCCGTAGTAGGGTATCATTAAATTTGTTCATCTTGATACGTCTACTTGAGTCTTTGAAAAACCAACTCGATGACTTTTTGACCACTTTGGCAACTCGTAATGGAGAGATGTTGATGATTTATTGGATGTTGAAGCGATGTTTTGGGATGTTGATGGATTGCTCAAATCATTTGATACAACATCGACTTCCGGTTCGTGGTATTTTTTTGGAGAATTCAAATCGTCGAATGTACATTCAATCTCAATTTCACCCGCTAATTCATTTGGGAACACGTTTCTATCTTCCAAAAGCTGCACATTATCATCAATCTCCTCATTATCGCTTACAGCATACATTTTTGAAGGCAAAATTATAACATTTGTTTCAACTGCTGCATCTAAATTCTTCTTCGTCAGAACTCGGGTTCATCAATAACTCTTCGAGTTCTCTAGCTGATAAAAACTTTCTGCGATACATAATTTTGCACTTTTTTTAACACAGATATATTTTTTAACTACACAACTTGACCGCACAACTCACAGCTTATAAGTAAAAAATAAATCGAATGCAAAAAACTTATATACGTGATGGGGTTTTCCAAAACAGCATGCGTTTATCAATTGGTTTAATTTTATTCTGGGAATTGGAATATGCACTTGCACTCCCATCAGTACCGTACCTGAGTACAATAGAAGGGTTTTTCCAATATAGCACTGAATGAATTATTTTTTTCTTTTCTCAGAATTAGAATACGCATCCTTTTGTTTGACAGGATGCAACAAAAATTGACACTATTTCAAAAATTCGTGCAATATAATCATACAAACACAATATTCCGAGAAAAAACCGTTTATTCTGATTGAAAACGGAACGAAGTGCAAATATTGTTTTTAGGTTCAAATGCTACTACATTACACGAACGTTGCGAAAACGCAACGCAGTGCTTTCACCTCACCTGTCGAGCAGGCAACTCATATAAATTGCGTCAACTTTATTTTAGAATATAATTTGAACCCTTCTTTACATGCCGTTGACTTTATTTTGAAAAATTATAATTTTGAAGATATTTTTGAAAGGTTCAAAAATGTTACCTAAAAATTTCGAAAATTTCCGATTTTGGAGGTGCAAAAAAAACATGAAAACAAATTTTTAGAAAAAAATCCAAAAACAGGTCGATTAGATAATTAAATTAACTTTCAAAATCACTAATCAGCTCATTCAAATTTATCATGAGTAAAGTTCTATACGTCCACACGTACGACGTTGCGTTTTCGCAACGTTAGGCGGAAATGGGTTAATTAAAATTAAAAACATTCATGTCGAACGAAATGTGCATTTTGGATCAAATTTGCCTTTATAAAGCTTAAGAAAAGTCCCGCTCGAGAAAGTGAACAATCTCGAAACAGTGAACCAGCCTGGTTTTTATTACTTCACTATATCGAGCGTCTCTTGTATATGTATACGGCAAAGTATAATTTTTTCCTCACGTCAAATTATATTGAAGGATGGTTTAGATGTACCATTGGGTCAGTTCAGTTTTCGCTCCGGAAAGTCTCAATTTTAGTGCTTTTCTTAATCAGTTAAACAACCAAATGTTCTTTAAACATAAAATTATAATTTATCTACTGCAGCTCTAAACAGGGTTGTAAAATAATGCAACCTTAAATGGGTTCAATTTAAAGATTGCATTCGTTGACTTCACTTTGAGACCTAAACTCAAGAGCGCAAAACTTAACTCTATTGAAGTAAAAAGAAATCGTAACTCTTCTTAATTAATATTTTCGTTTAACTTTATAATAATTTTCCAGGTACATAAATATGTACATCGTTTTTTTTTTTAAATGCACAAAATTTAATTAAATGCATGCATAAGAAATCAAAGTTGATAACTTACGAAAATGACAGACCGAATTTAGGTAAAAGTTCATGTAAAACTTCAAGATTGTCTGTCGTCTCCTTGGTACTTTGAAAATCAAAAAAGTTTTGATTTGTTTTTGATTACAGTCATATGAAATTTCAAGATACAGATTCCAGATTCCATGTATCCATGTACCTCTTTTTTTATTTGTTTCAAAATATGCTTATAGAAAGATATAATATTTCAAAATTGCAAACATAAATATGTATGAATTCAAGATGTGAATGGACTTCATACCTTCCATTTTCATTTCTGTGTGCTCAAGTTTATAATTTTATATATTTCAAAATTGTGTCTGTTTCTGTCTTCTTTATAGTGATTGAAGTGCCAAAGGAATATTACTTCTCTACTTTCTTGTACTTTCTGTCTATAGATGATATTATATCATGAATTTCATTATACTTATTTATAGTCCTTAAATAATATTTTAACAGCTATGTACGTTCATGTCGAATGCACCATGCGCCACCACAAAATCCTGCCAACTTCGATTCCACAATAATATAATTATTAAAAACATTAAATTAATATTATTTGATTACACACAAAATGTCACACTTCATTTGCTAAAACATAACCAAACAAATGCAACCAATATTGAGTTTATTAATTTCCAATTGAAAAACAATCCTAGGTAAAAATTAAAAAAAAATCTATACAACATCTGGTTTAATATGCTTAATCCCATAGTCACGTCAAAATACAAACCAATTGCATTAAGTTTGTACGCAGAATTTTGTACATGTGCGAACACAATTTTATTTAATTGATTTAAACCAATAACATTGGGGGAAAAATAAAACAAAAATAAAATATAACTGCAAAAAAAATAAAAACAAATAACTTTTTAGGTGGAATAGCAAACATAGATTCTGGTATTTTTATATATTTTTTTGATTCAGAGAGCTGCTGCAGTGGCAGTCTCAAAATTATTTTAATACAATTGTGGTTCTCCAAATTAAATTTAATCCAACACAATGGCAACCGACACCGAGAGGACGTCAAAATTAATGGTAGCGGTTGGTGGTCGTGGATCGTCATCGCTCCTGCATTCGGTTTTTATTCAAACCTGATGGCTCAGAATATCGCGGATGTTGGAATTATGCCATTGGCAGGAATGGTTTGTTCAGTCTCGGAACCAAATTTAAAATACCTCTCGCACACCTGTGTGCCTGTGTTGTGTTGATTCACCGAAAAACCTTTAAAATAAAAAAGGACTAAACAAATAAATATGGATAACAATTTCATGCCACTTAGCAGAATTCGCAAAAAACGTAAACAAAAATAGAAAAAAAAAACTAAATCGAAATGTTTGCGTCAAAATTCAATTAGCGTAGACAATACAAATAGGAGCTTCCTCCTCCCTCAATGGCCCATTCTCGCTACATCTACTCTGAGACTTATATTATTATTGTGAATATAATTTACATGATAAGTAGGAGAATAAATAGAAATAAATATTTAACAAAAACAAAAAATATAAATTAATTTATTATATTAAAAAAATTAAATATTTTAAACAAAAAACAAAATATATATCAATTTTGTAATCAGAGCAATCGATTGATGTTGCGCGAATAAGAAAACGAACGAATCGGGTAGTTAATGGAATGTTAAAATTATAAGAAAAAAAAAATATTATTCATACATATACATAGATACATTATTATAATTGTGACAAAGAGAAAGCAAAACAAAAAAATATTCATAGAATAATATTGTAATAAAGTATTCAAATATGTAATGTAAAATTGAAGACTTTTTTTAAATAAATTAAAATTAAGTTTATATATTATATTAGTTTACTATTATATAAGAAAAATATTTATTATTATTAATGATACTTATGTACGAAAGAAAAAAAATGTAACTTAAAGTAAAACTAATAATAATAATAAGGAAATTGTAAAATTCCAATACCAATATACAAGACATCGGTATATTTTATGAAATTGTTGTTTGTGTTTTTATTTGGATATTTGAAGAGTAGAGGATTTTCTAGGAAACTGCATATAAATATGGCATGATTACATAATGTAAACGCATAAAAATTAAAAGGACAAACTTAGAATTCAAATGGAAGGAGGCGAGTATGATGACACACATTGATTTTTGCATGCAAATTGAAGTGAACACATGAGTTATTTCTCCATACATTTTGTTAATGGAAAAGGTTTTGAAGATGGTAAGTATTAACTAAAGAAAAGAAATCATATCCTTAGAGCCAATTTTTTAGTCCCGAGCTAAATTTTAGTTGTATCAGAACAAGTTGATCCTGCAATAAATTAGACACAAGTTAACTCAGAAACTGTTTCTCTGTTTAACTTCCAATTGTAAGTAATGTATTGAAATCAATATGGGTATCTTATCACACACTATTAAGTTACGACAGCCCCGGATCTACGTTTTTTTTTCGAAGCCGGCAAAAATTTTGATTTTGTTCCTCCTTCTGTTTTGGAGATAAATGAAAAAAAAACGCATTATATGCTTTTGGTTGGATTTGTTTGTTGTGTTACCGAGAGAATAAAACATTTTTATGAATTAGCGTTTGATATTACCTACCTTTTCAGAAACTTTCAACCTTACATGTAAAGCTGGATTTACACCTGCGTACGTTGTTCGTTTTTGCCCGTAGGTGGATCAACGAAGTTGTAAATGATAACACCGAACACGAACAACGAAGAATTTTTGGTGGATTTTGCATGAACTTTACTCGTTGTTCGTTTCTTGTGGAACATCGTTCACCGAATGAAACGATGGTGTCCAGCTTAAGATAGGACAATAGATAATGCTTTATTGAAGACAATATTGACACACTGTAACGATAAACATAATGACCAGCCTTCGAATCCTTTTTATTTTCCGTTGTGACTGACTCAAAAATATTGGTGAAGTTCAGGGCAACCCATGGTATCATCAGCCATCAGTGGTGTACTTCGCAAGCATTTTGCAAAAGCATTAACAACAGGTGTACAAGTAATTTTTGATACCTATCCAGGGGAACCGAAATCCATACAAATATTTATCTTACAGACAAACATCTCATGTCGTTGTACCAGCGAGTGAGGGGAAGAAGTAACGAGTCAGGTGGCCTCTTACTTGATTCTAAAATAACACAGCAACAACATAACATCGGCTCTGGACCTTTGGCACCTCACATAAGGGAAATTTGATAAACAAAATGTCATCTTATTGGTCAGAAATGGTCAACTGGTCCCAGAAGTTTGTCAGCCCTAGATAACTTGTAATCAAGGCTTAAACTTTCTCAAAGTCGCTCAAGGTCACGTGCGATTTTTGGCACCTCATTTATGGGAAATTTGCAAAAAATCTACACCATCCGAAAGATTTCAACATCATGATAAAAGGTCAACGTTTTTCAGTAATTGGACAGCCATAGATTTTAACTTGCGAAATAGGTACTATAAGGCAAGTTTTGGATTCGTGCAAAAAAAATTTTGAGATAACAATCAACCATGATATATTACGATGATAGAGAACACCAAAAAAGTGGGTGGCACAATTCTGTCTGCCTGTCTGTCTGTCTGTCTGTCTGTCTGTCTGTCTGTCTGTCTGTCTGTTCGTCTACAGCCTAATAGACTTGAATGATTTTCTTCAAACTTGGTACATAGTGGGATTTTGTGGAATATGCCCACAAGTTTTTTTCATTTTTTTTAGAACCAAAAATAACAGTACCTGCCATTCAACTTTTTTAGCAATTTTACATAATCGTATTTTTCTCAAAAACGGCTCGACAACTTTTCTTAAGAAAATTCAATAAATTTTTTTTAGTAAAGGCTTCCTTTGGGTGGAAAACCATTTTCCAAAAATGGATATTAATGGTACCTCCCAAAGAACCATTTTTTTAATTTTTAATTTTCTTCAAAATGGTACGACCGATTTCAATTATTTTTTTTTTATTCAAAAGCTTCCAAAAAATATAAATAGTTTGGTGTACCTACCAAAATTTTTGAAATTTTTTTTTTTGGATTTTTAAAAAATGTTTCAAAATTTGTTTGGAAAATCAAATACATTAAATAATTCGAGATTGTTCACTTTTTCGAGCGGGAGTTTAGTTTTCTGATGCTTTCTAAAGGTGAATTTGATCCAAAGTGCACATTTCGTTCGATGTGAATGTTTTTTATTTTAATTAAGCACTAAACAAGGCTTTCATTCAGGTTAAAATAAAAAACAGAAACACTTTCTCAGAACTCTCAAGCAATGTAAAATGCTTGCGCGACATTTTTATATAAAAATACGTTTTTAAATCAAATTTTGTGTGTTCACTATTGTGGATAGTTCACTTTTTCGAGATTCACTAAATCGAGCATATACTGTATTTCCAAAATGACATGATCGTTTTTTTTTAAACTTGATATTTAGGAGTTTTTTAGTATTCTCTAAAATATTTTTAGACAAATTTTTACATTTATGAAAAAATAACAGTACCTTCCATGCAAAAGTTAAAAAACCGCAAAGGAAAATATTTTTTTGCTTAAAAATGACTCCTACTATTTTGATTATCCACAATATACAAAAATTAGTACGATCTACTACCAAAACTTATAAAATTTTACACTTCGCAACTACATATTAATATTACCTGTCATAGAACGTATTTTTTATTTTGAATTTTCTCGTTATCGGCTAAGCGATTTAGATGAATTTTTGTATGTACAAATTTTAGATAAGATTAAATAAAATTCGATATCTCAAAAACAGGTTGTAAATTTTTTTTCAAATTTTCTTTTTATATACACAAAATTATCAAAAAAAAAAAACGTTGACGTTATGAATGTAACAAAAATTGACTTTATTATATACATATTAATTATTGTAAGGAAAAGAAAATTGTTAAAAATAAATAGAAATGTAATTAGATATAAGAACAAATTTGTTTAATGGCGAATAAAGTTTATAATAATAATAATAAAATATACTTTAGATTTGCATACCAAAATTTGTTCTTAAAAATGTTTTAAGAATTTTATATAAAAAAAATAAATTTTTTTATAAAACCGCTCCAACGATTTTAAATTTTTGTTCCCATATAATCATATTCAATTAAGAATTAAGATGGCACGCTTTATTTCCACCTCAAACTGTCAAAAGAGTTGTTTTAGCCAATTTAAATGTCGTATTTCATGCTTCTCTACATTTTTCTCTCATAACTTCCATATCTTGAACATAAGAGCAACTATGTACGTCCGACCCAGTCGTGCATTTTTTTTTTCTATACATTTTTGAAGTTCGTTTCAAGGCCACAAAAAGAACTTTTGGCACCTCATTTGGGTAATAAAAAAAAAAATTAATTTGAGAGGCCTCTTCACGGTTGTAAAAGGTCAGCTTGTTCCAGTAATTGGTCAGCCATGCGATTTTTTTATGAATATTCAAGCATTAAAAAAATTTAAAGATCAAAACGATTTTGGGCCCTCATTTTAGGGAAACTTTCAATAAAAGTGTACCATCTGAAATATCTCCAGATCTATATAAAAAGTCAGCTAGTTTCAGTAATTGGTAAGTCATAGATTTTTTTATTGAATTTTTAAAAATTTCAAGGTCATAGCAATTTTTGGCACCTCATTTATGGGAAATTTACAAAAACTTAATACCACCTGATAGGTCCTAAGATCTTTATAAAAGGTCAGCTAGTTTCAGTCATTGTTCATATTCATTTTTACGATTTTTAAAGTGTTTTTTTTTCCGTCACGAATCGTTCATGAAAAAAAACTTAAAAAAATCGTATAAAAGAATCTATAGCTGATCACTGAAACTAACTGACCTTTTTTATAGATCTTAGGGCCTTTCAGGTGGTATTAAATTTTTGCAAATTTCCCATAAATGAGGTGCCAAAAATCACTATGACCTTGAAATTTTTAAAAATTCATCAACAAAATCTATACCTGACAAATTATTGAAACTAGCTGATAAATCTAGAGATCTTTCAGATGGTATATATTTTTTGCAAATTTCCCTAAAATGAAGTGCCAAAAATCCCTTTGACCTTGAATTTTTTTTAAATTCATTAAATATTCATAAAAAAAATCTATGGCTGACCAATTACTGAAAATAGCTGACCTTTTACAACCGTGAAGAGGCCTTTCAAATTACATACTTTTTTTTTTAAATGACCCAAATGAGGTGCCAAAAGTTTATTTTGTGACCTTGAAACGAACTTCAAAAATTCATAGAAAAAAATCTATACCTGACCAATTACTGAATCTAGCTGACCTTTTATAAAGATCTTAGGACCTATCAGGTGGTATAAAGTTTTTGTAAATTTCCCAAAAATGAGGTGCCAAAAATCGCTATGACCTTGAAATTTTTAAAAATTCACTAAAAAAAATCTATGACTGACCAATTACTGAAACTAGCTGACTTTTTATATAGATCTGGAGATATTTCAGATGATACACTTTTTTTGAAAATTTATAAATTTTTTTAAAAATTTCCCATAAATCCCTTGAGCGACCTTGAGAAAGTTTAAGCCTTTATTACAAGTTATCTAGGGCTGACCGATTTCTGGGACCACTTGACCTTTTTTGACCAATTAGATGGCATCCTTTCTTATCAAATTTCCCTCGTATGAGGTGCCAAAAGGTCTAGAGCCTACAAGCAGCTATGAATATAATGAAAGTGATAGATATTGTCGTTGTGGCACGTTTGGTATGAACCGGTGAGTGTTTAAATGAAGTTTGGTCAAAATTGGTCTTCCGGTTTGCCAGCAACGTGCAAAAACGCAATATGAGTCCCTGTTTGATATAATAAAAATAAATAAATCAATTGAGTTTAAAGCAAATCTTTCAAATTTTAAAATAATGAAATATAGTCTTTTTATTATCCTGAATTCGATTAACCAAGGACTCTGCGTCCATCCCAATAATGACGAATGTTACAATCTTCGACTGTTGTTGGTGCATATTAGTTGTTCAACTTCAATTCAACAATTGAGAACCGTTAATGGGCATCTGTGTGCGACTAACCGTCCCGTGAGGCGTATCAACTCTTACAGTTGCTCGAAAACGATTCGCATTGGGACAATGCTTAAAGATTCCTCCATATCTGCATCACCGCATCAAATTTGAACATTATTTGCGATTATCGTAACAACATGTAACCCTTCGAATCCGTAAGATTTATGGGCCAAAGGTAAGATTTGTTTGGTATCTTTTTCCAAAAAAATGTGTTAAACCTGTCAAATTTGGAAAAGAGGGGACAATTCTATCAGCGTTGGGGAAATTTGGAAAAAGTTAACAAACGTCATTTTTATGTATAAACGGCGGTGCCACTTTGCACTATTATTTTTCGGAAAAGTAAATTATCATGCACCAAAATTTAGTCCCCTAATTTTTCATTTCTATTCTTACGGTTTCCGGCTATTGGCTTGCTTTGATAACAATCGTGACAGCATAATTAATTATATTATGCTATTTTTGAATTTCTTTTTTTCTTCAGATAATTTGTAAAAAAACTGAATAAACTACATTTTTTTTTAAAACATACTTCGGAAAGTTTTCAGCTTAGAGGCAATGCTGTGACAGGCACTGACCACCACGATTATTGACACTTGACAGTAGTTGAAATAATTTGCTCTCTCATTGCGCTCTCGATGCAACTTTTTTGAGGTAAACAGGAATTTGTGAAAATTTGTGAGATTTTGTGAAAATTTGTGAAAACTTGGAAGAAATTTCACGATAACAAACAGACCTATAAGGACGAAATGTCCCAGGATGGTTTGCATCATGTGTGTCACCAAACTTCAAATTCAAAATTACAAGTGATAGCAGAAATGTACAATGAGGCATAGCATAGACCATTATATGTAGTAGACATTTGTTTATCGATGACACATTCTACAGTAAAATTTCAATTAAACATGCCAATGAATGGCCATGATTTTTAAGATATGCAAATTGATTGTTTAGGACGAATGTACGATGGCTCACAAAAGGTCATTGGAGGCACTAGACAGAACGTTAAAAGATATTCGTGGCAAACAAAAGATTTTGGGTGGAGCCATAATTTTCGTCAAAGTCTTCCTATAATTCCACGTTCAACTACAGCTGACGAGCTAAACGCATGCTTGAAATCGTCAAATTTGTGGCGGCGTGTGAAGATCCTTCGATTAACGACTTACGTGAAAGATGGAATTGCATATGTATTTTCGAAGCAATTGCTGGACATCGGTAATGGGAAAATTGCAGTTGATATCTTGACCGGATTCATCACATTGCCGATTAATTTTTTCAAGCTAACAGAATCGAAGGAAGAACTCATTCGATGTGTTTTTCCAAGTATAATGCGAAAATTCAAAAACCATAATTGGCTGCGCAAACGAGCAATTTTGTTGGCGAAAAACAAAGATTTTGATGATCTTAACGTTACAATTCAAAATTCAATTTCGGGATAGCTTAATGCAGCTTGCTCTAAGCTCATTACAACTAAGAATTTGAAGTGTAAAATAGCTGTTTTCTTTCAAGTCAGTTGACACAGTTATTTACCAAGTGAAGTAGTCAACTATCCTACAGAATTTTTGAGTTCTCTAGAATTGCCCAGACTACCATCTCACAATCTGCAATTTAAAGTAGGTGCAGTAAACATCATGTTGCGTAACATTAATCAGCATCGGATTTGCAATATGGAATGCGACTGGCTGTGAAAAAGATTATGAATAACGTCATCGAGGCGAAGATAATTAACGGAAAGTATTAAGAAAATGATATTTCGATTCCGCGCATCTCGATGCTTTCAACGGACTTTGCCATTTGAATCCAAACGGCTGCGATTTCCCGTGCGCCTGGCGTTTGCAATGACAAATAATAAATCATAAGGTTTGTCGTTAGAAGTTTGCAGCATAAATTTGGAGTTTCGTGTTTCTCACACAGACAACTGTATGTCAAGTGTTCGCGTGTACGAAAGCAATCTTCTTTGTTCGTTTACGCGCCGGAAAGTTAAACAAAAAAACGTTGTTAGCCACAAAGTTTTGTATTGAAGCTCACCTCATTTCATTTAGAATAAAAGATAATATACATATGTACATTTACCTATACATTTACATATACAGTGTGGCCAATATGGTAACGTGAAATAACGCCAAACGAAATATTGCCAAATTTTAAGTTTGGCCTTATTTCATATACAAAAATGAAAGCACCCCAATTTGGTTTTATTTCGTAAGCCCGAATGAAAATATAAACAAAAATCGAAATAAACCCAAATTTATCTCAACCAGTTTTTCGGTTTTATTGCAATGAGAAAATAGAATTAAGGCTAAATATTTCTCGTGAATTGTAATTTCGGCTTCATTTCGATTAGAAATAGCTAAGCCCAAATACAACAATAATCGATTAAAAATCACGCGATTTTTAATCGATTATTTTATTTTAGCACATTTTCAAGATTTCAAAAAAAGAATTCAAAAATAATAAATACAAAAATCGCACGATGTTTAATCGATTATTTTATTCAATCACATTCTCAAGATTTCAAAAAACGAAAGAATTCAAAATTAAACGATTAAAAATCGCACGATTTTGTATCGATTGTTTTTGAAATCCTGCTAACGTGATTAAATAATCGATTCAAAGTCACGCGATCTTATAATCGAAAATTTTTTAATTCTTTTTTGAAAAATACCTACTGCTCCTAAGTCCTAAGGTTATTTGTTCAATTTGCATGATCAATTCACGATCAATTTTACTACAACTCTGTTATACTTTTATGTTATGCGCAGATTGTTACAGATATGGATTGTAGAAAAAACTATGCAAACGAATTCTCCCGTTTTATATCCAATTTGCAGGCAAATTTTGGGAATTCAACTATAATATATTCTTAAGCAGATATTCATGAATTTATTAATGTGCTTTCCTTAAATTTTTGATACTTTCTTTTTTTTGAAAATTGAATGAATTTATAAAACATACCGTTATACTTTTCTCACTACTCTCCTTATGCCAGGAAAAGATTACAATTTCGGCAGAATTGTTTGAAAATATAAAATGAGTTGAAAACGAAATAAAGCCAAATTGGTCTTATTTCGGTTTCATAAATGAAATAAAACCAAATTTCAAAATTGGTCTTACTTCATTTTTGAAAACGTTACTAGATCAAATTATTGAATTTGGGCTTTTTTGCTTTTGGCGTTATTTCACGTCACCAGTTGGTGCATCGTACACATTTTCTATAATTTTTTCCGATTCTAAAAATTGAACCACATCGTAGTCCTGGACATTAAAATAAAATTAATGTACAGAACAAAAGTAAACATTTTTTGTGGACATTCACTCTCTCTAGTAGTGGTAGGATCGTTATTCACAACCCGGCCACTACTGAATTTAGGTATGACTTCCGCCTTATTTCTCTCACTGGAATCTGTGTCGATCCCAGGAGCAACGGCAAACAGCTTCGGTGCCGTGCTGTGGCTGGTTTTGAAGGAGTCTCACCATCTATCCTTGAATTAGTTTTTTTTTTTTCTTTAGACATACATTTTTGGACCCACGAGTAACAAATAAAGGGTGGTCACTCTATACAGAGATTCGCATGCGTAGAGAAGGCAAGCTGATCCGAAAAGTGCCAAAAATCGGATAATCCTTTAACGACTGAGCTAGAATTTTCAATTCGGCCCCCAGCCAAAGGCTGATCATCGGCACGGGTCGTGTAACACTTTAGATCCAGCCCAATAGGAAAATTGGAGTTGGTGAAATGGTGAGGAAGGGGATATGATAAGATAAGAGTGGCAGACAGCTATTCGCCGTACTGTCAAGGTAAGGAATATAGTGATGTTCTGGAAAACACGTCGAACAGCAATACGCACGCCACCATACCGACATGGGGGAGAACTCGTTGAACAGTTGGGCAGCTATTCGCCGTGCCGACGAGGGACAATAAGGATGGGTGTGGATTGGGAAGGTATAGGTATAAGTGAAGCGCCCTTTAGTTTCAGGACTCATCTGGAGTTAGACTCGAGAATCTTTGGCCTTACTCAGGTTCTACAACTTGAAAAGTTCGACGCTCAGGTAGAAACATTTTGAGGATTAAAAGAAGTACTTTCAGAATTTTTTATAAATACAAAAAAAAAATGAATTCGCATAGTTATATAACCCCAAAAATGACGAAGAAGCGTTTTTTTTGTATTTTCTAATGGTATTATCTTGAAAACTAGAGCTAATAGCGAAAAAAGGCTAACGGATTCGAGTTTAGCACGAAAAGCTCCGTCTTGAGCGAGGACGTCTCGGCTGTAAAGGATTCGCCTATACTTAATACGGCTGACGCACGTGGAAGATCACTTTCTAAATAGAGGAATGCATCGGGCGGGGAATAAAGCCGCTTAGACGCACACCACTCTCTATATATTTTAGTATTGAAAACATGATATTTTTATTGATATCACAACAAAAACATAAATGTTAAAAAAGGAGCCAAGTTCTTTTGCGTACAAGAAACCTGTGCGTATAAAGTCAGCCAAAAAAAGTAATGAGATCTAAAATATATGCCAAGTTTTAGGTTCATGAAGTCTAATATCAAATATCTTAAGTAGAGTAATATAGAAACAATTCCAAATCATGACATAAATTTGGTAATTAATGATTACTGATTAAAATTTGGTGGATTTACTTGGCAAGTTTTCTCTTAAATACTTAATCACAAATTTAAAATGTATGAAAACTTGACCAGTGAACCCACCAAATTTTAATCAGTAATCATAACTTACCAAATTTATGTCATGATTTGGAATTGTTTCGATATTACTCTACTTAAGATATTTGATATTAGACTTCATGAACCTAAAACTTGGCATATATTTTAGATCTCATTACTTTTTTTGGCTGACTTTATACGCACAGGTTTCTTGTACGCAAAAGAACTTGGCTCCTTTTTTAACATTTATGTTTTTGTTGTGATTTCACTCCTTTTTGCAAAGATTTATTTTGCCAGGTGAAAGTCAAGCCCTACCGCTCTACAAAGTTTCATAATTCTACGAAAACCGAAAGTGCTCCATACAAATAATAGCAATTCTGATAAAGTGCGTGGATGGCACTCCCCCCCCCCCCTGAATGAAAATTCCAAATTTTCGATTTTTTTCCTCTCTAAGTATTTCAAGTCCTACCGACCTACCAATTTTCATCGTTCTACAACAATCGGAAGTGCTCCATATAATTTATAAGAATCTTTAAGAATGTGGGTGGATGCCACGCCCCCAAAGTGCAAAATTCCAATTTTTCAATTTTTTCTTTCTAAGTACTTTAAGCCCTACCGACCTACCAATTTTCATCGTTCTACAACAATCGGAAGTGCTCCATATAATTTATAAGAATTTTTAACAAAGTGGGTGGATGCCACGCCCCCTGAAAGCATAATTCCAATTTTTCAATTTTTTTCTTTTTAAGTAGGTACCTTAAGCCCTACCGACCTATCAATTTTCATCGTTCTACAACAATCGGAAGTGCTTCATATAGTTTATAAGAATTTTTAAGAATGTGGGTGGATGCCACGCCCCCTGTATGGAAAATTCAAATTTTTCAATTTTTTCTTTCTAAGTACCTCAAACCCTACCAACTTACGAATTTTCATTGTTCTAGAACAATCGGAAAGGCTCTATATGATTTATAGAATATTTAAGAAAGTGGGTGGATGCCACGCCCCCTGAATAGAAAATTGCAGATTTTCGATTTTTTCCTTTGTATGTACCACAAGGCCTACCGTTGTGCGAAATTTCAAGTTTCTACGATGTCGGGAAGTGCTCCATAATTTTGATGATCTGTCAGTGAGCCAGTGAGTCAGTGAGTCAGTCAGTTACGGTTTTTGCGATTTTTGAAGTCCTATATCTTGGGAACTACTAATGCTAAAGAGTTGAAATTTGGTGAGCCACCTGTGTTTGATCAGTTCAGCAAATACTCCGAATTTGAAGTTTCTGACTTTATTGGTAGGTACTGAAGTTAGAGGGGAGTTGAAAATCGCCTGAGTTTGTTCCTGTAAAAAGGGTGTAGTGCCGCGAACTTGGCTGGGCACTACCGTGCCCTTTGATTTGTTTAAAATTTAATTTTTCAACGTGTTTTTTTCTTTCAAGTGAGATATGTACCTGAAAATTCATACTATTTACTTACCATAACGTAGGAATAGTGGTCGTTTCAAACCTTAATTGCATTTTTGATCTCCTTAGCTCCTTTCTGTTCTAAATCCTTCTATAAAAATATATATCCTTACTTATTACTGCTGCCATCAACAATAAAAAAAAATTGAAATTCATTTTTTTTTTCTATTTTAATGACAGGTGGGTTGAACTGCGGGAATATTAAAACGTGCTGAAAATGTCATAAAAAGCAAACTTAAATACCTTACCTCCTACCCTTGCAATGGAAATTATACAAATTTTATTTCTCTTCTAATAATAATTATAGACAATTGTGCGGTGGAATATAAATTACAGTCTTGTTTTTGCAACGAATTCACAAGAGAATACTTAATTAGCTATAAAATATACAGACATATGTATATTCTATTTTCTATGAATAACAGCTGGGATAAGTTAAAATTAAAAAAAAAGAAGAAAATGCAAAAAAGTTGCTACGCGAATTTAAACGCTATGTATAGTGATGCCAAGTATATTGATTTACGAAAATGATAATTAAATCAATTTTTGAAATTTCTTGGTTCATTAATGAAATTGTGATATTCCTTTTCTTAAACCAACAAATATGTATTTCTCTTTGGTTTTATCAATGAATCAATTTTTCATTTCTAAATAAAAACCATTTATTAATGATGATTCAATCAAAAGGAAAATTCTTTTTAATTAAAACCGTCATGTAATAATACCACGATGCCATCATACGGTTGTAAGAGACTTGATGCGATGTAATGAAACCACATCAACAAGTAAGATCATTAATTAAAAGCGAAGATTATTTTATATTTTTAGTTTTCCATGTCAAAGTCTGGGTTTTTTTTTTTTTTTTAGTTTTGTTTCCGTGGAATAATATATTTCTATTTAACGACTTGAGGATAGGTATTAATTAATGTGATTCATTTGGAAATTATGAGAAAAAGTTTCTTAGATTCATAAAATATTTGTACATTTTTAATTATTTTATAATATTCATTGCAATATAAAATTACAAGAACCTACCCCCAGTTTCACAGTCTTGTTTTAACCTTTAAAATTCCTTTAAATTAAATTCCATTGTTCTGCTGAGCTAAAGTTTAAACCAAAAATGGAGTTTAAACTTCCATTGTGAAGCTGGGGGTTAGACAGTTTGAAGGCATATTTTTAATTTTTGTTCCCTCTGTAGGTGTCTTGCAGCCAGGCGCGGATACAGGGGGGGGGGGCAGTGGGTGCAATTGCCCCCCCCTGGGCAAGAACGAACGAAGCATAAAATATGAATTTAATAAAATGTAACAAAAAAAAGGTTATTTCGTTAGACGTTTATAAACTTTTTTCTTGGCAGCGCAGTGTTGCAGCAATGAGTGGTTGTTCGATGGCCGCTGGCTGACGAGGTTCAGTTAAGAAGAGTTCCGCTATGTACAAATAGCGCCTTCGAATAGACTGAGTGGAAAGCTTATAACTTCGGTTTAAGATCTAGATATTCAAAGTTAAGGTCAGTCTTTAATTAAAAGACTAATATCAGGCTACATTATCTACTACATTTGGTGAGAAAAGCAGATTGAATCCCAAATAAATAATAAAATAAAGAATAAAAATTTCACAGTTTGAAAAATGATGTTTTAAAAAGTTATTTCTTCACCTCCAACCCTATTCTACAAACTTGTTAGTGGTTTTTTATACATACTTAAATGTAACGGGAGAGGCAACAGGGGCACTTATCTAAATTTTCAAACTTGAAGTTGATTTTAATAAAAAAAAATTTAATCTTAAAAATACGGCGAATTACGAGTAATAAGCTTCAAATGCTCGGAACTGCGATGCGTGCAGACGTGCTGCACATATGTTTCAGTCATAAGATACGTGTTTGATGTGAGGATTTTTCCGTTTTTATGGATGTGTTTTAGGAACTTTCGTGTTCCATATTATAAAACTGGCAGAGAGTGCGAATCCAACGAAGAAGATTGGAGAGAAACCAGGAAACGACGACAGCAGTCACTGCCGAAGAGAAGTTGGATGGAACTTTTATACCTAAGAAAAGGATAGTTGTTTTGGCTTGGATTGTCAAATGATTGAATATTGCTATTGTATGCTATTGCTATTGTATCGAGCTGCATGAGTCTGGCAACTCTGTAGTCGATGTTTTGAGCTTATATGTATGAAACATTTATATCAAAACTTAACGAAGGCTAAGTATATTGTTAATAAAATGTATAACGAAAGTATAACAAATTCACAATCGAGAAGGTCGGACGGAAAGATTTAATAAAGAGTGGTGTTTTCTTTGTATTTTCCACTATAGGTAATCTGTGTTATAATTTAATGTCGGAAAGTTTGGTTTTGTATCGATGGACGAAGGCATCTGAAGTCTGAACAAACGATACGGTTCATCTCGGTTTTGATCTATAATTTTAGTTTAGCTAAAATACAACTATATTCAAATTAATGCAATGGTTTTTGTTTGCGCAAAATCTTTTTAATCAACGTCCTTCAATTTCCAATTGACGTTTATGAACACGTTCTCCGGTTTCTCAATATTTTTGCTGCCAACTCGATTTTTCTTCTGCAGAATTGCACCACACATGATGTTTTCGAACATATGACTTTAGCAAACTGCATTATCGAACACAATGCTTATACAGTAAAGCTTGAATTTGCTTTTCCTAACACAAGACTTCGGAGTTTGCGTTTGAGAACATTCTGCAATTTTTGACGCTGATGACGTTCTCGAAAACGGCCTTTTACTAGCAAGGTTAGGTTAGGTTGCCAGCTAAAGAAGAGGCTTGAATTTTCACTCGAACTCGGACTTCATGTGTCTGAATAGGAACATAACACTGTACCATTATGTTTTTCGAGCATAATTGTAGAGTTGTGTAGATCCAGAGGGAACTAAAAAACGCTGTACAGACACCATCCTATAGTTACAAACTGCAAAACTTCAATTCACAAAGTTCAAAGTACACGCTGGCTGTTGAGAACTACTTTGGCAGCTTATTGCTTTCTTCAAATTTCAAACTCATCAACTCACATTGCTTTGTGTAACCAGGCGTGTAGAGCGGTATGGTGCACTCAAATTTTCCATAGACCTCAACTAGATTTTGGAAACTCACGAAAATTGCCCCCCCCTGGACGAAATCCTGGATCCGCGCCTGCTTGCAGCTTAGGAAATGTATTGTTACAGTTTCCCGAAGAACATATATAAATTTCGGCTTTGATATTATAATCAAATTTCACGATTTTTTTGGCACCTTTAATGGTGTCTGGCTGACATTGTGCACCCATGTAGGTGTCTGGTAAGTTTCAAAATAAGTTAATCATAACTTTCTTTAAACATATCAAAAAACCAGCTTTGATAAAATAACGTAATTTTGAATCAATTTTATGCACTTTTAGCACTAAATACCTCCGAAACGCACCCGGGTTCAAGGTTCGTATTATCCATTCGTTCATACCTACCCTAGTGTGCATTCAC
Organism: Dasysyrphus tricinctus; assembly: GCA_963921185.1. Taxonomy (NCBI): domain Eukaryota; kingdom Metazoa; phylum Arthropoda; class Insecta; order Diptera; family Syrphidae; genus Dasysyrphus; species Dasysyrphus tricinctus. The sequence continues at coordinate 61,750,869 of OY992532.1, read as the reverse complement.
AGAAAAAAAATCAGCTATTATAAAATGACGTATGTCTGGCGGCCCTGGGATCTTGGTCTATAAGTTTTCTTTAGGAATTTATCCTTAGATTTTTTAACATGAGTATGCGACGATTTATTATATCAGTATGGTTGATCTTTGGTCTTATTAAGTAGGAGAGGTTCCCGCAATTTTGACCTACTAGATACCAGGCTACAACTTTTTGTATGCTTGATTTGGGACTAGTTGAATACAAAATACAGCATGGCAGTGTTGCCGTATGGTAGCTTATGCCTAATGCAAGAACTTTTTACCATTCAACTGGTCAGGTATTTTTTTGTATACCCAAGATGGCATATAAGCTTACATATATGCAAAAACCAGATTTGTAAAGGTAGGTGCTTTATTTTTGTGAATTTATATAGTCTGCAGAAAAAGAACCAGATCATAGTTTGAAGTTTGCTAGATAGAATATGGATTATAACCAGTGTGTTGTATTTAAGTTATATTTATTTGTCTAAACAATGATATTTCCTAAGTTCCAACTTTAAAACCTTAAGGCTCTTCTGGCAAGTCACTTTTGTCCACCAAACATAAGTTACTTTACATTCAAAAACCGGCATTGAAAAAGAAGGTATTTTATTTTTTGCACTTGTTTTCAATTTTGAAAAAAAAAAAAAATACATGGCAACCTTAGAACTGCGGAAAACTTCCCTGGTCATTATCTGTTGACTTATCTGTTCAGGAATTTAGCATTTACCAAATTTAAGCTTTGTACCTAACAAATTTGGAGTGCAGGGTGGGTCAAACGCTTATGAGGTGTTCTGTGGTAATTTTGTGTTGGTTGTTGCATAATAGAAGAGAAATGTTGGTTAAGTTTTTGTCGATTAGGTTGATGGATATGATAAAGGTAGGTATGCCCAAGCCGCAGTCTGATAACTGCATTAGTTTCAGGTCTGGTTAGAATATAAGAGTTGCTGGCATGATAACTGGAATGCGTAAATGATTAATATGTTGGAAAACAAGTTACATTTTTTTATCTACTTTTGAATTTTTTTTTTTTTACATACATCTTTTTATTTAAGTTGTTTTTGAAAATTCGCATGGGCTATTGAATAGACCGGAAAATGAGAGGTATAAAGGGATAATTCGTCCCTCTTCTCACGAACTGACGTATCTAATTTTTCAATATTTTATAGGAGGGCAGTTTTTAGTTTTGTGTCCTTCTTCTATAGGTGTAACTTTTGTGTTTTACAACAGTTTTGGTATTTGTTTTTTGTAAATTTAAAAGAATTTGCTAAAGATTCAAATGATATGAGATTCAATGTATATACTTTACCAAAAACAGTTAAAAATAATCGATCAACCAGATACGTCAGTTCGTGAGAAATTTTAGTGAGAAGTTTAAGTGTCGTAACAGTATACACAGGCACCACTGTTTTGAAAAAAGCTTATTAGTGAGACACTTTAGTGTCGTGATAGTATGCACAGGTATCACTGTTTTGAAAAAAGCTCGCCCATAAGCCTTTTACTGAACATTTTTGTTTGACAGAGTATAGTAAACAGGAAAAACCGAATGCCATTAAAATTTAATTCATTGATGGGTGAATAGCAAAAATAGGCCTACATCTTAACATAAACTTAAGACCTATCTATTTCTACTCACCGATAAATGCACCTAGTAACTGAAACCACTGTATTTACACAATAATTTGCAATATAACGGAAAACTGCTACCCACATAATTGCAGTTACGTCTGTTCGTGAGGAAATTTTTACCTAAAATTGCAGTTATGCCAACTATGTCATAACACATTGAGCCATGTTCCAGACATTTTTCAGGGAATCTAATGATGTAGAAATATGCAATCAAGTTAACCAAGCACATATATGCCCAAATCTCAAAAACGACAATTTGCTAGTTACGTCACTTCGTGAGATGAGGGATGAATTACGTGCAAGGGTTTTTATTGTTAAATATGTTTGTTTGTCCCATAACCGTTTTGCAAAAGACCGAAACCGAGACCCAGAACAATGCCGGGTACCCGTGAAATTTCGGATACCTGGGTATTTAGAATAATGATCCCAACGAACCATTAACTGATCACGTTAACTGTTGTCACGTTTTAGCACAGAATAAAATAATATTATTAATATTATTATTATTATGGTATGTCTAGGGCTAGGATTTTCGAAAATATGCCCTTAACTTTTTTTCATCATGACTGTTTTCAATCATGACTGTTTTCAATCCTGACTGTTTTCAATCATTACTGTTTTCAATCATGACTGTTTGCATTCATGACTGTTTTCAATCATGACAGTTTTCAATCATGAATTTTTCAATCACGAATAGTTACAACCATGACTGTTTTCAATCATAACTGTTTATAAAAAAATTACATTAAATAAAAAAAATATGTAGTTTAAAACCAACGGCAACACTAACAGTATTGTTTTTTTTTTGTTTTTGGGAAAGTGGTTTATTTTCAAATTGAGTTCTTTTTATTACTAAATTCAGCAAAAATGATTTTAAACTTAAAATAAAAAAAAAAAAATAGAATTAATTTAATTTAACAAAAATAAGAAATACATAAATCCTTTTTTTCCAAAAACAAAGTTGATATTTTGGGGTTTAAAAACTTAAGAAACAAAGAGATATGTAATGGTTTAAGTTACATTTCCAAATTGTTGAAAAATAATTGTTAACAATAAGACTTAAATAAAAAGGTTTTCGTTTTCGAGTTTTTAACATTTATCGTTTTCATTTGTGCGAAACTCAGATGCAGATTGACGTTTTGACTGTCATTTTTGTAAGTCGCGCCAAAATATAGCTGTTCCTTCTTATAATAAAAATTATAGTTTAGTTAATCTTAATTTTCAACAAAAATAATAAAATACACCGAGCATTACAATAAGACTCAATATTCATCAAAAGAAAATATCCATTTATATATATGTATAGAAAGCGTAACGTGTGTAAAATTTCACCCGAACTTAAACTGCCAGATAAAAATTAACCTGTCTACCAATAAATCTAACATCAAAGTGGGTAAGTAAAATGTCTACCGATGCACTAAAAAATTTAATTCGGAATTTATTGAGTGAATCACTCAAAGAAGTTGCGACGAAAAAGGACATCTAAGATATTTCCAAGGAGCTTGAATTTCTTCGATATCAGAACGCACAACTAACTTATCAAATTGCCGTAGTGCATGAAAGGTGGGAACTTCTTGAAAGAGAAATCGAGATGCTATCACGAAAATCCAATGATTCTAGCATTGTCGTGCATCTTCCTAAAAATTCGACTTGGCTATGGAAACGTGCGCGGGCTTGATAAATCTTTCGACACCAAGTGAATTGCCATATAAGAAGCTAAGGGAAGTCCCAATAAGGAATCCAGATAGATCTCTTGTGATAATTGATCTTTCAAATCAAAACACAGCCGAAGACATTTTGGAGGCGGCGCGCGAGGAGATCGAGAAGTACGGGAATTACAATTCACAGAAATCAAATTTTATTGCAAAGAAGACGTAGACAGGAACTATTTACAATTAAAAACAAACTTAATGAACTTAATCCTTCACCAAAAATTACAATTAAAAGGGAAAAACTACAAATTAACTCAACACATTTCACATTTAAATCACAAAGAGGACTTCTTTTAAATACACAAAACGATCTTGCATTCATAAAAAGTTTGTTTGGTGATGCTGCGCAAAGTTTTTTTCTATTTCGCTCCACAAACAACAACGATGTAAAGCTATGCCACCACTAGTAGTTTTGTCAATAGGCGTTTTCCTTTGGAGGTGGCGAAGTACTTGCAAGTACTTTGCTAGCTTTTTTCACTGGAACACATGAAACTGCTTTTCCATGTAAAATGTATCTACTCGCGCATGAGAGCATGTGCAGTTGGTAGTACTAGATTAGGGTTTTCATCTACTCATAAGTACTTTGCCACCTCCAAAGGAAAACGGCTAATGTCAACGTTGCCATCGAACCTCCTGTCAACAATGGCCACGTTCAAACACCGAACTAAAGTGATCTGGATAGGTTTGTGTTGTTATAATGGGCGCGTTCAATGTTTGAATGGATAGCCTATCTAGGATAGCTTTGTATCCATGTATGTGTTTGAACGCAAGTCAGCTGTTGATGACATTTCTCATAGGATAGCTTTGTATCCTAAAATTTTTAGGATAGCTTGGGATCTCTTTTCTGCCAGCAGCTGTTTCGTCATCAGCTGTGTTTTAACAAGGGATTACAACAACAGAAACCTATCCAGATCGCTTTAGTTCGGTGTTTGAACGTGGCCAATCCCTTGTTAAAACACAGCTGATGACGAAACAGCTGTTGGCAGAAAAGAGATCCCAAGTTATCCTAAAAATTTTAGGATACAAAGCTATCCTATGAGAAATGTCAACAACAGCTGACTTGCGTTCAAACACATACATGGATACAAAGCTATCCTAGATAGGCTATCTATTCAAACATTGAACGCGCCCAATGGAAACTTTTCAGTGATGCCAAATGAAGAGCCAGGCAGATGGTTTGCAAAGAAGTAGTGCCTCTGGAAACAGTGTTACTAGATAGGATTTTCCCGTCTGCCAGAAAACTTTAAATATTTAAGGATATAACATATTAGGTTTAAGAAATGAATTAATTTTTCCGAATTTTTTTGAATATATTAATAAATTTGATATTATTATCTATATATTAATACGCTTAGCAAAATGTATGGAAATTCTTTCAGTACACTTTTCTCCGCAAATTCTCAACGCAAAAGCATGAATTAAGTACTGTTGGAAAGGTTTTATCCCACAGATGTGCGCAGAATCTAAAAATTATTTGTCCATGTAGCCGTTAAGCTTGGTAATGGTTATTTGAATTTTTTGAGGTTATTAAATTTTATCTTTTTAAAGGTTGTGCTTAGAAGTATGAAATTTTGGGAGATGATGAAGATTATTGATTGGGATTTTTGGTGAAAAAATGGACATTCTAATTTTTGTTCAAATATAACTCATTTCAGAGAAATATATGTTTATTGTTAAGTGTACTTTGCTTTAAACGACAGTAAGTAAACAAATATTTTTTTGTTTTACATAGAATTTTAAAAAATTTCTTTATTTTTAATTCTTTTGGATCTAGGATGAACGATTATAGTCTATAGTCTATAGTCTATATCATAGTCTATAGTCTATAGTCTATAGTCTATAGTCTATAGTCTATAGTCTATAGTCTATAGTCTTCTGACCATTACCATATTTAAAAAGGTGGTACCCGGAAAATGGCCACACAAGAAAGGAACTGTTGACATAGGCGCCTGTATGACGAGTTAATACATATATCGGCCACCCATGGTACGTGTTGAAAGGTGTTGGTGGCTGGCATTTTTTATTAAGTCGTTTTAGAAGAACCAGAATCGGGGAAATCAATACTGGGTTAGATGCAAATCGCAGTTCAGTGTTCTCTTTTTTCACAAAAAAATAAGTAAAGAGAAAAGTAAAAGAGCGCAGCACTGATAATCCTAGACTGCGAGTTCTATAACAGTGATACCACTTTACTTCAATTGAAGTAGATCTACTTCTTTTTTTCTTATTTTTTTAAAATCTACTTCCTACTTCGCACCATTACTGAAATATAGGAATCTACTTCATTTTAAAATTCTCTGTTTTAACAGACTACAAAAAAAGCCAAATCTACTTCCTTTTCCTTTATTTCATTGAATTCGCAGTTAGTCCAGCCATATTGTGTTTTTACCATGAAAATTGTGGCGTAGTTTTGATTTTTTCCTTACTTTATGTAGATTTGCGATTAAAATTTCCTGAGGTATCATGCTTGATAAGCACCCTTTTGAGCACACATTGATTGGACTAAGTGGCGTTTACTGTAAGGAGTAAGCAATATATTCGAAAAAAATTACACTTGAACCAGGGGTGTTGTCAGGTTTTGAAGTGAAACAAGTAAAAATTACCGCCGAAAAGAACAATTTGTTTTATAATTCTGCTATATTGAAGTATGTTGATATGAAGTCTGAGAGAATAACATTTTTAGTTTTTTTTTTAGTTTAATTTAAGTAAATTTAATCAAAATATATACTCCAAAAGCCAGAACAATAAATGAGGTTCTTAATGAATAAAGTTTTAGTAAAATTTAATCACTTAAAATTAAAGTAGTTTTGTGGTCGAACACTTAGTAATCAATAGATTTTATTTTTATTCCGTTGTTGCCGCTCATGCTCCATTAGCTGTGTTCACTTGGCCCGCAAAAATCTCCAATTTTTTTCGTAAAAGATGACCATTTAAATGACCACTTTTGACCACCCTTTAACTTTTTTTGACCACCCACAGTTTTCGAGAAAATCGATTTTGAAAAATAGTGGGCCAAAAGAACGCTGCGCCTCAAAAATCGATTTTTTCAAATTTGATTAATGTTTTCGATGGATAATTTTTTGAACATAAATGACCACCCCTTAACTTTTTTTGACCACCCTTAGAAATATTTTTTTTGATTTTTGAAATTTTTTTTTTTGATTTTTTTTTTCTGTATATTCCCTTTCCATTTTTTTAAATTTTCGAATTATGAAAGATGAACATTGTGAAAAACTCAATTATCTAAAATGACCACCCTTCAAAATTACTCTAACTTATCAAAAAGTATTTTTTTTTCGAATTTTGAAAGATGACCATTGTGAAAAACTCAATTATCTAAAATGACCACCCTTCAAAATTACTCTAACTTATCAAAAAGTATTTTTTTTCGAATTTTGAAAGATGACCATTGTGAAAAACTCAATTATCTAAAATGACCACCCTTCAAAATTACTCTAACTTATCAAAAAGTATTTTTTTTCGAATTTTGAAAGATGACCATTGTGAAAAACTCAATTATCTAAAATGACCACCCTTCAAAATTACTCTAACTTATCAAAAAGTATTTTTTTCGAATTTTGAAAGATGACCATTGTGAAAAACTCAATTATCTAAAATGACCACCCTTCAAAATTACTCTAACTTATCAAAAAGTATTTTTTTTCGAATTTTGAAAGATGACCATTGTGAAAAACTCAATTATCTTAAAATACTCTAACTTATCAAAAAGTATTTTTTTTTGAATTTTGAAAGATGACCATTGTGAAAAACTCAATTATCTAAAATGACCACCCTTCAAAATTACTCTAACTTATCAAAAAGTATTTTTTTTCGAATTTTGAAATATGACCATTGTGAAAAACTCAATTATCTAAAATGACCACACTTCAAAATTACTCTAACTTATCAAAAAGTATTTTTTTTTCGAATTTTGAAAGATGACCATTGTGAAAAACTCAATTATCTAAAATGACCACACTTCAAAATTACTCTAACTTATCAAAAAGTATTTTTTTTCGAATTTTGAAAGATGACCATTGTGAAAAACTCAATTATCTTAAAATACTCTAACTTATCAAAAAGTATTTTTTTTCGAATTTTGAAAGATGACCATTGTGAAAAACTCAATTATCTAAAATGACCACCCTTCAAAATTACTCTAACTTATCAAAAAGTATTTTTTTTCGAATTTTGAAAGATGACCATTGTGAAAAACTCAATTATCTAAAATGACCACCCTTCAAAATTACTCTAACTTATCAAAAAGTTTTTTTTTCGAATTTTGAGAGATATTCAAAATAGTTTAAGCTTTGTTTTTTTTTTTGGAAAGAGAAAGCCGAAGAGCAACTTTGTGAAAGATTTAAGAAAATATTGAAATACATCCAACCATTTTTCAAAGATTTATACATGCATTTTACTTTTAACTTTCAGTAATTTTAAATTTCTGAATACAATACAAAGGTTGCTTTAATTGCATATTTTTGAGAATTAATAATTCATTTTAGATAATTGAGTTTTTCACAATGGTCATCTTTCAAAATTCGAAAAAAAATACTTTTTGATAAGTAAGAGTAATTTTGAAGGGTGGTCATTTTAGATAATTGAGTTTTTCACAATGGTCATCTTTCAAAATTCGAAAAAAAAAATACTTTTTGATAAGTTAGAGTAATTTTGAAGGGTGGTCATTTTAGATAATTGAGTTTTTCACAATGGTCATCTTTCAAAATTCGAAAAAAAATACTTTTTGATAAGTTAGAGTAATTTTGAAGGGTGGTCATTTTAGATAATTGAGTTTTTCACAATGGTCATCTTTCAAAATTCGAAAAAAAATACTTTTTGATAAGTTAGAGTAATTTTGAAGTGTGGTCATTTTAGATAATTGAGTTTTTCACAATGGTCATCTTTCAAAATTCGAAAAAAAATACTTTTTGATAAGTTAGAGTAATTTTGAAGGGTGGTCATTTTAGATAATTGAGTTTTTCACAATGGTCATCTTTCAAAATTCGAAAAAAAATACTTTTTGATAAGTTAGAGTATTTTAAGATAATTGAGTTTTTCACAATGGTCATCTTTCAAAATTTGAAAAAAAATACTTTTTGATAAGTTAGAGTAATTTTGAAGGGTGGTCATTTTAGATAATTGAGTTTTTCACAATGGTCATCTTTCAAAATTCGAAAAAAAATACTTTTTGATAAGTTAGAGTAATTTTGAAGGGTGGTCATTTTAGATAATTGAGTTTTTCACAATGGTCATCTTTCAAAATTCGAAAAAAAATACTTTTTGATAAGTTAGAGTAATTTTGAAGGGTGGTCATTTTAGATAATTGAGTTTTTCACAATGGTCATCTTTCAAAATTCGAAAAAAATACTTTTTGATAAGTTAGAGTATTTTTGAAGAGTGGTCATTTTAGATAATTGAGTTTTTCACAATGGTCATCTTTCAAAATTCGAAAAAAAATACTTTTTGATAAGTTAGAGTAATTTTGAAGGGTGGTCATTTTAGATAATTGAGTTTTTCACAATGGTCATCTTTCAAAATTCGAAAAAAATACTTTTTGATAAGTTAGAGTAATTTTGAAGGGTGGTCATTTTAGATAATTGAGTTTTTCACAATGGTCATCTTTCAAAATTCGAAAAAAAAAATACTTTTTGATAAGTTAGAGTCATTTTGAAGGGTGGTTGGTCATTTTAGATAATTGAGTTTTTCACAATGGTCATCTTTCAAAATTCGAAAAAAAATACTTTTTGATAAGTTAGAGTAATTTTGAAGGGTGGTCATTTTAGATAATTGAGTTTTTCACAATGGTCATCTTTCAAAATTCGAAAAAAAATACTTTTTGATAAGTTAGAGTAATTTTGAAGGGTGGTCATTTTAGATAATTGAGTTTTTCACAATGGTCATCTTTCAAAATTCGAAAAAAAATACTTTTTGATAAGTTAGAGTATTTTTGAAGGGTGGTCATTTTAGATAATTGAGTTTTTCACAATGGTCATCTTTCAAAATTCGAAAAAAAATACTTTTTGATAAGTTAGAGTAATTTTGAAGGGTGGTCATTTTAGATAATTGAGTTTTTCACAATGGTCATCTTTCAAAATTCGAAGAAAAATACTTTTTGATAAGTTAGAGTAATTTTGAAGGGTGGTCATTTTAGATAATTGAGTTTTTCACAATGGTCATCTTTCAAAATTCGAAAAAAAATACTTTTTGATAAGTTAGAGTAATTTTGAAGGGTGGTCATTTTAGATAATTGAGTTTTTCACAATGGTCATCTTTCAAAATTCGAAAAAAAATACTTTTTGATAAGTTAGAGTATTTTTGAAGGGTGGTCATTTTAGATAGTTGAGTTTTTCACAATGGTCATCTTTCAAAATTCGAAAAAAAATACTTTTTGATAAGTTAGAGTAATTTTGAAGGGTGGTCATTTTAGATAATTGAGTTTTTCACAATGGTCATCTTTCAAAATTCGAAAAAAAAATACTTTTTGATAAGTTAGAGTAATTTTGAAGGGTGGTCATTTTAGATAATTGAGTTTTTCACAATGGTCATCTTTCAAAATTCGAAAAAAAATACTTTTTGATAAGTTAGAGTATTTTAAGATAATTGAGTTTTTCACAATGGTCATCTTTCAAAATTCGAAAAAAAATACTTTTTGATAAGTTAGAGTAATTTTGAAGGGTGGTCATTTTAGATAATTGAGTTTTTCACAATGGTCATCTTTCAAAATTCGAAAAAAAATACTTTTTGATAAGTTAGAGTAATTTTGAAGGGTGGTCATTTTAGATAATTGAGTTTTTCACAATGGTCATCTTTCAAAATTCGAAAAAAAATACTTTTTGATAAGTTAGAGTAATTTTGAAGGGTGGTCATTTTAGATAATTGAGTTTTTCACAATGTTCATCTTTCATAATTCGAAAATTTAAAAAAATGGAAAGGGAATATACAGAAAAAAAAAATCAAAAAAAAAATTTTCAAAAATCAAAAAAAATATTTCTAAGGGTGGTCAAAAAAAGTTAAGGGGTGGTCATTTATGTTCAAAAAATTATCCATCGAAAACATTAATCAAATTTGAAAAAATCGATTTTTGAGGCGCAGCGTTCTTTTGGCCCACTATTTTTCAAAATCGATTTTCTCGAAAACTGTGGGTGGTCAAAAAAAGTTAAAGGGTGGTCAAAAGTGGTCATTTAAATGGTCATCTCTTACGAAAAAAAAAAATTGGAGACTTTTGCGGGCCAAGTGAACACAGCTTGCTCCATTCTTTTGTTTGATTTTACTTAAATCAAGTTGTTTTCGTGAAAAGAAATACAAATTTAGAGTCTATATTTTTGAAAACTTGTTAATTTTTTTTCAAGTTGATTGTTTTCAAAAATTCATTGACTTTAAAATTAAACTTCTCAAAAACTTTTCGCAACAACAACATGACTTAGAAAAACCAATAAAAGAATGGAATATAGCTTTCAAAAAAAATTACTATTATATTCGTACGATGCACGGTTCACGAGGTATATGGCGGTTGACGCTTGTGCCTCCCAGTCCCGCCAACTTGGATTTATATTCAGATAAAACCCCTGATAATATTCCATCAAGAAAATCATTTCAGGAATAAATTGCAAGAAAAATGTACCCGGCTCTTGGCCTAATAAATGTGTGTACAAAAAAGTACACTTTGAAATCTACTTCGATTTTTCTCAATCTACTTCATATTTTTCTTCAAATCTACTCCGGCTTTTTTTTTTGGAAGTGGTAACGCTGTTCTATAATCGTAGTTTACCCGAGAGCAGGTCCAATGACTTCGACTGCTTCATATAGTCGTGTTTCGTGCACATGTACGTACAGTACATATAATGAATGTACCTATAGATTTTAAAGGGTCTAATTTCGACCACTGGCCGGATACTAGTATTAATTGAAACGTTAGTAGAATCTGAAAGAGAAAACGATATCGATAAGCATTTAGATAATTTTGCACTAAAATGGATCCCAGCCACTAGAGTTCATAGATACGGTAGAGCCATTGGGGGAATTTTATGCGGCATTAAAAACAACATCTACAACACTACCGCTGATTTCATATCTCATTCTAATCAAATAATAATAGAACTCTCTATAAATAAGAACAAAAAATGCATAGTACCCATTTACTTAAACTGCAACAACTGGCAAAGTGAATTCAATAATTTAAACGACTGGATGAACAACTTTAATTCGGATAGTGTTATGCTAATAGGAGATTTTAACGCCCGCATTGAAAATTTTCAAAATGTATGTTCACACTTTCAAATTTGTATAAAGAAAATCAAAAAATGAACTACAAAATACGAATGGAAAAAGTATAATTGAATTTATTGAAAACTTTGGATTTTTCGTCTTAAATGGTTCAACAGAAAGCGACAGTCTAGGACATCTTTCATTTATTGGAGGACAAGGAAGCTCCCTCATAGATTATTGTTTTATAAAAGGTGATTGGTTCCATTCAGTTTTGGATTTTAAAATACAACTGGAAAGTTTTTCGGCTCATCTTCCCATAACTGTTAGCTGCAACTGTTCTATCACTCCAGAGCACAGACAAACGAACGTAGGAAGAGTTCTAAAGTGGAATGAAGGTTACAAATCACTGTATCACACAAAACTTAATACTATAATTGGAGACAATTCTAGACTCAACAATAGAAATATAGAAAACACCTTCAGCTCTCTGCAGGATGCCATCAAGGAAGCAGCATTAAAAAAGCCAACTAGATATTCTCAGTCAAAAACAAATACATATATGGTTTGATAGCGAGTGTAAAAGAGTTCGTAATCTATGATTTCAAACTCTTAAGCTTTTTAGGCACACAAATTCTCAAATTATTAAAAAACACTATCTAGAGACATTAAAAAATATAAAAATACCTGCATGCTAAAAAAGCAGCAGTACTTCGATCACATAGCAAGTAACATTGAAAATTGCAAGGGCTCTAAATACTTTTGGAAAACCGTCAAGAAAATAGTTAGAATAAGTTCAACGTCTTGAGTTTCCATTAATGCTGATGAGCTTTCGTCTCATTTCGCAATGCTTCTTTGTGCAGATGACTCTCAAAACTCTTTCCATTATGCATTCCCAAAGGTTGAAACACGGCCGTAGCTACGGTAGGGTATTAAGGGGCAAAGCCCTACCTTAAAATATTTATGCCCTACCTTAAAAAAATCATCAACTTCCTGTAATATATTCCCTTTTTTAATTCCCGAAAAAAAAACACAAACAAAAAAGGGATTTGAAGGAAGTGGCTCACACTGAGGGAAAAATGAATGCACTCCGTACAGAACCATAAATGTAAATTGTATGTACCGATGTTTGCAAAGGATTGCCATCGAAGGTCTATTCACTGAGTAAAGTTAATGTGTACTAGTTATAATTCAAGTTATGTATCGAATAAAACTAACAATCTAGAGTACCTATTTGTGTATTGGATACAGACGTAATATACTCAATACAAAACTATGGACCAGCTAAAGTCAAATATGTTTCGATTTAATAAAATTTAAATTTAAAAATTAAGCTTATGTGCTGAGTATAAGCAATGTGTACTAAGTCTATCTCGATATCTATTCAATAAAGACGTTTAATACCCAACACATATCAAGTGCCAGCCGTTTAAATAAAAAATTATTAACTACATTAAGTTATGTGCTGTGTAAATACGACGTGTACTGAGTCTATGTCTACATTTATAGAATGCAGACAGTATATAATCAGCGCATATCAAGCGCCAGCCATCCAACAATAAAAAACATTTGATACATAAAGTTATATACTGAGTATATGCAACGTGCACTGAGTCTATAGTGACATTTATTCAATGCAAACAGTTTATACTCAAGCGCCGTCCATCCACCAATAAAAAACATTTGGTACATGAAGTTATGTACTGAGTAAATATGACGTGTACTGAGTCAATGTTGAGATTTATTCAATGCAGATGGTATTTACTCAGTTCATATCAAGCACCAGCCATCAAAGTATAGAAAACATTTATTACATAAAGTTATGTACGGAGTATTTGCAACCTGCACAGAGTCCATGGTGACGTTTGTTCAATACAGACGGTATATACTCAACACATATCAACCGCAACCCATGCAACTGAAATTGGTATACGTTACATTAAGTTATGTGTTGAGTGAATACGACGTGTGCTATTTCGACATTTATTCAATACAGACGGTATATACTCAATACCTACACATGTATCTATTGACTAGCTACAGTGCTGAGTCCACGCAACTTGTACTGACTCGTGTGTGTATATTGAGCACTTCAGCCATCCAAGCAATAAGTTTCAACTTATTCAGTTTTGGCACAAGTTTTTTGTGCCCCCAAGTGGCCTCGTGGATGCGTGCTATCTTCGTGTGTGAAAGGTTCCCAGTTCAAATCCGAGTAAGTATCACAAAGTATTTTTAAAATAAAATAAATATCTAGAAAATAAACTTTCAGAATAAGGTGAAACGTTACAGAGGATTCTCTTAAATGTATGGACTCATAACATAAAAGTATAGTGACATATGGACTCATTACACAAATATGTGGAGTACATAGACATATGGACTCATTACATAAATATGAATTGAGTACATAGACTCGTTTCAAACATATGTAGTGAGGACATACACACATGGAGTACATAAACATATGGACTCATTACATAAATATGTACTCATTACATACAAATTTGATCTGTCCTCACTACAAAGAATCTGTACTTATCACCCACTGGTTTGTTTTTAGTAAATGTATACATAAATAATTTATATTTATTTATTGAGTGCATAGACACTGTACTAATCGCAGAAAACTAACAGTTTTTTCAAAAAATGCCTAAATAGATTTATTTACATTTATTTAATAAGTGCATATGAGCTATACTCAGTACATCATCATGCGACAACCTACACATAATTATTTACTGAGTTCATGGAAAGTTTATATTTACGCAATGATACCAAAAAATAGTGCATAGAATCTATTCTCACTACATAATCGTAAGCTAGCGTGTTACATTTTCGTGTAATGAGTCTACAGAACTATTTAGTAGCTGCTTCACTGCTAATAGGTTTTTTGTTGTCAGTATAGATTTCATTAGGTAATGAGTACAGAAAAGTATGTGTGCAGAAAAATATCTGATGAGTAAATACAATGATGTGCTGAGTGCATACATTTTTCCCTCAGTGCATAATCACAAATAAAAATGTTTAGGTTTTAAACAATTATTCTTACATTGTGATGATGGAATAAACAAAAAAGTGGGTTTGGTAATGACGTCCATCGGTCTTTGCGTCTATGCGTCCACTGTACATATACATCGAGCTATATCCTAATTCAGTGGATCAATAATTTAATTCAAATGTTGGCACAGAGTATTTTTGTGGTTCCCTAGTATCCCGGGAAAATTACACTTTCACTTCAAAAAAAACTCCAACAAGGCTGAATTTTGGTGGAAAGGTTTACTAACTATTTTACCCAGGCGAGATGTTGAGATTGCATTAGGAACAGTAAAAAGCAGCTCTAATTTTAACGTTCTTCCATGATTTTATCAAAATCTGTTGCTCCTACAAAAAAAAGTGTCACAATCTTTTTTGTGTAGAATTTAATATAAATTCACTCATTTCTAAAATTTTTAAGCTTAGAGATTTTCCATCAACTTTAACACTTTAACCGACACTTAGAGTAAAAGACTGCGAAAACACCATTTATTTTGCATATGAGCTATACTCAGTACATCATCATGCGACAACCTACACATAATTATTTACTGAGTTCATGGAAAGTTTATATTTACGCAATGATACCAAAAAATAGTGCATAGAATCTATTCTCACTACATAATCGTAAGCTAGCGTGTTACATTTTCGTGTAATGAGTCTACAGAACTATTTAGTAGCTGCTTCACTGCTAATAGGTTTTTTGTTGTCAGTATAGATTTCATTAGGTAATGAGTACAGAAAAGTATGTGTGCAGAAAAATATCTGATGAGTAAATACAATGATGTGCTGAGTGCATACATTTTTCCCTCAGTGCATAATCACAAATAAAAATGTTTAGGTTTTAAACAATTATTCTTACATTGTGATGATGGAATAAACAAAAAAGTGGGTTTGGTAATGACGTCCATCGGTCTTTGCGTCTATGCGTCCACTGTACATATACATCGAGCTATATCCTAATTCAGTGGATCAATAATTTAATTCAAATGTTGGCACAGAGTATTTTTGTGGTTCCCTAGTATCCCGGGAAAATTACACTTTCACTTCAAAAAAAACTCCAACAAGGCTGAATTTTGGTGGAAAGGTTTACTAACTATTTTACCCAGGCGAGATGTTGAGATTGCATTAGGAACAGTAAAAAGCAGCTCTAATTTTAACGTTCTTCCATGATTTTATCAAAATCTGTTGCTCCTACAAAAAAAAGTGTCACAATCTTTTTTGTGTAGAATTTAATATAAATTCACTCATTTCTAAAATTTTTAAGCTTAGAGATTTTCCATCAACTTTAACACTTTAACCGACACTTAGAGTAAAAGACTGCGAAAACACCATTTATTTTGCATCAAAAATGCTCGCCAGCACGAGTGTAAGCGTTGAGCGATTTCAATGCAATTTGACATATGAATGAGTTTTTTAATTACCTTCATCACTTTTAGGGGTGGGGGTCAAAGAAATTCAGACCTTTAAAAAAACTTCATATGAGTAGTTGAAATTCGGGAGAGAAAAGTGAAATTTTGTCTTCTCTGTAACCCTGTTTTAGTCAGTTAGACATGATATTAAAACCTTTAAATTCCACAATAACTCTTTTTCAAGTCTAGCTTTGTATGCGGAACAATATTAGAAATACTAATAAATTTTACCGTTTATAACAACTTTTGTAATATTTTAGTAACGGAGAAGACATTAAATGTTCAGGGTATATCTTTTTCTACAGCACTCCTATCAAGAAAACAGTCCCAGAGTTTAGTAGTGTATTGAAAGTACTTGTCAAAATTTCACTGCACATCGCGATGGGTGGCACAATTCTGTCTGTCTGTCTGTTCGTCTACAGTCTAAACGGCTCCATCGATTTTATTCAAACTTGGTAGATAGTGGTTTTTGGTGATTATGTCCACACATTTTTTTTAGAAACAAAAATATCAAAAACATCGCGATGGGTGGCACAATTCTGTCTGTCTGTCTGTTCGTCTACAGTCTAAACGGCTCCATCGATTTTATTCAAACTTGGTAGATAGTGGTTTTTGGTGATTATGTCCACACATTTTTTTTAGAAACAAAAATAACGGTACCTGCAATACAATTTTTTAGCAATTTTACATAATCGCTTTTTTCTCAAAAACGGCTCGACAACTTTTCTTAAAAAAAAATTAATAAATTTATTTTAGTAAAGGCTTCTTTTGGGTGAAAAACCATTTTTCAAAAATGGTAATTTATGTTACCTCCCAAGGATCCATTTTAAATTTTTGATTTTCTTCAAAATGGTACGACTGATTTCAATTTTTTTTTCATGCAGAAGCTTCCAAAAAATATAAATAGTTTCGTGTACCAACATTTTTGAAAAAATATTTTTTGGATTTTTAAAAAATGTTTCAAAATATTTTTTGGAAAATCAAATATTTTGAAAACGACATGATTGATTTTTTTGAAACTCGATACTTAAGAGTTTTTTATTACTCTGTAAAATATTTTTAGAAAAAATTTTACATTTATGAAAAAAAAACGGTACCTTCCATACAAAAGTTAAAAAACCGCTAAGGAAAATATTTTTTTTCTCAAAAACCACTCCTACGTTTGATTAAACTTTTTCTATATACTAAAATTTTGTTCCAGAAGTATCTAATATTTATGATAAAAATTATCTCCGTTTTGATTTTAAGGGCACTGTATTTTTTTAATTTGAATTTTCTCGTTATCGTCTAAACGGATTTAGATTATTTTTTTTATATACAAATTTCAAATAAAATTAAATAATATTGCCTATCAAAATTAAAAAAAAAAAGTTTTTGGATTTTTAAAAAAAGTTTCAATTTTTTTTTTTGAAAATTCGGTATATCAAAAACGGGTTGATAATTTTTTTTTTCAAATTTTGTTTTTATATACACATAAATATAAATTTTAGATTTGATACCAACATTTGTTTTTAAAAATGTTTGAAGAATTTTATATATAATAAAATATTTAAAAAAAAACCGCTCCAACGATTTTAAATTTGTACAATATATTCAATCAAGAATTAAGATGGCTTTCTTTTTTTTCACCTCAAACTGTCAAAGAGTTATTTTAGCCAATTTAAATGTCGTATTTCATGCTTCTCTACATTGCTTCCATGTTTTTATATACAATTTTCTTAAATCCGCAGTGTCTTGAACATAAGAGCAAGTACGTGCGACCCAGTCGTGCATTTTATTTTTATCACTTCTCTATTTTACAACAACAAGTAGAATTCGTTGTCTACAGATTTTTCGTTAATTCTTATATATATGATTAATATTGGTCTACCTATATATGTATGTATCGTCGGTTTTCTGTCAAAACCACGTATGTAAGTCCAATTTGAAAAAAACGTTCTTAGATCAAAAAAGTCTTTGAAACTAGTTAAAGGAGCCAAAAGGAACCATAACAAAGTTACGAGACATTGATATTTGAATTCAGAAATTTTGTTTCATCTGAAACACATTAAAGAGTAAGGCCTTACGAGGTTTTGACAGATAGCTGGAGATATATTTTTGTCTTTAATTTCACATTGAGTTCTTTTGTTTCAATTTTTTTTGAATGGCCGATGTGTTGAACATTATTGTCTAAGTTAAATAAATAAATCTTTTGCCCTTATCTACCTATCATTTCCTCCCGACAATATTAAGAACAACTTTTACCTCATTATATCAAGTAACATTTTTAACTCAGCCCTACCTGTTTTAACCGCTGCCCTTCCTTAAATTCGACTCTAGCTACGGCCCTGGGTTGAAATAGATGAACTGATGGACCGAACCATCAATCAGGAAGAAGTTGAACAAACGCTTAGCTCCATGAAAAATAATAAGGCGTCGGGATTGGATGGAATTCCTATTGAATTTTATAAATTTGCAACAGAAAACTTTTAGATGAAACTATGTGAATTGTATAACCAAATGTATGAAGCAACAAACATACCTTTGAGCTTTAAAAATCCAGTAATCTTCCACGTATTTAAAAAGGGCGATGCTTCATCTCCAGAAAATTACAGAGGAATTTCAGTACTTAATTCATCAAGAAAAATATTCGCGCAAATTTTGTACACCAGATTGATGAAATGGATCGATGAAAATAATCGCCTAAGTGTCTTTCAAACCGGATTCCGTCCAGGGTTCTCTACCATTGATCAAGTTTTTGTGATCTCATCTATAGCAAAACACTTTATATCAAATAAAAAGAAACTTTATTGCTTGTTTGTGGACTTTCGAGCAGCTTTTGATAAAGTTAACCGACAAGCATTGGTATACAAGCTTTCAACAGTTGATTTATCTGGAAAGTTTATTAAAATGCATGAAGCACTGTTGTCAGAAACAAGAGCAGCCGTTTTTGATGGGGAGAAAACCTCGAAGTTTTTCAGTAGCTCACGGGCTTACCACAAGGATGCATTTTAAGCCCTATAATGTTTTCACTTTTCATTGATGACTTGCTTGACTGGATACCGGGAGGTGCTTGCTTTGCTGAACAAACCATTAAAATCCTCTTGTATGCAGATGATCTGGTTCTTTTTGCTGAATCTCCCTCGACACTGCAGTTAATGATCAACAAACTTTTAACATACTGTGAATTGTGGAACTTAGAAATAAATACATCTAAAACGAAAATAAGGATCTTCGGTAACAATCGGGCAAGAACAGCACAACGATGGACACTCAACGGCGAAGCACTTGAAGTAGGTGCAAAATTCAAATACCTTGGTGTGACTCTTACGCCAAAAATGAGTTTTAAACACATATAAAAAAGAAATGCGCAGAAGCAAAATAGCAATAAATGTTTTGTGGAAAAAGTTCTTTTGCAATGGAAGAGTATGTACCAGCAGCAAATATAAAGTCTTTAAAAGAGTTGTCAATGCAGGTCTGTGCTATGGTAGTGAAATTTTCGGCCTTGAAATATCTGAAGATATAGAAAATGTCCAACGATATTTTTTTTAAAAGGCTTTTTAAACTACCTATTACAACACCATCATATGCCATTCACGTTGAATCAGGGCTACCATACGTTTACATTTCCAATCTTAAAGCTAGCTGCGAATATATTGTAAAAGTAATGAAAATGAAAAGCGAAAGTTAGGTTAGGTTGAAGTGGCTGCCAGCCATGGAGACTGACACACTTAGACCATGAGTTGGTCCATTGTGATACCACATGAATCTAGGAAATCCTTTTCCTTACTCGGTGAACCATTTGGAGCTTCTTATGAAGCGTAATAGACTGCCAATGTCTAAGTTTATCAGATCACTAGGATCATTGAAGTAGAACTCACCAATGTGAAGTCTTCGTCTATGAGATAGAGTAGGGCACGTGCATAGAAGGTGAGGGATCGATTCTATCTCTCCCTCATCCATGCAGCTTCTGCAAAAATCGTTAGCGAATACGCCAAGACGCGTTGCGTGCTTGCCTATGAGACAGTGTCCGGTTATAACACCAATCATGGAGCTGATGTGCAATCTGCTTAGAGATATCAAACACTTAGATCGCTTTAAATCCATTACTGGCCAGATTTGTTTTGTTGCCAAACAAGTGGTGATGTCGTTCCACCTAAGATTTGTTGTCTCTAAGGCATCTTGCAAAAGTTTACATGTAGCGATGGGTCATGGGTATACCTATTTCTGCCTTACTAGGTAGAAGAGGTAAAGTTGTACCATTTTTAGTGAGTTCATCGGCCTTACAATTACCTGGGATGCCCCTATGCCCCGGCACCCAGCACAGGTGAATATTAAACTGATGCTGTGCCATCTTCAAAAGCGAAAGAATTAAAAAAAAATGTTTACTGTTTATGCTTAGAAGAAGATCGGGGCCTTTTATCTTATTAGAAACGATTGCAGAGGGTCAAAACTATCAGTTAATCCTTCCTCCAGATGATATAGATAGATGGTATGAAACTTTTTACGGTCTTATTAATCTGGTTGATGAAAAACTATACCTTGAAGACTTGGAAAAAGCAGTCTCAAGCAGCACACGTATAATTTGTAAGAATCTGGATCATCAATTGGGCAACAGAAACTATTTTAATGATGCATTGCAAATATCAAGCATTCGCTTAATATTTCTGGCGAAAATTGAGATGCTTAGTCTGAATTTCATCCCTCACAGACAGGACCTATCCGGCGTTTGCACCTTATGTAATATGAACGAGAAAGAAGACACCTTTCACTTAATTTCCGTGTGTTCGATACTACAAGAATTAAGAAGACTGTATTTTATGAAGAGTACGATGAGCTTAAGAGAATCGTTTGATATCCTTAATGGTTACGGTGGCTGGGAAATTATTTCTTAATATTGTAAACACGCTATGTATTATAGGAACAGCCAGGGCCAGCCCGAGCTTAATGAGCGCTCTGCACAAGCTTCATCACTAGCGCCACTCAATTGAGGTTTTTGGTGGAAGAAGTCATATTCTCATTGGCCAAGCGGTAGACTTTGATACGCGTTTTTTTTAAAGTAAGATCCTCGAGAGACGAACGATGTAGATGTCCCCAAGAGGCGAACAAAATCGTGCACTTTGCAAAGATTTTGTGATTTAATTTCTTTACTGTGGGTTAATGGTCTCTTAACAGGAAGATAGTCATCGACTTATTTTTGGAATAGTTGATATCTGTCCTTAAATTCAGAATAAGTATGGATATCAATATTGGTGTGAGCTATTAAAAAGAACTGAAAATTAAAAAAAGTATAGGTTGGTAGTGGTAGTGGCTATTTTGATACTTGCTCGCAAGGCGCCCATTAGGCTCAGCGCCCTGTGCATTTGCACCGCTTGCACGTATAGCTTGTCCGGCCCTGGGAACAGCTATACTTAAATTATGTAACACTTAAAACAAATTGCAAAAACCTTAAAATTGTATTTATTTAAATTAAAATTGTCAATCTGGCAGACGGCATCTACGCCATGCCAATCTTATTGTTATTTATGATAATGTCATGTATTTAAGTTTATAATCAAAAAAATTGAATTGAATTGAATTGTGCGAAACTCAGAGTGATACGAAGGTTTGAGCTTTGAATTTTGAGATTTTAAATTTCGAGATTTAAATTTTCGAATTTTCACAATTTGCTGGAAATTTGCGAGATTTTTTAGTGCGAGATGTAAATGGGAGATTGTTAAAAGCGAGATTTTGTAATTGCGAGATTATGAAAATCAAGATTTTTAATTTTCGAGATTTCGTTATTTGAGTTTTAAGAAAATGCTAGATTTACTCGTTATTCGAGATTTTGATTAGCGGAATATTATACCGCTTCCCAAAATGGGCAAAATACTAAATGCGTTTGAATTGAGTAATGTATGTATATTCAACTCAGTCGCTCCACTTAGACAAAAGAACTTTCTTTACAAGTTTTCTTATAGTTAATATCTTCTAATAACCTTGAAAATTCTCTTAAATTCTTAAGAAAAACCTAATATGATTACTGAAAACACTGTAAAAATTGACCCCTTATGACCATCTACAAATGGCTTCCCACATGATATACTTCTTTTATTTATTTATTTGTTTAGAGATGCTTCTTCTTATTAAACCTTGGATTCTTAAGTTTACTCAACTTGATTTTTTTTTTTTTATAAATAAGCTTCCACCCGTTAAAATCTTTAAGTTCTCATCATCCTCTGCTTCACAAATTCCATACATTATTTAAAAGAAGAGTGTGTTTTTTTTAAGAAGAAAAAGCATGACATCCTTTCCTTATGCGTATGAGATTTATGTGTCAAGGCTGCAAGTGATAAGTTGGCCGCACACTAGCCAAAGACATTCCTATTAACACCTCACTTCCCCCAATGGAAACCAATCGACTTGAGCAATCTTCATTCACACATAAGTCACGAATTTGTGTACATGCACCACATCAAGGTAAGATTTTGTGTGGAGTTTCTCTTTTGCTCATCTCTTATAAATTCTTAAAATCTATTCGAACTGATTATGCAAGCAGTTAACTTTCATCTTGTCCTGAATACTTCTATTGGAATATGTTTGCTGTCTGTACCTATGTGGTGCAACAATTGACATATTGTGGTGGATTCGAGATTGTGTATACAAACATCGGTTTTTCCAAGGATTATTGTGTATTTTATTTTCACTTTTGCACTTGAAATAGCATTTTCCGTTCTCAATCGATTCTGAAATTTTTATCAAATTGACGACGACGACAACGACGAAAATGCTTTTTCTATATAGAATATACATACATATGTACGAGTAGATAGATGATTTAAGCACCAGGTGGTGTAGCATGTATAGTTCTACATCTGCAACGATATTCTCTGTGCTTTTTGCATTCGGTTAATCCTTGAAGTGCTCAGCTGCCACAATTGCATATAAAATTATTACAGGATGAATAAATGCAGAGAACTGTGTTTGTTGGTATGTTTGTGCATCAATGTTTTCCTTACCCTGATTACTATGATGGCCTTGGCAGGAATGCATACAAATGCAAAACCTAGGCCACACAAAATCCTTTTGCCTGAACTCCCATCCCCATTCTCATCATCATCCTTTATGTGTAAGAAAAAACATGCCTAACACCCCCTTCTCCACTGTGTTTATTATGTGTATGCAAGTTTGTGTTATAAATGCAGACTAGTTTTGTTTTCTGAACGCTTCGTTGGATACAAATGAGCGAGGCGTAGCAAAATATGGAAAAAATAAATAAAAAAAAAAAAAAACACACTCATACTCCTATACCGACACATTTTGTTGTCCTTAAGCGAGAGTTATACGTGCGGCAGAATATGGACTGCAATTATTATTTTGCATACATGCAAATTTAATACTTACTGCCACCTCATTAGTTTGGGACCACAAACAAAAATAGATGAAGTAGACAACGATGACGATGGAGATGGCTTTATGGAGATGGCTATATGGAGATGGAGATGATGATGATGACGACGAGAGAAATTAAGCAGATATGAGTTGAGAAAAATTAATGTGCAGGAAAAATAAATGAAAGCTAGACCTATATACATTATACACATGTAACTTCTAGGAAGCTATCTATGGATAATATACATAGGTTGCCTACAATATATTGTGCTAACGCAGTTGGTGCTTGTCATCAGCATAATTTGGCCAAGATTCATATAATAGAACGCATTTTTCTAAGCAAAAGATGCTCGCTTGTCAACATAATACAAAAATGAGATACACATCCGTCAACAGCCACCTTCTCGAAATGAGATAATACAATACACACATTCTATACACTTTAACTTTATTTGACACTTCTTCTCTCATAAAACTTGAACAGAATATGCATATGAGTTTTACACGTTATATTTGCAGCATAAAGGCTATCAGTTCCGCATGTTATATGTGAAGAGAAAAATGGACTTAGTGCTGACACTTTACTTTTTGACTAAAAAAATAAAGTTCATTTGGCTTCGTAAGCAGCTATTAAGACCAGCTCAATGCTCAAAGTACATCAACAGAAATGAGAAGAGAAAATCTGGATTTTCTGATGTGTCCCTAAAATTAAAATAAATAAATTTGGTAGCGCAACTGCTCGCGGAGAACCATAACCTAGTCACATATAACTCTCAACCATTCCTGTGTAGGTTAGGTTAAATGGGGTGATGATATACGAGAAGGTCGCATCACCTCACTCGGATCTCAATGGATCCATTGTGCTCCCTTGAGTGTAGGTAAGGTAGGTATAAGGAGGGGGAAGGAAATGGATTATTGGAAGTTTAGGTATGGGGGCCTCCCTGAACCATCCTGAGTTCTGAGCGAATTTAAGGATGTTTCTTAGTGGCAAACACGAGACGTCACCCAGTTCGTCGAAATAGTATTCTCCGAGGGCTGGCAGTGAATTGAGCCCTCCTCTACCTCTTCATCCTGATACCCTCAACATAAGTCAGATGAGCCGATGCCCATTCTGCCCATTGTGTTGTGACCTGATAGGATTCCAACCAATAGGGATAGTTGAGGCCTGCTTAGCTTGAGTAAATACTCAGTTTTTTTCTTTGAAATATCCGGCCATTAGTTGCTCGAAATACGACAGGTATCAATTGTTGACCATCTCTCGTTGGCAACTTTGAGGAAATTCTGGCAAATTCTTCTTTTTTCTTGTTCTAGTGGCATAAGAACAGAGCAGTCGGTTTGGCTTGGATCAAGAGATGACCCGGTTTTGGCCAATTCATCTGCCATTTCGTTCCCGTATATGTCAGGATGTCCTGGGACCAATCGAAGGGTGACTGTATTTGATTCGCTGATTAATTTCAACTCATCACGACAACGAACAACCAGTTTTGACTTTGGCACAACTGAGGTAATGGCTTTAATTGTCGCCTAGCTGGCTATCAATAAAAATGTCAATATTTTTATTAGCTTACTTACACGTGTAAAGGCTCTTTGCAGCCTAACAAACTGCGAGCACTTCCGCTTGGAAAACACTGCAGAAATCAGGAAGCTTTATTGTTCTGTCTAAGTTTTGGTTAACTGAAAAGATGCCTGACTCTACCCCTTCGTTAGTTTTGGAGCCGTCCGTGAAGACCGAACCATCATTATTGTTTATGACCCGGTTTTCCGTCCAGAGTATCCTTGTGGGAATATCTGTTAGGGCTACCGGATTAAAATCAATGTGCGATAATCCATATATCCAAGGCTGGCCACCAAACCAAACATGCGTAAGTCAGGATTGGCCTTATTATGGCTGTGTACATCCATCACTGAATGGTTTTAGGGCTTCGACCCCATCTTTTACCGAAGATTATACTGCAAGTATAGAATGCTATTGATGCTTTCTTTCTCTTTCCAACCATTCCTGTGTAAGTTGGCAGGAATGGGAGGACCAAAACCGTCTTCAAATCGAAACCATCTTTTTTTTATTTCTCAGATAATTATAGATCAAAGAAGAGATTCTGTTATTTTTTTCCGAAATTGGATGTCCCGTTGGTCCTTGATCGTTAAAACTATAAATTTGCGCGTACTCAACCACCCAAGAGCTTTTCCTCCACCCATTCTCCACTGTTCTTAATATTTTTTGTGTCATGTTGAAAAAACAATGACATAAAACCAAAAAATAGCTTTAAAAGGTCTGATCTTCGAAAGACAAGCCAGTTGATTAGCGCCTAGGAAAAGTTTCAATGTATAAGTAACTCGCTAGCAATAACTCGCTCGTGTGTTGCGTCAGGGTTAGAGCTGGTTTAGGTGCATCCGAATATAACAAATTCAAAAAAATCCATACAACGACCACCACAATGTGAAAACAGTTTTTCTTCTTAGCACGGCAGCATTAGAATAGAAATCTAGTTTTTCAGATTTTGAATGAGTCTGCACCCCCCTGATCGAAATCCTGCGTATGTCCTTTTCAGTGGTTCCTTGATGAAATTTACGAGTACCTACATTTACATGGTGGTTGCTAAACTGGAAAGTCAGGGATAGTCATGGAACACAATTTTGGTCAGGGAAAGTCAGGGAATGTCAGGGAATTCGGAAAGCGGTCAGAGAGTTTTTTCTGTCTCAAACTTTTAAAAATTCGATTTCTTACACTATTTCCTGATCGAACATTTCGTTCAGATGCAGTGTTGCCAGATTTTTCAAGATGATAGGAGCCTTATTTGAAAAATATTGGAGCCGAAAAAATGATGCACAAAAATTAGTATGTAAATTATAATTATTCGTTTGGTATACGTTCTTTTATTATTATAAATAAACAGACTTTCCATCATTAAAACTTCGAAAATGTTTTTCATATACTAGAAGATGATTCTTCTGTCTTGAGAATGTGTGTGTGTGGTTACAAGCAAATATTGAAATGTAAGTAGGCTCATTCATAATAGACTTTTCAAAACCTTAAAGTTCTCATCTAAGTAAATGAAAACTTAAAAAAAGAAAATATTTATCAGACTCAATTTTTAAGGAGCCTAAAATCGTACAATATCTAAACTAAATAGTCCAAATTAGGATATATCGCAAATCACAATTTGAAGGAGCGAGTAAAAAGTTCAAGTAGCCCAATCAGCGATAAGGACCCCGTTCTGGTTCTGCTGGCAACCCTGTTCAGATGACTAAATAGGCGCGTCTTACCAAATAAAATCTCTGAACTTTCAGAGATTTCTTAAGAACACTAAGATTTTTTTGGATTAATTTCTCAATATTCTTTGTCGCCCAAAGCAGCTGATCGTTTACGTTTACAGTCAAATAGCAATTTTTCGGTAATGTGAAAATTCAAAAACGATAAATAAATAGAAAATGTGGGCAAAATGTTTAGAAAAATGAAAATAAATTGAACTTGCTATTATTTTTCATTCAGCTCATAATAGCCTATTGAATAGACCTTTTAAAAAGGAACAATTACGTGCAAGAGTTTTTATTATTGAATATGTTTGTTTGGCCCAAAAGCATGCTTAAAACCGAAAATGATACTAAATTCACCCATGCGTTTCTGAGAGAATGGTCACACTGGCCACTTTTCAGTATTTTTGGTATAACTCCAAAACTAAGGTGAATTGGACAATTTTACAAATAATAATTTTTGTTCAAAATTAAATTTTCTATCGAAATGTATAGTTTAGAAAATTTCTTAAAAAAATTTAAGCAGGAAAAGTAAACAAAAACCAACATAAAAAAAATCGTATAATCAAAGATTTTTAAATTTTTTTCTAAACTGCGCATAACTTTTTTCGGAGCAAAGATACGCTCAAGACATTCATGAACAAAGTAAACTGGAGTCTTACGGCTTTAATATGACATGTTAAAAAAGCCATATTATTTAAAAACTGACAGAGATATAACCATTCAAACTTTACCATTTCTTATCATTTTCCGCAATTTTTGCCCGAAAGCCTATTTTTCGGTACTTTATGACAAATTTAACGTTCTTAGCACCTAATACCAAATCTTATGATAATCGGACCAGCCGTTCGGTCTGTAGGTCTGAATGTATTTAAAAACAGCCGAAAAACGAAATTGCGAACTTACATCCTTTTTATAAATTCTCTATAGTTCTAATGTCATATTATATCAAAATTTTGATTTCGAAAATTTTTACGAAAGTGAAATTTGCCGTATTGTACCGAAAAAGGGACTTTCGGGCCAAAACTGCGAAAAATTATAAGAAATTATTAGGTTTGAATTAGAATATCTCTGTCAATTTTGAACAAATATTAATTTTTGAACATGCCATATTAAGGCCTTTAGTCTCTACTTTGTTTTGTCTGTGAACGTCTTGACCCTATCTTTGCTTCAAAAAAAGTATGCACAATTTATTAAAAAATTTAGATATCCTTGATTTTTTGATTTTTTTTTAACTTTTCCTGCTTAAATTTTTTTAAGAAATTTTTTGAACTATCCATTTCAATAGAAAATTTAATTTTGAACATAAAGTATTATGCGTAAAATTGTCAAATTCAGCTTAGTTTTGAAATTATACCAAAAATACTGAAAAGTGGCCAGTGTGACCATTCTCTCAGAAACGCATGGGTGAATTTAGTAGCATTTTTGGTTTAAAGCATGCTTATGGGCCAAACAAACATATTCAATGATAAAAACCCTTGCACGTAATTATTGTTCCTTTATACCTCTTATTTTCCTGTCTATTCAATAGGCTATAAAGTTTACTTTCACAATCAAATATTTTAGGCAAAGAAATTTTGTTTCCAGAAGTCCGGTATGAGAACTTTAAATTTCTACAATTTAACGGAGAATCTTGTCCCACAAGATCATTTCGCCATTGAGCGCTGAGTGAGATTTTATTTGGTGGGACTGGCCTAATAATTCTTTTTAATTGGTGCAGCCCTTCAAAACTTGTAGTGAAGGCTTGAAGTTTCATGCAAAGCCAAGCGGACTTTGGGCACCTCATTTGCGGAATATTCGTATAAAAGGTTTGCCATCCAAAAGATCTCTAGATTGTGATAACTGTTTTCAGTAATTGGTCAGCCATTTTTCTTTTGTTTTTTTTTTCAAGTGCACGGTAAGATTCATAAAAAATAATCTAGGTGGAATAATTACGGAAACCAGCTCATCTCTTATGGTGATTGAGTGGCCTTTCAAATGGTTAACTTTTTACGACTATCCCACATATCACATATGGAGGAAGGACCAAAAATTGTTTGTGACCTAGAAAAAACAAAAACTTTATAAAGCTACCTATTTCAATTAGATGGCATACTTTTTTTGTTAAGTGACCCAAATGAGAAATATTTGTTTTTACATTTTGGTCGGGGAAAATTTTGATATTGGTCAATGAATGTCAGGGTAAGTCAGGGAAATATATTTTGAAAAATATTGGACACCATGGAGTAATTGATAGTTTTTGAGCCATAAATGAAAAACTTTAAAAAAAATTCATTTTTGTATCAATTTTGTATTTTAGTCCATGTTGCGCCACAAAATTTTAGTCGCAAGCATCAGATTCGGATTCAGCACTCCCGAAAACATATAGCAGGGAAAAAATGAAAAATACGCCACAATTTGTTCGTTAAGAGCACAAATTGACTAGAATATTGGGCTTTCTAACAAAAAGCTTTAGACAAAACTGAGAAACGGTTTCAAAGATATAAACCTCCTTTTATTTTCGCTTTGCAATTTAGCATTTTTCATATTCTCAACAAAATTTCTGCCACTTTTGACGTTGGCTGATTCCCTATATTTTTGTTCCAAACGCTTGGTAACTAAAAAATTCCTCTTTCACACGAAGAGACAAGATGCTTAAGTACCGTGGCATCTCCGTTCCTTGTTTTCCAATTAAATCTACTTTTTTCTCATGAAGTAATTTATCGAATAGAAATGTTGTTCTTAGAAAAGTTTGAGTGCAATACTTGCTTGACAAAATCTAGCAATAACCAAGACAAAATACTTATTGCTGAATAAAATAATCATGAATGAATGTTGTCCGAGGATTTAATTATATTTTGGAATTAAAAAGATTTCCCGCTGAACCGCCATTTTGTTTTAGTTTCAAAAAGTTTGTATGATGGTTTTCTAAATGTATAGTTAACAACAGTAATTTCTTTTTGTACGTTGTTGTACTTTAAGAGTGATAAGTTTCCATTTGAAGACAGTGCGTCACAAATTTATTTGTCAGTACTGTGGTAGTATTTTTTAAGAATGTCATAACATGTTTTTATTTGATTATCAGAATTTTGAATTCCTTTTTAACGGTATAAGTTAAAATGTTGTGGGTACCGTGGATATCAGTACCGTGGATGTCAGTACCATGGATGTCAGTACCGTTGCAACGTGATTTAATTAAATAATTTCTTGCAATAATATTTACTCTCTGGCAATTTTTTTAATAGACAGGTAGCAATACCTCAGAGCAGCCAAACAAAAATTATATCGTGCAATAAAAACTACTTAAGTAATAACACAGCACAATGAAAAGGGTTGCCATTCAGAGGAACAGACTACAAAAACGAAAAAGTTATACATTTTTAAGGAAAATGAAGGTGGTAGAAATGTCAAGAGATCAAAATATGTCTGGTTTTCAATAATTAAAAAAAAAAATATGGCCACAAAGAGAAAGAACAAAATAAAATCATTAATATCACCAATTGTTGCAACAAAGATAGCTGCAGAAATTGCACCAATGCAATGCCTATACAAATAAAAAAGTACGTTGAGCTACAGCCCAAACGGCTGGAT
This sequence comes from Dasysyrphus tricinctus, assembly GCA_963921185.1. Lineage (NCBI taxonomy): Eukaryota > Metazoa > Arthropoda > Insecta > Diptera > Syrphidae > Dasysyrphus > Dasysyrphus tricinctus. The sequence goes on along the minus strand of OY992532.1, from coordinate 61,720,703 downwards.
CGATTTTCTTCAAACTTGGAACATAGTGTTTTTTGGTCATTCTTCTCACATGTTTTTTATTTTTCTTAGAACCAAAAATAACGGTACCTGCCGTACAATTTTTCTTAGCAATTTGCATAATTCTAGTTCTCTCAAAAACGGCTCAACAACATTTCTTAAAAAAATCAATAAATATTTTCCAGCAAAGGCTACCTTTGGATGTTAAAACATTACCCAAAAAATTGTTATTGAAGGCACCTCCCAAAGAAAAATTCTTTTATTTTTGATTTTCTTCAAAATTTGTCAGCCATATTTTTTATACAGAAGAAATATAAATAGTAGGTATTGTGCACCAAAATTAAAAAGAAATATATTTTGGATTTTTAAGAAAAGTTTCAGAATGGTTTTTCGAAAACCAAATATTTCAAAAACAGCACTGCAGGTATTTTACACTCGATACTTAACAGATTCTTAATACTTTCTTAAATATGTTTAGAACAAAATTTGTTTTTTGTGCAAAAATAACTGTACCTTCAATACTAATGTTAAAAAAAACGTTAAGAAAAATATTTTTTTTCCAAAAACGGGTCCTACAATTTTGATTAAAATTTTTCCGTTTGCTTAACTTAGTGCAATCTACTAGCAACAATTATAAAATTTTGTATTTAGCAACCATTTGTAGAACCTCTCAGTAAATGTTTTTTGTTTTATTTTGAATTTTCTATTTATTGGCTGAACGGATTAAGGTAAATTTTTGTATATACAAATTTCAAGTAAGTTCAAATAATTTTGTATCATAACAAAAACATAAATGTTAAAAAAGGAGCCAAGTTCTTATGTGTACAAGAAACCTGTGCGTAAAAAGTCTGCCAAAAAAAGGAATGAGATCTAAAATATATGCCAAGTTTTAAGTTCATGAAGTTTAATATCAACTATCTTAAGGGTTTGTTTCACAATGTTTGAATAAACTTCTGATTAGATATCCGACACATAAATTTTAGCACAGGGTAATAAGTCCACAGAAGAAAAATTCTCAATTATTGTCTTATGACCCACTTGATTAAGTTATGAGTTCAAACGCAATTTTTTATTTGTGAACATATGACCCTGCCTCAGAATTTATGTGTCGAATAACTAATCAGAACTTTACTCAGAGAATGTGAAACAGGCCCTAAGTAGAGTAATATCGAAACAATTCCAAATCATGACAGAAATTTGGTAATTAATGATTACTGATTAAAGTTTGGTGGGTTCACTGTTCAAGTTTTCATACATTTTAAATTTGTGATTAAGTAAGTGTTTTAGAGAAAACTTGTCAAGTAAATCCACCAAACTTTAATCAGTAATCATTAATTACCAAATTTCTGTCATGATTTTGAATTGTTTCGATATTACTCTACTTAAGATATTTGATATTAAACTTCATGAACTTAAAACTTGGCATATATTTTAGATCTCATTTCTTTTTTTTGGCAGACTTTTTACGCACAGGTTTCTTGTACACATAAGAACTTGGCTCCTTTTTTAACATTTATGTTTTTGTTGTGATTTCACTCCTTTTTGCAAAGATTTATTTTGCCAGGTGAAAGTCACGCCCTACCGCTCTACAAAGTTTCATAATTCTACGACAACCGAAACATCCATACAAATAATAGCAATTCTGATAAAGTGGGTGGATGGAACCCCCCCCCCTGAATGGACAATTCCAAATTTTCGATTTTTTTCCTTTGTAAGTACTTCAAGTCCTACCGACCTACCAATTTTCATCGTTCTACAACAATCAAAAGTGCTCCATATAATTATAAGAATTTTTAAGAATGTGGGTGGATGCCACGCCCCCAAAATGCAAAATTCCAATTTTTCAATTTTTCTTTCTAAGTACTTTAATTCCTACCGACCTACCAATTTTCATCGTTCTACAACAATCGGAAGTGCTCTATAATTTATAAGAATTTTAAAGAATGTGGGTGGATACCACGCCCCCTGAATGCAAAATTCCAATTTTACAATTTTTTTCTTTCTAAGTACCTTAAGCCCTACCGACCTACCAATTTTCATCGTTCTAGAACAATCGGAAGCGCCCCATATAATTTATAAGAATTTGTAAGAATGTGGGTGGATGCCACGCCCCCTGTATGGAAAATTCCAAATTTTCAATTTTTTTCTTTCTAAGTACCTCAAACCTTACCAACTTACCAATTTTCATTGTTCTACAACAATCGGAAAGGCTCCATATAATTTATAGAATATTTAGAAAAGAATTATTATAAGAATTTTAAAGAATGTGGGTGGATACCACGCCCCCTGAATGCAAAATTCCAATTTTACAATTTTTTTCTTTCTAAGTACCTTAAGCCCTACCGACCTACCAATTTTCATCGTTCTACAACAATCGGAAAGGCTCCATATAATTTATAGAATATTTAGAAAAGTGGGTGGATGTCACGCCCCCTGAATAGAAAATTGCAGATTTTCGATTTTTTCCTTTATATGTACCACAAGGCCTACCGTTGTGCGAAATTTCAAGTTTCTACGATGTCGGGAAGTGCTCCATAATTTTGATGATCTGTCAGTGAGTCAGTCAGTCAGTGAGTCAGTGAGTCAGTGAGTCAGTGAATCAGTGAGTCAGTGAGTCAGTGAGTCAGTGAGTCAGTCAGTTACGGTTTTTGCGATTTTTGAAGTCCTATATCTTGGAAACTACTAATGCTAAAGAGTTGAAATTTGGTGAGCCACCTGTGTTTGATCAGTTCAGCAGATACTCCGAATTTGAAGTTTCTGACTTTATTGGTACTGAAGTTAGAGGGGGGTTGAAAATCGCCTGAGTTTGTTCCTGTAAAAAGGGTGTAGTGCCGCGAACTTGGCTGGGCACTACCGTGCCCTTTGATATAAAAATCTTCACAAAAGATATTTTTAAAAAAAGTTCTATTTTTTTTTTTAATTCTATATCTCAAAAACGGGTTGACAATTTTTTTTTTGAAATTATGGTGTTAGACGCACATAAATAAATCCTTTAGATTTGCATAGTAAAATTTGTCCTTAAAAATGGTTTTTTTTTTTTAGGTTTAGGTTCATTTTTTTTAAATATAATAATTAGACAATGTTTTGTATGCTATATAATCTTAAAATAAAATAAAGATTTTGGCTATGGCGCTGCCGTCTGCCAGATTGATTTCTTAATCTGTCTAAAGTAATTATATATTTACAAAAATGGAGAATAGTAATAAATTATATGTGCATAAGTTATGAGAAACAATACAATTATTCACAATATACATACCTATTTTAGTTATTTAACAATAATTTATTGGCTTTGAAAAGGTGTGACTTTTAGTTTAGTGAAAACAAAAATTAGATACATATGTATATACATTTTTTTTTTTAATTAACTTTTCGATATTTGAAACTTACATATGTATATATTATGTGACTTTTAGTTTAGTCAAAACAAAAATTATATAGGTACATTAAATGCATTATTTTTTTTTTTTATAAAATTACAAAAATTTAGACCTTAGGTTCAAATAAAGATATATTTTAACGATAACATATATACATTTATGAGTATTTTAAGGATTTTAAATGGGTGTGACTTTTAGTTTAGTCAAAACAATTTTAACAATAAGAATGAAAAAAAATGAAACATGATATATTATACATATTCTGTTAATATCAATTTTCTATAGGTGGAGGATTTCTCGAGATATTGGTAGAGACTGAGCCAGTTTTCACCGTTAAGAATCTTTTTCGTTTCTTCCATAGATAGTGTGGCTTTTCCGAAATGAACTATTCTTATTTCTTTAAAAACGGGGCAAATTGATAAGAAATGAAAGCAGTCTTCCTTTGAATTGAGATTACACAAAGTACATAGTGCCGTGGCCGATCCCCTGTACGGTGAGCCATTCAAATTTAGGAGATCACTCCTTGCTCTGCATATAAGGGATATAGCTCTAGGACTGTATTTATCATTAAAGTGATTTTCATTTAGGTCATATGTGAGTTCGGGGTACAATACTCTGTTTATTGAGGAAACTGATTTTTGTATGGCTTCATTTCTTTGGTACAAATCCACTGCTTCCAACAGTTTATAAAGTTGTACCTTTAGTAAATTAATATCATCACATTGGATCGCTAGATCAACATTACACAATTCAGCCCATTTTTGCCATTCCTTTATCCATTCCACTCTTTTCCTAAAGGTGTATCTCGCAAGTTGTTGCGGTATTCTGTTTGGCGTGTAAGTCAGTACTTTTAGAATATAGTCAAAATGAAGCTTGAAGGCACGTGTGAAAAGAGTTGGCAGCCCAGTTTCGATTTGTAAGACGTAGTTTGGTGTTGTGGATGGCAAGTAAAAAAGTTTTTTTTTAGGAAAAAGCGTTGTAGTTTTTCGACTTCTTCATATTGAGAATAGCCCCATGTTTGGCAGCTATAACACATGACGGAAAGCATTACGGCTTAGAATACTCTATATTTTGCTGAAGCTGGGATTTCGGTGCGGCAGACAATACTTTTCCAAGAGACGTTTATCATTGTTTTAGCTGTGACCAATTTTTGTTCAAGGTGGCAAGCCATCTTCATGTTTGGCTGAAGAAGAACGCCCAGGTACTTGTATTCAGCAATTATTTCAATTACTTCACCATTAAAATACCATTTCTCAACTTTATTAGGTTTCGTTTGCCTGTTTTTAACAATCATAATTTTGGATTTTTCGAGATTAATGGTAAGGTTCCAAGTCTTGCAGAATTCTGATAGCTTGTTAATCATAAGCTGTAAGCTTTGAGGAGATTCTGCAAGCAACACTATGTCGTCTGCGTAGAGGAGGACTTTAAAGACTAGGTCATCAATCCTTGCCCCAGCAGGAAGATGAATTGTTATATCATCTATAAAGATTGCAAATACTACTGCACTTAGCAAACATCCTTGTTTAACTCCAGATTCTGTCTGGAACCAATCAGAAGTATTTTTTCCATCCCATACTGACTGACGCGTGTTGTTATACATGTTTTTAAGGACTTTCAAAAGCTTCGTTGACAATCCTTTTTGGGAGAGTTTGTAGAACAAAGCATTACGATCAATTTAGTCAAACGCAGCTTTAAAATCTACAAAAAACACATATAACTTTCTGTTTTGTCTCAAAAAATACTGTGAAATTGATGTAAGTATAAAAATATTATCTATGGTGGAATAGCCCTTCCGAAAACCCGATTGATATTCACTAAGAATTTCATGTCTGTCTATCCATAGCTGAATGCGTTCCAACAGAATTGAGGCAAAAATTTTAGCGATAGCATTCATGAATGATATGCCTCTATAGTTACATGGTAAGTTTGGATCACCTTTTTTAAATATCGGATATACTATTGAATCTCGAAAGCTTTGAGGTATATCTCCAGTATCAAAAATAAAGTTAAATGAATCTAACATTTTGCGATGAAAATCGAGTGGTGCGTTTTTATAGAATTCATTTGGAATCCTATCAGGGCCTGGGGCCTTTTTATTTGCTGCTTTGAAGAGTGCAGTTTGTAATTCGCTCATTGATATTTTTCGATCAAGTAGCTCATTACAAAGTAAAGGTTCGGCATATAAAAACATGTTTAGTGATGGATTAGGGTTTAATAGAACTTTAAAGTGAGCAGCAAGATCTGTTACATTAATTTTTGTCCCGCGTACTAGCTCTTGTCCTTTCAGTTGATTAATTTGTTCCCAAAAGTGTTAGCTATTTTTTGTAGCTGAGAGCCCTATCGCAATGGACTTAAAATATTCTTCACGTTTCCGTTTGCACAATTCTTTGTATTTCCTGTTCGATTCTAGATACTGTTTTGAAAGTGTTTCGTTCAAATCTGACGAAGATTTTACTTTTCTTAGTAGTGTGAATGATAGAGTTCTTGCTATAAAACACTCATTATCAAACCAGCGTTGTTTATAATTATGCGGTTTTAGGTTTGGCCTTACATTTGATACTTCTTTAATGCAGGTACTGAGTAAACTTATTTGTTCATCAGAGCATAAAGAAGTAGAAGAATTATGATAAGACCTAACTTTGTAGAAAAGAGTTAACTTTGTGTTGATACATTTCTTTCTGATTTTCTCGCCAAATAATTTTGGGTGGTAAAAAAAATTTACAAATATCTTTATTTTATCAGCTTCACAAGTGAAGTGAACAACTAATGGCATATGATCAGAAAATAATTGTGATTCTACTTTGAAAGATGCTATTCTATCTCTCCATCCTTGCGATACTGCACAATAATCAACTACTGATTTACCCGGGCCCCCAATAAACGTGAATTCTCCCTTATCGTCGTATTTACTACATCCATTAAGTATGAAGAGATCATTTATTTGACACATTTCCAAGTATTTGAGACCATTTATATTAGTAACTTAATCTTTAGACACTCTGTTTTCAATAATGACTGATTTAGTATTTAAATGTTCATTGTGTACCGTTCGTATTTGTTTTTCACCAATCCTTGCATTCATATCCCCTATAAGCATTAAATTTTTGAAATTACAAGAGTTTAGGCTATCTTGAAGAGATTCAAATTCAAAATTCCAATTGTTGCAATTTATGTATGTTGGGACAACATGATATTTTACGTTAAAGAAAGTTAGTTGCACACAAATAAGTTCATTCATTTCAATAAAAGATGCTCTTATATTAGGCTCTTTGATACCGTACAGCAAACCCCCACTTGCCCTTCCAAAATTGGCTAAACGAGTAGCTGAAACCCAGTGTAACCTAAATTCTGAAAAACAACTACTATATGCTTCAAAGTTTTCACTCGTAAGGAAAGTTTCAAAAAGGAAAAATATATCATGTTTCTTAACATACTGAAAAAAGTCCGAAAATAATAATTTGTTTGCTATACCCGCAATGTTATAAGATAATATGCTAATTTTCTTAATTTCATTATTGTTTTTAATTGTTTTTTTAAAAGTATTATTTTTTGTACTTGCTTTATGGCAGACGACAGCCCTGTTTCATTGGTTTTGTTGTTGACTTCCAGATGGCATTGGTGACGTCCCCGTTGTGACAGCTGCTATTGAATTAGTTGTTGACGTTTGCTGCAATAGATATGTGTTTGGATTTGGATGTTTTGCAGGAGCTTGCATTTGAAGTTCACCAAACATTTCCCGAAGTACCTCCATTCCATCATGCTTCCCACATAAAACTTTTCCTTCGTTGGTTACGTTGAATATTTTGGAATTAATATGTAGTTTGAGACCACGGACGAGGAGTACTGCAGTCGGGTGGTTCTTCTTGATGGCGTGTCTTATTTGCAAAAGTTTCTGGCGTTTTTGTTGTTCATCCTTCGTATAATCTGGATTTACAAAGACTCCAGTGCCTTTAAGTTTACCCGTGTTTTTTAGCATTTGTGAGGTTACTTTGCTGCTCCTTGTCTCAACTAGCACCAGTTTTAGACTTCCTTTTGACGGTAGCTCGGTGATATCTTCAATGAGGTCATCAGATTGGTCAAGAAGTTCATTTGCAAAATGTTTGACAGATTGTGCAATGTCATCGCAGGTGTTGGGAATCGAAAATATTAGATTTTTTGCTTTCGTATGTTTTTCCAATTGTTCGGTTTTTCTTTCTAGTATCTTGTTTTTTTCTTTAACTTGGTTAAGTACAATGGTTATTATGTCGTTTTGCTCCTTTAAGTTTTGTACTTGAGCAAATATTCGGTCTGTATCTTCTTTTGTTGAAATTTCAGCCATTTTATTATTTAATAGCCTCTCCATCATTATTTCAAGTTCGGCCACGGACATTGTAGCCACCGACATATTTACGAAAGTACTTTTTTTTGGGGTCTCCGAAGCTTCGGGTGACGTTTGAAGGTGGTTCCTTTTGGTTGAAGTAATCATCGGCAGTGTTTATTCTTGTTTTTTTTTGTGGTATTTTACTTTAAGTTTCATACATGTTATGTTTGAAAACCATGTTAAAATAGCACGACCTTGGTAAAAATTAACACTCTGGATATGTAAAAATACTTCCAGAAGTTTAATTACTTTAAACTTCAAATTCGGACAGTCACTTTCTCAGTCTAATTTAAAAAAAAAAAACGAAAAAATTAAATGTTAAAAAAAAATGGTAACACTGCTAACTAATTGCATAAGAGTGGCACCCATCATGTATTATGTATACCTACTCCTCAGTTCCTATTTGCTGCAACTCCAACACACAAGGGAACCAAAAATTTAACAAATCTCCTGGAAATATAAAAAATGCATATTTAAATTAAAAGTGAGCAGAACATACTACATAGCGTTTGGAAATGGGGGCTATGCTGGTGGTGCTTCGTGCAATTGCTGCATAGTAGTGAAGATAATAAAAAAAAATATATAAACCAGCTCCAAAGCTCCAAATTGCTATCGCTGTGCCACTGCAGAAATAATGATACGTCAAAACCTGCAACGCATACCGTATGACTTTACTTCAACTATATGCTTGGATATGTATTGTATAGAAGGAAAGCTAGGTAGGTATGTACATAATGTATGTATGTACTCGTATAGTTTATATATGTAAGGACTCTAGTTTTGCTGCTACAATTCTTGTAGCCTTAATGATAGTATCTATGTATGTCTTCTGTCGTCTACATAGTCGTTGGCAGTGAAATGGGTCAAGAATGGAAGCGAACAAAAAAAAAATGTTTTAAGAAGAACGTTGATGAATGAATTTCGAATGTTGTTTTTGCAATTTTTTTTCTATTTTTTTTTTTTTTTGGGAAATCCTTCCGAGAGTTTTTTATTAATTTAGATCTAACTGTATTCTTTTTATGCTTACTGCGAAAATGTCAAAAATGTTTGTTTGCTTGACAGAAACATTTGTTCTTCTTAGAAATGTTTAAATTAAACTACATAATTGATATCTCACCACCTGATTGCAAGAATCAGTTACACTTACACATCTATCTCGATTTTTCTATTTTTGGGATATTGATATAGGGACATTGTTATGTTAAGGTACATATCGTCGGCTCAAAGGTAAAACAACTAAACGACTTAGGTGGGGCAACCTAGAGCCTACGAATACCAAGATGCTCTGGCCAGTGTTGTGCCATGTAGACTATATATGAAGACAACACGATTGTCTACGCGTAGATAATTCAACTTAGACAATTTAAAATTTTCGACACGATCATGTCAATATGTCATTGCTTTGGACGTTGCTGAAAATAATGGCAAGGATAAGATACTACTACTCTTTTTCCTACGCCATTAAGGCTGAGCTGGATAGAAGAGTTTGTTGGTTGAGATTTTTTTTTTTTTATATATAATTTTAAGAATGCAGCTAATGCAAAAACACAATTTTTTATTCCATTGATTGGTTTGTGAGACTTAATAGTTTTCATCTTAATACGACCACTTATCACAGAGATACAGCATTTCTTAAATTGGTGAAAATGTATGGTAGTTGGTCTAGGAACCATTAACAATGATTAATTATTTATCTTGTAGACTGCTTTGTCTTATTCTTCTTTGATTGAGTATTGTTATATCAGATTTGTGCACTGTGGCGTATACTTACTTTTTATAGCGGACACCGATTCGAATGGGGTTTTCGAATTTCTATAATTGGATGGGTCTAAATCAGTTCCAAATGAAAAAAAAATTCTCTAAACTCTTCAGATTTTTATTTTCATCCCATAGTCGCTGTAGGCCGTAGGGGTAAATTAAATTGCATTTTGTCGGCCAAAAAATTCAGAGCATGTATCATACAAGAAAAAATCCCAGAGGAACGAGGTAATATTTGCCCCCTTGGAAAAATAACCTTGTGGAGAACCAGGGCCTAGTGACTTACAACTCTCAACCATTCCTGTGTGCGTGTTGTTGGCAGGAATTAAGGGGACCTACCGTTTTTTGCCGAGTCCAAACGGCTAGATGAGAAGCACTTATTCATGACAAGTTTATAGTCCAGTTATATTGTATTTTTACCATGCAAATTGTGGGGTAGTTTTGATTTGTTCGCTCCTTTATGTTTTCGGGGATGCTGAATCCGAATCTGAGGGTTGCCAATAAAATTTCGTGACGCAAAATACAAAAAATTATGCAAAAAAGAATTTTTTGGGAGTTTTTCACTAGTGGCTCATAAGCTACCAATTAGTCGAAAATAATATCAAAGTACCTACCATTGAAAGATTTACGTCGTGTATTACCGAGCGTATTTAAAAAAAAACATTTATTTGTTTTTTTTTTATTGTTTATTTTATTTTATTTATTTTCTTTCATTTTTTCTTTTATTTTTACTTGATTAATATTATTATTTTTATACATGTATATTTATTATTATTTACTAGAGAGAAGCCGCTGTCCTTAGCATGGCTGCACTTCTCTAAAGTAAGGTGGATTAACGACTGACTTGTTCTAGTTAAATTATTCAACAGGTAGCCACGGTCGCGAAGTGCTCCCGTGGGAAAAGAATGCACCTTGTTATTGAAATAGTCATATTTCATTTGAATAACTGAAATATGACTATTTAGTTTATGCGCTTGTTGGTGAGAGGGAAAAAGGGGGGTGTGTCCATAGGTGACACGTTTTGCTGTGTAAGCAAAAATGGTGGGAACCCGTTATTTAGAAAAGCCGTTAGGCGAAGGGAAGTATATGGGGAAAGGGGATTATGGGTGTAGGTGAAGTCTCAGATGTAACTAAAGTATACACAATTTCTAATAAATCTCCATTTAAGGTTTTTTTCTGCGACAACCCATTTGGACTCAAGCGCTAGACGAAAATTGACGTATTTTTACTGTTTTCGAAAATCCACTCGAAAACACTAAGAAAATTCTTTGTGTGACAAAATTTTAATTTTCGTCTGTAACATGACCCAATATATACTTTTCTGATGGTTTTTGATGCGTTGAGTTCGAATCTGGCCTTTGAATTGCTCTAGCACGTCACGTTTTTGAGATACTCGAATCTAAAGATTAAAAAAAAAAATGCATTTCTTATGCAAATTTGGGGTTATTTTTTTTTTTCCCGAGGTATTTTTTTTCGAAAAAATGTTTATAGTCATTCTGAAGTATGAACATTTTACTTCAAAATTCTTTTTGAATCTTTCAAATACCACCATTCATCTTCGAGAAATCTTCGTCTTCGTCTTACTACCTAATTCGAAAAATTTGTGCTCAAAAGGGCACCTAGTGAGCAAATTGTGGGATTTTTCTAATCAAGTAGTTTAAGAAGAAAACTAACGATTTCTCGAAAATTAATGGAGGTATTTTCAATTTTCGTCTAGCGCTTGAGTCCAAATGGGTTGTCGCAGAAAAAACCGTTAAATAGAGATTTTTTGAAAATTGTGTAGTTTTCGAGCCATTAGTGGAAAACTTCCAAAAAAAAAAGTTTTTGCATCATTTTTTGTATTTTTTTTATGTTGCGTCATGAAATTTTGTTGCAAACTTCAGATTCGGATTCAGCACACCCGAAAGCATAAAGGAGCGAACAAATCAAAACTACCCTACAATTTGCTCTCAAAGAGCCTTTTTGAGCACAAATTGACTGGACTATTACTCTTGGAGGATTTGTCAGTTCCTCGCAAAAGGCAGTACCTCGGATAAATTAAATCCATTTTAGGTGGCATGGCTGGAAATCGAACCCACACCTTCGACATGATAGTCCAACGCACTTACCATTACGCCACGAGGTACTAAGAATATGGGGATTTTTGTCTCCATTTAGAGTCAGTTAAGGCAAATCCAAGATAGATTTTTTCTTACGACCACCCTATTGTCATCAGGGTTGTGAAAAAATCCAATCTTTTATAAATGCAATAACTATTAATCATTTCAATTAATGATTCAATCAAAAGAATGCATTCATTGGATTAATTTTGAGACTGCTATTTCAAATTCCGCAATCACCATTCATTTGAAATCACCATCATTGCAATCATTTTGGCCCCTATTCAATTTACAGCAATCAATTGAATGAAATAATTTAAGAATTTACGCATTCATTGCAGGGCGATTCCGCTGGAGACGATTTTCGGCATAAATTTTTAAAATACAATATTTTTTACTTTTTTTGATAACAATACATAGTAGAAGGACTCTATTTATCAACAAAAAAATTATTGTTCACCAAATTTGAAGGAAACATTTTTTAACGCTTCGCAAAACTATCATACGAAAGGTCGGTGCAAGCTGCAATTAACATGACTGTTAAAAAAAGCCCGAAATAGATACTACCGACAGTTTGAGGTAATGATTCACTTGTAAGACTTGTGGTCACAAATGTGATTTATTCGTTTGTCCAAAAATATTGAAATATTTGTTATTACTTTTTTAGTATTATTTATCGCAAAAAGACATTGTAAGATTGTTGCACCCGCGATAAAAAAGATATAAAAGTTTGTTTTTTACACAAAAATAAGGTGCTTTCGTTCTGAAACTTTGTGAAAGTAAGAAAAAAACAAAAACAAAATTAAATCAGTCGTATCAGGAGTAAATTGTAAATTGAACTTTGAAAAAACATTGATTCAATTTGGTTGCACCCGCGATCGTGAAATTAGAATCGCGGGTGCAGCTTACTGACAACTACCATTATTGAGTGATGTATTATACACTAGTCAACAATATTAAAGGAACAAATTTTTTTTCAATTTTTGTTAGCGTTTTTTGAAGAGCTATATCTTTGTGACGAGTGGTCGTATTGAGTTGAAATAAAAAGCATTTTACAGCTTTATGTTTTTTTTTTCGAAATTTGTTTGCAAACAAATTTTTTTGAAGTACCGTTATTGCGTTATTGCAAAAAATGAGACGAGACAACAAAATTATTTTGTTTTTATTTTTTTTGAAGGTCCTCATTTCTATGGATAATTTTTTTGAGTCCATTAAATTTCATGATCAGATACCTTGTTTATTCAGCTTCAATTCAGTTTTTTTGTTGTTTTCGTACGATTTTTTTTGACATGGTTTATCTGACTTTGAATGAAAAAAGATACTTTTAGCCTTGATTACCAATATCTCAGCAAATAATGACGTTATAAAAAATTCAAAGACAGTTTTGGAAATTTGAGAAAGCGTTTTACAAGATTTTTTATGATTTTGTAGAAATTATTTTTTTTTACCGTTCACCGTTAGTTTAAAAAAAGTACTAAAAACCGACGTTTTGTGGTCTTTTCGTAAATCTTTTTTTTTCGTTGCAAATATTGATTGCATGGCTTGCGTTTGTATGCAAATTTATAGACTTTTAAATCATCAATATTCTTGTAAATTTTCAAATTGATTCATCGAACCGTTTTTCCTCACCAAAACTTCAAAGTCTTACAAACCAGGTAAAGGAACAAATTGTGGTGTTCCTAAACAATGCGAAGTTGTCATCAAAATGACAAGAAAACCGCAATTCCAGTGGATTTTTTTCACAGTTTTGCATTAGTTAGATACTTTTTTGAATGGAAATGAAAAAAAAATTACATTTTTCAAAAAAAAAAAAAATTAAAAAAATCAAGTTTTTTTATTTGAAAATTTTTTTAAATTAATTTTTTTTATTTTTTTGTTTAATGTACTTTTTATTTCATTTCAATTCAAAAAAGTATCTAACTAATGCAAAACTGTGAAAAAAATCCACTGGAATTGCGGTTTTCTTGTCATTTTGATGACAACTTCGCATTGTTTAGGAACACCACAATTTGTTCCTTTACCTGGTTTGTAAGACTTTGAAGTTTTGGTGAGGAAAAACGGTTTGATGAATCAATTTGAAAATTTACAAAAATATTGATGATTTAAAAATCTATAAATTTGCATACCAACGCAAGCCATGCAATCAATATTTGCAACGAAAAAAAAAGATTTACGAAAAGACCACAAAACGTCGGTTTTTAGTACTTTTTTTAAACTAACGGTGAACGGTAAAAAAAAATAATTTCTACAAAATCATAAAAAAATCTTGTAAAACGCTTTCTCAAATTTCCAAAACTGTCTTTGAATTTTTTATAACGTCATTATTTGCTGAGATATTGGTAATCAAGGCTAAAAGTATCTTTTTTCATTCAAAGTCAGATAAACCATGTCAAAAAAAATCGTACGAAAACAACAAAAAAACTGAATTGAAGCTGAATAAACAAGGTATCTGATCATGACATTTAATTGACTCAAAAAAATTTATCCATAGAAATGAGGACCTTCAAAAAAAATAAAAACAAAATAATTTTGTTGTCTCGTCTCATTTTTTGCAATAACGCAATAACGGTACTTCAAAAAAATTTGTTTGCAAACAAATCTCGAAACAAATAACATAAAGCTGTAAAATGCTTTTTATTTCAACTCAATACGACCACTCGTCACAAAGATACAGCTCTTCAAAAAACGCTAACAAAAATTGAAAAAAAATTTGTTCCTTTAATATTGTTGACTAGTGTATTTTATTTTAAAATATGCCTTGAATTATAATTTTTGTTGTTCAAGGTTGATTTTTTTTAACATTTTAATATAATATTTTGTTCTTTTTTATAAAAATATAAGTTTAATGGCAGGGAAACAAGGAATTTCACAACCTGGCACGAAATCTATCAAAAAACATCTAATTGATACTTTTTTCTGAACAGTAAATGGAAGAAGGGAAAGACGTGTTAGTTGACAAATGGGAACGATTGAAAAACATACTGGGTTTTCAATCAGAATTCTTTTTTAAATCAGAAGACGGAACCAACGTAGCTGTGACACGAACCTTACTGCCTCGTTTCAAGAGCACAGATATTTTGAAATCTACTATTATCGAAACAGATAGTTTTATGGAAGATGATGATTTAAAGCCACTTTTATACGATCAGTGCACACAAAAATTCTGTTTTCTGATATATGTATATCTGCTCCTTCTTCATACGTACATATATCGGGCCAATCCCTCCTCATTAAAAAACAAAAACTGCGCTATTCCGATGTTTTTAGTGATTCAGAAGATTAAACTCCAACAACCTCTCTTGAACTTCTTATATTACCAGCAGAGGCATGCCTTGAAACCTGTTCTATTTTTACTGCCAAAAGATATTTGCGCGGGTTTGTATCTATGTTCTCTATAAGTACCCTGCAAGTTCAGCAGAAAAATAACACTTTATTGTTACGTAGGGTTGTGTCTAAACGATATGGTTGAAGAAGGAGTTGTAAGATCACAATTTATGATGCCAATTGAAGACGATCGTAAAATTGCAAGTACCAGAAAAAAATCATTGATGGCAATAATATATTCCCAGTATTTTCGAAAAATATTGACATATTTGATAAAAACTTGGTAATAATTAATAGAAAAGTGTTCTAACTAGCATTATTTGTATCTTAATCTCTAATCCAGTTCCGTTATATCATTTGTTTTCTATAAATATTCATTTAAGTTAGACGCGTTGCACCCGCGATAATTTGATGTTGCACCCGCGATTGCTTTAAGATCGAAAAATTCGTTATTTAATTTTGTTTTCTAACTTTATTTTTATTTCTATAGTTGTTTGGATAAACGTTGTTCAATAAAATGTAAGAAGAATATAATAAATGTTTCTCAATTAACAGACTTTTGGGTTTTTCGTACTATGATCCAGAAAGGTGGGCCAAATTCGTTGCACCCGCGATCGCATTTTGAAACCTTTTTTCCGAAAATCTATTTATTTAATTTAAATTATATAAATGAAACCAAAATTAATAGGTCAAAATGATACCAATCAAGTAATAATTTCATCAAAATAAGTTTGTATTTTACTATAAATATACACAAAGTGAGTTTAAATGTTGCACCCGCGATAATGGAATCGCCCTGCACTCTTTTTTGATTCTTTGCCTTCATTTGTATTCTATGCATTCTTTCGCATAAAATCACATTCATTCACATTCTTTGTATTCATTTGCAATGTCTGTCTTTCTGTATGGCTGCAGTCTTAGCTGCTTTATTGATGCTCTTCAAACTTGCTACATTGTTAGTTTTGGTGATTCTCCTTTGGGTGGAAAACTAGCTATTTGTGGAAAACCATATTTCAAAAAACATTTTTTTGATTTTTGATTTTCTTGAAAACGGTGTGACTGATTTTTATCAGATTTTTGTACACAAATGCTCCCAAAAAGTTTGAAATTTTCAAAAAAACAAAACAGTTTTGGATTTTGAAATATGTATTCAAATTTTTTTTTTTTTTTAATTCAATATGTTTTTCGACTCGCTTTCTATAATATTCTAAGAAAATATTCAACTTTTATGTAGGTATACCTTCCACACAAATGTCAAAAAACCGTAGGAAAAAATCTCATTTCTCTACAAAATGGCTTCAAAAAATTTTTCTGTGTGCTAAAACTAAAATGGTTTACATACCTTAAAATTAAAACAAAATTTGTACCTACTAAGCAACTTTTGACTTTTGACTGTAACTAGAACGTTTTTTGATTTCGAATTACATTATTTATGTATTTCATTACTGACCAATCAGGTTAAAATAAGTTTTCTTTTTAAACAAAAACTTCCAATAAGGATAAATAATATTGCGATCAAAACCTAGAAAAAAAATTATTTTTCTTTGGATTCAAAAAAAAATTCAAAATAAAGAGTGTTTTTTTAGACCTGTGGCTTTCAAGAAGAAATAAAACGAATATAATTTAATGCTATGGGCAAGAATTTAGTTTTGTAATAAAGATAAGGGTGTCCCAATATGTTCTTAAAATGATTTCGAGCAAGTGGCTGGCTCGAATAAATTCCAGCCGAAAAGCCCAATTTTCGACCACCATATTTCAACGCGATGGCGGATGGAATCATTCGGGTCTTCTTCCACAGCAGCAATAGCTTCTTCGGTGTGCACTGTACGACGTCTCTGAGGATGCAAATTATCCCCTGGAGTAAACGTGGTACAAAACCGATCCATGACTGCTCGAATTACCGACTCTGCTGGGTGAATATATCGACCAAATATTGGACGCAGCGCGTGATGCGCGAACCGAACCATTATTTTGGTAATAAATTTGCACAATTTGCAAACGTTGTTCAGGAGTAAGTCTATTCAATATGAAATGGCAAACTAAGAATAAATCAAGTGGCAGCTGTCAGAAAGACAAACTCCGAAAAAAATATTGCCAGATTAAAAACCGCACCTCTAAAAGACACCCTTTGTTTTTTTTGGAGATTTGGTATTTCAAAATCAGTTTAATCTTTTTTCTAATTTTTTTATCTGCAAATTAATGCAAATACATTATGTACCTACATATTAAAATTCGCATACCAAAATTTTTCCTTGAAAATGTTCTGAAAATTTTATAGGGTTTGGGTCAAAATTCTTTTATCAAAATTCTGCTTTCAAAATTAAGCTTTTCAAAATTCTGTCTTACAATATTCCACCAATAATAAAAAGGAGGTTTGGAAAAAGTTAGAAATCGCACGCTTTTTAACATTTTCCAAACGTTCTTTTTATTATTGGCAGAATTCTGTAAGGAAATTTTCTCATACTTTTCTCATCATAAAATAGAGAAAATTTCTTGTATTTGGTTTTAATACTGCTCTTTTTCCGGCCAATTGTTTTGCATGAAATTCCATGAAAACAATGGTTTTATTTTGCATCAAACTCTGAACCAACGACCATAATAGTTTCGTGTTTCACCTCAATCAATTTGTAAACTAGACCTAACACAGATGTTGAATTTACAGTAACAGCTTCATTTACCCGTTAAAGTATAAAATAAAGGAAAATATAAGTGATGCTTGGCTAGTTCGTGGTAGAAAAATATGTGCAGCAACCAAATAACATCAATAAATGACGAGCAAATATCACTTCCAGATTACAAAATAGTGTTGCACTGAATTGTCTAACAATAACGTTGAAAAATTATTTTTTTGTTTCCGTTTTTGAGAAAAAACTAAATAAGCAGCATTGTATTGCTTAAAATTTTATAATTTAGAATTCTGAAAAACAGAATTTTGAAAAGCAGAATTTCAAAAGACAGAGCTGAAAAAACTTGAATTTTGAAAAACAGAATTTTCGTGCAAAAAGCAGAATTTTGCAAAGCTGAATTTTGAAACCAGAATTTTGACCCGCTCCCAATTTTAAATCAGGGTGTCCCGTAATGAGTGGATAATACTGCAACTGTTGATAGCAGGCCTTATGACTGCTCAGAAAAAAAATATAAAAAAAATATTTTTCTTGTGGTCTCCATGGTACAATTTATTTTCGCAAAATGTTAAAAAATTCAGGGTCTCCTAAAATACCTAATTACTACGGCCACCCATAAAGGATTCTTATTATTTTTGTATTTTTTTAATATTTTTGAATAACCGTTCTAAATGATGGGTAGTAAATTTTAACACCAGCTGATGCATTTTTTGTGTTATAATTTTTTAAAATTATTTTTTTATTCAAAAATAATTCAATATTTTTTTTTACCAAAGTTTGAAAAATAATAAAGGGAAAAAAATGTATGAGAACATAAGTGGCAAATTTGATAAAAATTGGCCTGTTTAATGCACTTTCCAAAATAGTATAACACATGTTTGTGTCTACAACCATAACCAATCAAATTGGCATTTAATCTACTAAAGTAGTTTTTTAACATTTTATCAAATGAAATTAAGTTATAAAGTTAAGTAAACACTACGACGACGAATGAATAACTCATATTGTTTTTTTAACTTTTATTGCATTTACAAATAACCGTTCTTAAATAAAGGCAGTAAAATTTAACACTAGTTGCTGGATTTTTTTTAAATAATTTTTTTATTTAATTTTTTAATAAAAAATGGATAAATATTGAGATTTTAATGTGACCAATTATTTAAATTTAATAGTTTTAATGGTTTTATTGGGCTTTTTTGGTCAATTTTGTTTAATTATGCAAATTAAAACACGTACATAAAGTTTTTTCCCGACGTTTCGCTGGAGTTTCTCAGCATCTTCAGGGGCATTTATTATGTCTACATATATATATATATAAATTAACAATTTTTAATATTTAGTTTTAAATTGGCAAATAATATTTCAAAACTTACTTTACTTTTATTGCATTTTAAATTTAAAAAATTGCATCGTTCCCTACATCCAACATCAACAAACGGCACAGTTTAAATAAGTTAATAAATAAATAAATAAATAACATTTAGAACTTTTTAACTTGAAAAGTAAAAATAAACTTCTTAACACAAACATAAATATCACAGTATGGCAATGTTGTAAACAGAATTGGTTCCGTCAATGTCTTCTTTTAAATTCATCGAAGTAGTTCTCTTCTGCTGAATTCGTAGGCTTTCTAAGGTATATCTCGTCCCTCCTTTTTGAAATATTATTTGCCAATTTAAAACTAAATATTAAAAGTTGTTAATTTATATATATATATATGTAGACATAATAAACGCCCCTGAAGATGCTGAGAAACTCCAGCGAAACGTCGGGAAAAAACTTTATGTACGTTTTTTAATTTGCATAATTAAACAAAATTGACCAAAAAAGCCCAATAAAACCATTTAAACGGATAAATATTTATTTTCATCAAAGTTTGTAAGTTAATAAAAAAGACAAAAAACTGAAAACTTTCGTGGCAAATAATGTTAAAAAATTTCGTTTTAATGTACTTTCCCAAATGGTAAATCACAAGCTTCTATCTACACCAATAACACATTAAATTGGCTTTTAGTCTACTAGAGAAGATTTTCAACACTTTCTCAAATCAAAATTGACTTGTAATAAAATAGGCATTAAAATGCATAAAAAGTACTATTTGCAAATATTGTCAATTCCCTGTCATTCCATAACATATAACGTTGTTATACTGGTTTTGTCAATTAAACGAATTTTTGAATTTGATTAAATTAATACTGATTAATGGCTTAAACACACGTGCAGCCTTTTTCATGCAGCGAAATAAAATAACACAGGTTCTTATGGGAGCAGAAAAACTCAAGAGCTGCATGCAGCTCAGCGCTGCACGATGTCTCTATTTCTTAATGTGCTGCGCAGCTCCGCAGCAATAAGTGGTTGTTCGTCGACCGCTGACTAGGTTCAGTGGAGAAAAGTTCCGTTGTGCACAAATAGCCTTCAAGATGATCGATTGGAATGCATATAACTTCGGTTTTGATTGTCCGATCTTCAAAGTTAAGGCTTTTATGGAAAGGATAAATGTCAGGCTACATTTTTGTATAATTTTTTTTTAAAACGTTTAATTTATTTCATACTAGGATGCAGATTGAGTCCTACATCGGTTTGATTTTTACTTTTCAAAATGCAAATGTGAATGAAAAATTACATAATTTTGAAAAATTATGTTTAAAAAGTTATTGCCTCAATCCTCTTCTATAAATATTCAAATAGTTTTTTATAGTTAAATGCAACGTAAGAGGCGGCAGGGCCAATTATCTAAATTTTCCACCCTAAAATTGATTTTAATCCAAGAAAATAACAAAATCTTTAAAAAAGTTCGATTTCGGTAGCTTAAAAAAATTATAACTTTACTTCTGATGCTCGGATCTACAAGATTAAGATATTTAAATAAAGTTAAAATACAAAACTACATTTCTGCATACAAATTATTATGAAATACTGAAAAATTTCATACTAAGAGTGTGATGGAGTCCTTTGTATGATACATATTTTAGTGTATGCACATGTGTTTTGAGTGCAGCTCTACTCGCAGCGATGCGTGCAGACCTGCTGCACATCTGTTTAAGGCATTAGAATGTCACAGTATACGCCGCTGGAGTATGCAAATATGCAACTGGAAAATCCAAATTTAATGCGCGAGGACAGATCGCAGTACCAATTCAAAATCAATTACTGGGCAGGTATCCTGAATGGACCAATTATAGGCTCTTTTGAATTACCAGGCAACTTTGATGGTGAGGCCTATCTTAATTTGTTGCAAACTAATTTGCCAACTCCATTGCAAGAAGTGCCCGAGGAGCTAAGGAGTTCAATGTGGCTTCAAAACGATGGATGTTCTTCTCATTATGCTGTAAATGTAAGGAGGTACTTGAATCGAACGTATCCCAACAGGTGGATAGGCCGTCTGGGCCCAATTTTGTGGCCACCACGTTCGCCAGACCTAAATCCTTTGGACTTTTTCTACTGGTGTTGCCTGAAAGAAATGGTTTATACTAAACCAATTACATCCATTACGGAACTGCGTCGTCGTGTTCAAGACGCTGTGATGAAAATAAATGAGCGCCAATATGCTCGTTTTATTGAGACGTCCTTCATTAGAAAATGCAGAGCCTGTATCACAGTGAATGGGGGACAGTTTGAACACTTGATATAAATTTATTTAAAAATACAAATAAATCATAATTTTTAATACTGTTGTTTTTATTTATCGCATTTCCCATACCCAAATCAAAACCTTTTTGAAAGTGCATACTATTATTTTAGGTATTGAATTTAGCAGACATAATAGTGACACTGGTATATCTATTGAATTTTCCTTACAACTCAATTTTTGTTGTCATCAAACTTTGATGAAAATAAATATCTAATCATTTTTGTATTACAAAATTAATTAAAAAAATGATAAAAAAAATCCAGCAACTAGTGTTAAATTTTACTGCCTTTATTTAAGAACGGTTATTTGTAAATGGAATAAAAATTAAAAAAACAATATGAGTTATTCATTCGTCGTCGTAGTGTTTACTTAACTTTATAACTTAATTTCATTTGATAAAATGTTAAAAAACTACTTTAGTAGATTAAATGCCAATTTGATTGGTTATGGTTGTAGACACAAACATGTGTTATACTATTTTGGAAAGTGCATTAAACAGGCCAATTTTTATCAAATTTGCCACTTATGTTCTCATACATTTCTTTCCCTTTATTATTTTTCAAACTTTGGTAAAAAAAAATATTGAATTATTTTTGAATAAAAAAATAATTTTAAAAAATTATAACACACAAAATGAATCAGCTGTTGTTAAAATTTACTACACATCATTTAGAACGGCTATTCAAGAACATTATAAAAATACAAAAATAATAAGAATCCTTTATGGGTGGCCGTAGTAATTAGGTATTTTTGGAGACCCTGAATTTTTTAACATTTTTCGAAAAAAAATTATACCATGGAGACCACAAGAAAAATATTTTTTTATATTTTTTTTCTGAGCAGTCATAAGGCCTGCTATCACCAGTTGCAGTATTATCCACTCATTACGGGACACCCTGTATACAAATTAATAAAAAAAAACTCATTGAATGATTTTCAAAAATTAATTCAAAATAGCTTTTTATGGCCTTTGTGTCCTATAAATTGGCGTTTCGTTTGGCTTACTCACTTGAACTCACCAGTGATATAGTGAGGGCTTTGTCATATGCAATTTATATTAAGTTCAGTTCAACTTACATGAATTTTTCAACGAAGTTTACAGTGGATTTTCGTTGAAAATTTCATGTAAGTTGAACTGAACTTAATACAAATTGTGTTGGACAAAGCCCTCACTATTGCCGTTTTCCATTGGTTTCACTCAAGAAGACACTCATTCTGAATCCAATGGAACAGTGCTTGTTACTTCTACTCAATTTTGAAGTTTCGTCTCTGTATTAGTGAATCATTAAATAGAAACTTTTTGCTGGCACACAAAAAGTGAAATTAAAAACAATAGTGTATCCACCCCTTACTTACAAATAATATTTTTTCTTAATTTGTTTATTAAATTTTATTAAATTCAGTGTTTTCGAGTGCACAATTAATTTGAATGGGATGAACAAAAAATATGAAGTTGCACTGCAGTTTGTTTTGACGTATGAGTGAATTTTTGTTGAAGTTTAGTGTTGCATGTATTAGTGCTTCTGAGTGTCTTCTGAATTCAAATCAAGAATCAATTTTGTCTCCTCAGAATCGTCAGAAGAGTATTTTTTGTGCCAATGAAACGGTTTCAGAAGCGTTCCGGACGATTCTGGACGCTTCCGGACGTCCAATGGAAAACAGCATTATGTCACTGATGAGTTCAAGTGAGTAAGCCGAACGAAAGGCCAATTTGTAGGACTAAAGGCCATAAAAAGCTATTTTGAATCAATAATTCAACAAGTCCAATCCTTAATGCTAAGTCTTCTACTTGGCTGATTTATTTCAGATTTTCAAAAATGTTTGTCCCATAAATTCATATTTTTGTTCATGAACTCAGATCGCATTTCTTTTCTTCAGTTTAAGCCAATTCCATACTTTGAAACTTTATTCTCTCATAATATCCATGGTTTTATAATGGGCGTATTTTGTTGACCTCCTTAATTTGAAAACTAAGATATGCTTTACATTAAGTCAGTTTTCTATGTTTTTATGGGTGCTTTGCTAACTTGATATCAAGTTAGTAAAGAACCCTGTTAAAAATCGGTAAAACTTCTTATATGGCTTAATAATTTAGTCGTTAATTAATTTTAACAAATTCAATTTGATTGTGCAATGTTTTCTATGTGTTTTTGGGTGCAATTGTCATGACAACTGTCATAAAAATTTCGTTCTATGTTTTCTATGTTTTTTTTTTTTGAAAAGTGGCAAAAACTTCTAAAATTTAATATCTTAGTGCTGAATAATTGCCATTAGTTAGTTTCAAATTTAATCTTGTCATGCAATGTTTTCTATGTATTTTTTGGTGATTTGTTTTCTATGAGTGTCAAGTTAGAAAAGCTACTTCAAGGAATAGAAAAATGTGTATGTGGATTATTTGCCGTTGTAAAAATTTTTCGTTCAATGTTTTCTTTGTTTTTTTGGATGCACTTAAATATTAAATTTTAAAAGCTTTTACCATTTTTCAAAAAAAAAAACTTGAAAATATAGAACAACAAATTAAAATTGTAAAAGATGGGTTTCCTTCTTAAAACAATATCTTCAGTACGATTTATTTAAATATTTAAAAATTTATTGGGGCATATTAATTTTCATAGACATTGTTAAAGCTCTTGTAAGGCAAGACTGAAGTTTATCTTGATACTAAGCAAAGCTGGATTTTACCTGATGAAGTTTCAAATCACGTAAAATTCAGTTTCGCTAAGTATTAGTTTAAACAATATCTATATGAATATGGCCTATTAATGAACTCGTATGTACCAGTAAATGCGTTGATGAAAAGACCATTATAGCAAATGACTATGGACTATAGTTATTCAAAATAAATTAGCTACGCATGCAATAAGTCACTTCCCGTCCGCCATGGAAATTCAACAATAATCAACAAGCTACAAAAACACAAGAAAAACTTCGCTTCTATTTCTCATGGCACATCCCAGACACATTTTCGTATCTGTTCGTATAATAATTACACTTCAAAGTGCCAACAAAAACACTAGAAAAAACATTCCCCGAACACATCCAACTCACATATTTTAATATTACAAATTTCACTCGTATTATTGTTGCGTGTTGAATGTCAGAAGGGAGCTTTCAGCTTTCATCATAGCGTCATTCAAAAGTTGGAAAATTCCTCCCTCTTTATACTTTACTCTCTGTAGTACTATGGGTTCTATTGTGTCCTTCTCCTGAGTTCTATATGACTATGGATGTCCATGTCAGTAGGCTCGGTCTCGGTCCTTCGGCTATCTAGTGAATTCAAATAAACTAACCAAACCATTTATAATGCCATTTATAATATAGCAAGGGCGAGGACAAGGAGGTGATTAAATTAAATTTTCGCCACTGAATGCGTTTTGCTGGTGTGTGAGCTGTCAAGGTCAAACCATACGATTACTCACTGGCACTTGAACTTTATGTACATTTCTTCTCAAGAATAAATTATATCACAAAACGGGCTACAGAAGCCATGCAATCAGTTCCATCCCAATGAAGGTTTTGTTTATCATCACTGAGACCTAAACACTTTGCTTGGGAAGCGCATAGATTTCTTAAGACCCTTGGTCTTTGTTCAAACCTCAGTGAAGACAAAAGTTTTCGATTTAAATTAAGATAATTGACTTGGAGCATCATTTAAGTACATAGTCTGCTGAATGCTGACTGGCTTGGTATATTGAGAAAGGTGTAGCAAACATATATATATTTAACAATATTTAGCAATTTTCAATATGTGCTGTCTTTGTCAGACCCTCTTTAGTAAGTGCCTTAAAAGATAGAAAACGTCAAAGTTTCCAACCATCGGAAATGATAACCTTATGATTTTGAACTGAGTGATTTTAAACAGTTTGCCGTTCTGGAAGGGGAAATATGGGGACAAAAAGTCCAGTCTATTACAAATTATTGTGATATATTCCCCATTTTTTGTTTAGTTTTCTGAACTAATTTAACTTTGCATTATTTTTAGACCTGTCAGAAAAAAAATTAAACTTTAGATTGATTGAATTTTATTTCTAGCTCTTTTAGCCTTTTATAGCAATTATGCTTTGCTGCTTCTGCTACTTCTATTTACTACTTCTTTGCTGAAAACATAAATGTACATATTTTGTTATTAAAAAAAAACTTACAATTTGCAAACAAAAATTTCTCTTTTTTTGTATGATTCTTCTGCGTCCTGGTGGACTTTTGATAGCTTCGTACAAAAAAGCCGCAAAACATCTCTTTGGTGCATCCATCCGTGCAATTTGCTCTCTACACTGTCAGTCTAAAAGTAAAATATTAAATGCGCACTTTTGCGTCTCGCTGCATCCAGTATAGTATATACTACAAACTACACTACACTCTATCCTACAAACGATACATCCTTAATAAAAATAATATAAATACATCATCATGGTAAAGGGCATACTACTAGGTCGCATGTAATTGTTGATGTAGCTTAAACTTATAACTGCGTCTAAGATCTAAAGATGCAGAAATTACGTTCTACTCAAGTACTAAATAAGTGCTGAAAGCTTAACCTTCAAATGCATCTCAACAGTGCACCCTTAAAACCTAAATAACCCTAAAAAAAAATGATTGATCAATGAAAAACAAGTATTAAATTAAAAATGCTCTTCAACTGTTAACTCCCACTCCTTCATGTCCTTGTCGACCATGTGGCGGGGTTATCTAGACGTCAAAATCGGAAATTTAATCATTTCGAGGTGAGGAGCTAATTAAGTGCTAATTAAGTACTCTTACATCAATTCAGATGCTTCATCACTTGAAATCAGATGTACTTGCTGCATAAAAATTGTAGACTTTTTAACAAACGACTTTTATCGAGCAAAGTTTAATATTGATAATTTGTTGCTCCTCAATAGGTCCTTAATCAATAGTATCCATTAAGGAAGGCTTTACCATTTCTTATAAAATAAAAATTTTGAAGAAAATTTCCTTAAATACGGTACCCCTGCCACACCATAAGGCCATTATAAAAACTCTTTAAGACCTAAAACTCATTTGTTACAAAACTATTATACGTCTTGAGCTATGTAGAAAATTCTCACAACTAAATGAAAATGTATGATTTTTTTTTTTTTGTGAAACAGAAACATACAAGAAACTTGAAAGCTCACAAAGGGTATTGCTCATTTTCAGTTTGCGAGATTTTGATTTCCGAGATTTTAAATTGCGAGATTTTGGTTAAAATTTGCGAGATTTTTAGATTCGAGATGTTAATGTGAGGTTTAAAAGAGAGATTTTCTAATTGCCAGATAATGAAAAACAAGATTTTTAATTTGCGAGGTTTCGTTCTTCGAGATTTTTCAAAAATGCGAGATTTCGTTAAAAGAGATTTTGGTTTTCAGGATATCGTACCTCTATCGAAAAATAGAATGATAAAAAAACATAAGAACATTTGGCTGCATTGGGTGTTCTGCTTCCTGTAGTCCTGGCATTTACTGGATGCGATCCCAACTCAGCTTTTTACGGGAAGGGAAAAGTAAAGGCATTTAAACTTTTGGAGACAGATGAACACCTGAGAGCAGATGAGCATGTACTCTTACAAAAAAGTGCCACGAAGGAGGAAATTGCAGCCTGTGAAGTACTCTTCATATGATAACTTTAGAATATTCCTGGAAAGACATGTTTTTATGAAGCATAGTTTCGTGGTTACAAAAGGGTGATTGCTAACTTGCAGTTACATTCTAAATTTGATTAAGCCTGTCTTCCTACAACTAAAGCTGCTGTAGATTCTATATAAGAAGGTTTTATAATACAAATTCTATATACTACTGAAATAAATCAGCCAAGTAGAAGTCTTAGCATTAAGGATTGGACTTGTTGAATTATTGATTCAAAATAGCTTTTTATGGCCTTTAGTCCTACAAATTGGCGTTTCGTTCGGCTTACTCACTTGAACTCATCAGTGACATAGTGAGGGCTTTGTCAGACGCAATTTGTATTAAGTTCAGTTCAACTTACATGAATTTTTCAACGAAAATCCACTGTAAACTATATCCAACAAGATTAGAATTCCTAATCATTAAGCTGGAAGTTTTTTTGCCCGGGGCCAGGCATAGTTTCTATATAAGAAGGTTTTATAATACAAACTCTATATACTACTGAAATAAATCAGCCAAGTAGAAGTCTAAGCATTAAGGATTGGACTTGTTGAATTATTGATTCAAAATAGCTTTTTATGGCCTTTAGTCCTACAAATTGGCGTTTCGTTCGGCTTACTCACTTGAACTCATCATAGATATTGTAGATTAGCATCCATAATATCGCACGTTAACCATCAAGTACAAACGTCCCTTATCTTAGCGGACACTTTTTGGCGGAATCGAATAATTTTGATATCTGAATTTGTAGCTAATTAAATTCTAATTTGTTGCTCAAACCAAAAATTTGTAGCTCGAGTACTTTTCGAGTTATTCAATTTTCCGCTAAAATAAGTCTGAAGTTAGCGGTACAAATTTAAAATAACACCAATTTTACTTTTTATTTGTAACCTGAATTTGTAGCTAATTAAATGCTTATTTGTTGCTCAAACCCCGATTTTGTAGCTCTAACGGTTTTTCAAATATTCAAAATTCCGCTAAAATAAGACTGAAGTTAGCGGACGAAAATTTGAAAATCATAATTGTGTTAATGCCCAAAATTGTAGCTTTTTGAATGCTAATTTGTTGCGCAAAAATTAATTTTGTATCTTTAATGGATAATTTTTTATTTACAGTTAAGGTTTAAAAAAGTGCATTTCCGGTTTCACTAACATAGGCTCGGAAAAATGCCAGCGGAATCTTAAAAAAATAGATTTTCGATGTTTTTTTTTGCAAAAATGTGTAGCATATCCTATGCTAATTTGTTGCTCTAACTCTCTAACGGTTTCTTAGGTACTCAATTTCTAGCGGGAAACAAATAAGCATAGGATATGCTACACATTTTTGCAATAAAAAAAATTGAAAATCTATTTTTTTTAAGATTCCGCTGGCCTTTTTCCGAGCCTATGTTAGTGAAACCGGAAATGCTCATTTTTAAGTTTGAATTTCAAATAAAAAACGAACTTTCATGGTACAAAATTAATTTTTGCGCAACAAATTTTAATTTAAAAAGCTACAAATTCTGACAAAAAAATTTGTAATTATTTTTTTTTTTTTTAATTTTGTCCGTTACGCAGGGGGTAATGTCTTATTTTAGCGGGAAATCGAATGCAAAGAAAACCAAGCGAGCTACAAAATCGCGGTTTGGTGACTTATCTAGTAAGAGGAGTCCTAGCATTTAATTAGCTACAAATTCAGGTTACAAATAAAAAGTAAAATTGGTGTTATTTTAAATTTTTACCGCTAACTTCAGACTTATTTTAGCGGAAAATTGAATAACTCGAAAAGTACTCGAGCTACAAATTTTTGGTTTGAGCAACAAATTAGTATTTAATTAGCTACAAATTCAGATATCAAAATTATTCGATTCCGCCAAAAAGTGTCCGCCAAGATAAGGGACGTCAAGTACAAGCCTGGCTGGGAAATACTTTGGAGCCAACAAATTAATTAGGTGTGGAAATCTGTCGAAATTAATATCTTGCAGGTAACTATCGGACACAATATATACAACACTCACAGCAAAATCCGAATGTAGCGATCAGGAATATTGTGTTCGGTACAGCCCCGGATCTATAATTTTTTCGAAACAAATTTTTATTTTGGTGCGCCTCTAGTTTTTAGAAAAAAATAAAAAAGGTATATGTACTTGGTTAGATTTTTTGTAACCGGGAGAATGAACCTTTTTTATAAATTTGCACTCGATATTACCTGTTCAGCAACTTTCAACTTTACATGTCAGATAAGACAATACTTAGCCAATGCTTATAAAAGGCAATACACACACATGCACCTTCAATCCTTAAGTTCCATCAATCTTAATAGATTTTTGATTTTTTAAGAGGACGAAAAGCCTAATTTGAAAAATCTCGAAGCCAAAAAAAGACCCAAATTAAAAATTTTGCACAAAAATGAGTAAGAAAATGATTCCTAATGAAAATACATTTTCCCATATTATTTTGTATATAATTTTTATTTTAAATGAAATGGTAGAAAAAACTGTAAAAGGCTGACTGAAAATTCTGTTTGAGATTCAATCGCCACATTTCATTTTATTTCATTTCATTTCATTTCATTTTATTTCATTTCATTTCATTTCATTTTATTTCATTTTATTTCATTTCATCTCATATTTCATTTCATTTCATTTCATTTCATTTCATATCATTTCATTTCATTTCATTTCATTTCATTTCAATTCATTTCATTTCAGATTTTGTTTAGCCGAGTTTTTTCTGCACGAACACAACTGGAACTCATTTTATATTTGTATGTATGAGAAAAAAATCAAATTTGAGGTTTTCAAGATTTTTGTCGGCTTTTCTGGTCGGAATTTACAATTGTTGTCTTCGTTGTGTTTCAATCTGGTTTAATACGAATCCAACAATGTGGGCATTATAGGCATACTCGAATCGAGTATTTTATGTTTTTCGATATATTTCTAGAATTATTTTCTTCATATTTGTTTTCTGTGAATTTTTCCGATATTTTGATAGTTGTTGGAGCAGAGACGAATCCAACAAATCAGATGGATCCTAAAATTGAAAGTTACTACTAGACTTTCAATTTTTCAATAGCAATCAACCGAGAAAATAAGTTAATGGGCAATCAAACAGGTTTTACTATAAATTTTTAGTATTTTTTTTACAATTTATGCTAAACATAACATAAAAGCTTCGCATTTCTTAATATTTGGTTAACTGCTGTTATTCAGTTTTTGCGGTCCAAAACCCCTTTTGTTCGACCAATTTCACCAATTTCAAAAAGCATAAATGTTCAAAAATATGCCCCTTTTTGGCCCCATAGACAAAATGTATTGCTTGAAATGAGTTCTTCGACCCTTAAAACCCCAGACTAGATTCAAAAATCATTTTTTTACTTCAAAAATTACAGACTTTTTCTGATTTTCAGGGTAAGCGGCCGCCATTTTGAAAAAAGTGACTTCCGATTGTCCGATTTTGGTAAACTGTTTTTCTTGCGAAGACCTTACCTATAAAGCCAAAAGCCATCAAAAAACTATTTGTTGGAATTTGTCCCACTAAATGTCACTTTGAGTCTTATATTAACTCGTCTAGTATACAAAGGGGGACAGGTAGAGGTGCTTTCCCCCCTAACTAGAATATATTTCAGACAATAGGTAACTGGTATTATTTGAACAGCTTTTTAAAGCAAGCTTTCTGTACCATCACTATTTTTTTAGTGAGTTAAACACCACTCCCCTCCCCCCGTCAAATCGACATCCTGCGTACGCCCTTCGTTGTTGTTTCTGGAATATAAAATTTCCAGTAAGGTAGGAGAGACATTGCAAAACATATAAGACAATGTAAAATATAATTACATATTTAAATTCAGCGCCTTCAAAACCTGTGTAGACCTGTATAATCCCTGAGCTTTACACTCACTCGGAATTTAAATTTTTTCTCCAAAATCGTCTTTTGGAATGATATGCTGGTGCTGGATCGCCAAAAATATCACATAAATCTTTTTAAGCTATCGCGTATACAAATCATTTATCTCTTTTGATTACAATATTGAATTCTTGTATGAATCCTTTACAATACTTGGAATCCCTTCAGTAACAATCTGACATGTTGGTATATGCACCATCGCAAAAGCCAAAGTAAAAAATCATATTAAATTTCATATGAATATTTACAAAAGAGCATAATATTGCACAAAAAAATAAAAAATTGTATTTACATTGAAAAAAATAAAAATAAATGAATAACACAGGATATAGCCACTGCTCGTATGTGCAACACTTGGAGTGTTCATTAAAATCATCAGTTGCAAGCAAACGCGGCAAGTTTATGGTAAATTCATGGCCAGTTGAATTGCTTGTATGGCAATGTTGAACGAATGAAAAAGCCGGCAAAACTTTGAGTTCAAAATGGATATAAATGTTGAATGGACCATGATGCAGGGTGCATGCATATCCTGCTCTTTCTACTGCTCCTCTGGCTCCTACATATATAGTGCTGATCATCTGATGGTTGATGATGGTCTAGTGAGTGCGAATGATTTGGAGTGGAACTTGTTTAATTGTTAGTGGACAATAATATTGCTGTGTAGTCAATATCTTGTCAAAAGTTACGGCCGGCACACGGCAGCGGTCTTCGTTGGAGGTTTTGTTGTTATTTTTGTTACCTTTGCATTGAATGATGGGATGCTGGTTTATTTATTCACATTGTCAACATTGCTTGACATATCAAAGCATATATTCCTTTTGATAAAAATTCTATATTAATTGAAGTGATTTTTGTAATAATAAATGAAGGATGGTTCAAAAAAAAAACAAGTGCTTGGTTTGGAAATTAAAGGTATTTCAGGTAGGTTCGCGAATGAAAACAAAGCTTAGTCTCTTCATATTTCTATTGTCACTAATTTAATTATCAAATAACAATAGCCGCATTTTATTATTCAAGCATCTGGATAGTGATAATTTTTAAATATATAGTAATACAAAAAACAACATGTGATTCTGACTTTGTCTATGGAAGTGAAGGGTCTTTCAATGAGGACTCGTGCAACAAGCTGTGTGTTACATACTAATTTTTCTTTTATTTTGAGGAACATTTGAGTATGATATTAATCGTCACCATCGTTAAAATGTTCGCACTGACTTTGATTGGTGCTACGTATTTGGGAGGTCTCAATGACTTAGTTATGGCTGAATTTGTTAGAGGCTCAAACAATTGCTTGTGGATAGCCGGAATTTGAAAGGAAGGAGTCTATAGGCACTAAATTTCCCGATTTCAGCGGCTACATAGTTCTCATTTCCACTGCCCGTAAAAACCATGCCCTCAAATCGTTATTGATGCAGAATATCCATCTAACGTGGTGCCATATTGTCGGTACTAATATAATATAGTCAAGGTCATTAGAAGTTGCATTTCATCGCTGTTGATGGTTATTTCATTAGTTTCGTAGTTTTGTTTTGGAAAAAGTAGGTACGGTCAGATTCATGATATTAGACCAAAATTAACACCGAATAGTGACTTTCTCACGATGCATTTGGTGCTGATGGTGTATTTTGTATCCCGTGTGGATTGGCTTGTTCCCAAATACATCTTATTTGCTTGCATTGCATTGATTTGTATTCCCTCCCCTAAGGGTTACAAAGGCTCCCGTTTCCTTCCTCGGCTTCTTCTTTCTCCCCTCTCTATTGCCTTACCTATTCTCATCGTCTCTAGTTCTTTTATCCACTCTTTGCCTTTCCCCGTTTCATCCATTATTTCCCTCATCCTTTCCCCTATTGATTTTCCTTCATCTCCGCCAGACCTGCATTTTTCTAATACATGTTCCCACGTCTCTTGTTCACCCTCACATATTCTGCACATTCTTTCCTCTTCCAGTTTCCAGTATCATCTTTCTCTCACCTCATTCTTTAGCCTGACTCTTGCAATTCTCCTTGTTCTTTCTGTCTTCCATCCCGCTTTCAAATATTGTGGGACCCATTCTGTCATTACTTCATTATACCACCTGTTGTAACGTGATTATTTTATTCGTTCCCTTCTTTCCTTTTCCTGCTCTCTCTTGCTTCTCTTTCTGCTCCCTCGTATCCATTCACACTGTCTTCTCTTCCCTTCATGTCTTCTTTCCCTTGTTCCCATCGTGACCCCCTTCCCCGTCCATCTCTCTGTCTATCTTTGATCTCCTCTAAACATTCCCTTGATATTTCACTTCCTTTTCCATCTGTTAGATTTTGTTCATAATTGCATGCCCTTTTCCTTGCTCTTATCATTAATCTTATCTCTTTTTTATTTCCTCTCTTACCATGTATCCTGGAGTTTGCCATTCTACCCTTTGCGTCTACTTTAGGTACCAACCTCTCTTGCATTCTTTCCATTTCTTGTCTCTCGTCACATTCCCATACTTTCACATCAACGTCCTCACCAGAGTGTCGAAAAGCGACATCTTCCTCTCCCAATCTTTCTCGAATTTCCTCCTTCCGATTGCCCATGCTTCCTTCATGGCCACTGCTGCCTTTTTATTCTGTCCTTTATATGTGCTACCTGTTCTCCATTCTTTTTGAACACATACCCCAGGTATTTAAATTTTTTACTTCTTCTATCATTTTCCTCTCCATCTCAATTCTACTGTTGTGTTCTTCCCTCCCTCTTTCCTGAACCTCATCACTTTTGTATTTCCTCTCGAAGTACTTCTCCAGTCTTCTAATCATGCTTTGCATCTCTTCTTCATTTTTCGCCATTACCACCACATCGTCTGCGTATGCCGGCGGGCAAATTCTTATTCTCTCACTTTTACCCCTCCACAGCTCCCTTTGCCCAGTTCATCTTGTATATCTGTTGAACAGTAGTTCAGCATCAGCACGTATTGATCCTACTCCTCTTCTGAAACCCGTTTGATTTGGTGGTATCATCCCTTTCTCCTCCGTTTCTTCTTCTAACCTCTTCGCTAAAACCGCCGTACTTATTTTATATAGCGATGGCATGAGCGTTACTCCCCTGTATTCCTCTACCTTTGTTCCTCCGCCTTTCGTTACTATCGGAGCAATCACCCCCTCTTCTCACCCCTCCGACCATCCGTGTCCTCTCCACACCTTCCTGCAGATCGCCCATGCTACCTCTATCGCTTGTTCTTTTGTCGGTATACCGTCTTTTCCCATTGCTTTCCCTTCTTTGAGTTTTCTAATCACATTTCTGATCTCCTCTAATTTGCTTTTTCAAACATCTTCATATTCTTCCAAATCAACCTCATCAATTAAGATGTTTTTAAAGACCAGTTTTTCAGTGCAGTTAAATCAGAAGCAATTTTTCAGTTGAGAATTAACTTTATCTTTCAGCTGTCAAAAATCTATTGAAATTTTATCTTTATGGACAAAATGCAAATTGCCCTCAGTTTAGTCCCTTAATTAATTCAGCAAATTAGATGAGTTAACTTAGAGTTATAACTCAGCATTTAAAGTGAATGAAAAACAAGTTTCTGGAGTTAACTCAGGTTTAACCCCTGACTACGAATATCTCGCACTGAAAAACTGCCCCTTATTATTGGAAATTGGCCTAAGATCACTTAATGCAGTGAATTTTCGGAAATAACTTGTACCTTTCATCATCCTCATCTCAAAATTATAACTCTGGTACACATATATTTTTTTGTTCTTATCTTTTGAACACTAAAACAGGCATATTATCTCAAGGCTCAAGGATCATGGCACCCAATTATGTGAAATATTGGAAACAAAACTATGCCATCTAATTTGTCAGGATGGTTAGTGCGAAGGACTGTCATGCCGAAGGTGTGGGTTCGATTCCCAGCCGTGCCACCTAAAAACTGAAATGTTTTATCCAATATACTGCCTCTTGCGAGGAACTGACAAATCCTCCAAGAGTATACTTGTCATGGAAAAGTGCTTCTCATTTAGCCGTTCGGACTCGGCAAAAAACTGTAGGTCCCCTCCATTCCTGCCAAATAAAACGCACACAGGAATGGTTGAGATATGTAAGTCACTAGGCCCTGGTTCTCCATGAGCTGTTGCGCAACCCAATTTTTTTTTTTAATTTGTCAGTAATTGGTCAAAATAGGTTAACTAGTTTCAGAAATTGGTCAATGATAGATAAATTAATTTTCTTTTTCAAGTTCACAGACAACATTTTTTGCATCAAATTTGGGGAAAAAGTTTGTATGCTTTTTGAAAGATCACACTACAAATGTTCATAAAAAGTCAGCTAGTTTCAGTAATTGGTCAGGGATATAGTTTTTGTAATGAAATTTCAAAGTTTCTTCAAATTCAAAGCTGTTTTTGGCACCTCATCTGTCGGATATTCCCCAAAAATTTATACTTACTATACTTACTAACTTATCCGGCGCCCGATCCATGGATGGCATCTGCGTGAGATATTGCGGTCTTCGCTCCCTCCTGTTATCGAGACCAAGCGCTCTTGCTTCTGTAACCGACTGGTCCTGTAGCGGAAGTTTGATTTTCCTGGTCATCTCACACCAAGGGGCTGGGATTCGAAGATTTTCTTGGCTGGAGCGTTGTTGTCCATTCGCTCGAAGTGGCTATATAGTACCTCGTGGCGTGATGGTTAGTGCTTAGGACTGTCATGCCGAAGGTGGTGGGTTCGATTCCCAGTCGTGCCACCTAAAAACAGAAATGTTTTATCCGAGGTACTGCCTCTTGCGAGGAACTGACAAATCCTCCAAGAGTAAACTTGTCATGAAAACGAGCTTCTTATTTAGCTATTCCTGCCAACAACACGCACACAGGCATGGTTGAGAGTTGTAAGTCACTAGGCCCTGGTTCTCCATGAGCTGTTGCGCCACCCAATTTATTTATATATACATCTTGGATGTGCTCGTACAATATACGATTGAATCTTCTCCTCCATTCGCCTTCTTCGCTAGAGGACCAAATATTCGCCGAAGAGTTTTTCTCTCGAAAGTGCCCAGTATCAATTTCCCTCTTTTACATATCGTAGAGCACTCGGCGCCGCCGCCGTAGATTAGAACTGGTAAATTTAGCGTTTTGGAGAGCGTGTACTTCATCTTTCGAGAAAGGAGTTTTGATTTTGAGCCCATTTGTTTGGCCAAACCGAATTAGCAGTGGTTCGCTAGGGTAGGTGGTAGGTAGGTATAGGTGAAATCCTTGATTGTCTCGAAATTACTGCTACCAACAGAGACGTTTTGGCCTAGGGGATGGACAGATGATGCTTTGTATGCTGATAGCATATACTTTGTTTGTCCTCATTCACTTCAACACCAAAGTGTTTCGCCTGTTCATCAATAGCTGTAAATGCTTCTAGTACAGCTCGCTTGGAGAAGCCGATGATGTCGACGACGTCCGCATAGCCAAGCAGTTGAGAAGACCTGAAGAAGATAATTCCTTTCAGGTTGACACCAATTTTGCGAACTATCTGTTCTTGGACTAGGTTGAAGAAATCACATGATATCGTATCTCCTTGTCTGAACCCTGTACATGTCTGGAACAGCGCGGATGAGCTTATATATTTCCTTCCCAACTTTAGCATTGAAGTCTCCTAGCACGACTATGATATCGTACTCCTGATAGGCTCCGTAGGCTCCGTCGAGGAGATCGTAAAACTTCTCCTTATTAGACTCCTCAGCTTTATCAGTAGTGGCGTGTGCACATATTAGGCTGATGTTTGGGAAGGTAGGCGATCGCAAATCGGGCTAAAATCGATGACTTTCGATCTAAGTTGATTTCTCACGTTGAATCCACATTCTAGTAAGTGCAATCTTTGATGACAGCTGTAATAAATGTCAAAATCTTTTCTTTTCGGTATTCTTGACCCTAAACATCGTATCTGCTGGATCACGGTAATGTCTGCCTTGTACCGCGACAGGAGAGATTCGCATACAAAAATTATCCGGCGGCTGAACAGAATAGAGTGCTACAACTGGAGCTGCAGCTGCAACTGGAATAGCTGTCAAAAAGTGTCGTACGTGATTGTTTTTTACGCGCCCACAATGCAGCTGTACAGCGTTCTGACATTTTAGTATCGAAAATAAAAATGAAAACAAAAATAAAAATTAATAATGATGAAAAAGAAGCTAAAATTGCTTTACGTCTTTATGAGACATTGAAAAGAGTTTAAAAATTACTTTAACCCACATGTAAACACTCTGTTTTGCTCACAATTTCGAAATGTCAAAAAAGTTGCAAGCAAAAGTTAAAAGTTGGCCAACTTGTCCAGTTGTGTCTGCAGCTCCGTCTGCAGTTGCGTCGTGTTCTGTTCGCATCATTGAATTTGTGGGTATTCAACATTTTGACAGCTATTCCAGTTGCAGCTCCGTCTCCATTCTGTTCAGCCAGTAAACGGTCATAGTAAAAAATCATGTTGGAACAACCTTTTCAGTGATGTATGACACATTCGTGTGGAGAAGTGGACCAACTCCCATAAATGTCTGCCCGTTCTCCTTATTGATTTGTAATAATACTAATTTTTATAAATCCGCATTGAAATATAATCCAATAAGTTAAAGTAGGTACAATTTCAGCTAACACCATCAGTTAAAAGGGAACTTAAAATATTTCAGTGAACCTACTTTGGCAAATCAATTCCAAAGAATATCTCTATGATTCCATGGACACAACAGGTTTCCATTCACATTGCTGTTTCGCTTATCACTTTTAACCTATGGGTTCAAAGAAACACCATGAAACAATCTTGCTTATTGCATCAATAATATTGCAGTCCGTAACGCATCCAAATACCTCTATGCTTTGACACAAACCATCTAGTGTCGAATTTGACATTTCCAATAATGTATATGTTTCAGTCTTGTCATCATATCATCGTGTAATCTTTGTTGTGTTTTGAATCCATCCCTCCTTCAATAGATGAAAATTTGTTGCACCCAAAAATCTGTTCTCTAAAGCAATGCTATAACGGACATTTTCTCATCGACTTAAACTTCATCCAGCAACTTCCTATGCGGATGTTGAAAATATGTGCGTATTTCCTCTAGGATAATGGATATCCTTTCTATGCGTTGATGAGCGTTACAATTTCATTCCAATTAAGATGAGTATTTAATTTTTGGTCCTCTTGACTACGACGAGTCGTCACAGAATACACCAAATACTATACACGTGTTGTATCTGCTACCTTTTGTTGTAGCCTTATCTACACCATCAGACGTATACTTGAATAACCATTCGTATTAAGGATACTAGTTCAGTCATATCAAATTGTCCTTCTGACTTAGGAAAAGAAAGAGAGAACCAGCTTATAATTGCAATGTATCTTATGTTCAAGGATCACTAGACCTGACGTGCTCTTGCACACAACCACCACAAACAGTCACAGTGGAGTTATCGTCAAACCCTTTTCATGTTCCTGAATAAACATCTCATCAAATAATGGATACATGGTGGTGGGTAGGCCAACCGACCAACGGCACAGACGGGGGTGGTTAATAAGAGGCTGACTATGAAAATGTCTTGTTGCAGAAATTTACATCTTCACAGGACTTCACCAGATGACGTACCTACTCTCTGTCCTGCTCTTAGATGAATCTGTTCTGTTGTTTCCCCTTTCTCTTTCTCTCTTGTTTTTTGAGTAAGCCGTATATCAGTCTAATAGGCTTTACTTACCAGCTCCATGTTCATAATGCAAGTTCTCTTCTTGAACGATGTCATGACGGCATGCAAGTGGATTGAAGCCAGTGCCAACTGCCAACATTTAATTTAGGGGAAAAGAAGGCAAGTGGGGCCTCAGAATAAAAAAGGAAACAATTTAGATAAGCTTCAGAATGGTTTTTGAAAAATGGTTCCTTGATTTGATAATACTTTGTATCTGCAGCGATGCCGATGGTCAAACGATTTTGTTAAAATTTTGTTAAAATTTTGTTAAAATTTTGTTAAAATTTTGTAAAAAGTGCTTTTTACAAGTTTGTTGCATTTCATAAAAATATTGTACTTTTGTCGACTTAGCTGATGCGACTTATTCACTTGTTGTTTCAATCTCAAAATCATCCATGTACCTACTTTGAATCCAAATAAATCTGTCAAAAGGAAGCTCTTTGTGAGTTTTTCCAAGAATTGTTTTTATTTAAATTTTTTGAAAGCGACTTTAATCCTCGTGTTTGGTCTTATTCCCCTATACAAAACTATAAGGAAACGAACTAGAATAATATGGATAAGAAATTTTGGTATCTAATCCAAGGACATAAATTGCTCTGCAACATGATAATAAATTTATATAAAATTACTTCTGGGTTAGTGTTAAGCACATTAAACTGCATTCCCTTGTGGGATAGAGTTGGTATAATACTAAACATACACACAACTCATATTTTCAGTTGAAGATTCGACCTTAAATTGTATGAAATCATAGGGTTGAGTTGAAAGTATAGAATGTATATGGGAGGCATGAAGAATCCAACATTTTGAATTCTTCAAAAATGTTATGTTCTGCAAAAGTTATTTCTTCATATTTTGGAATTCCATAAAAATTCCTTTGGGATTTTGTGTGTAGGTTTTTTTTTGTGCCTTTCATGCAAATGAGAATTCTTGTTTGAAGATGTTCAAGTTAATTCATACATCATGTTATGTAGATGAACATATATTCAATATATATTCATACATAGGTATGTACATTTCTCTTGTTAAAAGATGAACACAAACAAATACACATATAAAATGCAAGAATAGGCGCATATTGTATAGGTACTTGCACTTATACATAGTTAGAGGCTATATTGTGACTTAGCATGAAAACTTAGAAAATGTTATAAAAATAATCATATTAATATTATATTAGCGATGTTCTAATAGAGAGGTAAGTTTTCAGGGGCCCTAACTCCACGGGGCCTCGAAAATCCTATAAAATCAGGAAAATTAAAGAAAGAGGGAAAAAAGTCTCAATAGCCCTGTATACCACTTGCAGTAGAATTTTTGGGAGAAGATAGGGTCCCATCCCCAGAATCATATTCATTGGATTTACACAGCCAATTCTTACATATGCATGCAGGGTCTTCTAGCCAGCCTAAGATAAGGAAAACAATCTTTAAGCCATGACAAAAAGCCAAAGAATAGCGTGCATCAGCACAACCAGGCACACACCCATAGGGCTTTAAGAACTATGGACTTAAGCCAACAGCTCCAGAACCCTTAGTTTCATTAGCCCCACTTGATCTGTTTACGAAAGAGCTGAGGCCTATAACACAGAACAGCAAGTCAACTAGTCAATAATTACTTGTTCAACTATGTTTGTTCAACAAGTGAAAATCATTTCTGTAACTTTATAAAAACCGCAACAATTATTGTCAACTGAAAATAATCCATAGACTTGTTGAACCAGCTCAACAAGTAATTCTTATGCGGTGAGTCGAAAAGTTTTCGAAAAAAGAAAACATTTCATCGTAAATCAGCTCTTTGCTTGTTAGCTCTTACTTACTTTCAGTGAGATAAATCAACATTTTATACACCGTACAATAACAACACATGTGATGGCTCTTTTTAAATGTCAAGTTTCTCTTTGAATATATTTTCCTATTTTTGATTCTTATTATCACTGTTTGATCTAGAATACAAATTAAAACATTTTGTTTTTGAAAAGCAAGTTCTTCACCAATAATTAAATTATAAAAAAGCCGTCCGTTCATGGATTCAAATATCTGAATTTTTCGAGCTTCTGATTGGTCACCTGTCATACAAATCTTGGAAAATCAGATGGCTTAGGTTTTTTCAGATATATGTAAGATATCAGATGACATCTAAAAAACAAGACAAACAAATCTGCACATAGAAAGGAGATGACCCATTTTTGGGCCCAGGGCGTACACTAATGAGACTAGTACCAAATGAGATATTGACTTTCGAAAGTAAATCAAAAAATTATTTTTAAAAAAGTTTTTGTCTCGATTATTCAAAATATATCAGGTGTAGAAAAAAATGTTAAACATAATTTGAAAGATATTTTTATGATCTTTCATTTGATATCAAAATATTAATACTACGTGCCATACTTTAGGATTTATAAGTAATTGTTTGCAAAAAAGCCAGATTATTTTAATTTGCAAAGGTCAACTTCAAGCTCAATTATCTAAAAATCTCCGGAGCCGAATTCGAAAATATTTGGCAGATAGATTGAGCTACCAGTCCCATTAGTGTATGCCCTGGGCCCAAGCTCCATAGGAAAATGGGTCATCTCCTTTTACTTTATAGTGGATGCAGTTATTTTCGTGGTCTATTGTCGGCTTGGGTGGCGTGTGGGATTTTTAATGTTTTTTTTTTAAGAACGAAATAAATTTATTGTTAATAATAAGAGTTTTCCTCCACGGTGTTTTGGCTTTTACTTGACAAAATAACAAGAAATGATAGTTTTCACAGTTTTTATTAATAAAAGATTGTATTCGGTGGAAGAAACCGGAGTAGTTAATAAGTGTTAGTATTTTTTTGTTTGTAAGTAAGTGCGGCTTCAATTATTTTCGAAAATATTAATCCAAATAAAAACAAAGAACAATTTACTTAAATAACTTCATCCTCAGAGTCCCTCATTTTTGATTTAAATTTTTCATTTCTTCCTATTCACTTCCAGTAAAATCAGAAAGTAAACACGATATATTTTGACAGAAAAAAATGACGATTTTATGAAATTTCAGATTTTCGATTCGATTAGGTAGGTATCTACCTACTGAGTTTTCAGATTTTGCTAATGAACGAACCCAATCTTCCCGATTTCATCACTTGATAAACACTACAACTGCAAATATTTATTTCTAACTTGTTGACATCGAACAAGTCCAGAACCGTCCGTCGGTTGAAATTTATCAACTTTTCAACAAGTTTATTCTTTATTTTTCGAACTCTTGTTGTTTCCAGTTACAGAAACGGTGAATTTATGAAATTTCCCACTTGTTGAAAGAAGCCAAAACAATTGTTCAAGTTCTCCTAGACTTGTTGTTCCGTGTTGCACAAATTTCAAAAAGTTGTTGAATTTCACTTGTTTCACTTGTTCAACAAGCAATTTATGTATTGTGTTATAGGCCCCTGGAGGCCAAAAGTGCTTTTAGACTTAAAAAGTCTTAAAACTATGAGTGTCAAATAGGTAAATCAATTTTGACGAATCGATCATTGCCAATTATTAGTAGTTATTTAGTTTTGAAAATTTCGAATTTTTTGTTCAACATTTTCCATATTTTGTGGGTGCTTTTCTAAATTGATATCAAGTAAGCAAAGCATCCTGTCAAAAATCAGTAAAAACTTCTTATACTTGATGGTTTATGGCTTAATAATTTGCTGTTAGTTAGTTGTTGATTAGCTGTGACAAATTCAGTTTTTTCATGCGGTGTTTTCTATGTTTCCTGTTTGTTTTCATAAATTCATATGCAATCAGCAAAGAGCTCTAGAAAATTTCTTCTAAGAACCTATTATATTGAAATTTAAATTGATTATTTATTTGTCTTTAACTAAGGAGTCATTGATTGTATGTAACAATTTTAACGTTGTCGTGCATTGTTTTCTATATTTTTTGATTTGATTCCTCACATGAAGTAACACTCAAAAAGAGTATAAAATGGATTATATTGCTTTATTACAATTTCACTGGGTTAAATGAGGTAATTTCGTTGAAAAATACATAGAAAACATCGCACGAAAAATATTGATTTTGTCTCAACTAACTAACTAATTAATGGCAAATCTTTAAGCAGTAAAATGTTAATTTTTAGAAATTTTTACGAATTTTTGAATAACATAGAAAACATAGAACGAAAATTCTTAATCGTCAAAACTTATCAACGACTAATTTACCATAAGTTATTTACCCACAACCCATTCGGTTTAAGCAGTTTTTACCCCTTTTTGAGGTGGTACTCGATGTCAAGTTAGAAAAACACCCAAAAAGACATAAAAAAACACTAAACAAAAAATTTGAAATTGTCACAACTAAGTAACGACTAGTTAATGAGAAACTATCCACCTACCCATTTCTCGATTCGTGAAAGTTGCTTTGCTAACTTGACACTCATAGAAAACAAATAACCCAAAAACACATAGAAAACATCGCATGGCAAAATTGATTTTTTCACAACTAACAACTAACAGCAGATTATAAACCACTTAAATATTAAATCTAAGAAGTTTCTAAAACTT
Organism: Dasysyrphus tricinctus; assembly: GCA_963921185.1. Taxonomy (NCBI): domain Eukaryota; kingdom Metazoa; phylum Arthropoda; class Insecta; order Diptera; family Syrphidae; genus Dasysyrphus; species Dasysyrphus tricinctus. The sequence continues at coordinate 61,677,849 of OY992532.1, read as the reverse complement.
TGAAAAACATAGAACGACAAATTTGAAACTGTCACAACTAATAAGCGACTAATTATTTAATATTAAATTATGCACCTATCCATTTTTGATCCGTGAGAGTTGCTTTGCTAACTTAACATTCATCTTGAAACTGGAAAAGTGGTCACTACGGTAATAGAATCATAATGAACGTTCAAACGGACTACGCCACACCGCACAAAGGTTTTAACCCGGTGGAGAATACAGATATCCTAACAAGGGAATGTTGGCATGAAAACAGAGAGTCATTAGTGGAAATCATGTTTTGGTGTTTGCTGACGGTTTCAAAACAAACGAGGGGCAGGGTCAGGTATCTACTAGGAAAACCCACCTATCAAAGGGAACGGTAGTGCCCAGCCAAGTTCGCGGCACTACACCCTTTTTACAGGAACAATCTCAGGCGATTTTCAACCCCCCTCTAACTTCAGTACCAATAAAGTCAGAAACTTCAAATTCGCAGTATTTGCTGAGCTGATCAAACACAGGTGGCTCACCAAATTTCAACTCTTTAGCATTAGTAATTCCCGAGATATAGGACTTCAAAAATTGCAAAAACCGTAACTGACTGACTGACTCACTGACTCACTGACTCACTGACATCATCAAAATTATGGAGCACTTCCAGACATCGTAGAAACTTGAAATTTCGCACATCGGTGGACCCTGTGGTGCATACAAAGGAAAAAATCGAAAATATGCTATTTTCTATCCAGGGGGCGTGGCATCCACCCACTTTGTTAAAAAATCTTATAAATTATATGGAGCACTTCTGATTGTTGTAGAACAATGAAAATTGGTGGGTCTGTAGGGCTTCAAGTACTTAGAAAGAAAAAAATTGAAAAATTGAAATTTTCATTCAGGGGGCGTGGCATCCACCCACATTCTTTAAAATCCTTATAAATTATATGCAGCACTTCCGATTGTTGTAGAACGATGAAAATTGGTAAGTCGGTTGGGCTTGAAGTACGTAGAAAGAAAAAAATTGAAAAATTGGAATTTTCCCTTTAGGGGGCGCCGCATCCACCCACATTATTAAAAACTCTTATAAATTATATGGAGCACTTCTGATTGTTGTAGAACAATGAAAATTGGTAGGTCGGTAGGGCTTGAAGTACTTAGAAAGAAAAAAAATTTAAAATTTGGAATTTTGTATTCGGGGGGCGCGCCATCCACCCACTTATCAGAATTGCTATTATTTATATGGAGCGCTTTCGGTTGTCGTAGAATTATGAAACTTTGTAAGGCCCTAAGGCTTGATTTTCACCTGGTAAAGTTAATCTTTCCAAAAAGGAGTGAAATCACAACAAAAACATAAATGTTAAAAAAGAGCCAAGTTCTTATATGTACAAGAAACCTGTACGTAAAAAGTTAGCCAAAAAAAGTAATGAGATCTAAAATATATGCCAAGTTTTAAGTTCATAAAGCTCAATATCAAATATCTTAAGTAGAGAAATATCAAAGCAATTCCAAATCATGACAGAAATTTGGTACTTAATGATTACTGATTAAAATTTGGTGGATTTACTTGGCAAGTTTTCTCTTAATTACTTACTTAATCACAATTTTAAAATTTATGAAATCTTGACCAGTGAACCCACCATATTTTAATCAGTAATCATTAAATACCAAATTTCTGTCATGATTTGGAATTGCTTTGATATTTCACTACTTAAGATATTTGATATTGAGCTTTATGAACTTAAAACTTGGCATATATTTTAGATCTCATTACTTTTTTTGGCTGACTTTTTACGTACAGGTTTCTTGTACATATAAGAACTTGGCTCTTTTTTTAACATTTATGTTTTTGTTGTGATCTACAGATCAATAACCTTGTCTCAGGCCAAGAAGTTTAAAGGAATATCGACATCGTCATAGACAGCTATTTCTTCAATCACTAAAAAGTCCAAACTGGTAGACCGTTGTCGAATTGTGCTGAGATCTATAAGCGCAACAAACACTTACCCTAAAGTGGGTTCCATGACATCGTGATATTTTTTGGAATGAAATGGCAGATGAACCTTCCAAAAGCAGATCATCTCTAGATCCGAGCCAGATCGAATCCTTCATAATTGTGACACTGGAGCAGGAAAAAAGTAGAATCCGCCAGAATTTCCTTGAAGCAGCAGATGTCAGATGACCATCAATTGACACTACTTGTTGGATTTCTATAGTAATTTATGGTCAAATATTTCAAAGAAAAGAACTTAAAAATTACTTAAGATAAGTAGGCCTCAACTATAGCCCCAGTCCTTATGGGTCACAACTCAATGGGAACCCAATGAGAAGAATGGGCATCAGCCCATTGGACTTATGTCGAGGGTGTCAAGATGCAGAGGAGGGTTCATCCCATTTCCTTTGTGAGTACCCCAGCTAAGCTAGAATTAGAAATGAAGCCCTCGGCGAATACTTTTTCGACGAAATGGGCAACATCTCTTCCTTGCCACTTAAGAATATCTTAAAATTAATTCAGAATTCAGGATGGTTCAAGGAGGCATCTCAACATAAACTCCCCTCAATTTCCTACCTTCCTCATACCTACACCTAGCCTTCATTGTGGGGAGCCGGAGCGCAATGGATCTACGGAGATCCAAGTGAGATGATGTGGCTTGCCGTAGGTAGTTGAGGGCAGAAAATCAGTAAAGTCACTTTGGATGCGAATATTTCCTCAACCAGACCATGAACAGACCTTTTATTTAAGGTAAGTAACGTTTTATTTCATTGACTTTGAAAAAGTAGTTTTAAGAAATCCTCACTCAGAGAAAAATGACCAGGACCTTGTTAAATTCACGAGGTGCACAATCCAATATAAAGTTACAGATATTTCAGAAATTTAGTAACTTTATATTCAGTGTAAAATGAACCTGGTGGACTTTCTTATCATATTCGGGTTGATTTAAGAAGATGACCTGTCATTTTAATATTAAATTCATGTAAATAAGAAATTTTAACAAGAATATATTGTTAATTTTAAACAAGGTCAGGTTTTTTAAACATTGTTTGTTATGCATTTCGGTCTTACCATATATATGGTTGAATTAACGTTTAATGTGGTTATTTTTAGAATTTTTACCTTTTGTATTTTACCTGTCATCATGTTAAAAAAGCACTCTGTTAGTTTATTTTAACGTGACAACAGTATTGAAACGTATTGACCTCCTGTTAAAATAGCACTCTCCCAGCTCATTTAAACATGACACTAGTTTTAAAACACACAACATAAGTATTGATATTTGGCACTGGCACCAGTTTTTTGTGTAGTGAATTGGCCCAGTGGATGAGTTTTATCTCCGTGGTGAAAGGTTCCGAGTTCAAAACTGAAGTAAGTTTCACAAATTATTTTTAAATTAAAATTAAAAAAAACACATAATATATTTTTATATTTACTTTTAGAATAATAAGAGATGGCTCTTAGACGCATAGATTTATGACACAGTAGAGAGTTGATTCAACATTGAAACCTGTTAAATTAACTATAGATTTTCATGTTAAATTAACGAGATTTCATGTTAAATTTACAGGACAATGAATATTGAGTCATGTTAAATTTACTATATTCACAGGTAAAATTAACAGGATTCCTATTTTGTGGCAGTGTTAAATCAACAAGGTATCGAGCAGATTTTACCTGCAACCATCGTTTATTTAACATGACACTAAAATCAGGTATCTGGTTAAACAGTTAACCTAATCTCCCGAGTTGAAAATCAGGTATAATTGGCCAGAAATTGGTTAATTACTATACCTGCCTTTTTCTCTCCTGATGATGATGTCTCTGGACCTTTGGCACCTCAAAGAATTACATCTAATTGGTCAGAAAAGGTCAACTAGTCCTAGAAATTAGTCAGCCCTAGATAACTTCTAATCAAGGCTTAAAGTTTCTCAAGGTCACGCGCGGTTTTTGCCACCTCATTAGAGGGAAATTTGCCAAAAATGTATACCATCCGAATGATCTCTAGATCGTGATAAAATGTCAACTTTTTTCAATAATTGGTCAGCCATAGCTTTTTAATGAATTTTTAAAATTCGTTTCGAAGTTACAAAAGAAACGTGTGGCTCCTAATTAGTCACTTAAAAAAAGTAAGCCATTTGAAAGGCCACTTTATGGCCATAGATATAACGTCAGCTATTTGCAGTAATTGGTCACCCATAGACTTTTTAGTGAATTTTAAATGAGTCTAAAAAAAAATCAAGTTCATACCGATTTTTGTCACCTAATTTATTGCAAGCAACAGTAGCGAACTTTTTTGAAGAGAGTACCTAACATAGCTTAGAGACTTTGCAATCGAATCTCAAGGGATGAGAGATCTTTTTGCGATACTCAATTTTTTCATCTTTCAAACTGTACATAAGTATAATGTCATATTTGATCAAAATCTCAAGTTCAATTTTTGAGGAATGAGTAATTTTCCATAATACCTACGTACTTTTATCTATCCATATGAGTATCGAAAGTAGAATAATTTGTATGTTGTATATTGTAAAATGCTCTTAAATCCATGGGCATCATTATAAACTGAATGAAGCTTATTAAAATATTAATACCATTTATACACAATAGCTTGCGTTGTGCTCTGAAATGAAGGACCTTATGAATGAGCCATCAGAATTCAATCTTTTAGTGATAATGTTATTGTGCGCCCAGCCAAATAAGTGAATTTCAAACCAACATGCTTTTAAGTGTTCTCATTTTGTGGTAAATCCTTTTTATCCGCAGTGTAAATTCAATGCAGATTCATTTTCCTATACAAGAGTATAATGGCTTTTGAAGTTGTCCAGAAATATACACTCAATGCACATCAAGCATATAAATGATAATAAAATATACAGTGGGGTTAACAGAAAGGTATAAGACAATTTCATGCGCATATAAATTGAGAATTTATGAGAAAATAACATAATAATATACCAACCTTACTCATGTACATATAATTATATGTAAGTATGTACAGGTTATTCGTTAAAGCTTAATCTCAATTTATGTAACTGGATTTCTTGAAGATAAGAATTATGTTAATGAAGTTAATTTGATACGATGCAGCATGGTTTTTCAATGAATTTAATTCCAGTCTCCAGTGGCTATTAATTAAAAAGAATTTCTTGGCTCTTATATTGAAACTTTATAAATATAATTATGTAGATTTTTAAAACTTTGACGAGTAGAGAATCTGCTTAATATCACAGACAGATTCAGAATAGTTATCACATAGGTAACGACAGCAATAATAACCATGGTCAGAACATTTCATATGATTCATTTCTCGTTTTTCATAGTTTCTAACGAGAGAAAAAGCTTAAGAACTCATTGAATGCAATTTAAACTTTAAATTGGTATCGGTTTTGGTGGTATCTTGCTGAATGGTATCGTTACCGCAGGTTACGATAACTTATGCATACAGACAGTGGCGTAGCTAGTATGGGTGGCACTCGGAGTAGACGTTGTGGTGTTACCCCCAGATTTCTGAATGTTCTTATTGCGATTGGTTGATACTTGGTACGAAAAACACTTGATCCGTCAAAATAATTGTTGTCACCTATTTGTCAAACAATCAATGTCAAATTCCATTGAAAGAAGGATATGTTGTCGGTGGATTAAGAAACGCCTACAAAAAACAGAAATGTTCAAAGATTTATTAGCTGATCCGGAATTCCAATTGAATTGTGACAGCCAACGTTGGATGATGCTTATGCTTCCCTGGATGCAACGACTTGATCGATTTTTGAGAAATGTTTTAGTATAATAATTGGTAAGTATAAAAATAGGTAGTGTTTTCAATTAAAAAAAAATGTATGGGATTAAAATTAATATTTTACAAAATCACCGTACGGTACCATACGTAACACGCTTCGAGGGTTCAATTTTTACTCCCTCTTTGGAAGCTTTATCCGCCCCGCTCACGCAGCTCCGATGCTCAACTTATGGCATTGTCAGCCAGACAGGAACCTATTTCAACAGCTTTCTTGAGCTCTTGGACAATAGTCAATAGAAGCTTGGGTGACCCGTTTCGTGGGGTAAAAGGATTTTAACTCTCTTACGGTTCTCTGTCTCTCTCACATAACCCTGTTGCTCTGCTTGAATATGCCCACGTCGAGTTGCCACGCATGCACCTTTATGAATTGCGCTATAAAGAATATGCATAATGTGCATATCGGTGATTCCTTGCCAACTGTTTATTAAGACAACAACTTATTGCTGAAAAAAATAATTATGAATGAATGTTGTCTCTGGTTTTTGTTTTATTTTTGAATTCAAAAGATTTCCCGTTCAACCACCATTTTGTTTTAGTTTTAACAGAACACGTATATATTGTGGTTTTTAAAAGAGATACTATTTATGTATAGTTAACAACAGTCATTTTATTTTGTGTACGTTGTTGTACGTTAAGAGTTTTCATGAGATGAAAGTATGTTTGTCACAAATTTATTTGTCAGTACCGTGGTAGTATTTCTTAAGCATGTTATAACATGGCTTTGGTTGGTTATAAGAATTTTGTATTCCTTTTAACGGCATAAGTTAAAATTGTCCTGAAAATTATTTTTTTCATTAGCATAGAGAAGTGAGGTTACATAAACTGTCTAAATGTCAGGACCGTGGATGTCAGTACCGTGGCATTTAAATACTTATTGAACTTAAGTTTAATGTTATTAAATAATTCCTTGCAATAATACTTTTTTCTACCAGTTTTCTTTATAAAAACGGTAGCAACACGGATGAGCAAAAAAAAAATTATTCCGTGCAATAAAAACTAAGTAATAACCCAGCACAAAGAAAAGGGTTGCCATTCAGAAGAACACACTTCAAAAACGAAAAAGAAATAATTTTTAAAGAAAAAAAGGGAAGTAGAAATGTCAAGAGGTCAAAATATATTATATGATCAAGAATCTCAACAAAAATATGGGCAAAAAGAGATAAAACAAATTACAAATAAAAAAAAAGAAAAAGAGTGTCATTATCGTCTATTCCAGTTTTAGTACATTTCATCATATTTTATGCTTTTTAAAAGTTGTAGCAAAATGCTTTTGCAGATTTGATACTCTGACGAAATGAAGCCACAAAAACAAAAAAAAATTGTTTCCAAATAGTTTTAATTTTTGAAAACTTTCTCTATATATAATCACAGTTGGCGGAGAATGGATTTGGATTTGAAATGAAATGAAATGAAATTTGACACGGAAGCTTTCAAATAAAGATAACGAAATTAGACTAAGAGCCTACAGCAGATTTTGGGTGTCATTGATAGCAAAAATAAAAGGCACGAAATATCGCACGAACTTGCTCTTATATGAAAAAAAGTATAAAAAATCATTTAAATCGTTCTTTAAATTGTATAAACAACCAGTAAAATAGCTTAGCGCTCAATACCAAGTATGCCATTTTATTACATACAAAAATATAAATATAAATGCAAAAAAAAATCGTTGGAGCGGTTTTCATAAAAACTATTTTACTATGTAAAATTATATTAAGGCGCGAGTTATAGCTATCATTGAAACTCATCATTGAAAATTTTAGTGATTGATTTTGAGACGCTTAGGAAAGGAAATCGTTTATTATTTTGATGGAAAAATAAACCTTAAAACTTAATTAATATATATAGCCAACAAAATAATTCAAATAGGTCCAACTTTCCACATAAAAAGACTTTTCTTATTTCAATGACTGAACTACCTTACCAATGATCATTGAAAAATCAATAGTCAATTTTTGTGGAAAGTTGGGCCTCTTTGAAATTTTTTTTTTACTAGAAATATTTTTGAAGTCTTGAGCTGTAATCGTCCATCAAAATAATGAATGATTTTGCTTTCTAAACGTCTCAAAATCAATCATTAGAGTTTTCAATGATAAGTTTCAATGATAGCTGTAACTGGCGCCTAACATAAGAAAAAAAATTGAGATGAACAAGTTTAGAAAATATTAAAATAAATTTAGAAACCTAGTTTCAAAAAAATCCATAACCCCTTTTTTGAAATATTGAATAAAAAAAATGATAATATTTTTTAAAAATGCAAAAGTTTTTTTTTTCAAAATTTTTATATGTATTTTTATTAATATTTTAAGGAAGCTTTTTTATAAAAATTTTGATTGAAATCCGTTGAGACATTAATGAGAAAATGGAAAATAAAAAAACCGTTATATGGTAAGTACCGTTAATAACGGTTCTTGGTAATTTTTATCTATTAAAATATATAACATGCCTACAATAATGCACTGTAGTAGCTCATGACATAATGGTTAGTGCGTAGGACTGTCATGCCGAAGGTGTGGGTCGATTCCCAGCCGTGCCACCAAAAAACAGAAATGTTTTATCCGAGGTACTGCCTCTTGCGAGGAACTGAAAAATCCTCCAAGAGTAATACTTGTCATAAATAAGTGCTTCTCATGTAGCCGTTTGGACTCGGCAAAAAACTATAGGTCCCCTCCATTCCTACCAACAATACGCATACAGGAATGGTTGAGAGTTGTAAGTCACTAGGCCCTGGTTCTCCACGAGCTGTTGTGCCACCCAATTTATTTATTTATTATTAATTTATTACAACAACACAAAGCTATCCTGAGAACTGAGAATTAGCATCGGAAAGTGGCCAGTGAATTCAGAGCAAGTCCCCCAGTGGTTCAAGTTGTATGAAACTTTACTGATTAAGATGAAATTTTTAGGCATGATAAAGGATATCATAAGGCGTTTTCGAAGAAAATTTCCGTCCATTAACACTTCCCCTTTTTGAAAGTTATCTCATCATCGAAAGTTGATGTAAATGTAAGGCGTGTGTTCTTTGGAAAAGTTATGTTGTTGTAATCCCTTGTTTAAAAACAGCTGATGACCGCTGACACAACAACAACTCAAGTTATCTCGAAATTTTTGGGATAACTAGATAGCATAGCGAATAACCATCGGAACGCGAGGACTCTAACACAGGTACACCCGATTTTCCCATGAGGGAAGAAATCAGAGCTGCAAAATTGAAATCAGCTGTTGCAAAGAGTTGAATGCCAAATTACTTTAAGAGTTTTTGGACGATTAATAATGGTAAATGGGAGATGTTAAGTAGAAGATTTGATTTACTTTGTAAATTGAAATGTTAAGGAAAATTGATGAAAATCCAGTGCTTGCAAGAAGATCTTGAAGCTCTGTGAACTCAAGTAACCACCAGTTTTTGCAATTGTTGACTGACTTTCTCCAGTGCGCCTTGAAGCAAGGGTTTTATAGTAGTTGCAACGAAAAAATCAAAAGTAAAATTTTTTGAGTTCCTAATTACATACATACTTCAAATCATGTTCTAAGATTGTCACAATATAAAAATGTCTGCATTGTGAAAAGAACAAAATATTTTCCTTTTCTCAAATCAAAAGGAATAAAATTGTCAAGAAAATTGACATTTAAATCAATGGAAAAATAAAAAAGCTCATAATACTTTAGAAAAGGAATGTTGAAAGAGCCTATAATCAGCCTTATCGCAAATAAATTTTCCCCCGAGTTTTTTCCCCCGTGTGAGACTCTCCAATCGTCCTAAACAATTTTCGAAAAAAAGGAAAAAAATCATAGGAGAAAAGTCGGTATCGCCAATTTTTTTTCCGAAGGAAAATAAGTGATTTTTCCCTGGAAAAAATTCACTTAAGTTTAGCTGGAGAATTTTGAAAATATAACACGTAAGTTTTACTTTTGTCTTTTTTATTCCAGTTTCGTCTGTTTATTTTAACATTTTTTATCTTCCGTGTTCAAAGTGACATATCTGGGGCATACGGCATATATCTCTATCTCAAAAAATAATTCAACTTCTGCCAAGACTTCCTTGAAGCTGGATTCAGCCACCTTTAGAAGAAAAATTGCAAGCATGCATTTAGTTTGACGATAAAAGGTAGGTACCTATGCCAAATTCTTTTTTGGGTGGTGGCACTGAATTCATTTAAATATCCAGTAAATATGTGAAAGCTGGGGGTCATTCCGTAATTTTAAAAATGATAATCGTCAATGATTTGCTTCACATAACGTCTACCGTTTTTTTTTTCAGAATGCAGTCCCCTACAAACCTACAAGCATGATAAAAGTATTAAGTGAGCTTACTTTCAATGCAAACGAGCCTTTTTCTATCCCTTATAAATAAAATAAATAAACTGGGTGGCGCAACAGCTCGTGGAGAACCAGGGTCTAGTGACTTACAACTCTCAACCATTCCTTGGTGCGTATTGTTGGCAGAAGTGGAGGGGACCTACAGTTTTTTGCCGAGTCCGAACGGCTAAATGAGAAGCACTTATTCATGACAAATATACCCTTGGAGGATTTTTCAGTTCCTCGCAAGAGGTAGTACCTCGAATAAAACATTTCTGTTCATGGCTGGGATTGGAACCCACACCTTCGGCATGACAGTCCTACGCACTAACCATTATGCGACGAGGTACTACATCCCTGAAGTTTGTTCGAATTCTGCTTAGGTTTCTCCGATCTCTTTCTTCGGTGGTTAATCTGAAGATTATGGTATGGATTTTAAGAAATCACTATCTAAATGCTTCAAAAATTTAGGTATGTACATAATTTTATTCCATTAATTTAATCACAAACTTTGACAGTTCAATAATTTATATTAAATAATTCTCTCAAAATATTTCGAAACTAGTTCGAAGTTATTTCCGGGGGAAATGATATTCGGGGGAGATTTGCGATGAGAGTATTCAAATCCTGGGAAAAAATAAAATCCGAGGGAGATAAGGAATTGGCGATAAGGCTGAATAATGTAAGGATACTCAATTAAAGAAAAAGCCATACATGGACGAAGACGCCCAACTAACAATTTAACTTGTTTAAGTGTTAATACAAGCTATTTTCTGACTTGTATAGAAACTTAAACAGACTTTATGCAAATCATTTTGGCTGACATTAAACAAGCTATTTGATTCCCTTAAAACCTGTCATTACAAGTGCTATACAATCAAATTGCTTCCGATCAACTGTGTAATAAGGCCTTAAAAAGGCAAAATATTGCTCTAATAAACAAGTTATTATACGAAAGCAAATGGCTTGTATAATAAAGCCTTTAAAAGGCCATATATAGACTTTGCATTAAGGCCTTATAAAAGCCACTCAATGCAGTTGTAGTGAAAAAAAATTGTTTGCTTTCAATTATTTAATATTTATTAATTTTATTGTATCGGTTTATTTTATCCACAGGAGGGGGCTTAAACTGCGTTTTTCTTTGTTCTGAAATGTGAAGAATTTTGTTTTATCTGAAAAAATGTTACTAACTTACATGACTTTTCCAAGGTTTGAACTCACGTCCTTCCGATTACCGATCCAGCGCGCTACCTACTAGGCCATCTCTAATTCTGAAGAGTCATGTACAAATTTTAATGAGTTGATACACTTGACGCATACTTCACAGCCTGTACAATTTTACCATCAAGAAATGAGTAGTAAAGGTTATGTGTTGATTTTATAAAAAAAAACCTAATTCGTTTTTCTTTAATCTTGGTATGCACTTTTTTTGTTTTAAGTGTGAATCAATTGATTCTTGAAGTATTTGAAAACATACATACAATGTACAAGATCCTTCAAGTCTTTAACATTGTTCATACATTCTTATGACAAGAACTTTGAAAATAAATGAGTAAATGATTTTAAAATATCACACGTTATATTTCCATTTCTATTGAACCAAAATTTTGATTATAAATTTTCTGACCGTTTGAAAGAAAAACTTAAACCCTTACAATCGTTCATCTCGTCTTTATGTTTTGGGTAAGCATTTATTTGTTTACATAAAATTAGCTTTAGAAACAACTTGAATTATAAAAGCAAGTACCTGCGATTCATTCATGCTTAAATTTAACATCTGTCACAAGCAAAACGAATTAGTTCGCGAAAGAAAGCAATAATTTGTTAAAGTTTACTACTAACATTTTATAAAAACTATATACTTCCTGACAGAGGGACACAGCTGTCACATCCAAAACGAAATAGCTCACGAAAAAAGGCAATCATTTGAATAAATGTGCTACACACATTTTATAAAAACCATATATTTCCTTACAGAGGGCACCATCTATGCATCTGTCAGAAGCAAAACGAAATAGCTCATGAAAGAAGGCAGTCATTTCTAAAAGTTTGTTATTACTATTTTATAAAAAGTATTTTTTTTTCTTACAGAGGACAACATTTGTCAATCTGTCAGAAGCAAATCGAAATAGCTAACGAAAGAAGGCAATCATTTCTAAAAGTTTGTTACCAACATTTTATAAAAACTTTATATTTCCTTACAGAGGGCAACATCTGTCACAAGCAAAACAAAATAATTCAAGAAAAAAAGACACATTTTAATAGGTTTGCTTTAAACATTTTATTTTATCTTTCAAAATAAATTATATACAAATCAGAATAACTAAACAAAACATAGTAGTTGTTAATGATTTAATACCGAATTCCTTACAACGACATCATAACGATTTTTTGGTTGGAAGATATTTGCAAGAAAATCAATTTTTTTTTTGGGATTGTGCGTGTGCCATTTTACAGTAGATTTGAGGCAAAAAATAAACAAAATTATGTACATACAAACAAACTCATAACAAATATTCAAATGTGCATTAATTTTTCTTGCGTAGTTCTGCTAGATTAAAAACAAATATATTTACGAGAAAAGTTTGCAAAGATAAACAAAAATAGTTGTGCAATTATTTAAGTTAAAAAAAAACAACACGAACTCATACAAGCAACACATCATTCGAGGAACACTTTGGCGAGCGCGCGCTTTATATCGTCAATCGACGTTCATTTAATATTTTGATGACTTCTTATTAATTATTCACTATTTTTTGATAAATACGTCTTTTAATAATTATTTGTTTTTAATCTATTGATATAAATGACGAACACTTTCGAATATTTGTTAAGCCCGCTGCAGAATACTTTCAACTAAAGAGAAATGTCAAATCTTGATGCTGGGTCGGGTGTTACAAGTTTATTTAAGCAAGCCGTACACAAAATGTTTTTATTTACTTTCAGTAAAACAACTTGGACAGGCCTTAAACAGGCCTTTTCATACTAAAGTATACAAGTCTTGTATACAACTTGCCAATCTCAATTTAAAAGTCATTAAACAGGCAATTATCAAAAATTAAATTGAAAAACGGTTGGCTTGAATAATAAAGCCTAATATTAGTTCTATGCGATCTATAGTTTACCAAATTCGAAAAATCGGACCTTATACAAGTTAAATTGTTAGTTGGGCGACAGTAAAAACAGTAAATAAATCTGTCGATTTATTTATTACCAATTGTTATAAATACAAATTATCTGATTTTTATTCCTACGTGAAATCGATTTGGAAAACACGCCACCGCGGTGAAGGAGGGAGGATATATTTATGTATGCAAACAAAAATAAGAAAATAAAACCGAAAATTAAATACTCTATACTCAATTCAAATTGGAAGCAGTCAAGGACAACCCTTACACACTTCATTTTGTTGGTTCTGGACACCATTTGAATTAAGGAGTTTTGTTGCAACGATTTGGTTGCAACAGAAACCAAGCTCATAACCCCAAAGCAAACGATTATTGGTTTGTGTAATTGGAGGTTACAAAATCCTTCAAAGAGAAACTTTATTTACAATATTTTCATACATGATTAATTTATGCATATTTGATACTTACATTGGTCTCTTAAAGTTAGATTTATAATATTGAATTTACTTAATTTTAGTTAGACTATTTGAGAATTTAAAAAGGGTTCTACTTTGCACGTGTTGAGCGCTTAAAAATCAAAGAAAGTAAAAGAAAAAGAGTTAAGTTGGCTGCGAACATAATTATGAGCCTTTAGCCGTAAGGGAGGTACATACTCATGTAATATAATCTTTACAACAACCCGATTACACTTGGGCTGCGAGTGCAGGGTTGTCAACACTCCCCCTTGGTAGTTCCGACCGTGGACTTAAATCTTCTTCAGCTTTGATGTCAAGAATTGCCAATTTTACTGCTGGTCTCTCATATATTCCATTCTGTGTTTGCACGACGGCACTTCGAACCTGGCCATCATTAGACATCCTCGTTTGGATCACACGCCCTTTGGGCCAGCAGTTTCTTGGGCCCAGTGGGTCCACTATTAGGACGATATCACCCTTTTCAATGGGCTTCGCTGACGTAAACCACTTGGTTCGGCGGGTAATTGTCGGAAGATACTCCCTTACCCAGCGCTGCCAGAAGCGTTCCGCATACTGCTGCGATGTTAGCCAATTTCTTTTTAGTAGTTTTGTGTTACTGTCGAATACTGTGGGTGGTTTGCTGCCATTCGATGACCCCAAAAGAAAGTGATTGGGGGTTAACGCCTCTTCATTTTCATCATTGATGGGAATATATGTTAACGGACGCGAATTTACTATGCTTTCTACCTCTATCAGCATACTCCTTAATAGCTCATCCGAAGGATTGCGAGTCGGCATTATGTCGTAGAGAGCGGTTTTTACCGACCTCACTAGCCTTTCCCAACTGCCCCCCATATGCGGTGACCCTGGTGGGATGAAAGTCCATTTGGTAGCAGTTGTTGTGAATGTTTCCATAATTTTTTCTGTGTCGACTTCTTTGAGTGCTTCTCTTAATTCTCGCTCGGCACCATGGAAGTTTGTTCCGTTGTCGCTGAAGATTTCGATAGGAACACCACGCCTTGCTATAAAGTTTCGTAGGGCCAAAATGCAGGAATCCGCTGATAATGAGTGCGCGATTTCGATGTGAACGGCCCTGGTAGTCAAACATGTCAGCAATACTCCCCATCGTTTTTCCCTTCTCCGGAGAATGCTTACGTTCATTGGCCCAAAGTAGTCGATTCCCACGAATGAAAATGGCCGACAAAATGGAGCTACTCGTGCTGGAGGAAGCTGAGCCATCATCGGAGGTTGCGGTTTAGCGGCTCTATTCTTGCACTCTTGGCACTTTTTTCTGACGTGCCTTAGAGCTGACCTCATATGAGCGATATGGAATTTCTGTCGGAGCTCGTTTATCACTGTTTCGTGGTTTCGGTGATTGAAACGTTCGTGGAGATCCATGATGACAAGGCCGGTGATAGGATGATCTCTTGGAAGGATTATGGGTTTCTTGAAGTCCTCGTTTACATCAGCAGAGGAAGGTATTCTGCTGCTTGCTCGAATGACTTTATTTGCGTCTAGAAAAGGACACAAATTATAAAGTATACTGCTTTTTTCAACTGACTGATTGGAGGCTAACTCTGCAAGTTCATCGAAGTATTCACTAGCCTGCGCTTCTCTGAATAATTCAGCTTCCGCAAATCTAAGTTCTTCTTGCTTCAGATACCCCTTCATCTGTTCGGGAAGAACACCTTCTTTTCTCTTCTTTCTCTTGGTGCTTGTATTGTGGATGAAGCGAAAAACGTAAGCTGCGGCTCTTATTAACCGTCTCCAACTTGAAGCATTACTGATCCGAAAATTGTCCTCTCGGAATGGATAATGTAGATTGACGAAACATGTCTTTAGTTCCTCTGTTGTCTCGTTTTCCGGAGATGTTTCACCAGGCCAAAGGCTTAAAGGAGACTTGAGAAACTCTGGACCCGTAAACCACCGACTGGATGCATCGAACTCGGGAACCTTTTGCCACTTTGTTCCCTCATCAGCAACATTCATCTTGGTGGAAATCCATCTCCATTCAGATATCTCGGTGAAATCCAATATTTCACTTACTCGAAAGGCCACAAAGGGTTTATATCTGCGATGATCTGACCGAATCCAACTCAGGACATTTTTAGAGTCCGACCAGAAAAAACGCTGAGAGATTTTGATTGTGTGCGACTCGGTTATGACTTTCGCGAATCTTACGCCAAGCACCGCTGCCTGAAGCTCAAGTTTTGGAATTGAGAGACTTTTTAATGGAGCTACTCTAGTCTTAGCGCCGATCAGGATACACTCGACTTTATCATCATAATCAACTCTCAAATATGCAACAGCAGCAAAACCATTTTCGCTTGCATCTACAAATAGGTGCAATTGGATGTCGGCACTTGGATGCGGATTGTTGACAATGTAACATCTCGGAATTCTGAGCTTTACTATGTTGGGTAGGTATTGAATCCATTTCAGCCATTTTGTATGCTCCACATCTTTGACCTCTTCGTCCCATCCGATGTTTGATCGCCATATGTCCTGTAGAAGTACTTTTACGTACATAAGGAAATGCGCCAACAGTCCTAACGGATCGAAAATTGTCATCAAAATCCTGAGAACCTCGCGTTTTGTCGGACGTCGTTGACCAGAAAGAATATCTGTTTGGCTCGCATTAGCATTTATCTTATAAGTGAAGCAATCGGACGCAGTGCACCACCACATGCCAAGAACTTTTTCGGTTCCCATCTCTACGTCGACAGCAAGATCCACTTGATCGGTATTCTTAGAATTCATGGCTTTAACGACTTCAGGTGAATTCGAGGTCCAGTTCCTGATGAAGAAACCACCTTGTAAATGGATAAATTGAATTTTTTTCGCCAGCTGTATAGCTTTCTCTGGTGAACTTGTACTGTCCATCAGGTCATCCACATACTGGTTGTTCTTAATTGATCGGACGGCTCTTGGGAACTTGGCGGCAAACTCATCGGCATTCTTGTTTATCACATATTGTGCGCTAGCGGAGGCAGATGTGGCTCCCATTATCATGACTTGCATGACGATCACCTCAGGTTCGACTTCATGGCTGCTACTCCACAGGAATCTTTGAAAATGTTGATCTTCTTCGCGTATTAGAATTTGGTGATACATTTCCATAATATCTGCGAAAATTGCAACCAAGTCCTCTCTAAACTTGAATAATACAGCTACCAGCGATACAAGTTGACCTGGACCTCTCAAAAGCATGGAGTTTAGCGATATACCGTGGACAGTTGCGGCTGCATCCCATACAATTCAGAGTTTACCGGGCTTGTTCGGGTTAAAAACGGGGAATATCGGAAGGTACCAGCAGCAGTCCTGTCGTTCGGCTACTTCTTGCGCTGAGAGCTTTCTAGCATACCCTTTGGTGATGAAATCTTTAATCTTGTCGTCGATGGCTTTAGCTAACTGTGGTTCTCTTTTCATTCTCCTATGAAGACACGTTAATCGCTTCTTTGCCATAGGGAGACTGGTTGGCATGTTGAAGTCATCGTACTTCCAAAGCAGCGCTGTTTCAAAGCGGCCATTCTTTCGAACGGTGTGGGCATCCAGGAGTTGCAGTGCTCGCTTGTCTTCAGTCGGCATTAAGACTTTGTCTGGATTTGACGTTCCGAAATTGTCCATACATATGAAGTCTTTCACCAGGCGCTGCAGTCCAGCATCGTCGCATTCGCAAACGTGAAAATTGTTATGTTGATATCGGTGTACACTTTCAGGCATCTGTTCAGATAACCGACCATGCACTATCCATCCTAAACGAGTCTTAGTGGCGACTGGTTCTTCAGAGCTCCCTTCCCTACATTTAAGAGGAAGTCCCAACTTGGTATGCTTCAGGCCAATCAACAAACGTGGAACCTCCTTGTCATAGGATTCGATAGGTAAGCCTTTGAGGTGTTCGTATTTATTTTGCAGATGATTGAAGTTTAGGGATTGACAAGGTAACGACAAGTTTTTCACCGTATGGACGTCGGACAATGAATAGATCTCCGTATTTGGTATCGTGTTTGAAATCCGCAGGGTGAGTACTTCTGATTCATTTTCGTATCTACGGGTATTTCCGGTCCATTTAAGACATAACGGCTGCGGCTTTCCCTTCAAGTTGAGTTGACTTGCAAGTTCCTCGTCCATTAAAGTCAAGGAAGAGCCATCATCCAAGAATGCGAACGTCTTAAGTTGAATTCCGTTCCCGTACAAGAGCACTGGCGCTATCCGGAACAAGGTGGAACTGCAATCGTTACGATGAATATCGCTATTGCTTTTCATATGGACCGAAATATTTCCTTTCAGTTCTTGATTTTCTTCCTTGACTGCTTTCTCATTCTTGCTTCTTTGATCATTATGCAGCAGGGGATGATGCCTGAAGGTGCAATTATCTTTTCCGCAAACCGATGCTGAAGGGCAACTTCGAATATTATGCTTTTTCAAACATCTTCCGCAAAGTTGGTGTTCACGTACTGCTGTCCACTTCGAAGTTCGATTGAGCTGCTGGAATTGGTTGCAAACAGCCACCGAACTACAACTCCCTTTGCAAATGCAGCATTTGTATTTCAAGTCATTGTTATTCGCGTCAACTTGGGAGTGAGCGTTAAGGAAACCAGCCTTTTGCTTAGTCTCACGATTTCGACCAAGACCTTTAGTCTCTACAGACTGCGCTAGGCTTTGTGGAATCATCACACCATTGGCAGCCTCAGCAAGTTGGTAGATCCATGCACTAAAGTGGGAGAGAGTGCAATCCGGCAACGTCATTTTATAAATGCCCCAATTGAGGAGGATAGTCGGCGGTAGCTTGTTCTCAAGTTGCATCAGGAGTGAAGGATTGTTCAGATGAGCCTGTAATCCTGTCGCTTGTATAGTGGCATACAAGTTCTGAACTTCCAATGCGAAATTCAAAATCGTCTCCAACTTCCCATCCCTGGGTGGAGGTGTCGTACTTAACCTTTGAAGAAGAGTTTGAATGATAAGATCTGGTCTTCCGTATAGCGTCTTTAGCCTTGCCATGACTTGATGAAAACAGTTTGGTTGCAACAGTAACCATTTGACCGCAGTCTTTGCCTTGCCTATTAAAGCTTTATTAAGCCTCATCACATTTTCTTCGTCTGTGAAACCACAAAGTTCGGTACTCCTTTCAAAGCTGGATATGAATAACGGCCATTGCTCAGGATTTCCATCGAAGCCTGGTAGGTCTTTGGACATCAAATGACGCGCAGCTATCTGGTTTCTATTTAAGCTCCGAATCTGTGGTTCACCTGCACCAGCATACGGAGGAAGAGACGGTATCGTTGCTTGAAGAGGTGTAGGTGATGCTTGAGGCAAGAACGGTTGCGGTTGTGGTATGTGTGATGCTTGAAGTGGGAAGCGTTGCGGTGGTGGCACGTTAAATGTTGAATTTGGGGCTATGGCTGGAGCATGTTGCATATCCATCGGCATCTTATTTGGCTTGCTTAAGTTTCCGGGCCATGATCTACCAAAATCACCATTAAGATTATTGGGTTGCAGTTTAGGCGCGAATAGATGTCCTTGACTTGAAACTAAACCTTTGTGATTCATCGTTGATTGCGGCAATGGCTTGTGTGAATTGTCTCCTAGCCATTTATTCACTTTCGTGATAGATAATATTTCATCATCAGTAACAGATGAGCCATCTTCCATTGGCACCTTGCTCAAGATTTGGTACTTCTTCTCCAGGTATTCGTTGTCCCTTTTCTCCTTCATCTCCCGTTCTTCGCTCAACAACTGCAACTCCATTTGAATCTTTCTCTCAAAGACAGTTCTAGACCCTCTAGAGCTGATGGAGAAATTTGACGATAATCGGTGCTGATTTGAAAGGACAATGGGATTTTCATACGATAAAATCTTGGTCGAATGTACGGCAGGTCGAACCGCAGCCTCAGCAGCATTAATGATGCGTGGCGCAGCAGATGAATGGATATGTAAACCAGTGGGAGCAGTACCGTAGGTATCAGCACCAGCATACGTTGTACGAGTGGCAGCGACGGCAGAAGAAGAAAGTTCTCTTAACCCAGGATACGAGTTGACGATGCTTGAAGTAGAAGTAGCAGTAACAGTAGCAGTAGCAGTAACATCTCTAGCGAAGGCGGCATGCGATGAGGCGTTCACGTGGCATTCTAAATCAAGAAACGTTTTGGCATATGATGCAGGATGCTTCACAGGAATTCGTTTTGGAATGGCACCTTTACTTAACATATAGGCAGGATCGGTTACAATGCTCGATAAGTGACCGAAGTCTGCAGCGGTGGTTTTTACAGAGGTTGGTGGCGCATTCCAAAATGTGTTCTCACGTCCGGGTTCCATATGCAAATTGGCTTCGATTCGATCTGATTCGGAAACCCCATCATGATGGGATGCTACTTTGGAAAATGTGCTATTTAAACAAGTTTTCATTGGATGTAAATCTTTATTATTTTTATTATACATAATGGCATGCGAGCTTGTGTATAAGGCAGCAAGTGGGGCAGTATAATAGGCAGTATGGGGGGCAGTATTGCTAACAGAGGGGATAGCAAATGATTCGACACACGGAGCTTGTTTTGGTGCAGTATAAATGGCACCAATTGTCGTTGAACTTAACGACGGATGCTGCACAGCACAGAACGTTGCACTAGACTCAATTGTTGGAGCCAGATTCGCTGTGTATGGTGCTGCATATGTCGCAGTATTTAGTGCGGTATTTGGGACTGAATATTGCCGAGTAAATGGTAGCACATCTATTGCACTATTACTATGTTGTATTGAGATGCTCGGAGCAGTACATAATGCGGCGGTTGTGGCCGGCATTGTATATGACATAGTGCTCAACGTTGCACCCCCAGTATATAACGCAGAATTGACAGAACCTATGGCAGCATTTGGTACATTGTTTGCGGCAGTACTCACATCATTTGGCACAGTATTTATCGCGGTATGTGGCGCAATGGCTGCAGCAGCATCTTGAGCTGCTATCGTAGTAGCAGTATGACTGGCAGATGCGGAAACTACTTCTACAACACTAGATACAGGGACATTCTTACCTGCCATCATCGCACATGTGGTGCTACAAACCCAGTTTTCGTGTTGGATGAAACTGTTAACTCCCACGCAGTTGTAATGGTGCCAGGCTTCGCAAACATCGCACTGGACCATGTCATCAGCGGAATCGGGTCCATCGCAGGTTGCACAATTGTATTCCTCCGCCAATGGAGGCGATCGTGGCGTCTTCTGAGATCTTGAAAAGGCACTTTTTGGGTCTTTCCTTGGTGGCATCTTCACTCGGTAGCAGGTAGGTAATAATCCGAAAAGGATGATCCAATATAATCCACAATGATTTTGTAAATTGTTGCAACGATTTGGTTGCAACAGAAACCAAGCTCATAACCCCAAAGCAAACGATTATTGGTTTGTGTAATTGGAGGTTACAAAATCCTTCAAAGAGAAACTTTATTTACAATATTTTCATACATGATTAATTTATGCATATTTGATACTTACATTGGTCTCTTAAAGTTAGATTTATAATATTGAATTTACTTAATTTTAGTTAGACTATTTGAGAATTTAAAAAGGGTTCTACTTTGCACGTGTTGAGCGCTTAAAAATCAAAGAAAGTAAAAGAAAAAGAGTTAAGTTGGCTGCGAACATAATTATGAGCCTTTAGCCGTAAGGGAGGTACATACTCATGTAATATAATCTTTACAACAACCCGATTACACTTGGGCTGCGAGTGCAGGGTTGTCAACAAGTTTGACATAATGAATTATTAAAATGATTTCTTCTTGAATAAAAAAAAGAAATTTCAGTACAAAATCCCGACAATTTGAAAATCGGGACATGTACCAGGACAAGCTTCAAATAAATGGATTGTTCTGCCAAAATCAAGATGTTTCGCAGGCCACAACTCATATTAAGATTCACGTTTTCAAAGTGAAAGAAATACATTAAAAACACCTAAAATGAATATTAAAGGAGATTCCAAATTCAGTTTTTGACGAATGCTTCATTATTATACCGAAAATAAAAAACACTTTCATAGTTATTTCAAAAACAAAGTGTTCGGTTTCTTTTTCACCACACATTAGCGCAGCCCCAACGCTACAGGTTTTATTGGAAAACTCTCTTGGATACTGTGACAGCTATACGTTGTATGCAGCTTATTTGCATTGCATTTGGCAGCAACATTATTGACCATTCTAGCACACCATCAACATCTTCTGCAGCGATTGCCATAATGTTTCGTGGGTTAGTAAGGAGAGAGGGCAAATAGTGGATAGATACTACTTTATATATCCGTTAAAACCTCATTCTATGCGGATATGCACATGAATATCCTACATTGAAGCGACACCCTCTTTTGGTTGTTCCTTCTAGCAATCCAATGCAGCAAGTATAGCAATGGAGTGAGAAATTAGTTGCCAGAAGCTCATTCCAGAAATCCTTATTTAAGTATATCGCCAACACCATGCGATATGCAAAACATAGCAGAACAAAAAGGTCCCAGGACCTTACACCTTATAGCTACTTTCTTTCCTATTCATCGTTCTTTTCCTTCCTATAGCTATACACATTCGCATATCTTTGGTCCTGCTTTTTTCGAACTTATCGTTTTTTGTTGTTTATTTTTATTTTTTTTTTTTTTTTCATGAAAGTCCTTTGGCGGGACATATTAAAAATCTTCTTCGGCTTTTCAATTTATTTTTTATAGATGGACATTGTAAACGTGATATTGGCAGTGATGGTAGTGGGGAAAGAGGGTTGATACCAGAAACAGTATTCCCTTTGTCTATAAGTACTTACACGTCCTTTTCTTATGCAATGTGTTCAATTTACCATGGTACTTGCCGTTTTTCTCTGAAACTATTGTTTGAACGTGCTTAACATAACACATCAATGGCCAAGAGAGAAAGCAAAAATGGCCTCTAGCTAGCACAACCTTTATTAGAGTACAATATACATTTAGACCTTTGGGGAATTTTGTGCGATTTATGTGTGGAGTCCGTGATTTTATTTTAAAAGTAATTAAAAACTTTGGTACCTATAGGTTTAATACTAAGCTGAAACTGGAAAAAAATATTTTTAAATTTAATTCGCTCAAAGCATAAGGTAAGGTTTACAAGAGTTTTTTTTTCATCCGATTTGTTATCCATACCTACATAAGTTTCACCTGAATTTAATATTAATTTTGTGTAAATAGAGTGCTGGTCATATGAGTTTAAAATTGGACATTAAAAGGATGTTTAAATTCTTCGTACATCCCCTGGTTTGTATTCCTGTTAGTCATTCAGCAGGATGCACTAAACCACTATTAAATTGTAGAGTTATCGAAAACAGGAAACTTTCAAAACGTTTTCAGGCTTTTTTTCACCTTATAGACTTTTCCAATAACCTCTCGATGCCAAACTTTTATGAAAAATTGAGTAAGTGAAAGACAGGAAAAGATGACAATTAACTGTTGAGATGCCTCAATAGACGGACTTAAGATACAGAATTTGAAAAAAATTGGTCACTGTTGTATTTGTATCGATATTTTCATAGAGAAGAAGTTATACTATTTATTTTTCTACCCGAAATACTTATTTTGCTCCAATTCAAAATAAATAACAATCAAATTTCACAACCATCCAAACAATCAAATTGAATGACTCTCCAAAAATAAAATTCTGTGCAAGGATCAGAAAGTACTTCAGCTTTAAAGAACCTATACCAGAACTGAACTATTTTATGGATCTCTATAGTGAATTAAAAGTGAAGAACTCTAACATACATACTCGAAAAGCACATATTCTACACATTCACTATGTTTGTTCGTATTTTTCTTGATTTAAGTCATTGTTCCCTACATATATTGTGCAAAGGGATAGTGTTTTCTTCTTTTATGTTGGTTTTCTAACGGGCAATGCAAGCAGAACGATTCTATTTTCCTGTTTGTTTCCGAAACAATGAAAACCATGTCAATCTTCTATGCCGGAATCTTTTCACTTTTTCCATTTTGTGCTTTTTTGTTTTTTTTTTTTTAATTTTTTTTTTGTACCTAAGTAAACAAAAAACAAAATTTTCTTGTGGACATGTTTTTGCGTGTGTTGATAAAAGATGTGTGTTTGTGTTGAATAAAGGAAGTTAATTGGGAACAAAAATGACATCGGTCAGAACTTAGGACATTTATGAGAAAATGCGGAACATGACAGTGACATTAAGTGAAAAAGGAATTAAATGCAATATGCATTTGCGTGACTATTTATGAAAAGAAAACAAATTTGAACTTAGTGTAAGGTTTTTAAACTTTTTTATAGATACAAAATTAAAAGAGATAGATAGGTACGCCAAAGGTCCTTTAAACTTTAAGGCTCTTTAAGTCCACGCAGCAGAAAACAATCGAAAATAAATAAATGGTTGCTTGGGAGGTACCATCAAGGAGGCTGGGCCAGAATGAAGGCAGAGGCTTTAATTTGGCTCAAAATAACCACGGATCTTACTTTCTAAACGTCCCGAAATTAATCTTCAAAATTTTCAATGATGAGTTTCAATATAAGCATATTAGGGCCTTTCTGGTGGTAGACAATTTTTGTAAACTTCCCATAAATGAGGTGCCAAAAATAACGCGTGACCTTGAACAATGGTATTAAATTTTTGATGGTATTAAATTTTTGCAAATTTCCAATAAATGAGGTGCCAAAAATTGCTAAATTGGTCGTGGACAAAAACTTTTTAGTAAATTTTCAAAGTCTTTCTTAATATAATAGGACCACTATTATTAGCACCTCATTTTATGATTATTCTTACTTCTTCATTGTGTGTACGGAGAATTTAAAATAGATGATGAATTTAGTAGACATTTCTTTCTTATTAACTTCTCACTTTCTTGACGAAGCCCTCAATTCGATCATCAAAAATTTCAAGCTCTTTGGAAAAATACCTGATCTTTGACCTTAACATTTTCACTTGCGATATAAAGGTACTACGTACATATGTACATAATGTGGCAAGCTATGCATTCGTAAAAAATTGAGCTCGAGATTTTGATCAAACTTGTTATTACTATGATAGAGAAGACGAAAAAAGTTGGTCTCACAATTCTGTCTGTGTGTTGAGCTACAGCCTAAACGGCTAGATCGATTTTCTTCAAACTTAGTGCATAGCGTTTATTGGTCATTCGCCTTACACGTTTTTTCATTTTTTTTAAACCATATATAACGGTACCTGCCATTCCACATTCTATAACCTTTCTTAAGAAAATTTAATAAATAACTTTCAATAAAGGTTACCTTTGGGTGGGAAACCATTTTTCAAAAAATGTTTATTAATAATACCACCCAAAGAACCATTTTATTTGCGATTATAGGTACTATAAGGCAAGTTTTGGATTCGTGCAAAAAAAAATTTTTGAGATAACAATCAAACATGATATTACGATGATAGAGAACACCAAAAATTGGGTGGAAAAATTCTGTCTGTCTGTCTGTCTGTTCGTCTACAGCCTAAACGGCTCGATCGATTTTCTTCAAACTTGGTACTTAGTGGTTTTTGGTGATTCTGCCGACACGTTTTTTTCATTTTTTTTTTAGAACCAAAAATAACGGTATTTGTCATACATTTTTTTTTGGCAAATTTACATAATCGTATTTTTCTCAAAAACGGCTCGACAACTTTTCTTAAAAAAAATTCAATAAATTTATTTTAGTAAAGGCTTTCTTTGGGTGGAAAACCATTTTTCAAAAATGGTTATTAATGGTACCTGCCAAGGAACCATTTTTTTAATTTTTGATTTTCTTCAAAATGGTATGACCGATTTCAATTATTTTTTTTATACAGAAGCTTCCAAAAAATGTTAATAGTTTTGTGTACCAACATTTTTGAAAAAATATTTTTTGGATTTTTAAAAAATATTTCAAAATTTTTTTTGGAAAATCAAATATTTCTAAAACGGCATCATAGATTTTTTTGAAACTCGATATTTAAGACTTTTTTAGTACTTTCTAAAATATTTTTAGAAAAAATTTTACATTTATGAAAAAAATAACGGTACCTTCCATACAAAAGTGAAAAAACCGCAAAGGAAAATATTTTTTTGCTTGAAAATGACTCCTACGATTTTGATTAAACTTTTTTCATATACTAAAATTAGTACGATCTACCATCAAAAATTATAAAATTTTACACATAGCAACTATTAGTAGTACCTGTCATAGAACGTTTTTTTTTTATTTTGAGTTTTCTCGTTATCAGCTCAACGGATTTAAATGAATTTTTTTATACACAAATTTCAGATAAGATTAAATAATATTGCATATCGAAATTTTCAAAAAAAAAATTTTTGGATTTTTAAAAAAAGTTTCAAATTTTTTTTTTTTGAAAATTCGATATCTCAAAAACGGGTTGACAATTTTTTTTCAAATTTTGTTTTTATATACACATAAATATATAGTTTAAATCTGCATACCAAAATTTGTTCTTAAAAATGTTTTAAGAATTTTATATATAAAAAATTAATTTAAAAAAAACCCGCTCCAACGATTTTAAAATTTTTTTTCCCATACAATCATATTCCATCATGAATTAAGATGGCATACTTTTTTTTTCACCTCAAACTGTCAAAAGAGTTGTTTTAGCTAATTTAAGTGCCGTATTTCATGCTTCTCTACATTTTTCTCTCATAATTTCCATGTTTGTATATACAATTTTCTTAAACTCGCATTGTCTTGAACATAAGAGCAAGTACGTGAGACCCAGTCGTGCATTTTATTTTTTTTATTTTTAAAACGGTACCTATGACTGATTGCACTAACTTTTTGTATACAGAAGCTTCCTAAAGATACTGATACTAGATATTGGGTGAAATGCGAAACGGTTTATCTCAGTCTCATATCTCATTTTTTAGAGCAATTGCTAGCTTTCATATGCAAAATGAACTTGAGATAAATCTTTCAGAAAAGAGATCTCTCTCAATTTAGAGATCTTTCTCATTTGAGATATTTCCGTATGCAAAAAAAAAAGCCAAATCCCATTTAAATGAGAAAAAGCTATCAAAATGTTGAGACTGGAAATTAGTTGTCTCGGCAAGTACGATGTTCCTTGATCTGTTTCTACAGCCTAAACCACTGAAGCGATTTTCTTCAAATTTTCGAATTAAAGTTTCTTGGCAATTCTCTAGAGAAAAAATTGATTCTCATTAGCTTCAAAAATAATGGTACTTGCCATACAACTGTTAGATAAAAGTTTATTCATCTCAAAAACGGCTCCAACGATTTTGATAAAAAAGTCAGAGAATTACTGTAAAAAAGTTGTAGGTACCTTTTTGATAATATTTTTTTTTTACAAGAAACTGTTATTTACGGTACCTGCCTGCCATATAAGGTTTTTATTTTCGATTTTTTCATCAACGGCCCAAGTTCTTTTTTTTGAAAATTCAATATTTCAAAAACGAGTTGGTGAATTGTTTTTAAATTATACTTTTACATGTAAATTAATAAATACTCAAAACTGCCATACGAGTTTTTTTTAAACGTTGAGTAGATTTTATATAAAAAAAAATGCTTTTTTGTTGGCATATATTCAATTTTCCTCTTATAATCAAATGATTCTTTTTTTTTAGCTCTAAATTTTACAATTAAAAAAACGATTTTAATGTTTGTCTTTATAATTTCCCATAGTTTTAGATTAATTTTTTGGTTGCCGGTCTGTTCTCTTATTTTTAGCTTGATTTTAATTTTAGTTATTTGCTTTGAAATTTGTGGTATTTCTATAGTTTTTTTCAAACTTTTTTTCATATTACAATTTTGAAATAAGAACAATTTTTGTCCATACAAAGCTTACAAATAAGCTATTCCTTCCCTTTTTTTGAAGGAGCTATCAATTTCACTGCTTTCACTTGATGAAGACATTTTTTCCACTGAATGTTTTTTTTTGTATTTGAGTTTGAGATAGATAATATGAGACACGTTTCTTGCATACCAAATTAAGATTTGTCTCATTGTAAATGCTTAATCTCATTATCTATAGCTCATTCCTAGAGCTCAGTCTCATGAGACTGAGTTAGTTCTTTACGCATTCCACCCATTGTGTGCCAATATTAAAAAAATTAAAATATTTTTTGGATTTTTAAAAAATGTTATGATTTTCTTCTTTGAAAATATTTCGAAAACGACACTTTCTATCTTTAAAATATTTTTAGAATAGTAAAAAACATAATTCAATGCAGAAATAACTGTACCACCCAAACAAAAGTTAAAAAACCGTTAAGGAAAATATCTGTGGTGTTCGGGAGAAACATGATAACTGCATTTTTAAATTTGCCTCCTTACATCCACTTCAAAACGAGGTAGAGCCTAAACGCGTTTACCGATTTTCTTCAAATTTAGAACATTTATGGAAATGGTCTTTAAAATATTGTGTTTGAAATTTGAAAAATATCAGTTCACCCGTTTAGATTCTAGCTCGATGTAAAGCGGGTGCAAAGAGGAAAATTTTAAAATGGAGTTATCATGTTTCTCCCAAACACCACAGATATGCTTTCTCAAAAATGGCACCTTCGATTTTGACTAAACTTTTTCTGTAGGTATGCTAAAATTAATACGATCTGCTGCTAAAAGTTATAAAATTTACACTTAGCAACTATTAATAGCACCTTTCATAGAATGTTTTGTGTTATTTTGAATTTTCTCACTATCGGCTGAACGGATTTCAAATAAGTTCAAATAATATTGCATACCAACATTTTCAAAAAAGAAACTTTGAATTTAAAAAAAAAGTTTCAAATTATTTTTTTTTTGAAAATTTGATATCTCTAAAACTTAACGGGTTGACAATTTTTTTAAAATTTATATTTGTTAATATTAATATAATATAAGGGTTAAATTATGGATATTCATGAATAAATTCATTTTTTCGGGCTTATTCGGGAAAAGTACTTTTTGTTTTTTCTTAATTTCTCAAAAACTAAGAGAGATTTTTACATTTGGTTTTCGGTGTTGGACTAAGAAATAATGAGGGCATGGAATATTGAACACAAAAAATGCCCTTAATTACGTAAAATTTTGAAAAATATCGACTTAAGCAAAAAAATTGCTATTTTTTTTCTAAATTTTGACTTTGAAATTTAATTTCTCAAAACCTGTTCGCTTAAACAACTTGATTTAAAAATCAAATACAAGAGTGGAGTATTAGCTCTCAAAAAAATTATAGCACATTATTAAATGTGTTTCCCTTGATTTTAAATGTTTTTTTTTGTATTTGAAGTCAATGTTTCAGAAACTGCCCCTCCCTGCCTCAGGGAGGGGAGATACAACTTTCCCCTATACAATTTTTTTCTTAGAATAACCCAAAGAACCACCCCCTGAAATATTTTAGGGGGTGGTTCTTGGGGTTATTCTAAGAAAAACAAATTGTAAAGGGGGATAATTGTATCTCCCCTCCCTGTGGCAAGGGGGGGGCAGTTTCTGAAACATTGACTTGAAATGCAAAGAAAAAACATTACAAATATACAAAAACACATCTTATAATGTTCTACAGTGTTTTTGAAAGCCAATACTCCATTCTTGCATTTTTGGTTTTTAAATCAAGTTGTTTAAGCGAATAGTTTTTGAGAAATAAAATTTCAAAGTCAAAATAAAAAAAAAAAATGATTTTTTTTTTCTTAAGTTGATATTTTTAAAAATTTTGCGTTATTAAGTGCTTTTTTGTGTTCAATATTCAGTGAACTCATTATTTCTTAGTCCATTACCGAAAACCAAATGTAAAAATTTTTCTTAGTTTTTGAGAAATTAAGGTAAAAATAAGGTACTTTTACCAAAAAAGCCCGAAAAAGGGTTAAATTATGGATACTTCATGAATAAATTCATGTTTTGGGCTTTTTTGGTAAAAGTACCTACCTTTTGTTTTTTCTTATTTTCTCAAAAACTAAGAAAAATTTTTACATTTGGTTTTCGGAAATGGACTTAAAAATAATGGAAGCATTGAATATTGAACACAAGAAAAGCACTTAATTACGTACAATTTTGAAAAATATCGACTTAAGACAAAAAATCACAATTTTTTTTTTTAGTTTTGACTTTGAAATTTAATTTCTCAAAAACTATTCGCTTAAACAACTTGATTTAAGAACCAAATACAATAATGGAGTATTAGCTTTCAAAAAACACTAAAGCTAATTATAAGATGTGTTTTAGTTGATTTTTAATGTTTTTTTTTGCATTTAAAGTCAATGTTTCAGAGACTGCCCCCCCCCCTGCCTCAGGGAGAGAAGATACAGCTTTCCCCTTTACAATTTTGTTCTTAGAATAACCAATAAAAATAACAAGAACCACACCCAAAAATACTTCCACTCAGGTCCGGGACACCCTGTATAATGTTTCCTTAAAAATGATTTAAGAATTTGAAATATGATACATGTTAAATAAATTCTTTAGAAAACTGCCCCAACGATTTTAGTTTTTTTTTTATGCAGCCATATTCAAGCAAGAATTCAAATGAAATTCTTTTTTTTTCACCTCAAGCTATCAAAAGAGCTGTTTAAGCTAGTTTTAATATCGTATTTTATGCTTTTAAACATTTTTCTCCCATAGTTTTCAATCAGTCATTTTCAGGTGCTAACTGCTAATCCGTTAAGAAAATTGAAAATGCAGTTCATCAAATAGTGGGTGTATAACTCAGTGTCATGCTAACTTCACTGTGAAGAAAAGGATCACACACAAATTTTGAAGCCCTAATGAAAGAAATTACACACTGTACTGCTTACTTCACTGCTGAAGTCCAAAGCATTATTTTTTCTCGAGATATTTGAGACTAATGAAATTTTACAACTTTTTTTTTTGTTATTTTAATGTGAAAATAGGTATATATTTTTTAATATGTTGATTACAATAATATGTATAATGTTATGCCACAGAAAAAATGTTTTTTTCCGAGGCACTATCTCTTGCGAGGAACTGAAAAATTATCCAAGAGTAGAGGTATCTGTTTTCTGTTAGCATGAAAAAGTAGTCTCAAATAAAAGTCGTTCAGACTCAGTAAAAAATTGCACGTTCCCTCCATTCCAGCCGACAACACGTATACAGAAATGGTTGAGAATTGTAAGTCATACGTCGTTGCCAAATCTATTTATTAGTAAAAATTATGTCAAAAATAAGTGAACTTTATTAGAAAGTTCATCTCACACAACTTGACAGACAGTTCCCATCACACAATTTGAAAGGTATTATCTACACATAATTTAATAATAATACCCAAGTAAATTAAGGGATTGGTTGTAAAATCAACACAAATTCTATCAAAGTTGACGTAGTAATGAAACTGATTTGTTTTGATGCGAGTGTGGAAGTAATATATGTATATTATGAAAATCACTTTCAACGCATAAATTTGACATTAACATTCTTTCCCATTCCAATTTCAATTTTGGAATGTGTTGATATTTTTTCAAATATAGTGTGGTATACTTCAAACAATACTATAAACTGCAGTTCATTTCTGTGAGCAATTTATAAAAAAAAAGAAAACAAATTGATTAAAATGCTCTCATAATATAAGTTTACTGGAATTTTTAAATTAATAAAAAAAAATCACACTTACAATATTAAACAAAAATATCAGAAACAATATTGCCATTCAAACGCATCCACCTGCATTCCAAAAACTACATTTTCTATTTAATTTTAAACCTCCATAATATTATACTTATACATTATGTATATAAAATATAAATTTGTTGCAATTTCCTTTTTGTCCTTGATACTGGCATAAATTCGTATAGTTTCAACAAAACATTTTCGCTCTTCATCCACAATCATGGAAACACTTTAAGCACCCAGTAACGATTTTTAATTGCACAACAATTGTAATAGCACTCCTTCTTCCCTTCAGCCTATATATATAGACATAATGCATAGATATTCTAGCAGCAAGCAGCAACGATGAGGTTTTAATCCTTCTGTCTTATAATTCATCAGTATTAAGAGCAAAATGGATTTCCACTAACTCTGTCCGCGTTAACCCAGTTTTAGTTGATGGTTATCTAGATTCATTTTTTTTTATTTCGTTTTTTTTTTTTGTTTTTTAATTTTGTTGTTGTATTTTTGTTTATTTTGTATTTTGCTATTTTCGCGAGAAGAAAATTATTTTACAACGATACGACGGCAACGTAAGCGTAAAATTAATGAAACCTATCAACTGGAGAATTAATGGTTCTTGTGATTTAATTAAAAATTTAATAAGGCATTCATCAAGGAAAAACGGAAACAAACACACAAATGCGGATGAACCGTCATAGGATCATGAATTCATGAACTACTGTGGCCGCCTTACTTTCTGGCCCACACAAATCTAATCAATTTTAAGTTTGGCTTTAATTGTGAAAAATTTGTGTCCTTTTCAGTGCCATCTAAAAAGGCATCTTGATTCTATACTTTATGGACGCTCAAATAGGTATGTACTGAGTGCCCACATCTTATATATTGAAGTCTTTATAATGACTACATAGCTATTGTTAACAAAAGCTAATAATGAACTTTTATTTATATATTAATATTCTATGGAAAACTCACATAAATATGTATCAAATAAAATGTAGGCATACCAAAATATTGAGAAAAAAAATTGTCAGTAAGGAAACCCATGTACCCATTACATAATACATTTTCAAGGTTTTTAAAAATTCTAAGTAATTGGTACAACTTCTCGTAGCCACTACATATTTTTGTGCAGGGAACTAAGTCCCTTGGAACTTGGTCACCTGAAGAACTTTGTTCTCATTAAATGGGAACTTAATCCTTTTTAACGGAGTGGACTTAGTTCCCATAAATGGTGGGAATCAAATTTCTCAAAAACTGAGTGGTTCTATTTCCTTAAATATGGAATAAATTCCCACTTCCAATCAAAAGATTTAAATAAAAGTCAAGTACCTACTCTTATTTTCCAATCTTACTAGAAAATAGAAATTATTTTTTTTCATGAAAAAAATTACTTAGTTGAACTTTATTCTCATTTAATGGGACTTAGTTCTTGGGGACTTACCTTTCTGCACCACATATTTTGTGGTCCATCCTCTTAACTTCATCGATTTATTGCCCTTTATTGAGTACTTACTTACTTACTTATTCGGCTCCCAATTCATGAAGGGTCTCTGTCTGAGATATTGCGGTCTTTCATCGGTTGCGGTCCCTCGCACGCTCCCTCCAGTCGTCGAGACCAAGCGCTATTGCGTCTGAAACCACCTTGTCCCTGTAGCAAAGGTTCGGTCTTCCTGGTCGTCTTGAACCTGGGGACTGGGATTCGAAGATTTTCTTGGCTGGAGGGTAGCGTTGTTGTCCATTCACTGGATGTGGCCTTGCCAGTGTAGTCGACGTGTTTTAGCTCTTTAGACAACATTAACATCTTTTATTTTTTTATTTATTTATTTATTTATTCATCAATGGATACATTATCTGTTGACTACAATTAATAATAATTTATCATTATACATCATTTAAAATATTAAAAGTAATACTCTTAAACATATCCCTATTCATTTGAAGGTCGACTTCACTATGAATTAAATTAAAAAGAGATAAATAACGAGTTATGGGTTCATTAAGTCCATAGTTCACCCTGTGACTAGGAATCAAAAAAAGAACGTCCCTATTTCTTAGATTTCTCTCAGGAACATAAAAAGAAATAAGAGCAAGTAAATCCGGTGATTTTATTCTACCATTGAGTATGTCCTTTATAAAAAAAAACTCCAAGGGTTTCTCTACGGCTTTTTAAAGATTTTAAATCTATCAATGCGCACCTAGAGCCATAACTGGGCAAACCGTCTGACCAGTTTAAATTCCTCAAAGCAAAGCGCGTGAATTTTCTTGGAATATTTTCGATCCTGTCTGAGGAATTTTGATAAAAAGGAGACCAAATTACACTACAGTATTCCAGTATGGGTAATATTAAAGATATGTAAATCGTTTTCAGAGTATAGCAATCTTTAAATACCCCCGTGTTGCGTTTTAAGAAACCTAGCAGCGAATTCGCTTTTGAAATTATAAA
This sequence comes from Dasysyrphus tricinctus, assembly GCA_963921185.1. Classification (NCBI taxonomy): domain Eukaryota; kingdom Metazoa; phylum Arthropoda; class Insecta; order Diptera; family Syrphidae; genus Dasysyrphus; species Dasysyrphus tricinctus. The sequence continues at coordinate 61,644,204 of OY992532.1, read as the reverse complement.
ATATATATGTTCTGAAAAAGACAACTTAGTGTCAAAAATTACACCAAGGTCCTTTATTACACTTACGGTTGAAAGACTTTCATTACCGAGACGGTAACTTAACAGCACTTTAGATGTTGAGCGAGAAGCTCTAAATATCTTACATTTAGAGATATTTAGCTCAAGATGATTATATTTACACCAATGAAAAAACGCATCTATATCTTTTTGAAAGTTGACACAATTTTCAATTGAAAAAATTTGAGAATATAGTTTCAAATCATCTGCGAACATCAAACAATTGGAAAATTGCAAACAGTCCGGAATATCATTGACAAAAAGATTGAAAAGGAGCCCAAATAACAATTTTAGCTCTTCAAATGCTTTAACAGCGTTTTTAGAGCAAATCTTAAAGCTCTTTGATTTCAAAAGAAGCTCCAGATGCGCTTCTAAAGCAAGTGTAAAGCATGCTTACAGCGAATTCATTGAGTTTGAGAGCTAATTTTTGCTCGAAGCCAGCTCTTTGTCAGTTGCTAGTATGGCTTTGAAGCTCTTTGTTCATGATTCAGATATCTTTAAAACAGCATTTTTTACAGCACTTTGTTTGTATTAGTTTAGATAATACAAATGATAAATTAAAATAATATAAGGGAGATGTATTTCATGTGTGTGATAGTAGCTATCGAAAAGGTCATGTGATGTCGTGGAAATTAATTAAATATTCGCAGAGAAAATGTCGTAGTGAGAAATAAAATTAATATTTGTGAGTGCCATGTAAGTGATTTTTTAGTGCGCGTTTAGTTTTATCACAATTGTACTGAAGGTACCTCGAAAAATAACAACGCGCCTTCGAAATTATTTATTTTACGCTGTGAAATATTTAAAAAAGTTTACCTAAGCAATGTAAAAAATTGATAAATAAATAAAATAAATCATGAAATTAAATATTTTTGTTTTCATTGCAATATTTGATTGTGTTTTTGTTGAAAGGAAAGATTTTGCATTCGTTTAATAAATAAAGAAAAATTATTCAATGATTTTTTTTTCCGTCGCCATAGTTTTTATTATGAACATAGTTTGTCTTCAACCGAGCTCTTCTAGAGCTAGTTTCCACAAAATGAGAGTTTTGCGTTCAGTACTTAAAAAGTAGGGTGTTCGGAAATTGAAAGTCATTGGCTAATTCTAATTTCTGAAAAAAATTCTTGTTTATTTAAATTCTATTCAACATTGAAGTGCATTATGATTTCTTAGCACGTAAGCAAGTACTTTTGCGACTCAGCCATAGATTTAATATTATTTAAAAAAATTTTTTAGTAAACTGTTAATTGATTTTAATAAAAAAAATGTGAATTTAGCATCTAATTTGATATTTGTGGTGCATACTCGGTATTCACCAGAAAGTGAAAGGAATACATTTATTTTCTAGTTTTGGTTTAATTTTACCCGTTGAAGTCATGGCTTATATATTTTATTGTGGAACACCCTAATATTGAGTAGTAGTATTTTATTTGAGAGAGGTTTAGTATTGAGCTCTATAGTCGATTTGCTGTAGCTCTATCGAGTCTTCACATTTCCCAATGCTCAGAGATAGATTTTATAATGCTCAGAGAGATTTCAAGCGCATGCGCTAGTGTTAACTTCACAAGAGTTTGCGTGAAAGTATTAGTAATTAAACTCTACAGTCGTTTTTTGTGTAGCTTTTGAAGTGCTATTTTTTGACATTTCTATAAAATCATGCGTTAGTATTTTGAACATGAAATTAAGCAGCTCTACAATGCTTCTTTATGTGCTGATATCAATAGTTAGCTCGTTTAAAAAACGTTGAACGTTATTAAAGAGCTATTTTTAAATCGTGAGTCGTTATAAAATTAATAGAGCTAAAAGTGTTCTGAAACTTCGATTATAGAACATAATTTTTAAATGAAATGTAGGGAGCTGTGCAATAATCTATTTAAGAGCTTAAGCTTTGGATTTCACTGCTTACAAGCTGCTAAAGAACAGTTTTGCTTCTATTAGCTCCAACGATGTTACTTGGGAGGGGTCCCAAATGACTTCCCTGAGGAAGTCCCGATAAAACTTCAATAAAAAAAGATTGATTGCCTTCGATTTTAACAATCTGTTTCCGATTTGACAAATAAGATTCCAACCATTTAAGAAACCAAACTTGAACCCCATCCTCTCCAACTTTCTTAAAAGAAGTCTATGATGGACTCTATCAAACGCTTTCACGAAATCCGTGTACAAAACATCGACCTGCATTTTTTTTTCCAAAGAAGATATACAAAAACTTGTAAACAGACACAAATTTGTAGTAGTGGAGCGACCACTACAAAATCCATGCTGTCTAGAAGATATAATTTCTTTCACCGCGAAACTAAGTCTATTGAACACCAACTTCTCAAAAAGTTTTGGAATCACGGAAAGTTTTGAGACGGGTCTATAGTTCTTAATTAAATGCTTGAGACCACTTTTATAAATAGGGCTAATGGATGATATTTTCCACTCTTCTAGAAAAACCCCAGAATGGAGCGAATTATTGAAAATAATTTTAAGTACTTTACGGAGCGAAACAGCACATTTAGATATCAAAAAGGGAGGAATCAAATCTACTCCAGCTTTTATATTTAAATCAAGAGAATTTAAGCCCTCAAATACTTCTTGATCTGATAGAGAAAACACATTGAAATCAACTTGAGAACTAATATCATTATACAGGTTTTCACTATTAGGTATAATGTCGATATTATAATTCGCTTGAAAAAACTTAGCAAAAAGATTGCATGTAGCTCCGGTACCATAGGAGGTCTCTCCATCAAGCTCCATAGAACTAGGAAATGCAGAATTCTTGCGTTTTGAATTTAAAAAAACCCAAAAAGATTTAGAGTTACATTTGATATCCCTTTCAACTGAACTTATATATTGTGAGTATAGAAATCTACTCAAAAAATCAAACTCCCGTCGCAGTTGCATAAAACGAACTCGATCTTCAGATTTGCCTGTTAATTTACATCTCTTTAAAGCCTTGTTTTTTATATTTTCTAAGTTCTTAAGTCTTTTATTGAACCAGGGAGATTTAAAAGAAGATCTCTTTCGAAGTACAGGAACGAACTTCTGAACACCCTCAAACAAAAGTGTTTTGAAGATGGTATACATTTGATTCAAGGATTTATCTGCAAATAGTTGCTCCCAATTTATAGTATTATAATAATTATTAAGCAAAATGAAGTCAGCCTTCTTATAATTAAATGTAAAACAGTTATTTGTACTAACAGGTTGAAAATTATAAAGTTCAAATACAACCATAATGGCTTTGTGATGAATTTGATTTCTTACTAATGGAAAGTCTGATTCAAAGACCATAAATTTAAAATCTTTAAGAATAAATACAAGATCGAGAAACCTATTTAAATTATTTTTTACATGATTAATTTGGATTAATCCTAACGAGGAAAAATTATCAACTAATTCAACTTCCACATCCCTAGAAACCTTAAAAGGTACAAGGATTTGCTCATCTTCCTGATAACGCCAATCATGTCGCCAAGATTAAAGTCACCAAAGATACACGGATATTGATTAGAAGATAAGCCCTCCAATAAATTACTAACATTTGAAACAAGTTGAACATATAATTCTAAGCTACTCTTAGGTCTAATATAATTAACAATAAAACAATATTCAGCTCTATTCGGATTATGTAACAAATGCTCTGAACTAACAAGAACGCATAATTGATCAAAATAACAAGAAGTGGTTTGAAAATTTAACTGTTTACTATTGAGTGAAGTACGAACTGCAATTATTACTCCCCCACCTCTTTTCATACCAATCTCTAGAGAACGATCCACTCGATAGACAACGTATGAAGAATCAAACAGCTCGGAAGAATAGATTTCATGGTGCAGCCAGGTTTCTGTTAATATTATTACGTCATAGTCGTGTGCACTTGAAGTGATAAAAAACTCATTTGTTTTTGTTCGCAAGCCACCAGCATTTTGATAATAAATTTTTAGCTGTGACGGATTCAAGGAAGACGATGGAGCACATGCTATGTTGTCGAAATTTGGTTCGCACCACTCGCGTTTTTTGATTTTGGACGTTGGATAAAGTTCTTAATCTGCACACCCAATGGCCACATAGAAGGATTAAATGCAAAACATCTTGGTATAGCTCGTGCAATTCACGATTAAATCTTCTCCTCCAATCACCCACTTCGCATATGGGACCAAATATCCGCCGAAGAATTTTTCTCTCGAAAGGACCCAGTATCAATTCCCCTTTTTTACTTATTATCATCCAGCACTCGGCACCCGTAGAGTAGAATTGGTAAAATTAGGAATTTTGAACCTACTTGTTCGGCGAAACCGAAGGAGCAGCGTTTCGCTAAGGTAATTCTTTGTTGGAAGGTATCGTTCGTGGAAAGGATGTTTATTCTAAGGTAGGTGAACTCCTTGACTACCTCGAAATTACTGCTAACAACAATGACGTTTTGTCCTAGGCGATGGACAGATGAGGCTTTGTTTGTTGATAGCATATACTTTGTTTTTTCCTCATTCACTTCCATCAGACCAACGCGTTTCGCCTGTTCATCAATAGCTGTGAATGCTTCAAGTACACCTCTCTTGGAGCGGCTGATGATGTCGATGTCGTCCGCATAGCCAAGCAGTTGAGAAGACCTGTTGAGGATAGTGTCTTCCATGTTAACACCACTCTTGCGCACTATCTGCTCCAGGACTAGGTTGAAGAAAGCACCTGACAGCGCATCTCCTTGTCTGAACCCTGTACACGTCTGGAATAGCTCAGATGAGCTGTTACCCATTTGCACGTTGCACCACGTATTTTGTAACGTCATGTGGCATAGCTGGATCAGTTTTTTCGGGATCTCAAGCTCACTTGTCGTCAAAAGAAGCTCTGGGCAATTTATGTTATCATATGCGGCTTTGAAGTCGATGAATAGATGGTAGGTCTCGACTTGAAAAATCTTTGGTTTTTTTCCCGGATTTGGCTCAATGTGAAGATTTGGTCTATCGTTGATCTGCCTAGCCTAAAACCACACTGGTAAGTTCCGATCATAGTATTGCAGAAAGGTTTTAGATGTTCCATAGTACGTTGGATCTTGAAGGCGACATTAAGCAGGGATCGCCTTTTTTGGAAAAATCGCATATGGAGCTATTTGACCAGTCGTCGGGCACTATTTCTTCCTCCCACACTTGGTTGATGAGTTGGTGCATGCACCTTACCAGGACATCTCCATACTTGAAGAGTTCCACAGGTAGGCCATCTGAGCCGGCGGATTTATTGTTCTTAAGCTTGTGGATCGCTTTCTTAACCTCTTCAGTACTGGGCGCTGCGACTGAATTTTCATTGAATGGTCTCATGCTTTTTTGTTCTCTTGTCTCTTCCTCTACATATTACCCATTAAGCAGCTGCTAGAAATGCTGCTTAAACACGTCTACAATTCCCTGTGCTTTGGTGACTAGGTTCCCTTTGCTGTTTTGAAGAGCTTGCTTGCAGGTCCTAACCAGATGCCAGTTGCTTGGCTGTTTTGTAGAACCGGTGGCGGGTGTTGGTGGCGGTGCTAGACTCTTCGAGATACTAGAGCTGAGAGGCTACGGATGCTCTTTTCCTTCTGCACAGGATTTTCTTCTCTTTCCTTCTCTTTTCACGGTACTCCTCTCTTGCTGCTCTTGTTTTCGTTGCAGCATTTGCATTCTTGCATTTTCCGTCTCCTGCTTCAATACCATTCATTCATCATCATACCACGTGTTCTTTTTTCTGGGTGGTTGATAGCCTTTGTTGGTCTCGTCTGTCTCATAAATGATGTCACGATACTGGTTCCACTGGTTGTTGACGCTTGTGGTTGGGTGTACGGCAGAGAGTTTCCCAGTCAATTGCTCACTGTAGTCTCTGGGTTTCTCAGATGTGCTAAGGCATGCAATGTTGAATTTCCATGTTTGCATCTCGGAAAGTTCGCACGTCCAAAATGTTCGATGCTGCCTCGCGCAAATTAGTACGTGGTCGATTTGGCTGGCGGTTCGACCATATGGAGATCGCCAGGTTACTATGTGTATCCTTCGCCTGGGGAACCTAGTGCTACTTATCACCGTATTACGAGCTGCAGCAAAGTCGATTAGTTGGAAGCCGTTATCTGTTGTCGTTTCGTGGAGGCTGTGCTTTCTTTACTTTACGAAGTCTCCGAGCACGACTTTGACACCGTACTGCGGACAGGCTCCGTAGACTCCGTCCAGGAGGTCGAAAGTATCCTTCTTGTTAGACTCCTCAGCTTCATCGGTATGGGCGTGTGAGCATATTAGGCTGATGTTTTAGCAGGTAGCTTTGACGCAGATCCAGGCGATCGCAAATCGGCTTAAAATCGATGACTTTCTATCTGAGTCGATTTCCTACGACGAATCCGCATCCTAGCATGTTCAGTCTTTGATGGCAGCTGTAATCAATGTCGCAATGTTTTCTTTTCGTTATTTCTGATCCTATCCATCGTATCTCTTGGATTGCGGTAATGTCTGCCTTGTACCGCAAGAGGACAGATTTTTTGAGTAGCACCTGGCGTATAGAGTATCCTTACATTCCAGTTACAGACTCGTAAGTCGTAGTCCATTTTCGTTCCGGGTCTGGTTGCCATTTGAGTGGGGTCGTTATCCGAAGCTTCTCGCGTCTATCTCATAACAATGGTTTTTTTTTTGTTCAGAGGTCGGGTCGTTAGCCCAACGCACCAACCTGCTATCTGTAGGGCCATGTTGCAATTCTTTCCTTGATTAACGTTTGCACTTACAAGCTTAGCAAGTCATGACATAAGGCCAATGCCAGTATCCGGCAGCTACTAACTAGGAAAAGACTCAGCTCGAGGCACCCGGTTCCTACAAAATCCAGCCACCAGTCTTATTGAGTACAACTTCCTAACTACATTGCTTCTTCTTGTATCATTACATATTTTACTGAAGCTTGTCCATAAATAGGTTTGTATTCCGTAGGAGCATATAGTTTGAATAATTATTTTTCATGAGTTCTAAATTTTTCTCTTAGTGTGAGGCTCCACGATTCTTGGGTTGTTATCTTTAAGAAAATAAAATAAAGAATCTTAATCAATCGAAAATGTGTAAATTCTATCACCTTAATTGTAGTTAAAACTATCAATTGATAGTTGATAAGTATTGAAATTTTTCAAACTTAATTTACTAAAAAAACTGCTCATTCACAACAATTTGCATCATTTTCAATTATCAGATCTTATATCAATTGCGTTGTTAACTATCGAATTTCAATATTCAGTTGTAAGGCACAATAAGGTTGATAGTTTAGTAGAAATGTAAAGTAATCTTTAGTAATAATAAAAGTAACCATTTTCAAAATACATAATTCAAATGCTAAATTTGGAAAAAACAACAAATCTCCTCCCTTATTATTATTGAAATTAATTGATAATAATTCTAAAATTTAAACGTAGTTACAAAGCTAATGTTCTATTTTAGTCTCAATAAAATAGGTATTTATCAATTTTAATAAATTCAAAAATTTAGAATAATTTCTTTCAATTCTAATTTTAGATCCTTTGTTGCTTTAAGGCACTTCTTTAAGTTTATTGATTAATAAAGCTGCTGTCCAACGCACGTTCCAGCTTTCCTTGGTCGATTTAATGATTCCAGGAAAGGAATTATCTTTTCCTATGAAAAAAGACAATATTCGTAATTAAGGTATTATTTGTATACTCCATACTTGTGAAATGAAATTATTTCTAGAAATAAACTTCCTTCTTGCTTTTCCTTGAAGTGTTTCTTTTTTGTAAGAAAAAAAAAATATATATAGAGAGACAACAGATTGATGAAGTGATTAATTCAAGTGGAATGTTTTACTTGACATCTGAGGAATTAGGGAATGTTTTTTTTTTTTTTTTATTTGGAGTTGAATGAGCTAAGTAATGTCTCAATTAAAACATTATCCATTCATTCATTGCCAGTTGCCACACAAGCTTACAAGACAACATTATAAGAAAATTAGAAACTTAGTTATGTGTACATACATATATAATAAAAAGTAATGTATAGCATGTATATTTATTTGTATTACATACATATACGTAAGTAAAAAGGTAGATATATTATATTTAAGTTGTCCTTATAGAAGGCTTTGTTATACTAGCATCCATGAAACTGCAAAATGTTTTCCGAAATTGGTTTCTGTTCCTTACGAAAATTTAAATTATAGTTTTTTTCTTACTAAAAAAGATTAAATACAAATTTGATATTCCTAATTTTAAACTTATTGAAACTTCAGTTCAGGGATTGAATTAACTTAAAACAAATTTCTTGAATAATTGCAACTTTCAACGCATAGGGTTTGTTTAGTGTTAATTTTCTTATACTTTTCAACAGCCCAGAGTGATAGGCTTTTAATTATTTACATTGAGAAACCACTAAAATTCTATGTAATATAATAATAAAAAAGAAAATTCAAGATTTTACTTCAAATTCTTCAAAAAAGTTGAAAACCATGTTCCAAGCTTTAAGTTTGCTTCTATCATTTTGATTTTTGTACGCGTCCACTTATAAAAGAGTGGTCGGTGAGGGCTTAAGACGTCCGACGGACGCCAAAAGTTATCAAATAGGTACCAGATGAACAGTACCAAGTCGCAATAATGGGCGCATTATATAAACGAAACACATGTATTAGAAGATGAAGAGTACAAATTTAAAAATATATTTATTAATTATGAATTAAAATGAACTCCAGCAGTTAAATCAAACATTTTTGGAAGAGGAAGTGGTGGGGGATTATGGGGATATCGTAAAAATCTCGAAGCGGTGGCTACGAAGTTCAAGAGATGGAAGTTTTGGAGGTAAAAATAAATGGTTCTGTGGTCCACATCTTCCCAATTTACCTGAATTGTTCTCACTGGATGAGGGATTATAATCGACTCTGCGAGTCCATGCAGAATCTAGGCACTATGGATGTTCTTCTTATTGGTGACTTCAATGCTAGGGTTGGTCTGTCGCAAAACAGCTTCGTTAGCGGAACAGCATCAACAATCATCAGCCCTACTCGCAGATCAAAAGACGAAACATGTGATGGAAAAGGTGCTAAAATATTGGATATTGCCGATACTCTGGATGCAAGGATGCTAAATGGGAGCTGCAAAGGTGACCAAAATGGCGAGTATACATTTATACGTGGAAAATCATGCTCAGTCATAGATTACTGTTTTGTGTCAGGAAAGTGGAATTCGATTGTGAGTGATTTTAGGATAGCAGAGCAGACTTTTTCAGACCACATGCCCTTGGAAGTGTCGTGCAAAATATCGGGTGATGGTATTATGTCCAATGCAAAACAGTTGGGACTGCTTCTCAAGTTGAAGTGGAGAGATAGTCAACTTACTTCTTATCAAAATAATCTAAACTTGGAACTTGCATTTCGTAGGCCAAAAAATCAGTTACAAATGAAGGACCTGACCCAAATTATCATTAAAGCTGTTCCAGTAAGTGCTAAAGCGAGAACTAGTAACGGTATTTTTAAACAGAGATGGTTTGACGAGGATTGTCAAAAAGCTAGAGAGAAATCGTTCTCATTCTTAAAGCTGTTGAGGAAATACAACACATCTTTTTTCAAAACGATGTATGCAGATGCCAATAAAAAATTTAAACAACTTTGTTATGAGAAAAGAAAATGTCTAGATCAAAGAAACATAAATATCCTGAATACATCTAGATCTTCGGCAGAGTTTTGGAAAGCCGCCAAATTAATCAACGGGAGAACGCAGCGCCAAATTTTAAAGATGAGATACTACACCATTTTCGATTGATGAAATTAAAAATGTGATTGAAACATCCAAAATTGGAAAGGCTCCGGGAGATGATCGTGTCCCAGTAGAGTTTTTTATAAATTGTTCAACGGAATTTTTGTACGTATTGATAGAGGAGTTCAATAGAATTTTCGAGAGTGCAGACGTCCCAGAAAGCTTTAAGAGATCAATAATATTCCCCCTACACAAAAAAGCCCCTATGATGTACCGGAAAATTATCGGGGCATCTCCTTTTTGAACTCGTCCGTGAAGCTTTTTAGCACTCTGATTTTTAAAAGGCTAACACACTGGATTGAGGAGAAGAAAATTCTTAATGAATTTCAGGCAGGATTTAGAAGAAACTATTCTACTATAGACCAAATATTTAGTCTTTTGAACATTGTGGAGAGCTTTAAAAGAAGAAAAAAGAAGCTTTACGCCTTTTTCGTGGATTTTAGAGCAGCGTTCGATTCAATCGCCCGAGAAGCACTTTTCTATAAGCTCTATAAACTGGGTATATCAGGTAAAATTGTTTCCTTACTGAAAGCGTTGTATGACAATAAAGTTGCCTATGTATGGGATGGTGAGTCAAAATCTGAAGAGTTTTCAACACAAATGGGAGTGAAGCAAGGTTGTGTCTTGAGAACTTTACTGTTCATTCTGTTTATCAATGACATTGTTGAGGAGATAGGAGGAGGAATCAATTTTGGAAATAACCGGATACCTGGCCTTATATTCGCAGATGATATGGTTTTGCTATCAGAATCGGTAAATGGAATGCAGCGAATGATGAACCGACTGGAGAGCTACTGCGAAAATTGGAACCTGTCCGTTAATTTGCAGAAGTCTAAAATTATGATATTTAGAGATGGAGGCGGCAGGTATGCAAAAAATGAAAAGTGGATGTATAAGGGAGAGTATGTTGAAATTGTTCGAGAGTACAAATACTTAGGCGTAATAGTTTCATCAAATCTGAATATAAGAAAACATTTTGAATCCAAGCTATCGGAAGCGAAAAGAGCTGTTTCTTCAGTGTGGGCACGTTGTATCGACAAAAAATTCATTGAACATAGCTCAAAGCTTAAAATTTTTCATGCGACTGCAGCATCTATAATGCTTTATGGTGCACAAGTTTGAGGATTTTGCCAATACGATGAGGTGAAAAGGTTCATCAGATATTTTTTAAAACGCATTTTTCGGCTGCCGTTCTGTACGCCAAACTATATGCTGCATTTGGAAACAACTGAGCCTCCATTATTTGTAAGGACACTAAAACTGCATTTTGATTACATTATGAAGGTGATGGAAATGGACGAAGCAAGACTTCCGAAGCGAGTGCTTAAGAAAATGTTGTCAACAAGGGGTAATTTAGTCGAGAGGTGGGAGGAGCTAGCTCTGAGCTTATGAGAGAGCATACAGTTTTCACCTGATATAAACATTCCAGACTTGATAGAGAAATTCAATTCAATTTTAGAGAAAGTAAGCCACTTTGCATATGCAAATTTTAAACAAGAAGCACAATCTTCTCAATATAGAATGATATACAGTCATCTTAATTTAGATCTTCGAGAACAAACATACTTACTCAACCGCTGTCCCATAAGTATGATAAATGTAATATTTAAAGTAAGAGGCGAATTATTAAATTTGAACTACATTCCACATCGACCCGATCTGCCGATCCTATGTGACCTATGCAACCTCAAGGAAAGGGAGGATGTATATCATTTTATTGCCGTATGTCCTATATTGAGGGAGTTTCGTGTGAGGTACTTTGGAGTTGCTTCGATGGTATGGGATGACGCTTTGGAAGTCCTGAATGGAAAATTAGGCTGGGAAATACTATATAAATATACATCGACCGCACTTTTATATAGACAAAATATTCGCGAAGGAGACTTTTAAATAAACAAATAATTTCATTATATAATTAAGCTTAAGCAAATTGTCAATCTGGTAGACGGCCATTGGCCAAACCATATTTAACTTTAGATTATCGAATTTTTGTAAAAAATTTCAAATTTATTTTTCAAATAAAGTTTCTCTAAACTAAAAATATAAACGACCATTTGCGTGGCACTCCGTCTATACAAGTTCTACCTTTAGCAATAAGATATAAAATGCAACTTAGTTACTTGAACTTGTTTTTATATTTTCTTAAAAGGCTCTCCCAAACCAACGTGAAATCATGGCGAATCTTTCGCAACGATAATATATATGAAAGATGCGGGCAAACATTTATGAGGATTGGTCCAAATAATAATTCATGTGCATATTTTTGTAGACCATGGATATTTGAATGGTCTTTTTTGATTCCTGGTTTCGATGAATAATAATCAAACATTTTCACCAGCTTTCATCAACATACCAGTTTTGGGAGGGGTTTCATGGTAGTAGTTCAAAATGTTTTTAATTCATTTCGCTACAAATATTTTTGTAGAATCCTTTAATTCTTGTTGTTTATGACAAATGAAATATGTGGACCAAGTTTCGTGTCAATGCTGTTGGATTTGGTAATATTTTACTTGTTTCACTAAAAATTCATTCATCATTATCAAAAGGACTATGACTTCTTTAAGGTGGTTGTATAGACTTCATTCTGATTAAGTAAGATTGGGTATTAAAAAATACCCCTAAGACATGTGTCATATGCCAATATTATTCCAAGATACATATATATTTAAGTTTCTTAATTTTTCATATCCCCCCTCCCACGCACTTTGAAAGTGGCTTTTTTAAAAAAACAAAGTAGGTTTTCAATCAACTCTAAAATGTAATGTAGTGATTGTGAAATTCGGCGTCGACACCATATTTAAATTATATAAATACAAATTTTTTCTAACTTTTCTTGGCTTATCAAATTTTGTTTCCAAAACGACTTTTTTCCACCCCTTCGCGCAAGGGGAGGGGTGGGAGAAAAACAATAATTTGGCTTTATGGTTTCAAAGGTGCTGAATCCAACGGGAGTTCTCGGGTCTCGGTCGACCCTTGGTTTTCTATTTATAAGCAACATTTCGGGATTGTGGCAAACTTTCTTTTGTCCTTCTGACAGTGTTGCCACCTTGCCAACACTTCTTAAAAGTAAATTTAGGACATATGGACTAATTGTATACTAAAGCTCAACCCGTCAGGTCAAAATGAAAGGTTGGTCTCACTTACAGCCCCACTTGTACTCGTATATCTCATTTTCGTATTCGATTGATACAAGAACGCGTGAATTCGAAGGTTAAAGTAAGCGTGGATGTGTTGACTTATGGTCATATGAATAATAGATATTTTCTTAATTTTTTTGACTGTAACTTTTGACTCCCATTGTTTTTTTTTTTTTTGCCGCCATTGTAAAAATTACTCCTTAATAAAGGCGGCTATTCAACTGCATGCATAGGTCTCGTTCTTCGTTCGTGATAAATATTTGGACCAATTAGCCCATATTCTCCTTTAATTTATAACCAGCGTTGGTGGCTATTTTAGTCCAAGGGCGGAAAATCTTCGGCTTAATAAAAAATGGTCCAAAAAACATTTATTTTAAACTTAAAATACGAAATTTAATTTTTACTAGGAGGGGAGATTTTTTAGCACCAGAGCACAAGAAGATACGAGAATCGAATGAATAGAATAAAATAGAATGCACCCGAAGTTGGTAGCGATTTTGGATGCGTTCCAAAAGTTATCGCATTGAAAAGGAAGTGTTCGGATAAAGTAAATGATCGCGTTCACCCGAAGAATTTACATGCGTTCACACGAAGAATTTACTTGCGGTCACACGAAGAATTTACTTGCGTTCACACGAAGAATTTACGCGAACGATATTTTCTTCGTGAGTTGCGAACGCGATTTAATTTCAAAAAGTTTTTCATCGCAATTGTTTCTTATCGAATGCATGTCCACTACAAATTTCTCAGAAACTATTCACTTAAACTACTGGATTTGAAAACAAATAAAATGCACGACTGGATCGCACGTACTTGCTCTTATGTTCACGTTGTGTGGAACTAAAGAACTTTAAAAAATATTCAAGTATGTAATTATAGAAAAAGTATAAAAAGCATGTAAATCCTTCTTTTAATTGTATAAACAGTCTGATAAATAACTTAGAGCTCAAAAAATTAAAAATTTTAAATCGTTGGAGCCGTTTCCTTCAAAATTAATTTTTTATATATAAAATGTTTGTAACATTTTTCAAAAAAAAAATTAAGTATGCCAATTTTGAGTATATATTAATATATATTTAAATCTGAAATTTCAAAATAATTCATAAACCCGTTGTTGAAATATTGAATTTTCAAAAAAAAATTTTGAATTTTTTTTTTAAATCCAAAATTTATTCTTTCAAAAGTTTTGGTATGCAGTATTATTTATATTCTAACAAAGCTTTTGTGCAAAAATTTTTATTGAAATCGGATGAGCGGTTAATGAGAACATCAAAAATAAAAAAAAACGTTATATGGCAGGTATCGTTAATAAATGTTTTTGGTGATTATTTTTCATACTAAAAGCTTTGGAGCCATTTTAAGATAAATACCTAAGCTTTTCCTTAACGGTTGTATGGCAAGTACCGTTATTTTTTGAGCTAAAAAAAAGTTCAATTTCTCCTCTGGAAAGTTACAAAAAAAACATTTAGTTCAAAATTTGAAGAAAATCGCTTCAGGGGTTTAGGCTGTAGGTTGAGGTACGGACTGACAGACAGACAGACAGAATTGTGCCACCCACTTTTTTCGTGTTCTCTATCAATGTAATGTCATGTTTGATTGTTATCTCGAAATTTTTGTCTGCACGAATCCAAAACTTGCCCTATAGTACCAATATTGCAAGTAAAAATTAAAGAGAATGAAACATATATTTCCAAAAACAAAATGGAACATCATTGTATGTATATTTGGGAGCAGGGTTGTAAAAGAATGCAATCTTTTGTGAATATAATCATTTATTGAACTCAATTGAAAGATTGCAATAATTAACTTCACTTTGGGACTGCGACTTCAAATTCTGCAGTCATTTTTCCCCCAATCTTTTTACAATAATTAATTGAATGCAATCATTAGAGAATCCATGTATTCTTTGCATTTATTTGCATTCATTTTCATTTTTTGCATTCATTTTACAATTTTTTAATTCTCTGCATTCATTGGAATTCATTTGCAGTCTTTGCATTAATTTGGATTTTTAGTATTCGTTTAAATTCTTCATCGAAAAATTGAATGCGATTTAACGACTACAAAGAATGCTGAAGAATTCAAATGAGTGCAAAAACTCAAATGAATACACAAACTGAAAATGAGTGCAAATGTTGAACATATCAATTCAGTGAATTTTACTATTGATAATTGACTTAAGTTATGTTTTGATATGTCAAACTTTGATGTGATGGTGAATAAATTTCAGTTTTGGCACCTACATTAAATTTCGGTCTCAAAACCCCAAATTTCTCATATTTTTAGGGACTATTTGGAGTCAACAATGCACCTTTTTTGTTACAAGGTTTTTTGTAACATTTTACCTCTACCTGCTACTGAATATACTGTTTGCAATATGCAATATGCTGTTTTCGGTAGATTTATTTTCTATGTTTTTAGTATATGTATACCTTATTTTCATATATGTAAAACGGATTGCTTGTAACTTAGAGTATATAGTGTTTAGGGTAGATATAGTCTTTCTCTTATGTGTCATATCTCATATGCATGTAGATTGAACCAAAATATAATTCTTTTTTATTGATTTTGATTTAATATTTTTTTTTAAAACCTTTTGTAGTTTTAAATGTTATATTTTTGTATCTAAGAAGCTTTTTAATTCAATCAAAAGTAAACCATAATCTGCATAAAACAAGCACGAGCTCTAAGACGAGAAGCGCCCACGGTGAGATGTTAAATTAAATTTTGAGAATATAAAATAAGCATTGAGATTGTGGTTCTTTTGATAAATTATATTGCAAGAATTTTGTAGTTCAATGAATAAATTTTAATAGAATTTCAAAGCCCTCAAATTGCTTTCGGCGGGAATTTTTTAATTAACTGTATTTAAGATATAAAATATATGCATGCTGTACATACATAGCTCTAATCTTACTATGGTTCTCAGTTAAACACAATTTATTGATGAGAACAAGAGGCGCAGGTTAACCGTTAAAAAAAGTCAATGTGGATTGGCCTGAATCCGTATTAAATGATAAGAAAAAATCACTAATTTTTGATATTTTTATTTTCATCCCCAGGTATAGTTGCTGTAGACTAAAGAGGTTAATTTGAATGCCATTTTTTTGTCTAATGGCACATGTTAGAACATGTTTTTGGTTGAAACTCGCCAAAAAAATAGGGGCTGTCCTGGGCAGTAGGGTCAATTTTTTAAAAAATACCTAAAATGGAAAAATGTATTAAAAAAACAACAGCAACACTTGCAATATATTTTTGTAATGCCAGAAATCCATTCTTGAAGTTTACTTACAAATTTAGTTCTTTTGATGAATAGTTCTGGCAAAAATTGTTTTCATACTGAAAATTTTGAAGAATAATTAAAAAAAGAAAAAAAACATACATTTTTTTTTATTTAATTATGTATTTTGATTTTAGTTTTTAATTCTTAATATTGTCATGAGAATCATTTTTCAGCCATTAATGTTTTACGTACTTTCGTATGAAAATAAATATCCACATCCAATAGTCGGAAAAAGTAGTTTGACAAAAACAAATCCACATTTTTATTTAAAAATTTCTTTTTTCTTATAGAAAAAATCTGAAAAAAAAACAAAATATATTAGGTATACTCGTAAAACTTTTAATAAGCTTTTAAAAAACATTCACAAATTTTACTCAATATTATAGTTTTTAAATTAAAAATTGTATTTCAAAAATATAAGGGAAAAAAGGCATTTTAAATCCGGGGTTTCAAAGAATACCAGTTAGAAAATGACCAAAAATTGTTTTTTTTGTTTGCTATATTTGAGAGTTACAACGTATTTGAACTGCAACAATTGGGAAAACGATTTTTAATAAATCTAAAGAATGTAGGTATTTTAGAAAACCGAAGCATCAATTGGATTATTGCGGGGGATCTAAATGCCAGAATTGGACAGAGCGAAGGTGTGAAAAAACAGAATAGTTGGAAAGAGCTAAGGAAATCAAAAGATATGGTACTAAACTCAAAAGGAAAACAGTTATGGGTTTTCTGTAACTCGTATGGGCTGAAGATTCAAAACGGTATCAGTAAAAGTGATTCGGATGGAGATTTTACTTTTGTTGGGCAGCTAGACATATCAGTCATTGGATATAGCCTTTTGAGAGGAGACTGGAAACAATATGTAGAGTTTAGAAGTTATGTAAACATATCTCATGTTCAGACCACTTAAAATTCCAACACAGCACATTGAAGGATGAGAAGGTTTGAATAACGAAAGCTACTACCCGAAATTGTATGGAAAGATGCAATAGCAGACAAATATAGAACACTTTAAGATTTAAACATGCAGTTGGAAGCTAAGTTGGATAAACAGAAACTGAAAATGATAGTAAAATAAATAAATTTGGTTACACGATAGCTCGTGGAGGGAACAGAGGAACTGATAATGATTAAAGCTTGTGGTTCTAGAAGTAATATTGGATGAAAACAAGGAACATTTAAAGAGCAATTGTTCGATGAGGTGCGTGTAGAAGAGTGAGACAGGTTTTTTTCAGGCTTAGATGTTTGGGAAATTATAGGCATTATAAAAATAGTCGCTTTCAAGTCAAGTTATGCATAGAAATCCCTTTGCAAAATGAAATAAGAACAATTTTATGAAAAGGATGCTAAGAAGATCGCTTAATGTGAGAGTGCTGCTGAATTTGAAAACTGGCTGAGAAAATTAATGGTAAGAAATTTACTTATCTATACGAATCTTAATGTGATATTTCTGGGAGCACATTGGATAAATGACCCCTTTATATGCTGCTCTTAGATTCAAAAATATAATTCTAGGCAGTATTTATACCTGTCATAGAAGTTGCAACATCTCTTAACAGTCTGAAAGCCGGTAAAGCTGCAGGGTCTGACGGAATACAAGAGAATTATACAATTACGGAACTATTGATTTATTCATTAATTTAATATAGTTGTTTACACTAGTCAACGAAATTAAAGGAGCAATTTTTTTTTCAATTTTTGTTAGCGTTTTTTGAAGAGCTGTATCTTTGTGACGAGTGGTCGTATTGAGCTGAGATAAAAAGCATTTTACAACTTTATGTTTTTGTTTTGAGATTTGTTTACAAACAAATTTGAAGTACCGTTATTGCGTTATATTGCAAAAAATAAGACGAGACAACAATTTTTTTATTTTTTTATTTTTTTTGAAGGTCCTCATTTCTATGGATTCATTTTTTTGAGTCAATTAAATGTCGTGATTAGATACCTTGTTTACATATTTTCAATTCAGTTTTGTTGTTGTTGTCGTACAATACAATAAGATACTTTAAGCCTTGATTACCAATATCTCAGCAAATAATGACGTTATAAAAAATTCAAAGATAGTTTTGGAAATTTGAGAAAGCGTTTTACTATTTTTTTTTAAGATTTTGTAGAAATTATTTTTTTTTACCCTTCACCGTTAGTTTAAAAAAAGTACTAAGAACCGACGCTTCGTGGTCTTTTCGTAAATTTTTTTTTTCTTTGCAAATATTGATTGCATGGCTGGCGTTGGTATGAAAATTTATAGATATAATATTCTTGTAAATTTTCAAACTGGTTCATCGAACCGTTTTTCCTCACCAAAACTTCAAAGTCTTACAAACCAGGTAAAGGAACAAATTGTGTTGTTCCTAAACAATGCGTAGTCGTCATCAAAATGACAAGAAACCCGCAATTCCAGTGGATTTTTTTTCACCGTTTTGCATTAGTTGGATACTTTTTTGAATTGAAATGAAATAAAAAGTACATTAAACAAAAAAAAATTATTTCAAAAATATTTCAAACAAAAAACTTGATTTTTTTTTTTTTTTTAAATGTTTCAACATATCGTCTACCTCGTATAAAATATTGACAGCAGTCCTTCAAAAGAGACTCACGTCATGGGTTGAGCAGAATCAATTGCATAAGGTGCGTAAGTTGTTTCAAAAGGGCTTTTGCAGAGGCTATTCAACGGACGATCATTATATTTATGCTGAAAATTATAGTCTTTAAAATGCGAAACAAAAAGCTTCATGCCTTGTTTGTCGACTTTAAAGCTGCGTTTGATACCGTAGAACGAAACACTTGATTCTACAAATTATATCGATTAAACGAGTATTCTCAAACAATGGACCCTAAAAGTTATAGGTAATCTGGATAAAATCCTGGTATTCAAGAAAAGCGGAATGAATATAACAAAAAGTGGAAATTTGTTGGAGACAATATTGAGATTGTTAAGCAGTCACTGGGGCTATGATATGGTAAGAAACTACTCAGATTTTTAATTGAAAGATTGTTAAAATTACAAAATACACCAAACTACTTAATTATGTTGTGAACCAGACTTACCAGACTGCCACCTTTGTTCATTAGCAAAACCATTCTTGACCGTTTTTCAAAACATGGTTACTATAGTAGTAGGTACCTACCTCCTAAAAAACCATTTTTATCTTCGATTTTCTTCAAAACGGTATGACTGAGTCAATAAATTTTTTTGTATACAAAAGATTCCGGAGAATATAAAGTACCAAAATTAAAGAAACAATTTTTTTTCTGATTTAGTTTAGTTATTTCAAAAACTAAACATTTCTTGAAACTTAGTATTTCAGGGTCTTCAAAATATTTTAGGAAAAAAATTTACTTTAAAAAAAGCGGTAAATGTTAAAAAATCGTTTAGAAAAATATTTTATTTTCTCAAAACCGGTTCCTACGATTTGTTTAAACTTTTTCTGTTTGCTCAGATTAGTACAATTTACTACCAAAAAGAATACAAATTTACACTAAGCAACTATTAATAGTAGGTACCTGTCTCTCATAATGTTCCTTTTATTTTGAATTTTCTCATTATCAGTTAAAGGAATTTGAATTAATTTTCTTAACTTAAATCTTTTAAATAAGTCCAAATACAATTGCATATTGAAATTTTCATAAGAGAAGTTTTTGAATTAAAAAAAAAAAAAAAATCAAAATATTTTTTTGAAAAACTGACATCTCAAAAACTGGTTGACAATTTTTTTTTTAAATATTATTTTCCTATGTATATAATTGAATACTTAAGATTTTTCTTACCAAAATTTGTCGTTGAAATGTTTTAACACGCTCTACAGATAATCACCCCATGGCTTAGGGTAATCTTCAAAAGTTGTGTTAAACTTAGATACGTCCCTACTAGCTGGAGAAAGGTTAAAGTTGTATTTATTCCAAAGGCTGGAAAACCGACACACTTGACTGCAAAGGATTATAGACCTATAAGTCTCTCTTCTTTTCTCCTCAAGACACTTGAGAGAATTATTGATCTGCATGTCAGGGATCTTCTTAATCCAAACATGTTGTGCAGCTACCAACACGCTTACCTTAAAGGTAAGTCAGTAGAGACTGCGTTGCACGAAATCGTTACACAAATTAAGAAAAGTCTCGAGCACAAAGAACACACCCTCGCAGCTTTTTTGGCCATGGAAGGAGTGTTTAACAACATACAAATGGAGTCCATTAAATCTGCTCTGGAAGAGGTTGGGGTTGACTCTGCCATTGTGGACTGGATTTATGCTATGCTCAATGGTAGAATCATAAGCTCGAAACTTGGAGATACGATTGTTTAGAAAACAGTAACAAGAGGTACTCCACAGGAAGGGGTGATTTTGACTCTTCTTTGGGTCCTGGTTGTTTACAAAATTCTTACAAGATTTAGGAATCAGGGCATTAAAATCGTGGCCTATGCAGACGACATAGTAATTTTGATATCGGGTAAGTATCTTACCACCATCAAAGATATTATGGAATCCACACTCAAAGAACTCTTCGTGGGCAGCACAAAACGGTCTTGGGGTTAACCCTTCAAAAACTGAGCTAGTTTTGTTCATGAATAAAAAGAAATTAGAGGATTTTACTCCTCCCAGGCTTAATGACATTCCTTTGAAACTTTCCAAAGAAGCTAAATGTCTTGGAGTAATTCTTGATTCCAAGCTAACATGGAAACAGAACACAGAGGAAAGAATGAAAAGAGCATTATGCGCTTTCTATACATGCAAGAAAAGCTTCGGTACACGGTGGGGTATGCGACCGCACGTCATCCAGTGGATGTACACGGCGATTGTTCGACCCATACTAACCTATGGTTCTATCGTATGGTGGAAGGCTGTTGAAAAAGTATAAGCTATCTCAAAAACCTGACCAAGGTACAGAAACTAGCCTGTATAGGAAAAACGGGGGCTCAGAGGTCTACGCCACAAGCAGGGTTGGAAATTATTTTAAATCTTCCAGCCTTAGACGAACACATCATTAGATGCACAGCAGCCAAAAGCGCACTTCGACTCAAAGAACTGGGCTCTTGGAAGCACAGCACCTATGGTCATGGGTCTATCCTACAGAGGTATGACACAGTGGCCGCACTTGATGTGACACTTCTCTATTTTAATACCCATGGCTGGAACCCAACTCACTAACTAGGGAACAGAGTATCTCCTTCTACACTGATGGTTCTAAAATGGAAGAAGGAACGGGAGTGGGGGTGTTTTTACTCCCAGATGAGTGTAGTGTCTTTCAGGCTGAGATTTACGCTATTGAAAAACTGGCAGAATTGGTACGAACGAAGAAACTGAACTCGTTGGAGATCACATTTTTCGTGGACAGCCAAGATGCTATCAAAGCTTTAGCCAGTGAGACTATAACATCCAAGACTCTAGCAAAATGCCAGGCAAACTGAATGATATTTGTGACACTAACAGTGTCCAAATCTGCTGGGTTCCTGGACATAGGGATATAGAAGGGAATGATATAGCAGATGAACTAGCAAGGAAAGGGTCAGCCAATTATATATGGGACTAAACATCCCGATCGGTGTGATTAGAATGGAAATAGACCTAATAACAAAAGAGCAAATCAATAAATCCTGGAGGACTAGGAACGACTGTGTTATCTCTAGAAGCTTATGGTCTAGAATTAATGAAAAGGAATCTAGGACTCCGTTATTTTGGAAACAGGTTTTTTGAAGAACTAGCGCAGGTCTCAATGGCAAACATGAAAACATTCATAGAAAGCACACGAACCAGTCTATGTGAACCATTAGCTTAGGTGCATCTATGCCTTCTTTTATAAGGGGATCACAATGGACCAATAAGCCCCCGTGTACGCAACAGCCTCTCTGCTGTGCACGCCCCTCTTAACCTAACCTAACCTTTAAGAATATGACAAAAGAAATAGTTTTTTTGAAAAAACCACTCCAACGATTTAATTTTTTTGTCTATACAACGATATTAAATTAAAAAGGAGTTGTCTTAGCTAATGTTAATATCGTCATTCATGCTTTTAAAAAATAAAAAAAAAACAATAGTAAAAAAGTACGTATACGCCGCAGTGTACCACTCCTTGACAAAATCACTTTCTTGATAATATATCATAATTATTTTAAGCAAGTATACATATCTATTATCTTTACGAAAATTATTGTGAAATTTTGATCACTTGGTTAATGGGTAACTATAAGGAAACTAGGCAAAACGCAATATGGATCTGAGCTCATTTAAACTTATAACGTGAATTATATTTAGTCACTCCACTCAAACAGAAGAGTTTTCTTTTTAAATTTTATTCATTTTCTATTACTAGGAAACTAACTCTTACCATAGTTTATTTTTTAGTCATTCGTGAGAAAACTGAGTGAAGCTAGGTTCTAGTGTGCTGATAAATAATCAAAGTTATTATAACTGCCTTTTCTTCAATACTTGCCAATATAGGTACACTGCTATAGACACCCGCTTCATTTTACTTATTGCATGTACATTATTGACCACAAAATTTCCCTTGAAGTGCTTTCCACATTTAAAACTGAAAGCTTGAATGATGCTCAACTGGAAATGTTTTAATGATGGGCATTGCATTTTCCAGAGAAATTTGGTTGCTTCTTAACTTAATTGGATGTTATCCAATCTGTGTGATGTGGTTCCGTAGAAAGTTGACGATATTCAACAATTTTGCACGGTTTTTCAGTCGGAAGACACAAAACAATTTTTCTTAATTTCCAGCTTTTAATGTCAATACCATCAGCATAAGCATTGGATTTGCAGTTTCATCAAAATTCCTTATAGAACGATTGGATTTTGACATAAAATGCTTTTGTTGTATTATTGCCTTCACATTTTTTATAATATTATATTTTTGTTTTTATATTCAGTTCATGAGAGCCCGGTGCTACTTAAATCGGATCAGTTTCTTTAGATGAGTGAATTCTATTTACCATCAAGCACCATCAGCTTTTTAAACTTCATATCAGAGGTATCACTATGATTATCATTTTTTATGAACCAGATAGACCAAAATTTTGTGCATCAACATCCAAATTGTCAGAGGCTATATCTAGTTGGTTATTTTTCCATCATAGGTTCTGATATAATTCGGTAAAAGCTATAACCGCTAGTCGGTATCTTTCATCAAACCATTAATTTTACTGTTGTGGTCTAGTGAAATCCAGGACATTAGTGGCGACACTTCTTCTGTAAATTTTGAGTTGAGGTAGGGTTTTGACCAACAATGAGTGTTGTTACATATTTTGACATTCTGATACTCATTGATTGTGAATGCAAATGTCGAATTAAAACCTATATACCCATTCATTTGAAAAGCACTCAAATTCCAAACTACCTTACCTACATTGCATCCTTTTAAGCTCACTCAATTCCCTTACTTCTGTGATATCTTTGCTAAAAGTATGTATAAGAGTTTTCACTCAGCTGCGCATGTTCATCTCTTTTATTTTGAGAGAACAGTTAAATAATTTCAAATGAACTCTCCTGATGAACTATAAACCGTATTCATTCAAGAACTACCAGAGACCAACTGAACCATATTCTTGGGATTGGGATACGTGTTCGACGGCCTTCGTGCTCTGTCCTAACCAAACCAGGAGGAACATATTATTTTGGCACCTGATGAAAAAATGTGTAGCGCTCTTCATCAATGGAGCTGAATTTGTGGCTACTTTAACCTACTTCTCTGGAATGGTTCTCTTTAATGAAAATTCACCCTATTCCTCGTCGTCGTTGTGGCTGATGAGGACTGGAGACCTATGCCAACCTGAAAAACGTTCACATAAACCGCAAATACAATTCCAAGTAGGTATAGTACGTGATGGGTAAATTTCAAAGCCCATATTGTTTTATGTGTTTTTTGTGACCTCTGGGGGTCTTTCCATAGAAAAGGGGTGGAAAACATTAACCCACTTTCTGTTTGTTTTTTGTATATCATTTTTACTTTTTTTCCTTTACACCACTCCATTCCATTCCAACCGCCTCACCATCATCCCTCTTCGTGTCAGTTTATTCGCACCATCATCGGTATTGTCTAGGCCTTTTTGTATATTTGAATTAGGGGTAGATATTTTTCTCCATCTTTTTTTTTTTTTGCGTTTGTTTGTTAAGGCTTTGTACATTGCTACCTTAATTTGTGATGTGATATCACGTCTCCCTCGCCTGCTCACCCCACCACCCATCGCAAGTCTTTTGCTTCTGTAATTTTATTTGTTTATTGTGGGAACCGAAGACAATGACAAGGACGACCACGACCGACGACTATATATAGTCAGCGTCACAGAAAAACGGCCCAACCTTCAAGGGCAGGTACTCGTATATAGGGAGAGAGTTTATAACAAATATTTGCACAAAAGGAACATTGCGTTTAGATTTATTTGAATCTCTATCTTTATTTTGTGTTTATGGCTGAATTGTGTAGCATTTTGTTTGGCGTTTTTGCTTCTTTTGGTTGTCAAACGTAAATTGAAGTTGCAAGTGACATGATTTAGGGAATTGTTTATGCGACAGGCGGAAGATGTTTAAATTAAGCTTTATCTATTGAAGGTATGGTGTGCCACTGATAAGGAGTGATGACGACAAATTAATGCCACAGGCGTGGGTGGTTTCTATGGAAAACAATATTAAACTCAAACATTAGGAGGACATTTAGGAAAGAGAATTAAGTGGGCGGGGATTAACATAACAATGATAAATTAGATATGCTTGATGGAGAAACAGATTTTAGTGCTTTCACTCTGTTTGCTGTGATTAATAAGAAATAAACTTATTTTTTTCTTTAAATGGTTTAGAAGAGATCAGCAACAAGTTGAGTATGAAGGAGGGCATCAAATTTTTCAAAAGCACGGCTTAGAGATTTATTTTATTTCTATTAAAATTAAAAAATTATTCATTTTTTGAAGTGATTAGCAGAATTGTATGCGTAGGTACAAAATTCCTTTCTTTTTTTTAAGGAACGTACTTATAGCCCAGCAAAATTAGACAAAAAAAATGGACAAACTTCGAAAAAAATTCCGACAAAGCTGAATTTTGGTGGAGAGCTTTGTTTTGACGTCTTGATCATTTCCTGAAAAGTTCTGTAAATTTTGACCGGGGCTAAATTTTTGAGAGGGGTAAAAGGGGGTAAGATTCAGATTTTTCTTCATTTCTCGAAAATTATCAGTTTTTTTTTTGGAAAAAGGTGAAGGTACAAATTATAGCTTATGTAATTCTTCACAAAAAAGATTGAAATACTTTTTTTCATACAGTCAATAGATTCAGAGAAAATCGTGCAAGAAATTCATGGTGCAGCAAATTTTGTCAAAAATTTATTAAAATTTCATTAATCGATGGGCAAAATTTTGTGTACGATTTGTGTTTGGCTACATTTCCTCATTATAAAACCATCGGCTACGGCTTAGAGTGGCTTAGGTTAGGTTAGGTTAGAAGGGGTGATGATACGGTAAGCCGCTTCATCTCACTCGGATCTCCGTGGATCCATTGCGCTCCCCAGGATAAAGGTAGGTAAGTGTGAGGAGGGGATGGGTGTGGGACTAAGGACAAGTTTAGGAATGGGATGCCTCCTTGAACCACCCTGACTTCTGAGTGAATTTCAGAATATTCTTTAGTGGCAGGATAGAGATGTCACCCATTTCGTCGAAAAAGTATTCTCCGAGGGCCTCTTTTCTAGTTTTGGCCAGACTGGGGCATTCACAAAGGAAATGGGATGAGCCCTCCTCCGCCCTGGATGGGTTGATACCCATTCTGCTCATGTGGGTTCCCAATGAGTTGCGGCCCGTTAGGACTCCCACTAGGAGTGATAATTGAGGCCTGCTTAACTTGAGTAAATAATCAGTTTTTTTCTTCGATATGTTTGGCATAAACTTCTTGAAACCCGACAAGTGTCAAGTGATGACCATCTGACGTCTGCAGCTTCAAGGAAATTCTGGTGGATTCTGTTTTTTTCCTGCTCCAGTATCGAAAATTTGATTTGGCTAGGATCAAGAGATGATCCGTTTCTGACCAATTCATCTGCCATTTCACTCCCGAGAATATCACGATGTTCAGGGACCCATATAAGGGTTACTGTGTTTGTTGATGCACCTAGAGATCTAAGTTCAATTCGACAACGATCTACCAGTTTGGACTTGATACTGATTGAAGAAATAGCTTTAATTGCCGCCTGGCTATCTATGAAGATGTCTATATTGCTATTGACTTATTCATGAAAGGCAAGATATTTCGCGGCTTCGCAAACTGCAAGCACCTCCGCTTAGAATACACTGCAAAAGTTTGGACGCTTTATTAGAGTGGCTAACTGCACATTTTTTTGATCTTTGTAGAACACTTCAAAAATTGCTTAGCAAAAACAAAAAATCTATCAAATCTTTTCAATTTCACTGAGTTTAGAATAACGAGTGTAGAAAAATAGGTACTTTATTTTTTTTTTTTGGGTTTTTAATGTAAAATAGAAGTGAACTGCTTTTCATTCCTAGCTGACGATAGGTATATAAGGCTTAAATTATAATCCTCGGAAAACAATGAAGTAGGTAATCGGAGGAAAACAAGCGAAAACACGGAAATCATATGACGCAGCTTATATTGGTAGAGTGGGACGTTGAGTTTGTATTCAAAAGCATTTGCTTCCGGAAGTGAAATTGACATTTAGTGAAATACATTATTAAGTCCTGAAATACATGAATAACAAATAGAGACAGTGATGATAAGTTCAATATGAGTGTGTTCCCCTTTTGATGAAGCCCAGCACGTCAGAGGTGGCATCTCTGATGGCTTCCTGGCAATTCTTCCACTGGTTCTCAATGCTTGCAATCGGTGGCATAGGACTATTTAAGAGGGCACGAGAGACTCGATCGGAAAAGGACCTGGCGATTTCTTGCGACTGTAGCCATCCGACGTTAAACTTCCTCACAGTATTTCCCTGCTTTGGCTTTGGTCTGGATATCCGTAGCATTACCTTGGCTACAACGAGGTAGTTGTCCGAGTAAACGTTGGCTCCTCGGAACGTTCGGACATCCTTGATACTGGAGGAGTTCCTTGCGTCGATCACAATGTGGTCAATCTGGTTAGCGGTTGATTGACCAGGAATTCGCCATGTCCCCTTCTGTATATCGAGATGCGGGAACTGCGTACTAACTACCACAACATTTCCCCGCAGCAAAGTCGATTAGCCTGAGTCCGTTATCGGTGGTGGTGTTGTGCAGGCTATATCTTCCGATTGTGCCACCAAAGACGTCTTCTTTTCCTAGCTTGGCATTAAAATAACCCAAGAAAATTTTAATGTCATAGCTAGGGCATTGCTCACATGTCTTGTCCAGAAGCTCGTAGAACTCATCCTTGTTGTCGTCATCTTTCTCCTCTGTGTGGGCATGGGCGCATATGAGGCTAATGTTGGCAAATTAAGCCTTGATCCGAATTGTCGTGAGTAATGCAGAGGTGAAAAAAAAAGCGTTTATGTGTCATTTTCTAAAGGGAATCCCTTGAAAATCCGACCTTATGGCTAAAAAATTATGACGAATTTGAATTTGTCGAACAAAAGCATGCTTAGAAACAATTCTGACTGCCCATACTCAAAAGTTAACCGGTTAACCTTTTTAATGTTGTCAAAATACTTTTTTCCCCTAATATTTTTGAAAAAGAATTTTTTTATTTCAAAACTATAATATTGAATCTAACTTTTGATTTTTTATTGAAAGATTATTTTGAAACCATTATAATATATTTTTTCAGATTTTATATATCAAAAATAAATTGAATAAAAAATAAAAAATAAAAACATTCAAAAATAATGGCAACACGTACACCATCATGCTATTTTGAACCAGGGCCCAGAAATCCATTCTTTAAATTTTTTTAAATTTAAATGAAAAGCCTTAGAAAAATAAATTTTCAAACTCAAAACCTTAAGAACATAGTCAAAAAATTGGTCAAACTAATTTCTTAAAATTTTATTTTATACTATTTTTGTCTTTTCGATGCTTTTGTCAGTTTTTAGTGAAACACAAAAAATCAAATGGTTTTACGACTTTTATTATTCAATTTAAAAAGAACTGAATTAACTTACTCATAAAAGAAAAGGAAAAATCAGGTTGATGAAATGCTCAAAACAAACTCTTTTTACTCATTCTTTTTCTTAATGAGCTTTTACATTGGCATTTTAATCAAGTGTTGCACAAAAGGAGAATGAGCGTTTCGCCCCTTTAGTTGTAACGCTTTTTGACCTATATATCATTGGAGGGGACTGAATGAGTACTTTCATTTTTGTATAGCCATAAGCCTATCTCGTTCAGGGAGGTGTACATAACCCCTTAAGTGCACGGCAATATCTAAAAAAAATAAAGAAGAAGAGTCTAAGAACCGTTTTCAAAATAAGTTTGAATTTTATGTATGTTAATATTTTTCCCATATATCCAAAATCTTACTAATATTATAAATGTGAAAGTGAGTTTGTTTGTTTGTTTGTTACGCTTTCACGCCTAAACCACTAAATCAATTATCATGAATTTTGATATAGAAATAGATGGGACTCTGGAAGCGTCAATAGGATACTTTTTTTTAACATATGGGACGAAAAAAGAAAAAAATATTTGGTACCAAAACAACTTAATTTTATATGAAACAAAATTAAATCACTAAAGTTTGAAAAAATAATCAATCAATTTTTATATCGTTTCAGTGATAGTTTGTTTTTATTATTTTGAGGTTTTGATATAGGTACCTACTACATACATATATGCTTCACAAACACGGTTTAAATTAAACAGGAGCTCATCGCAATCCCGGCCAGTAATAGTACAAGAGCCGACAGCAAATTTTGGGAGTGGATGTATAACCAAAATATGAGCACATGGTTGTATAGATTTAAGCATCGTGATATGGAAAACAAAAGTCTGGCAGGGTTAATTCTCAGCTTTTGGCGGTGGTAGGTGGTTAAAAAGTGCGATTTTTCCAATTTTTGTGTGAGTGGTATAACTACTTCAATTCATAAATAAAATATAGGAAATGACCTTCTGATCTCAAATAATTAATTCCCAGACGTTTCCTTTTCAGCGCATCAAAGTGGGCTAAGACCAGCTTTTGATGTCAGGGTTATAACCAAATGTGCGACACATAAAAAAATCAAGAAAAAACTCCTGATTACAAATATATAGGTGCCAGACATTTTACTTTCAGCTTTCCCCCTGCCAGACGCCCCCAAAGTGGTGGAAACCCCCTTTTTTATTTTAGCGCTATAAACAAAAGTGTGGTATACCAAAAAATCATAAAAAATCTCCTGATTAAAAATATGCCAGTCCCAGACTCTCAGCTTTCACCCTGCCAAACGCCCCCAAAGTGGTGCAAAACCGCCATTTTGATGCCAGGAGTATAACCAAAAGTGTAGTACACCAAAAATCATAAAAAAATCACCTGATTAAAAATATGTTAGTCCCAGACTTCTACTTCTCAGCTTTCACCCTGCCAGACGCCCCCAAAGTGGTGCAAAACCGCCATTTTGATGCCAGGAGTATAATCAAAAGTGTGGTGCACCAAAAATCATAAAAAATCACCTGATTAAAAATATGTTAGTCCCAGACTTTTACCTCTCAGCTTTCACCCTGCCAGACTCCACCAAAGTGGTGGCAAACCGCCATTTTGATGCCAGGAGTATAACCAAAAGTTTGGTACACCAAAAAACCATAAAAAAATCCCCTGATTAAAAATACATATGTTAGCCACAGACTTCTACCTCTCAGCTTTTACCCTGCCAGACGCTCCCAATGTGGTGGAAGACCCCCTTTTTGATGCCAGAAGTATTACCAAAATTGTGATACACCAAAAATTCATAAAAAATCCCCTGATTAAAAAAAATTTTAGTCCCAGACTTTTACCTCTCAGCTTTCACCCTGCCAGATGCCCCCAAAGTGGTGCAAAACCGCCATTTTGATGCCAGATGTTAGGTTAACTCACAGATCGGAAATTTAATTGTTATCCCAAATACAAAACCGAGCATTTTATAAATAAGCGAACTGATGAGTATTGCCCCAGTTACTTATTATTTGATGCAATGAGTGCTATATTCTGCTAATGCCAAAACGTATTTAACGACATTTTTAGGACGTGTTTTTTTTTGGGACTTAAGTACACGGAAAGAATTCTTGGATCATATCACGAAAAATGAGCTGCAAATTACGAAAAATGAATCCCGATTTATACCTTGGCTCCGGATTTCGTAATTTACGACTATTTGTTTGCAATTTGCAAAACTGAGCAAAATGAAGATATTGATACTCAAAAATCGTAAATCAACCCTATTTAAGTATCAATTATGCTATCGAGAGAAAACAAAATTGCGAACAACAAATCGCAATTTGATCCAAATATTCCTCAATTGCACAATTTGTAAATTTGCAAAAAAGATTCGTGATCACCACTTTTATTTCATGATATTGTCACTTGGAAAGATCAATCCTGCTCTAACCCTTTATTTTGCAGGTATACACATTTAATTTAATTTATTTGAAATAAATACTTTACGCTTGACTCTACTTGGATTTGAACTCGCAACCCTCCAGTTGCGGAGCGAGCATGCAACTACCAGGCCAATTTGCATTACAGATCGTTGGTGTCAACCATTGATGATGAGATACCTGCCATGTTGTGGTGCTCTATCTCTTCGAGAAGTAAACTGCGACAAGAAAGTCGTGATTTAGGATTTTTTTGTTGGTGATTTGCGACTATTCTCATGGAGTTTCAAATTGCGACAGAAAAAACGTAAATCAGTGATTGTGCATGATGTAAGTTACTAAAATTTTTATCGCAAATCAATATTTTCAAATGCTGTTTGTGATATTATTCCTTTGGAGAGTAAATTACGCCAAAAAAGTTGTATTTTGCTATGAAAAGTAGAAGCTTGAATCATGGATTTTAATTGCAAATCACGAAGAAACAAATTTTGTAAATTGCTACGTTTTGAATGTTAAATTACCAGTTTTTGTATTAATTTGGGAACAAAATGCCTTGATTTATGAATAAAACATGATTCGTAAATTGCAACTGCAAATTTTTCAATTGGTGATTTTTCAATTCTCTCCGTGTACTAATAATAAAGAAGTATTTTTTTAAATAAAGAAGAATTTTTCCCAAGCCCACAAATTTTAATTTTGTGACCTGAGTAATAGAACTCAAGATATGATCCTCTGCAAAGCTTATCGGCCTTTTTTTTATTTTTTTTTTAAATCTCCAAATATTTCACTATATGGTGCATCTAAGATGTTTATATCTCAAGTTCTATTAATCAGATTGTCAAAATTAAAGTCTATGGACTTAGCGAAAATGAGAGAGAATCATTTCGTGTGTTTTTGAAAATGAGTTCCTGAACCCATGCCATGAAATTTGGAAAACCGCTATTTTCAACACACCGTCCCCAACACGGGTGTCAAAAAGGTTCTGCCAGACTTTTGAATTCGATATTAAAATGCATGTACCTGCAAATTCTCAAACTCATATTTTGGTAATACTTTCACCCAAAAAATTTGCTACCAGCTATTGGACTAACAAAGGGATATTCAGTTCGCAGTGCGACGCAAAAGCTATGACTCTACAATAATTATTTTTCTTTTTGTAATATGAACATTTATGTAATCTGAATTATCCAATAACCTGAAACATATATGTAAATAATAATAATCGTTAATGTTTTCTGTATCGATCGTCAACCAGAATCGGTTGACAAAATAAACATTGGCGCGAGCGAAGCCGCGGGTAAAGGCTAGTAGGTCTATATTTAGATATATGTAATATTCTATGAAATAATAATAAACATAAAACCCAAAAACTGTCAACTAAAATTAATCCCTACTGGCGGATTGAAAAAAAAAAAAACATTATTAGGAAGAACCTTAATTGACATTAGATCTTGAAGCTACCTTTTTAACTTTTTTTTCTTATCTAATCAAATCAAATTGATATCAAAAGCAATTTCTTCTTTATTATGTTATAATGCTTTATAATTTGAATTTTTATGGAGTTCCATTTAAGATTGTAGCATCATTTTTGCAAACTCATTAAAGGCCGCCAGAGCTCCACAAGCAAATTATTTGTTTCTGTTAAGATAAAATAAAATTAAAAAACAAAAAAGAAAATCTTAAAGGTGCCTTTTCTTATCTCAATTCCTTAATATACTTACCTTTCGATTAAAAGTTAAATAATTTAAAAGTAATGAGTAAGTTACCTGAAGCAATAAGTTTCATTTTCTTTCAATGCTCCCTAAGCATTATTCTCTTCTTGCTTTCTTTTTTTATTTTGTGTTCTTTCTTTTCTCTTTTTATTTAATCTCACTGGGATAGGTTAGGTTTATACACCTACATTTATAGTAGGACTATCGTCATCAAAGTAACTAAGACAAGGATCACTCAGAGATACAGATGAAGATAAAAGTAAAAAAAAAATCTAATTTTCTGATGAAGTAGGTAACCTGTCCAACAAAAAAAAACTCCTCGTGTGCTTATACACCAAGTAAAGTAGTCCTGTGTTGTACCCCTCTGGGCAAATTCTAACAACACTATAATATTCTGTACACACTAAAGGCCTGGCTCGCCTCATTTTTGTAACCTCCCTTTCCTGTACTTGTGCATGGACCGCTTCCGCTTTTTGTGCACAAATTATCCTATATAGAAGTTGTTGAATTGTTGTTATTAGATTTTGCAATAGTATCAGTTGTAGCAAGGATATATAAACGTGGCTTTCCCAACGAGAAAATTACTGGGCGTGTAAATTACTCGTTAGAGGTATAGTACTGTGTAATGTGTACCTATACCTACATTTATACACACATATTTCGATGTGTTTCTTGTTTTCTAAACAGTGTTGTAGTTCGTCATATTCCATGCTCCTCTGTAAAGGGTCGGTAATGTATTTTCAAAAAAAATTGAAAATATCACAGTTTTTTCCGATTAGAAGCAAGAACGTATTTGGTAAGATAAGGTACAAAGAAAACAACGTCCTTCATCTCTTATCCCACGTTAGATAGGTAAGCGTGGGCGTGGGCGTGGGGTAGTTTTAAAAAATATTTTCAAATGAAAACTTTAAATATTCAAACAATGACAACACTAAAAATATCATTTACCGGCTGTTTTAAGGTCAAAATTCGATTCGGTTCACACAGGGTGGCGCACCAATTGTGCTATACAATAAGAATTCAAATAACTTTTTTCTTAATCGATGTACTTCACTTTTTTTAATTGGATAGAAAATTAAATAAAATTTTAAACAACTAATTGTTGACCGCAAATGACCTCAACGCTCACCCACACATATGCGGTACCTGATCAGAAAACTTTTCACTTCGGCCTGAAGGGTTTGAAGTTGGGATCGCCTCGATTATTGTCTTCAATTTAGTCAAATTGCTGGGTTTCAGTTTGTGCACCTCCTGCTTGACATAATCCCATAAAAAAGTCTGGTGCAGTCAGGTCAGGTGACCTTAGGGGCCAGCAAAAAGTGGAGTTCCTGGAAATTAATTCGTTTGGGAGTTTTTGTTGTAGCTCCACCATATCTAGTCTGGCTAAATGTGTAGTTGCTCCATCTTGCTGGAAACATATGCTGTTCAATAGGATACGTCTTTGGCGCAGTTCTAGGTTAAAAAACTCATTCAAAATTTTTAAATAACGGTTCCCAATGACAGTTACTGTTACACCATTTTCTTCAAAAAAGAATGGCTCCACAATGCACCTTGATGAAATAGCGCACCACAGAGTGACTCGTTCTGGGTACAGTAGCAATTCCGTCTCATGGAGCATTTCTGGATTAGATTTACTCCATATACGGAAATTTTGTCGTTTAGATTAAAATGGTCCCCATCAGACATGAACAAACAATTTATCAATGTGTTGTCTTCTTTGGCCATAAATTCAATCATTCAGTCAGCTAAATTACACGCAAACAGGCAAATCCTGAGGGTTTAAGTTGCTTGTAGTTTGGACTGTGTATACGGAAACAAGTCATTAATGAACACACAGAAAAAAACGAGGTAAAATCAACAAAAACAATAATGATTCAACATGTTTTGCCAATGTTTTTGCTTCGTCGAGCATTCGTTTCATTTTAACATGATTTCTGTATAAGGGAAAATCAATATTATATCATGTTAAAATGACATTGTCTTTATAGTTGAATCAACATGTTTTCATTTTGAAATAATATGAAAAAACCTGCAAATAAAAATGGAATCCATAGCAAATGAATGCTGGATCAGTATGATTTCATGTTGAATTAACACGATCATCATGTTGAATCGGCATGACCATCATATTAAATCTTTTCTTCCATCATGTTTAATCATTATTATCAACATGTTAAGCTGTTACTATCATCATGTTGAATCACCATCGTCAGCTCGTTTTCATTATTCTAAAAGTATAGGAATTCATTATATATTTATATTATTTTAAAAATACTTTGTGATACTTACTGAGTTTTGAACTGGGAACCTTCCGCGCACGGAGATAGCACTCATCCACTGGGCTAATTCGCTACGCAAAAAACTTGTGCCAAACGTCAACTTGAGGTTATATATACTTGGAATTAATATGTGAATCATTTTATTTTAAAATAATAGAATTTGAAGAAAATTTGAAAAGATAATTCTTCTGTTTAAGTGGAGTGACAGAATACTGGGCGAAACGCAATATGGAGTTGAGCTCATTTGTTCTTTTAACTTGAATCATTTTATTTTCATTCTATTTCAATGTTAAAATGAGTTCAATCATTTAATTTCAACAGGGTTTCACACATGAATTAATTTGTAAATGAATCCTTGATGATTCAATAATATTTCCATCAGAACAAAAACATGTTGAATCAAAATGAAAAACGTTGTTTTTTAAAGTATATGCCCTGTTGTTTTTACATGAAAAACCCTGTTTTTGACATGAATTTCTTTTATCTTGGAATTTAAATATGAATCTTTTTATTTTTACAAGACTTCAAAGTTAAAACAAAGTGAAAACGGTTTAATTCAATGTAAAATTCCTGTTTACTTGTATTTTAAATTTAAATTAACAGGAATAAGTCTTAAATTAATGTTTTGAAATGTTTAAATAAAATGAAAACGTATTAAATCGAAATGAAATCCAATGATTGAAACAAAAAATGAAATCCAATGATTGAAAAATTCATCTTTTTTATCGAAATCAATAATTCGTCATGTTGATTTTATATTGCGTTATTTTTCTGTGTGAATGACCTTCTGCTAACTCCAATTTGCCCCAATAAGTTTTGAGTCGAAACGCTTGAATTTGCTTGTATTTCCGAAGGTACAGCCGCGATTGTATCCTGAACCCGAATATTGGGATCTCGGTTGCACGGTCTTCGTGCGATGCTTCCAGATTCGACAAACATGTTCACCAGACTCATAATGGTCCATCTCCTCGAAGGAGTACCGCCAAGCTCCCACCTGAATTCCCTTTGGACGGAAATGATGGACTGCAAAGCATGTTAGCGCTGCACTATCCAAATCCATTTTCAGTGCCCCAAGCATTAATTTTAATAAATCTAAATAGTAAAAAAAAAAAATTTTACGGCTTATTTTTGTACCACGATTTATGCGCCACCATGCGGATATAGCAAAGAAAGAGCATCTTTTTTTTATTAAAAATTGATTTGATAAGCTTTCTGTAAGGATTTGTGAAATGAAAATTTCTCTGTCAGTCATATGCAAAGTCAGATGACAATAGTAAAATTAGCTTTATTGATCATTTTGACTCAAAATAGACAAAATGAGACGATCCGGTCATAAAGCTTTATTTTCTTTCTCAAAGCTTCTCCCACGAGTGGTTAAGGGTTTCGTTGAAAGACAAAATAAGTCGGGAGAGATTGGTTCAGCTATTTCTTACAAATGCTTCCCACCACCAGTCGTAAGGGGCCTTAGTTCGAAGTCAAACACCCTAATTGCCACCAGGGGCTTTGATACCTCCTGATCTACCAGAACTATTAGTCCTGTTGTGTTGAATGCTTTTGCACCTGCAGACCTGCTAGTTAATTGCCACTAGGGCAGGGGCTTCAGTATCTGCTGAAATACCAAAGTGTTTAAGCCTGCTATTTTGAGTGCCACCAGAGGCATAGTGCCTGCTTATGTAGCAGAGCGTTTTAGCCTGCTGTTTTGAGTGCCATCAGGGTCGCACTACTTACTGATGTGGCAGAGAGTTTAAGCCAAGGGCATAGTATCTGCTGGTGTACCAGAGCGTTTTAACCAGTGCCTTTAGCCTGCTCTTTTGAGTGTCACCCAGGGCGTCGTTTAAGCCTACTGTTTTCAAGTGATGCTAAGAGCGTTATATTTATATCATCTGATCCCGTCCAAAACATGATGCCAGAATAATTGGACTAGTCTTAAAAGCCGAATCGTGTCGTGCGTCGGAAGCTGGATTACCCAAGACCAAACTCCAGGAATAAAATCAAAAACTCAAATCATAAGAAGTCAGTATAACCGATACAAGGCACCAAGACTAGAGTCCAGGAGCGCAAGTCTTCTTAATACCAGTGAATCATTCGATTGGCTGAAATACCAGTGAATCATAGTAACAGAATATTGTGTATT
This sequence comes from Dasysyrphus tricinctus, assembly GCA_963921185.1. Lineage (NCBI taxonomy): Eukaryota > Metazoa > Arthropoda > Insecta > Diptera > Syrphidae > Dasysyrphus > Dasysyrphus tricinctus. The sequence goes on along the minus strand of OY992532.1, from coordinate 61,607,435 downwards.
TTAAATTGAAGAAATGTTTTCAATAAAGATTTTGTAATAAGGTTCTAAGACCTTCTGAAGTTTCGTGACAGGCAAACCTGGTGAGACAGGCGAGCATAACATCGGCTGGAAAGTAAAAAGCACATCCAAGATCTCTGATGACTTAATAAAAACCTAAAAAAAAAAAAAAAACGACTGAACAATAGCAAGCTTGTGGGTGGGTGTTAATAAAAATGCTAGTCGCTAATTGATAAACAACGAAACCTGCATTGGGATTGAGCGGAACATGTGGCTTCAGTGGCGTGGTGTGTAGTGCATCGGCCTCAGTCGATCTCGTACTGTGGAGGTGTTCAGTCGTTTTTGGCTTCCCCAGTTATTAAAAGTAAATTTATCGGAGTGACTTAGTCAAATAAAAGTTTAGCATAGCTATTTCCAACTAGCGCAATAGCTCAGAAGAAGAGGTGGCGGACCGTCAACCTAAGGGTCACGGGTTCGACTCCCAGCCGGGGATAAAAATTTTAACTGCTTTTTTACACAACAGGGAGGTAGAAAACATTATATATAGAGATAACAAAGAAATGGAAAAGAATAAAAGTGCGGGCGCACCGAAAGGTGGCCCAGCAACAAGATCTAAAGGTCCAGCGGTACCAGTAGCGGGGACATCGAAAGATGTCATAGCAACGGCACCAGCAACCACGACATCAACAGCAACGGCAGCATCAGCCGATATCACCGCAAAGCGAAGGAGGAAAATAAGATGTGCGCCGAACTTGGTGAAGCGGCGCTCTACCACCACTCCAGCAGAGCTGCCAGCTGGGGGGGGAGGGGCGCCTGCATCAGCCATGGCAACAGCAGCAGCCAATATAGATCGGCAACTCAACTCTTCACACTCCGACGAAGAGATAGAGTATATGTCCGAAGGGGGAGAGGGAATGTTTACGACGACGGGAGAGAGTAACATCCTCGATCTCTCCACACCAGAGGCGTCCGCAGACGAACACGACGCGGCGCCAAAGCAAAATGAGGATGAAGAGAAGGCCATCAGCCAGCAGATTGGTGCCATTCAAGGGGAGATGGAACGCCTAAATGCCATCCTTACGCCCCTGATTTTGAGGCTGAAATCCAAGCAAGAAGCTCGCCGCGAAAGGGAACTACTGGAGCGCGAGCAAAAGAAAGCACAACAGGCGCCTCAGAAAGGGGCCCAAAATCAAGAGCGGCAGCCAGCAGCACACCAGAAAGAACAAAACCTGCCAGAACAGCAGCAACAAGAACAGCTGCCACAACAAAAGCAGCCACAACAACAGCTGCAAGCCGAGCAGCCACAGCAGCAACAAAAACAAAAGAAACAACAACAGAACCAAGAAAAAAATGAAAAAAATAAGCAGCAGCAGCAGCATAACCACCAGCAGCAGAACCAACAGCAGCAGAACCAGCAGCAGCAGAAACAACAGCAGGAGAAGCAGCAGCAGAGTGACCATCAGCAGCAGCCACAGCCCACACAAAACAAGAAAGAAAAGGTGCCACCCATCAATACGTATAAGATGGAGTTAAAGGATACCATTGAACTATGTAAGTCGGCCATAGGCCAAAATTTTTATATTAAACGTTTAAGCAACGATAGGCATGCTATCCACTGCTCCACAGTGGCGCAGCACAAAATTATTAAAGATTTACTAAAACAATCCACGACTGAGTTCTTCAGTTTTACCCCCAAAGTGGATAAATGTCAAACGGTCCTCTTGAAGGGCATAGATTCCTGCACGGAACCAAAGGTGCTCTTTGATGAGCTCCGTGAAAAAGCGAGCGGCGATCTCGAGTTTATCGGGGTCAAGCCGTTTACTACAGTCAGAGCCAGACGGGAGAAGCGGTCTTTGCCGTTCTTCTTAGTTCAGCTCTCGCCCAGCAGCAAACTGGATAGTTTGAGGGGTATCTCCGTCCTCAACTACCAGGTTGTAACTTGGGATAAATTAAAGAGACGCGGCGACATGCTTCAATGCATGCGCTGCCAAAGGTTCGGCCACGCTGCAGCAAACTGCGAAATGCAGTCACGCTGCGTGAAGTGTGGTGAGAACCACATTAAGGGAGAGTGCAAGCTCGGAGAGGAACGGGTCGAAGACATGACCCAGCTTAAATGTGCACTTTGCGGGAAGGAGGGGCACCCTGCTAACTATCGGGGTTGCTCAGCATTTCAGCAAATTCGCACCAACAAAGTGGCTAGGCAGACAGCGGTAGAGATACGCCCATCAACGCGTGCTCCTAAAGCAACGCCCGTCAATCCCCAAATTTCCTACGCCCAAATGGCGGCAGGAAGGGGAAAAACGGTACAGCCTGCAGCTAAGGTAGCCCAACCGGCCCTCGTGCCTAAGGCTCCGGACGCTCAGGCCGAAATAAGAAGCATGTTGCTGGCAATTCAAAGCCAGTTGACAGGACTTCAAAAACAGATAAGTGAGCAGGCGGCTAGGGTAGATCATCTCTACTCTGTTTTGCCTAGCCCATCGCATTTTAGAGGTTAAAGGCGCGCTGTCGGAGAGGCCTCTTAGGATCCTTGCTGTGAATGTAAATTCACTGATTAGGACCGAACGTAGAGCTAATCTTTTTCAACTGTTGAAAGACCAGAGTCCAGATGTGTTTATGGCCAGCGAAACTAAGCTGAACCAGAAACATAAGTTGACTAACAACAATTACAATATCGTTAGAAGAGATCGACCCAACTCCACTCAAGGGGGTGGCGTCGCAATCTTCATATGAAAAGGCATTAATCATAAAGTTATATATAATAGTGATCTGTTGAAAGACCAGAGTCCAGATGTGTTTATGGCCAGCGAAACTAAGCTGAACCAGAAACATAAGTTGACTAACAACAATTACAATATCGTTAGAAGAGATCGACCCAACTCCACTCAAGGGGGTGGCGTCGCAATCTTCATATGAAAAGGCATTAATCATAAAGTTATATATAATAGTGATCTGCGTAGATTTCGGCTGTTAGAGGCGTGCGTCGTGTGCATTCCTCTCCAACAGGGGAAGCGAATGTATGTGATTGCGGCTTATGCACCGGAATCGCCTCAGCCAACTGATTTTATGACAGAGCTTGAAAAACTTTTCGAATGTCTACGCTTGAGATTGGAAGAAAATTACTTTCTCATGGCCGGTGATTTGAATGCCAAACACCTAGATTGGGGAAATCAAATACAGAATCCAAGAGGTATTCATCTTTTTAATTGGATGAGTCGATATAACACTGAATATGGTGTCGACCTGCTGGCTACGGATCGGCCATCCTTTCCAAGAAGCGGTGCCTATCTGGATCTATTGCTAATAGACTCAAGACTGACAATTACTGACACTGTGGGTCAAATACCAAGAAACTGTTTACGAACGATAGAGTACGACAGTGATCACTGCGGACTCGCCGCCGTAATACAGCTTCCGAACGAGCTCGTGGAGTTGGATGAGTATGTGCCTGTGCATACTTACAATTACAGTAAGGTGCGCTGGCCACGCTTTACCAACGCCTTATCGAGCGAAATCAGTTCGAACAATATATCCCCACCAAACGACAGGAATTTGACAAATAACGAAATAGACCAATATCTTGAACAAATGGACGAGACAATCAAACGAACAATGGACAGAACGATACCAAAGTACAAACAACGGGACGCAACGGGCATGTACCGGAATGCGACCATTGACGCATTACACAGACAAAAAAGTGGACTGCTGACAAGACTCAAACGCTTGTACCGACGGTTTACTGACCCACACGATCTGGAGATTAGGACACTGAAGTCTTCGATCAAGAACATCAACCAACTAATAAAAGAAAATTATCGGTTGTCGATTAATTTGTACTGGGATAACAAAATTCGGGCTGTTAATTCTAGCGACCCGAGTATGTTTCCCCAAATCAACAAGATATTTAGAAGGAATGATCAGAACGACCTTCCGTGTCTTAAACTCCAGAGAACGACAGATAACAGAGACGTACTTCTGACAGCAGGAATTGATCCAGAGGACGCCGTCTTGGACGATGACCTCTTTATTGTCGAAGATCCGCAGGAGAAAGTGGAGGCTGTGGGGGCTGCTTTCCAGCAAGTGTACAAGGTGAATGCATGCATTCGCCCGAACCATGACCTGGAAAACAGAGCCTTGCTCCACCACTTCTACCTTCGGAATGACATAACGCAATGGCGATCAGAGAACCTCGGTTTCACCGGGTTCAATGAAGATCATTTGGCAAACGCCATAATCGCCGAGCGAAATGGGCCAAGTTCCCTGTTAATTACGAAGGTGGAGCTTCAGCTCATCTTCGATTCATTAAAGAAGAAGAAGTCAGCAGGAGTCGATGGCATATCCAACGTTGTACTTCGACATTTACCCCAAGAAGCAGTAGACATTTATACCACACTGTTTAACAACGCTCTGAATAATGCATATTATCCAGTGCGGTGGAAGACAGCTGTGGTGCATCCTCTCCCGAAAAAGGGAAAGGACAACTCCAATCCGGCGAATCTCCGGTCGATAAGTCTTCTTCCGAGTATCAGCAAGGTATTCGAAAAAGTTATTAATAGAGCTCTGTCTAAGTGGGCAGAGGACAATAATATCATACCGGATAATCAGTTCGGCTTTAAGGCGGGACATGACACCATTCATGCCGCGTCTAAACTCGTTTCTGATGTCCAATAGAACAAATCTAAAAAGCAGTGTACGGGTGCCTGTCTGGTTGATTTGGAGAAGGCCTTCGACACCGTATGGCTAGAGGGTCTTTATCTAAAGCTGACCAGACTTGGCATTAGTAAACCACTATTATATATGCTTTATGATATGCTCAATGGTAGAAAGTTTGTTGTCAAGAGTGGCAATGTGACTTCTGCCACAACCTTTAATATTAAAAATGGTCTTCAGCAGGGAGCGGTCAACTCGCCGATTCTATTCAGCATTTACACCAGCGATCTGATAAGTAGTCTAACTCAGGCAATTGCGTATGCCGACGATCTAATTGCGTACAGAACAGCTCCAAAAGTCGAGGTCATCAGAATTCTTTTGCAGCGTGACTTCGAGAAGATTCAGCGATATTGCGATGACTGGAAGTTGAAAATCAACTTCCAGAAATCAGAAACTATCTTGTTTAGGACTCCGTTGCATGGAGCCACAAGGGATACGAGAAAGAACTGGCGTAAGCTGGTGATCGTAGGACCAAATGGACAGCCACTGGCGAGTAAAAGTGTAGTAAAGTACCTTGGCATCTGGATGGATCAGTATTTGTATTTCGACAGACATATAAATGCTGCTCTGTCCAGGGCTAGGGGAGCTTTTGCCCTGACAAAACGGTTGTTTTATAGCAGCCGGCTTGACAGCAGGGTGAAGGTGATTTGCTACATGGCCCTCATACGGCCGATGATTGCCTATGGGTGCCCGGTTTGGTTCAACGTTGCCCCATCTCAAATGGAAAAGATTCGGGTGTTTGAGAGGCAGTGTCTTAGACGCTGCTTGGATTACACAGAACACCAGAGTCGGAGTACAAACATTATTATTCCAACCTGGTTCTATACAACGGCGCCAACATAAACAGGATAGATAATTTCTTGCTGAAGCTTATTCGAGGTCACATTGCAAGAGCAATGTCCTCGACCAACAGCTTAATTTTTGGGGCTTATTACCCTAAAAACGACTATTACGAGAGTGTGCGTCTAAGCGGCTTTATTCCGCCCGATGCATTCCTCTATTTAGACAGTCGAGGGCTGATCCAGGATAGAGCGGCGGTTCCGCTAATCTACCACGTCGGCCGTAGAACTGTAGATCGGCGGCTCCTTTATGATCGAGACGTCCTCGCACAACACGGAGCGGAGCACCTTCGGTTCAGTAGGACTGTGTCCGATCGGGACCGAAGAGATAGGGTAAGGCAGGAGAACCAGTTCTGGTGGTTGAAACCTGAACAAGAAGTTAATTCGGATATATAAAAGTTAACTATGCATTTTTTATGCCATGGCCGACTTACATAGGTTTAGGTAGTTAGTTTTAAGCAGGGACAGTCAGGGTGGCACCAAAAAAAAAAAAAAAAAAAAAAAAAATTATAAAACCAATAAAAACACAAAAAAATTATAAAACCAATAAAAACACAAAAAAATTATAAAAACCCAAAAATGCTTGCTGTGGCTGTTCTAGTTTGTAAGTAGATTTAAGTAGTTTTATAGTAGTTTTAATTAGTTTTAATTAGTTTTAATTAGTTTTAATTAGTTTTAATTAGTTTTAATTAGTTTTAATTTAGTTTTATTTAGTTTGTAAGTTTTATAAAAAACAAAAAATAGATAAAGATACCAAGTTTTTTACAATTCTTCTTGGTGAAAAATAAAACCAACATGAATTCTAGTTTTAAGATAGTTCTTAGGCCGAAAGGCATTAGCATTAAGTTATTAGTTTAACTTAGAGCGCCCGAATGGGGCCAGTAAGTTAGTTGTAAGATATTGATAAGTAGGCTAGTTTTTATGAATTTTTGTCTAGCTTTAAGATAGTTTTAAGATGAATTGAAAATAAAAATGAATTTAAAAAAAAAAAAAAAAAAAAAAATAAAAAAAAAAAAGTGCATCGGCCTCTGAATTGCAAGATTCATGGTTCGGTCCCAGATGACGGCAAAAATAGTTTTTCACTTAATACGAGCATAAGCAGACTAAGAACCACTAACGGAGTCTAATGATCAAGGTGGCTCTCGTGAAATAGCTTTAACTCCACCCTATATACTTGGTGGTAACACACGCAGGTTGTTGTTGTTCATTCTAAATTATTCAATACTGTGAAAATTAGAAAAAGAACCCATTTCTCTCTTCTATTCTTATTCGGCTCAAAAAATCCATAAAAGGCGGCAGCCTGAGAAATGGTGCGCTTGGCTGCCTTCCATCGATCATGCTGCTTCCGCAGTCATTCAGACCAAGCTTTCTGGCATTCAGCATGGCTTGTTTGGGAGGTTAAATGCTCTTTGTTTTCTTGAGCCTGGGGCCTGGGAAACTGGGATTCAAAGACTCTCTTGACTTAAGAATTACTGCAATTCATAAGGAAAAAGAGCGTATCTCCATTTTTTCGTTTGATATAAGTGCACTCCTTTAACACAGAACCATACATCCATGGAAGAATTTTTCTTTCGATAGAGCACAGCACTAGGCACCATAAAAGTAGGACTGACAGTAGGTATAAAGGTTTTGTATTACGTGTGAGGAGCTTTGAGCCTATTTGTTGTGCCAAATCGAGATCATATTGGTTTCCTAAGGAATAATTCTTATTAAGATCTCCACAAAGTTCCTTTGGCTAATGTTCACTCCGATCTCTGATGTAGATGAATTCCTTAACTACTTCAAAGTTGCTATCAACAGTGAAGTTTTGTCCTAACCGGTGAAGAGAATTCTTACTAACACTTGCTGATTTTTGAATTGTAGAAGGGCTTAAGACGTCCAGACAGTATGTTGGATAAAATCTTTTAAGCGACGTTTAGCTTCGATAATAATTCTGGCAGGACATAGGATCATCTTTTTGTAAATGGGGCACGAGGATCTTATAGACCCGTCATCCTGCTTGCTTCGTTCCATCCAAACTTGGTTGATGATTGAAAGCTCTTAGACTATTGGGCTTTTCCAAATACTATCTTTGTCTATTCTCTTTCAAATTTTGATAGTGTTCACAACAACAAAAAAAAAGACGTGTGAAACCGAACTGAGCGAGAATGTAAACAAATGCTCTTTTCAGTGCAATCAAGGCCTTTGACTTTGACAGTTAGAAGTTAGTTTGTTTACTTTTTAGCTCAGTTCCGACCAGCTGTTTCAATTTTTTTTTTGCTTGTTTCAGATTGACGTCTGGTAGAAATTCAGAATTATGTCCTACACTAACCACCAGAAGAAGCCTCAATCTGAATTCTCTAATTCTCCCAACAAAAAACCTTGAGCATAAAGCTAAAACCTTACACGGCACTTAATTAAATTTCTGTTTTTTTTCGAACTTCGTTTCTCTTCAATTTTTCCCAATTACAGGACGTGAATGTCAGGGAGTGAATTGGTCGTTTGATATTTTTTTTTATTTCGCCTTAGTGTGTTAGAAGGCAGGGTACCGGAATGAGTGGTGGTATCGATTTAATTTAAGGTCAGCATTTGTACATGTGCGGTCAACACTCTTCGGCATTATTATAGATACTCGCTCTATGCTATTATTGCCAGGTTGAGTTATCCCTATTCGAAGTATACGACTAGTATAGGATAAGGACTAGTTTTCTGTGGTGTGTAAAAATGATACACTCTGTGTTGGAGATGAAGTTAGCGTTGTTGGTAGGCATGCATGACATTGTTATTGGTTTCTCTATTGGAAGATACATATAGATTGTGTGTTTTAACTTCTATAGAAAAAGGTTTGGCTTCTACGTATTTTTTTGTATTTGTATTTTTGTTTAGTTTTGTGCTTTTGTCTTTGATTGATAGTTTAGATTGAATAATTGATGAGAGTAAAAAACATGAGGATATCCGTCAGACAATCAATGTGAAAACCAGTTGGGATTTTTTTTTTTTTTTTGTGACGAAAAAGTTATTTGACTTGAATTGGTTTAGGTTTATTGTATTTTAATGAAAGCAACTAGCTTTGTAAGCCTTAAAAGTTGTTCTTCTTTTTGCATTATTTGTGAACGATATAATCGAATACTTAAATAGAAGGATCCAAGCACGTTGGTACTTTAATTTATAATTAAAGTTCAGATACTCCAAAAACTTTATTTAAACTTTGCCCTTAAGTTCCTAATATGAATGCAACACGACAAAAATGTACCAACTCTGGCTTTTGATAAAAAATATAAATTCTTGAAAATAAGAAGGAGCTGGGAGAACAAATTTAATGAGAATGACCTATTAATTTTGAAATTAAAAACAAAATTCAGATGACAACGAAATTATATAAAATATAGAAAAGGTTGTCGATGAAAAGTTGTGTCAGCCCTAACATATAAATTTTGTGAAAAAATGACTGACACAACTGCCTTTTATCTATAAAATATATGTAGGTATGTAATGTACGTAGTTATACATAGATTTGTTTTATATTCAACAAGAGTCGTATTTTATATATTATGCATAAGAACTGGCTATGAAATGAGAATAATATAGGTTTCGTCTCGGCGAGACCATGGGGTACAGACGCTACCTGATACTGCCGTTGGCCTTTTAACGAAAAAGACTCCTTCGCCACCAGACTATCATACCGTTGACCGCCACCTGCAGTTCATCCGCCTTAAGTGGGCTTTTAACCATCCCAAAGACAAGTTTGTGCCCTGACCAGCATCGCTGGGTTGTCTGCTTATCCCGGCATCCATTCGGTCCCCCTGCACCTTAGAGAACGAAGCCTTGTGGTCATTAATCTTACAAAAATGTGCGCCCAGGATACTGATCGCTCAACCTGCTCGTATTTGAACGCGAGATTTCAATTTTTAGATTTCGTACTCAATCCCAAAGTAATAAAGCACTTGCGATTTGCCGAGTTGAACGTTTGAATGTGACTATGTGGAAATACCGTTGGCAACTCGCCTGATTACAGTTCGCCTTAAGTGGCTAAATTTTGAAAAAATTTGAATATCATCGTGAGCGTCAGTCGACATCTTGGAAAACTTTATTTAGATATCAAGTATCTCGTGAGCCGTGCTTCGTACGGTAAAAATTCACTTTTTTTCAAATGACTGCATTTTCGAAGTCAGAATTGTCAATTTTAAAGTTTGGTTAACACTGTGAAATATTAATTTAATACGATTTTATTAGCGATGTTCAAAGGTAGCCCACGTTTGTTTGTTTTGATTTTAATCTTTTTTGCTGAGACAAATGAAACCATCGAAACTCTCAATAAATTCCAGTTAAAAAGTTAGATGCAAGAGGTAATCTTTTTATGGAAAATCCTTCTGCAGCTTCGGTTGCAGTAAACCGCACATCGGATTTGGGGGTGCGGCATCTTTCATGTACGAGCGTCAATCAAGACGCCATAATAATAAATGAAATCGTTGACAAAAAGAAGAAATCTTTCAAGAAGCGCAAATGTTACTTTTGGTTACCGCATACGTACGAAAATCGGAGCATGGAACGTGCGATCCTTGTACAGCGAAGTTGGATACGAGCAGGTTGAGCGTGAAGTGCTTCGTCTAAAGATCAGTATCCTGGGCATAAGCGAAGCTAAGTGGAGAGGAAGAGCTGAAAACAGATCATACACTGGACAGACGAGAATGCTGTATTCTGGGGAAGATGAAAGAGAGGGTGGCCAAAGACTACATGATGTCGGGATTATGTTGAACGTAGAAGCGAGGCGTAGTATGATCTCCTGGGTGCCCATTTCTGCGAGATTAATGACAGCAAGGTTTCGTTCAAAAATCCGTAACGTCACAATGATTCAGTGCTACGCCCCACAAATGAAGCGACCGAGGAAGACAAAACCGCGTTCTACACTCATCTTCACTCGGTTTACAGGAGTGATCCGAAAGCCGATATCATAGTCGTTATATGGGAGTCCTTAATGCCCAAGTCAGTTCAGACAATTATGGACTGGAACGCGTGACGGGAAGAAATGGTTTGGGGTCACGGAATGAAAATGGTGACTTGCTTGTCGACTTTTGTAACGCAAATCGTCTTGTGATAGGTGTGACTATATTTAAGCATAAGACGTGCAGAAAAATTACCTGGGTGCATCCGGATGTTCAAACCGAAAACCAAATTGATCTATATTGATTCAGCAGCGATGGAGGAAGTCAATGTGTGATGTCCGGAATATAAGAAATGCCGATGAGGGAAGCGACCACCATTTGGTTCTGATGAGTCTAAAACTACGAACCGCTGCTGTACAAAAACCAGCGCAGGATGCAGCAAGGAGCTCAAAATTCATTACTAATGCTTTAAATGACCCCAACATATGTCGAAACTATGTCACCACCCTTAACGACAGAGCCTCGTCATTAAACGGAATCCAGAATTCAACAATTGATGAGATGTGGGAAGAAATTAAAAGTGTTTTTATGGAGGCTGGATCCGAAACTGTACCCAAGCGAACGAGACGTAGAGACTCTTGGATATCCCAAGACACCTGGGATAAGATCGAACTTCGCAAATCGTTGAAAGTCCAAATAAATGCCAAAGCAGATGTACAACGAAATGCTGAATTGCGAAGAGAGTACCGCATTGCACATAAGATGGTCTATCGCTGTGTGAGACGTGACAGGAGGGTGAGGTTAGATGGACTCGCAGATAATGTGGAAATCGCTGACAGAAGAGGAGATATCCGGGAATTGTACCAAATAGCCAAAGATGTTATTGGGAAAAAAAGCAACACCAATCATCCTGTAATGGATGTGGATGGCACACTTTTGGTATCAATTGAAGATCCAGCTACGCAGATGGAAGGACTATTTTGAGCTGCTAAATGAGGATTCAGGTGAGCAGAGTGCTGTAGTGCCCCAACTAAACGAGATGCGCAGGTCCTATAGGGGTATTGACATCGAACCCCCGTCAGATCCGGAAATCCATACATCAATAAATCTCCTCAAAAACAACAAGGCAGCTGGACTGAACCGAATACCAGCCGAATTCCTGAAAGCCGATCCCGTAACAGCGGCTAGTATTTTACATCCGTTGATACAAAGCATTTGGGAAAACGAAAGCTATCCCAGGGACTGGAAGGATGGTGTGATTGTTAAGTTGCCAAAGAAAGGTGACCTAAGGAATTGCAACAATTGGCGTGGTATCACCGTGTTGTCCGTTTCCCCAAAGCTAATGGTAACCATCATTCTAGAGCGAATAAAGGAAGAGGCATCAAGCTGTCTTCCGCAGTGGTCGATCGTGTGTCGACCATATCAACACCCTGCGTATCGTCCTCGAGCAGTCGATGGAATTTCAATCACCGCTTTACCTCATGTTCGGGGATTTTGAGAAGGCCTTTGATCGAGTTAACCGAAAATGTATATGGAGATCGTTGCTTGGTAGAGGAATTCCGCCAAAAATTGTTGCCATTATTAAAGAGTCCTACAACAACAACGCAAGGTGTTTTGTTTTGCACAATGGACAGCTATCTGACTCCTTCGTAGTGCAACAGGGTGTGAGACAAGGGGATACAAATAAATAAATTGGTTGGCGCAACAGCTCATGGAGAACCAGGGTCTAGCGACTTACAACTCACAACCATTCCTGTGTGCGTGTTTGTTGGTAGGAATGGAGGGGACCTACAGTTTTTTGCCGAGTACGAGCGGCTAAATGAGAAGCACTTTTTCATGACAAGTATATACTCTTGGAGGATTTGTCAGTTCCTCGCAAGAGGCAGTGCCTCGAATAAAACATTTCTGTTTTTAGGTGGCACGGCTGGGAATCGAACCCACACCTTCGGCATGACAGTCCTACGCACTAACCATCAAGCCATGAGGTACACGATACACGAGACAAGGGGATGTTATATCGCCACTTCTCTTCCTACTGGTGATGGACGACGTATTGACGGCCAGTGTTGGTACAGCTGAGCGACAGGGCATTTAATGGAAACCGTTCAAAAGGCTCAGTCATTTAGACTAGACTATGCCGATGACATATATGTCTACTGGCAAATAACATCAGTGGGCTGAAAGGGATGTGCCAAACACTGCAAGTGAAGGGAGAGTCGAGTGGTCTAAGAATAAATAGCAAAAAGACAGTTGAAATAGTGGAACAGTATAACTACCTTTGGCAGTATTGTTTCTTTAAACGGTGGTACGGATCTGCCTCGTGCTGCCTTTGGTATTCTGTCCCAAATTTGGAGATCCAGTCACATCTCCTTACGCACTAAGTTGAGATTCTTTGAATCCAATGTTAAATCAGTGCTGTTATAATGCTTGCGAAACCTGGAAAGTCACGTCTACCATTTCGAGTGAATTGCAGGCTTTTGTGAATCGCTGCCTGTGCCACATTCGGTGGCCAGAAAATATATCAAATGAGGAATTGTGGCGCAGGATAAGTCAAGAGTGGCTGAACGTTGAAATAGAAAGCGTAAATGGCAGTGGATGGTCACACACTGATTAAACCAAATGATGAATTGCAAAGCAGTCCTTTGAATGGAATCCTCAGGGTGCACGGTGGGTTGGAAGACCAAGAACAACATGGAAATAAACTGTCTTAGCAGAAGCAGAGTCCCAAAGAGAGACATGGCCACAGTTAAAATACCTTGCTGCTAACCGTGAAGAATGGAGACGTTTTGTTGACACCCTATGCCCCAGTCGAGGATGATGAACTTTTAAAAATAACAACAAATTATTATTTTTTTAAGGGGAAAGTTTATTACTTGGGGGATGGGTATGGCTAGACTGGTCTCTTCTCTCTCCGTCAAATTTAAATCTAGATTTTTGTTTGGTCCATAACTGCGTCGTTCAGCTTCGATAACTTCCATGATCTACAGGGACAGTATAATCAGCGACAGAAATGGCAAATTATTTTCGGAAATCTCCAATTTGACAATTATCCCCTGACCGGCAAGTTAGCATTTTGCTTAATCGTCCAGTCAACAAAGGAATAATAAATGTATCTCGTACTGACACTTTTGCACTTGTACGATTATTTTCCAAAATATTTACAAAAAGCTACAATCGGGGACGCTCTAACCCCCTCTCCTACTTAAAGCTTGCCGCCCTGAGCTGGGGGAGCCTTTTTATATGATATACCTGGGGGTCATCCCTTTCACATAAATTAATAACCCAGAGAGCATAATTTATTACATTTATTTATAATTTTGAGTCTTCGTTAACTAGACTAACTATAAGTTGTCAGAAGCAATTCACTTTAATGAAGCTTTAAGTTGTTTTTTTATTTTTTTATCTGATTTGATATTTTTTTATTTGATAGTACGGTCAGAAACGTCGCACTGTCAGCCACATTTGTTCTTATTTCAAATTCTCTCATAAACAGCTTAAACGATTTTGATTATACTTAAAACCTGTACCAAGAGCAAATCGACATATACGGTTCTTGCGTTTTGCCAAAAACTCCGCTTTTGAACTATTTTTGAGAAAACTGTTTTACTTTTTGTTTATTTTTACTTACATCTGACATTATTATAATTTTGTAAAAATTAACTTTACATACTCCAAAATTGTAAAACAAAAAATTATATGAACACAAAAAACCAAAGAAGGAATCCATTTTATAAGTGGGTACTTTTGACTTTTGACAAATTTTTCTTTACATTTGTTTGGTCCTTGGTAGCTATTTAATTTGTTCATTTAGCAACTAATTCCATCCCATCCTGAAAATACATATTCTTTAAATGTTTGCAAACTAAATTTTATTCAATTAGCAAGATATGATTTTAATATGATGATGAAGTATTATTGCATAATAACGACGAGGGCAAAGTTAGAAAAATGGTTATGATTTTATCTATCCCCCAAGGGGCCAGTATAGTTCAATTTTTGCATAATATCTCAACTTCAAAATCGTAGCAGTTGGTCCCAAGTTAGAATAAAATGTCACCCCATAGGTCACATATGTTATGGTGCTATATGCTGATTCCAAATGATGATGGCTTACACAAATAAAAAGGCTTCATCCGACCAAAAAAGTGCCTTACCCCAAAATACAATAAAACAAATAAAAAAAAACTTCTTCCACACATAACTTTATCTTTTTCTCTGGGCTATGCCTGATGCCTGTCTAATAGAGGCACAAACCAACTTTTCTCTTTTTGCCTCATCAAGGCCCCGTCTGCTCTTGCTTGTCTCCTTTCCTTTTCCCTTTTCATTTCCATCAAGCCACTGGATGAAATTCAAGTGGAAAAATCTTCCGAAAAATGTTTGACATGTTTTTCATTTCAATTTCATCTCATCTCTGATGAGTGTGTTCTAAAAATGCTGATTCTCTGTGGCATGGCGGAGCAAGTTTTCCTCAACTGAATATAAATTACCCAGTTAAGGACTGTTACCATAGACCTCCCCTGCCCCCACCACCACACAAAAAGGCAGCCTCCTCAGCTTAAGCAACTTGTTGCTTGTTTTGATATATGAGCATGAAATCATGTTTATTTCGGTCAATATACTCGAAAAGTCTTTGAGTAACCCTTTTAAGCAAATTGGAATGCGTGCACGGGATGGAGCTTATAAAGATAGATGAAGGTGTAGGAAAGCTGGAAGGTATGGTTGGCGAGGCATGCCGGATTCCGAAATTGCTCCGGACCAAAGGCAATCTTTTGCCATTTTGTGGGTTCTGCTTAATGATTCTTTCATGATGATGTGCTTTTGTCGAAGCATTGCCAAAAATGGTTGGTGGTATTCTTGCAAAGAGGCTTCATTGAGTTTTACCTAGCACATAGACGTGGTTCCTCCTTGTCCAAGGAATTTCAATCTATTGTGTAAAAGTTTCATCTTTACACAAAGTTCAGGAACTCTTGAAGTATGCTTGTGCCAGTGGAGTGGTGGTGCTGATGATGATGCTGCGGGATAGCGCCAACGTATACAGTCATACTACTTCTATACATACCATCTGAGCCATAAGCATCAGCACCCAACCAGAACACAAAAATAAATACAAAAAAAAAACAGCATGCTCGCAACAGTTATGCTGTGCATTAACATTCATGCCGATGCGATGATGGTTTTCTTGAGAAAAACCTCAGGACTTGACCCAAATGTATTGAATAAAAGGAATATTGCAACGGAAAGCCATCACCTCCACCGCAGGAGTGCTGGAAAAACTTAAGTTTTCCACCTAGGATATCCTTAAAATGGGTTGGCTGCAGGACGCAAGAGTAGAGAAATAGTAGACGCCGAGAAATGGGCATGCACAGCCTTTTGTCACGGTGCATCGTGTTGGTGGTGCTTCAGTTTGAAGAACGAACATTTCAGGGATAATTATCCGAAGTGTTTTTCAATGATATCCCTTTGGATGGAATGAAAGGACAAAAAATGGTTTTATGGTTTTTTCACACTGTTAAGCTTGGATGGTTCTGCTCTCTGACTGGGGTGATGGATTTTCACGTAGCTATGGGTGTAGTGTTTCTATGGATTTACTTTTTTTTTTTTGTATATAATGAAGGATCAAGAGTTTGATGTGATTTTTATCAGATGAAGTTGGGGGTCCATTGGGGAGAAAGTTCTTTGAGGAAAATAATGTAAAATGGAGACATTAAAATGCGTTGCATGCGAACAAAAAATCGATGCAGAATAAATGGAAGTACGTAAAGAAGTATTAAAATTCACATGAATAAATCATGGAAATATTGGTACCATCCTATCTATTCGAAAAGAAAATGTTGGTTTCCATTTTATGCGCTATAATTAATATTAATATTAATAATATTAATATTTTTTGTTTTTCTATTTTGTAAGGTTGTCTTCCGAATTTTGTAGCTTTGTTTTATTTTTTTTAAAACACATAGGGATGGGGGCTTGAGGAGTCATGGACTGCGGCAGACAAAAAGACAAGTTTTGAGTCAAAAGCCCGTACTAAAAATAAAAATATGTTCGTGTATTTTTCAAAGCTAAGGGAGTCGCCCAAGAGCTCATATAGGAGTGGGTGTGCATTCACTACGTTACGTAAGATGCTATCAAAGATGATAAGTTTTCTGCTATTTTTCACGAATTTTTCCAAAAATAACAGCGTCACAGGTATAAGCAAAGCACTTGTCACTCCGCAATTCGTCAGCGTTTAGTTGGAGATTATTGCAACTTGCACTCAGAAATTACCAGAGTGGATGGCGTGGCGTATTGAGATTTTTTTGCAGGTGCTGTCATTTTGTTTCATCACAATTGAGTAACTTTTTCTTCACGTTCTCCCTCCATTTATTTTTTTTTTACGTTTTTTTTTGACACCATATTGTGTGTCGAGTTAAATCAAATTTTATTTCAGAGCAGAGCCTGAACTATCAAACAAAAAATTGTGTTCCTTTTTTAGGTTTGAACATTCTGAGCTTATTCAGAGCGCACTCTATGAGCTGAGAATAAAATAACTGAGCAGACAGAGTTCAATGCTGAAAATATAGCATTGACAGCTAGTGTTCATGTGTGTTTCAAAAATAGTTCAGAGCGCTCAGAACACACTTGTTCAGATGACGATCGGAACATGCCTGACATGCTCGGACTCTGTTCAGGGCTCTATTCTGAATTAAATAAAATGCATGACTGGGTCGTATGTACTTGCTCTTATGTTCAAGACACTGTGGGTTTAAGAAAATTGTACCTATATAAAACATGGAAATTATGAGCGAAAAATGTAGAGAAGCATGAAATACGATATTTAAATTAGTAAAAACAACTCGTTTCACAGTTTGAGGTGGAAAAAAAGAATGCCATCTTAATCCTTGATTGAATAAGATTGTATGGGGAACAAAATTTAAAATCGTTGGAGCGGTTTTTAAAAAAATAACTTCTTATCTATACCTACATATTATATTACAAAGACGAAACATTTATTTGTTTGTTTGTTTGTTACTATGTAGGGGGTAATCACTGGAAATATTCAACCGATCCTTAAAATTCTTTAATAAATGGAAAGACTATAATGTCCCTGAGTAACATAGGCTAAATTTTATTTGGATACAAATTAATTGCAACGTTACAAGCTAAATGTTTGTACTTTTTTGGGGAATTTGTGAGTTTTTGATATTTATATTTCGAAATTTCAAAATTTCTTTTTGAGTTTGAAGGGTTATTCTAAGGGGAAGGCTTTACGGTTACAAAATTAAATTTGTAGGGATAAATGGGGTAAAAACAGAAATGCTATGAGATAACAAAAAATCTTTTTCTGTTTGATAGAGTTTACTAAGAGGATGTTGTCTTCATACATAGGGTGAAATGGGTAGAAATTAAATATGGGTATATGATTTAAAATACTTTTTGAGTTGGAAATGCTGAATTCTTAAAGGCTTAAGTTGATGACATTTCAAAATTTAAATACTTATAGTGCACGGAAAGAATTTTTGCATCATATCACGAAAAATGAGCTGCAAATTACGAAAAATGAATCCCGATTTATACCTTGGCTCAATGAAGATATTGATACTCAAAAATCATAAATCAACCCTCTTTAAGTATCAATTATGCTATCGAGAGAAAACAAAAATTGCGAACAACAAATCGCAATTTAATCCAAATATCCCTCAATTGCACAATTTGTAAATTTGCAAAAAAGATTTGTGATCACCACGTTTATTTCGTGATATTGCAACTTGGAAAGATCAATCCCGCTCTACCCTTCATTTTGAAGGTATACATATATTTAATTTAATTTATTTGAAATAAATACTTTACGCTTACTCTACTTGGATTTGAACACGCAACCCTCCAGTTGTGGAGCGAGCATGCAACCACCAAGCCAATTTGTATTACAGATCGTTGGTGTCACACATTGATGATTAGATACCTGCCTTGCCGTGGTGCTTTATTTCTTCGAGAAGTAAATTGCGACAAGAAAGTCGTGATTAAGGAATTTTTTGTTGGTGAATTGCAATTATTCTCATGGAGTTGCAAATTACGATAAAAAAACGTAATTCAGTGATTGTGCAATGTTAATTACTATAAAATAGTAAATATTTATCGCAAATCAATATTTTTAAATGCTGTTTGTGAAATTATGCTTTTGGAGAGTAAATTACGTAAAAACAGTTGTATTTTGCTATGAAAAGTACAAACTTGAATCATGGATTTTAATTGCAAATCACGAAGAAACAAATTTTGTATGTAAATTGCTAAGTTTTGACTATTAAATTAACAGTTTTTGTATTAATTTGGGATTAAAATGTCTTGATTTACGAATTAAACATGATTCGTAAATTACAACTGCAAATTTTTCAATTGGTGATTTTTCAATTCTTTCCGTGTGTGAAATGGGGTTTGTAAAATAAATAATCTGATTTGAAAGGTTATATGTAGAGGATGTCATTCGAAAATTTTGCTTAACCGAGCAAAGCCGGGGCAGGCCAGCTAGTAGTATATATAATTTTTAATTATTAAATTTTTAAGGACAAATGTTGGTATGCAAATCAAAAGTATGTAGGTATGTATGTGTATACCTATTAAAATTTTTTGTAAATTTCGATATGCAATATTATTTAATCTTATCTGAAATTTGTATATAAGAAATTAATCTAAGTCCGTTTAGCCGCTAACGAAAAAATTCAAAATAAAAAAGAAAACGTTCTATGAGAGGTACTATTAATAGTTGCTAAGTAGTGTTATAATTTTGGTAGTAGATCGTTCTAATTTAAGTATATGAAAAAATTTAATCAAAATCATAGGAGTCGGTTCTGAGAAAAAAATATTTTTCTTAACTTTTGTATGGAAGGTAGGTAACGTTATTTTTTTATAAATGTTAAATTTGTTTCTGAAAATATTTAAGAGAGTACTAATAAACTCATAAGTATCGAGTTTCAAAAAAATCGATCATAGCGTTTTCAAAATATTTGATTAAAAAAAAAAAAATTTTAAATTTTTTAAAAATCCAAAATATATTTTTTCAAAAATTTCGGTACACAGTGCTTGTGCTACTTATATTTTCTGGAAGCTTCTGTGTAAAAAATATTGAAATAAGTTTTACCATTTTGAAGAAAATTGAACATTAGAAAATGGTTCTCTAGGAGGTACCATTAATAACCATTATTTGAAAAATGGTTTCCCATGCAAAGGTAGCCTTTACTAATAGCAATGCTACTAAATTCACCCATGCGTTTCCGAGAGCATAGTCACACTGGCCATTTTTCAATATTTTTGGTATAACTCGAAAACTAAGCTGAATTTGACTATTTTACATTAAAACTTTTTGTTCAAAATTAAATTTTCTACTGAAATGGATAATTCAAAAAATTTGAGCAGAGAAAGTTAACGAAAACCAACCTAAAAAATTAAAAATTTCTAAATCTTTTAATAAGTTTGAATAGCTATATCTCTTTTAGTTTTCAAATAATATTGCTTTTTTAATATGTCATATTAAGGCCTTAAGACTCTACTTTTCTTTGTTAAAATATGTCTAGAGCGTATCTTTTATATTTATTATTGATTTTTCAGTTTTTTTGTTAACTTTTCCTAATTAAATTTGTTTACGAAATTTTCTAAACTATCCATTTCGGTAGAAAAAAAATTAAATTTTGAACAAAAAGTTTTAAGAATAAAATTGTCAAATTCAGCTTAGTTTCCGAGTTAATATAGAAAAGTGGCCAGTGTGACCATTTTCTCAGAAACGCATTGGTTAATTTAGTAGCATTTTTGGTTTAAAGTATGCTTATGGGTCAAACAAACATATTCAATAATAAAAACCCATGCACGTTATTGTTCCCAGTAGCGGATCCAAAATTTGGCTGTGGGGGGGGGGGGGTCTCGAGGGGCTCCTATTTTAGACATCTCTCAATCCTAATTTTGTTTTCTCAAAATGTTAGCCAGTTAGCAGTATGAAACAAAAATTTTATCATTGGAAAAGGAGCATATGTAGATAATTACAAGATATATACATACACTCTACAAAAAGTTGGATAATATAATGGAGGATGATTCAAATGTCTTTCTTTTTATACTGAATGTTTTTGTAGAATTTATACATTAAGGCAGTACGCAGATTGTCCTGAATTTAAGCTCCCACATTTCTCTCCAAACACCAGCTTAAATGCTGGATCTATTTTAACATAACCAAAGATATTGGCTAAAGCATGGTATTGATACTGGCTAAAGCAACCATTTACAGCTACGTCATTTTGTTTGAATGATCCTACCATTTCTTATCATAAATATTTAGTTTCAATTTAGAGGACACTGTATTAAACAATAACTGTTTGATTCGGTTGCTCGAAAACATTTCATGCAAAGTTAGTTTTTTGCATCGGAAAAACAGTTTATAGAGTTATAAGCTCTAGAGTTTTCCAATTGCTCTTGTGGTCAGATTCAATAGGATCCTTAATGATGAATTATATCGATATCATTAGCTTTTGTTCATTCAGCTTAAAACAAAAGCATGATCTAATCAAAATTTTACTTGAAAAGGAATTTTCAAGGCATAAGGTAACATTTTTCACTAAATACAGACACTTAATATGAAACAAACATAAATTTTAATTTCGGTTTTCAATGTCTTAAATAAACTATTAAATGTAAATATCAGGTGTTGTCCATTAACTCCTCAATTGCATTGAACATGTAAACCTGAACTAACCTCATAGGTTTCGCCCAATGCTCTACGGGCTTGAACAAAAACGCAGCATTTTTTGCGTCTACTTTGTCTTTTCAGCCAACTCCCTAGGGGCTTAAAAAAGCACACAGTTAACATGTAAATTGTTTAGCCCCAACATCATCCCTCTTGTAGGCCTTGGCGAGCCAACGTTTTTATATTCAAATTGCTTAGAAAAACATACTTTCATGTAAATTTTCAGCCTCAACTTTGTTTTAACAAATACCACAAACAACTCAAATATTATATCTATGATTTAAGGGATCATTCTTTTTTTCATCAAGTGTTTTTAAAAATTTTAGGTTTGATAACGAACACAAAACTTTAGTATCATCATTTGTATTTTGCTATTAAATTAATAAATTGTGCTAATCGAATGTGGGTGGGGGAGGTTTCAGCCCCCATAGCTCACCCTCTCCACCACTGATTGTTCCTTCTTAAAAGGTCTATTCAATAGGCAATATAGGAAATTTATTGAATTAAAAAAAAGTTGTGGTGCTATTTTTGAGGAAAAAGCGATTATGTAAAATTGATAAAATTTTTTTTTTTTTTTTAACGATTGGGCAGAATCACCAAAAAGCACTATGTACCAAGTTTGAAGAAAATCGATTGAGCCGTTTAGGCTGTAGACGAACACATAGACAGACAGAACTGTGGCACCCACTTTTTTGGTGTTCTCTATCATCGTAATGTCATGTTTGATTGTTATCTCGAATTTTTTTTTGTCCACCAACCCAAAACTTGCCTTATACATAGTAACGGGTGATTTTTTAGCTGGTTTGGTTTTGGCAACACTGGTTTTGACAGCTGACGTGTGTTTAGTACCTTGTGTCACTGTCAAACAGCTTCAGTTTGGTTTGCAATTTAACCATGGATCGTCTTACAAATGAACAACGCTTGCAAATTATTGAATTTTACTATCAAAATTCGTGCTCGGTTCGAAATGTTTTTTTTATCGAAAAATTGTGTTCAGCGATGAGGCTCATTTTTGGTTGAATGGGTACGTAAATAAGCATAATTGCCGCATTTGGAGTGAAGATCAGCCAGAAGCATTGCAACAGCTACCAATGCATCCCGAAAAATCCACTGTTTGGTGCGGTTTATGGGCCGGCGGCATTATTGGGCCATATTTCTTCAAAGATGATGCGAATCGCAGCGTTACTGTCAATGGTGAACGCTACCGAGCGATGATAACAAACTTTTTTTTGCCCGAAATGGAAGTTCTTGACTTGCATGATATGTGGTTTCAACAAGACGGTGCCACATGCCACACAGCACGCGAAACAATGGCGCAATTGCGAGGCGAGTTTGGTGAACAGTTAATTTCACGTTTCGGGCCGGTCAATTGGCCGCCTAGATCGTGCGATTTGACACCATTAGATTATTTTTTGTGGGGGTATGTCAAGGCTAATGTCTATAGGGACAAGCCCGCTTCGATTGACGCACTGGAAGCCAACATCCATGCATTCATTCGTGAGATACCGGCCGATATGTGTGAAAGAGTATGCCAAAATTGGACTCAGCGGATGGGCTACCTGAGACGCAGCCGCGGTCAACATTTGCATGAAATTATCTTTAAACATTAAATTGCAAGGTTCAAACTATCGATTCTAATAAATATTTCATTCATTTTTTCGAATTTTTTGTGTTTTTTTTTTTTTTTAAAGTTCTAAACCTCTTAAAAAATCACCCGTTATAATCCCAAATAAAAAAAAAATCAAATACTTTCAACAAGATATAGTTCAGCAAAAATTTCAATTTTGGTGTTCCTTCAGTGATTGACTGTTTTGAAAATATTTATATATTAAATTGAAATCACTCAAGGAAGATCGAAGTTGAAAATTTTGGAAACACCCTATTTTGAAAGTATCCTTTTTCTTTTTTAATTCTGTATCAGTCATCACCTGTGTCAATTTCATTGACATCGCTCAATGAACAACAAAGTTGAAATTTTTTTGAAACACATTGCTGAAAATATGCATTTTTTTTCTTTTTTTAATTTTGTACGTACCTATCAGCTATCACATATTATGTCAATTTAATGGAAACAGCACAAGGAACAATGATTTTGTAAAATGTTGACATATTTTTGAAATACCCTGTTTTGAAAGTAAGTATCCATATTTCGACGAACTGCCCTTAAATAACAGTAAAAAAAACCGAAAATTTCTGACTTTAAAGAGGTTTGTTAAAACATCGACATCTTAGCCATATCAGCACTCTGCGTATCGTTCTTGAGCAGTCTGTGGAGTTTCAATCACCGCATTACCTCATGTTCGTGGATTTTGAGAAGGCCTTTGACCGAGTCAACCGTGAATGTATATGGAGATCACTTCTTGCCATTATTATAAGAACGAAAGATGTTTTGTTTTACACAATGGGCAGCTATCCGACTCATTCGAAGTGTGGCAAGCTGTGACACAGGGGGATGTTCTCTTTCTACTGGCGATAGACGATGTTTTGACTGCCAGCGTTGGAACAGCAGAGAGACAGCGCATTCAATGGAGACCGTTTGAAAGGCTTAAGGTAGAACTAGAATAGTCGGAAGCTGTCGGAAGCTTATGTCAAAACCGACCGAAAAGTAGCTGTCCAAAACGTCAATTTCACAAGT
Source organism: Dasysyrphus tricinctus (assembly GCA_963921185.1). NCBI lineage: Eukaryota > Metazoa > Arthropoda > Insecta > Diptera > Syrphidae > Dasysyrphus > Dasysyrphus tricinctus. The sequence continues at coordinate 61,583,687 of OY992532.1, read as the reverse complement.
GACCCATAATGCACTTAAGTGGTTGGAAGTGAAACAAAAAAAATAATACATAGTTGTTTATTCAATGTTTATTTTCTCATACTTATTCACAGCACAGAGTGATATGTTTTTAATTATTTATTTTGTGAAACCACTTAAATTCGATGTGATATAAATTAATTAAAAGAAAATTGGTTTGACTTCACTCATTCATTCATAAAACAGAAAAAAAAGTTGAAAACTATGCACCAAGCGCCAAGTTCTTGTTAGTTTGCTGCCACCATTTTGATTTTGCATTCGCCCACTTACGAAAGAGCGGTCGCTGAGCGCTCTCACTTCCGACGGCAAAAGTTAACGAAAACTTAACGAAAAGTTCCACTTCGCAATTATGTGCGCATCATATACATTTCTTGTTTTCGCTCGGTTTCGTACGACCACTTAAGTTGGCTTCCGACTATTCTAGTTCTACCTTTAGTCACTTAGACTATGCCAATGATATATTATATGTCTCTTGGCATATAACATCAGCGGGCTGAACGGGATGTGTCAAGCTCTGAAGGTAAAAGGAGAGTCGAGTGGTCTTAAAATAAATAGCAAAAAGACAAAAATAATGCTCACAGGCCGCTGTTGAAGAGGTTGAATAATTATACTACCTTGGAAGTATCGTTTCAGCAAATGGTGGTACTGATCTGGACGTTCAAAGTAGAATAAATAAAACTCGCGCAGCCTTCGGTTCTCTGTTCCAAATTTGGAAATCCAGTCAAATCTCCTTACGCACAAAGTTGATATTCTTCGAATCCAATATCAAATCCGTGCTGTTATACGCTTGTGAAACCTGGAAAGTCACGACTAACATCTCGAAGAAATTGCAAGCTTTTGTGAACCGTCTACGCCATTTTCTAAAAATTTGCTGGCCATAAATTATATCACACGAAGGATTGTGTAAATGAAATGGATTGGTCACACACTGACCTTGACTTGATGATGATGATTATGATGATCATGATGTGTGAAAGAAAATATCATTGGAAGTTTCACTGCCGTGGAGCATTCACTTCTTGATGGCCAAAACCAGTTTTTCAAATATATCAAATAGGTAGGAAACGTGAAATCCTTCTTTGCTTCCATTTATTTATTAATGTCCAAACTTTATTTGTTTGCTAACATCTGTGAACTTGTAATGCTCAACTTCACTTTGTAGCTTAACAATAACAAACATAAAATTAAATATCGATTACTTATAGATAGATGCTTTATTTTCTATTGAAAATGCCTACTCGTACGTATAAACTAACAAAAACAATTTCTCTATCAATAGACCCAAACTATTAGAATTTAAGTCCTTGACATTTGTTGGTAGGTTGGGTACCTATTGATATTCTAACAAATTAATACCTTAGCTCTAACAAGTTTTCTCATTCAGGGTAAACCACATGCTGTTCAGTGTTCACCCATCAAACACACAAACAAGATTAAATGTCAAAATATTTCATTTAACAAAATTTTAACTTTTATATCTTCGACCTAGGTACCTATAGAGAGAAAGTCTTCAAAGTTTTAGATAAAATCCTTTAAATGACACAAAACGTCACACAATTTTCTAAGGTATGTATACATAAGAGGTTGGTATAGTGCATGTGATTCAATGAAGAATACACATGTCCATCAATCTATCTATATGAAGCATTTAAGTTTGTGTTTTTGTTGTTGTTGTTTACATGTTGCAGGTTCTTAAGTGATTTCCTTAACGAACTCCTAATGGGTGAGGTTTTCCTTAAAGTTTTTGTTCTCTTTAACTACGTTAGCTTTATATGTGTTCCGAAAAATTCTTTTTTTATCCTTTGAGTCCTTAAAGATGGCATTATCCCTAACAAAAACACACAGACCCCAATAATGGACAGACGGGTGTGGGTGAGTGGTGTGGCATAAGTATTTCTCATTCCCAATTTAGTTTATGTGTCTAACAATTGAAACTGACAAAAAAAGATACTCGTACAAACAAAAAAAAAACAATAAAGAAAAAGTCCGACTTAAGGATGTATATAGAGTTTGAATTGTTACAATACCCAACCAATTAATCTTCCATTTCGATTAGATTGTATCGAGTTGTCGTGTATCCATATGTTCATTGGATGAACGTTAAACTCTCCTCTGGATCTGCCTTTCTTATACAGTGCGCCTTTTTTATGGTCATCAATATCCCTATATCCCCGTTCGTATACTTCAACGGATAATGTCCTTTACCCCATTTTGTTCATACTTCTTTTTCAATTTGGAATTTTGTTCGTTGAGTTTATTTTTTTTTTAAATTTGTTTTTAAGGGAATATCCTTGAAGTGGATAATGTAGATTCTATCTATGCACATATAGAGAGAGGTATACCTAGAGAAATAAGAAACAAACTGCATTTTTACCACATACCACACCATATACAGCACACGGATAAAAATAACATATCAAAAAAAAAAATGCACTGAAATGGAGACGACCGACGACGACAGTGACGTCATCGAAGAAAAAGAACCTACTAAACTAAAGTACCCTCAACCCCCAAGGAAATCCAGTTGAGTGCATTTCAACGAATTGAAAATCCGCATGCATATCCTTTCGATGTGTATTTTTAGCCTTCCAAGCTTTTTCCATTTTTGAAAAAAAAAAAAATCTTCAACCAAAATGGGAAGAGGGACCAAAACTGTGGTCTACACTAACTCTCAGGATATTTACTGAATATGGTCCCCTAGATTTATTCTACATTTTTTGTTTTTTGAAGGAGTTTGAAGGGGAGGTGGGAGCCAAAAAAAGGGATACTGTCATGTTTTGTCATTGAAGGTATCCGTTTGCACAATGTTACCTACACAACAAAAAAAAAATATACAAACAAACAAAAAAACGTAGAGGAATCTCTCGAAAAATCCGCTCAAGGATTTGCAACTTGATTTGTTGACCGTTGATTTTGAAGAATACGTGATTTCGTAATCAAATGGCTTAAGGATTAGGTTTTTATTTTGTTGATGTATGGTAGGTATAGGTATGCGGTTTCCTTCTGTTCTTTATTTTTTTTTTGTTCTTTATTTGGATTTTCGATTACAGAATTCTATTGAATTGGAATTCGAGGATAGTCACTATAAATAACTTTGAAGCCTGGGATGTTTTTTTTTTGTCTCTGGGGTTGACGGAAGATTTCGTTTGGCAAAAGGGTTTGGAATGTCTATGCTGTGGGGTTTCTGAATGCTTTGTGTTTTTTATTCAACGAATTACAATGTATATGTATTTACCTACTTGAAATAAAATCAAGGGTAATTTGTATAAGTTTTATTTATTGTTATAAATTGGAGTAGGTATCCATATAGGTACATGTAAGTAGGTAAATCAGGGTTAGATAATTCTTCGAATAGATAAGGATTTTGGAATGGAATAGGCACTCTACTTGCTGTTGATATACAAAAAAACTTGATTAACATTTACAAAGCACTCGCAGATATATAGTGTGATCAATTTTCACAGATGAACGAGTTTGGGAGGGATGCCCAAACTAGATATTGCTGTATGGTAGCTTGTCGGGCGTACGCGGCGGCCTTGATATTAATAAATAGGTAGTGGAGTATCGATTTGAAACTCCTGAGTTCTTTCCGAAATATGCCGTAGTGCGAGTGTTTGGTCGATGGTGGACTTTTCTGGTCTAAATCCACACTGATATGGACTTATCCGGTTGTTGAAAAATGGCTTCAGTCGTTCTCAAAGTACAGTATATAACGGGTGATTTTTTAGCTGGTTTGGTTTTGGCAACACTGGTTTTGACAGCTGACGTGTGTTTAGTACCTTGTGTCACTGTCAAACAGCTTCAGTTTGGTTTGCAATTGAACCATGGATCGTCTTACAAATGAACAACGCTTGCAAATTATCGAATTTTACTATCAAAATTCGTGCTCGGTTCGAAATGTTCATCGCGCGCTGCTTCCATTTTATGGTCGGCATTCTCGACCTTCTGAGCAGTCTATTCGGAAGATTGTGACCAAATTTCGCACCAAATTTACTTTGTTGGACATTAAACCACCAACACGTTTACGTACTGTGCGTAGTGAAGAAAATATTGCGGCCGTATCAGCTAGTGTGACAGAAGACCGCGAAATGTCGATTCGGCGCCGTTCCCAGCAGTTAGGCCTTTGTTACAGCACTACGTGGAAAATTTTGCCGAGCGATGATAACAAACTTTTTTTTGCCCGAAATGGAAGTTCTTGACTTGCATGATATGTGGTTTCAACAAGACGGTGCCACATGCCACACAGCACGCGAAACAATGGCGCAATTGCGAGGCGAGTTTGGTGAACAGTTAATTTCACGTTTCGGGCCGGTCAATTGGCCGCCTAGATCGTGCGATTTGACACCATTAGATTATTTTTTGTGGGGGTATGTCAAGGCTAATGTCTATAGGGACAAGCCCGCTTCGATTGACGCACTGGAAGCCAACATCCATGCATTCATTCGTGAGATACCGGCCGATATGTGTGAAAGAGTATGCCAAAATTGGACTCAGCGGATGGGCTACCTGAGACGCAGCCGCGGTCAACATTTGCATGAAATTATCTTTAAACATTAAATTGCAAGGTTCAAACTATCGATTCAAATAAATATTTCACTCATTTTTTCGAATTTTTTGTGTTTTTTTTTTTTTTAAAGTTCTAAAATCACCCTATATATGGTCTTGTACGTGATGTGAAAGACAGTGATGCCTCTGTAGTTGGTGCAGTCCAGGATCGTCTTTCTTGAGGATCGGGCAACAAGGTTCCATTCATCGGGCATGCTTTCCTCCGACCATATTTTGCAGATGAGCTGGTGCATACTCCTAACCAATCAATTGCCCGTCGCAATTAGATCTTCACTTGGCTTACGTGTCGTCCAGGTTGAATGGTGCAATCAACATGAAAGCGGAATTTGGTTAGCATTGCGGTTATACAATAAGCAGAAATGATTTTTCCATGTTCTCAGCACCGACTGCGATTCTACCACGATGTTCCTCTGATGATCATCCATGCAGGCTTCGGTTCGGGCTTTGTAACCCTGGGAGGTTGATTTTACTTTTCAGTAAAATTTCCGAACTTCATTCCTGCAATGGCATCCCTCTATTTTCTCGATAGCATGCTTCTCACGATCTTGTTTTCTTCTTCTGAGGAGCTGTGTGTTCCTCTCCTCCCTTCTTCTGTTCATTGAGCTTGTGCCACTTTGTATGCCTGTTGTTTGGCTGCATTTAATTGCCTGTATTCTTTGTCGAACCAGAATTCCAATGTGGTGGTCGAGCGAGGCCCAGCCCGTCAGCCCGTCAGGGGTGGCATCTCTGATGGCGTCCAGGCAATTTTTTCATTGGTTCGCGATGTTTGAATTTGGTGGCATAAGAGGGCACGAGAGTTTTATCAGAAAGACAACTAGCGATTTCCTGCGACTGTAGCCTTCCAACATCGAACTTCCTCACAGTATTTTCCTGTTTTGTCTTTGGTCTGCATATCCGTACCATTACCTTGGCCACAACGAGGTAGTGGTCCGAGTCAACGATGCATATGGCTCCTCAGAAACCTTTAAACTGGAGGACAGCCTTGCGTCCATCTCAATGTAGTAAATCTGGTAGTTGGTTGATTGACCAGGAGTTCATGATATCCCTTTGTGTATATCGCGATGTGAGTACTGCGTACTAGCTACCACATCCACAGCGTTTCGCCCCGCAGTAAAGTGGATTAACCTGAGTCCCTTATCAAAGGTAGTGTCGTACAGGCCGTAAAAGACGTCCTCTCTTCTTAGTTTCTCGTTAAAATCACTCCAGATAATCTCAATGTCGTATCAAGGACATTGCTTATTATGTCTTGTCCAGGAGCTCGTTGAACTCGTTCTTGGTGTCATCATTTGTGGGGTCATGGGCCATGCGCGTATATGAGACTGTTGTAGGCAGATTTAGCCTTTATGCGAATTGTCCTTATGCGCTCGTTTACATTTGAAACTCAAGACTTCTTGCGTAGGTCTGCCTCTTACGACGAATCAACATACAAAAAGACGGTGCCTTTGATGTCGGTAACAGTCGCCATAGAAGATGTAACAGGTTTTTATTTTTCTTCTGCTTGGCCTTGGATGGCGGTAATGTCTAGCAAAAAGCAGTCCAGGACCTCCGCTAAATTTTTGGCTGCAAGTTACCTTAAGAGAAACAGAATATTCTACGTGCAGATCCAAAATTCGTTGTCCATATTTCGTTTGCTAGGTTCGTCAACGTCCGCATCCGAGGCTTGTTGTTGCTTCGCAACTAATTTACTTCACGTGGCCGTGAACTCTACCCAACGGCACTATCCCCAACCTTGAGAACCAGACCCTTAGTATAATTCCAAGGGTGGGGAGCCAGATCAACCGCTCCTTATTGGCCTGAGCTCCAAATATGTCGTGGTAGCCCGAATAAAGTGTTCACTAAGTAGTTCAACCTGACTGGAACTGTAACGCCACCGTAGTTGGAATCTGGGGAATTCTTCTGCTGCTACCTCGGTGGAAACACAGCTCATCTCTCTCTCGTTTGCAGCCCCAAACAACCAACTACCCAAACAGGGAATGAAACCATATCTTCAATTTAGGTATTATGTACCCCCGTTTTCCCCAAATGCTGGAAGAAGCAATGACTTGTACTTTTAACTCAAAATAAAGGGCATTTGGACACCCCATCCACATTATACACACTCAGAGAAAAAAGCAGGTATTGTCAACCAATTTCTGGTCAATCATACCTGATTTTCAGGTTGTTATTTTTCAACTCGGTAGATCAGGTTAACTGTTTTACCAGATACCTGATTTGAAAATTTAACACTTTAATGCTGTAAGTTTAACCTGCAAAAATAGTTTATATAACACGGAGATAGCACTCATCCACTGGGAAAATTCACTACACAAAAAACTGGTGCCAAATATCAATACCTAAGTTGAACTTATTGGATGGCTTGAGTGTGTGTTTTAGCACTAGTGTCACGTTTAAATGAACTGACAGAGTGCTACTTTAACAGGAGGCCAGGTAAGATTCAAATAATTTTATTTGAATGGCCTGTGTGTGTGCGTTTCAACACTTATGTCACGTTTAAATGAACTGGCAGATTGCTTCTTTAACAGGAGGCCAGGTTAAATTCAAATCGTTTTACTTAAATTGTCTGTGTGTGTGCGTTTCAGCACTGGTGTCACGCTGGAATGAACTGGCAGAGTGCTTTTTTAACATGAGGTCAGGTAAAATACAACAGGTAAACAAAAACACATTAAATGTCAATTCAACCTGATATGTGGTAAAATAGAAATTCATATCATACAGTGTTAGAAAAACACGACCTCGGTTAAAATTAACACTATATTCTTGTTAAAATTTCTTATTTACAAGAATTTAGTGTTAAAATTACAGGTCATCTTCTTAAATCCACCTGAATATGGCAAGAAAGTCCACCAGGTTGATTTTGCACTGAATAAAAGGTTACTAAAATCAGGTAAATTTCTAAAATGTCAGTAACTTTCTATGGGATTGTGCACCTCGTGAATTCAACAAGGCCCAGGTTGATTATTTACCTGACGTTTTTCTCTGAGTGCAGGGTCCAGAATGCGTACACAACTAGAAAAGCAACCTTCCTTACAGCCGCTATACAAAGTGGAGAAGAAATGTCTGAAAGACAATAAAGATTCAAGAAGGGCTACAAAAAGAGCAATAGAAGAAGTATTTAGGTCCACCGGATCCAGCCAACAACAAAATCACTACACCAGGAAAATTGTGGTACTGGCAACACTGAATGTGGGAAAGACATTCAACTCAGTCTTATATGTTGAGTGCACTTGAAAGAAGATTCCACATCCCAGAGCCTTGAGTATATTTTGCATAAATGATAAAAGGTTAAACTCGGAAGCCGCAAAATAATCTACCAGACAACAGAAAGAAGAGATGAAACACAGCCGGTGTAGCACAAAAACATAGTCTTGGACCATACCCTTGAATATATCCTATGGAAAAAATTCTTTGTATGCCTTAAGGTTCCTTCCTAGTCGTGATAACAGCGATATACACCGAAAGCGCACAGAGAAACCTGAACCAAGTCATGCGAAGACAAATTTTTTGGTGGAGGAACACGCCGGACTAGATAGATAGATAGATAGATTTTTATTACATAAAATAGCTTGTTTACAATATATGGTTCGTTTTGCTAAAAACAAAATTTTACATAACAAAAATAAAAGGCTATGGTGTTGCCGTCTGCCAGATTGACTCATTGTTAAAATTTTTTACATATTTGGATAGAATAAACTATTAAGCATAACTATAACATTACTAAGAACATGATATAATAAAATTAATAAAATTTTAATTCGTTTTTCAAATCATTTATTCAAATTCATTTAATATAGTGTACCGGTAATTTGTTGCAGATTTTAAGTATCTATAAAGGTTTTTCCAATTAGTTCCATTTAAAATATACTTCGTTTGTTCCAGGGTGAGTGTTACACAACCCAAGTAGTAAGTAAGTAAGTAAGTAAGTAAGTGAATTTTATTTCATCTTTAAATTTTCACAATTTGTTTGAACAATTCATTTGAGCAATGGCAAAAGCCGTCAGCCAGATTGACAGTTAAGATGATTAAATATATTCATATAAAGTTTACAAAAAGAAATTTATAATTCTATTTATTAATTTTTTATCTGCAGGTAGATATTACACCATTTTTATTGACGAGGTATTCGATAATGGTTTGCGATATTTCCGTTTATAATCGTGGTTGACTTTTGGTTCATGCTTGAGTTTGGTGATGTTTGGCAATTTTAATGATTTGCAACATAAAACTAAATGATTAAACTTCGGAATATAGTCTTCTATACGCAAGAGCATCTGAGATAAAGTTACTTAGTGATTTCCAGTTGGATCCGTTCAATATATTACATACTTCATCCATAGATAGAAAGGATTGCTGCCAGTGATGTCGTCTCGTTTCCTGAAGAATTGGACATCTACCTAATAAATGGTAGACGTCTTCCTTCTCTCGCAAATTGCACAGAGTACAGAGGGTTGGTAGATCGAGTCTATATGGTCGGAAGTTCAATGGCAACAATTCACCCCTAGTCTTAAATATTATACTTATTTGTTGTATACTGAAACTTTCGTGGAAGTAGTTGCGCTCTGACAGGCTATGATTTAGTTCCTTGTAAATCAAACGACTAGATGAATTACCGGCTTCTTCCAAAAATGATACATGGATTTTTTCATCTAGTTTTCGTAGAATAGTATCTAGCGCTGGCCTCCAAGTTGCTCTGTCCTCCCATCTCAGAGATAACTCCACTCCTAATTCTTCGCTTAGTTCTTGCCATTTTGCAAAAAATTGTAAATTCCTTCGCAACAGTTGCTGAAGAACGACTTTGGGTAGACGATGGTCGGGAAGTTCCACTATTTTCAGGATATAATTGAAATGCAGTCTCAGTGTAAACAGCCGAAGTAATGGCAGACCCGTTTCAACATATACCATGTACGTGGGAGTATGACTGGGAAGCCTGAAGAGCTGCTTAATGAAGTGCCTTTGGAGCTTTTCCACCTCTTCATGTTCTTCATATCCCCATACCTGACATCCATAACACATTATTGATTGGGCAGTGGCCTCAAAAAGCTTGTATTTTGCTTTGCTTGGGACATCATTCCTGCATAGCACATTTTTCCACGCACAGCTCAGAGCTTTTTTGGATTCCTTAAGTTTTCCTTGTAAGTGCTGATTAAAGGTTAGTCTAGGTGTTATAGTAATACCAAGATAGAAATAATTTTTGGCTACTTCTAAGGAATTAGAACCTAGGTGCCAGTTTTCATCCCTTGAATAGCGACCTGTATTATTCCGAAATACCATGACTTTAGATTTTGCTGGATTGATCTCAAGATTCCAATGCTTGCAATAGTCTTCGAGTCTATTGATCATAAGTTGAAGCATGTTTGGTGTTTCGGCAAGTAAGACTATGTCGTCTGCAAACATTAAACCTTTTAAAGCCACTTGGTTGAATACAATGCCTCCAGGTAGGTAATGAAAAAGGTCATCTAGGAAAAGGCTAAAGAACAGTGGGCTGAGCTGGCATCCCTGTTTGACTCCTGAATCAGTGTTGAACCATTCTGACATGGAAGTTCCGTCCCATACTGCTGTTTTGTTATTGTTGTACATACTTTTTATTATATTTAGCATTTTTGAAGATATGCCAATATTGCTCAGCTTCAGAAAAAGAGCTCTTCTGTCAAAGGCAGCTCGGAAATCCACAAAAAACGCATATAATTTTTTTCCACTGCCAAGATATACTCTTCCAATATTTGTAAGGATAAAAAGGTTGTCTACCGTGGAATAATTTGATCTAAAGCCAGCCTGAAACTCGCTCAAAAGACCATTTGTTTCAACCCATGAAGTTAACCGATTAAGGATTATGCTTGTGAGCAGCTTCAGCAGCGTATTTAGGAACGAAATTCCTCTATAGTTCCCAGGATCGTTTGGATCTCCCTTTTTAAAAATAGGGAATATTATATTCCTTTGAAAGTTTTCTGGTACTATGCCTTCCGAGAAAATAATATTGAAGCCTTCTGTCAGAAACTGGACAAAGTCTGGTGTACCATTCTTAAAGAACTCGAAGCTTACTCTATCCTCTCCTGGTGCTTTGTTGTTTTTTCCTTTGACGATGGCACTTTGTACTTCTTCCGTAGTAATATCCCTGTCTAATTCTTCTACATGTATTGATGGAAGTGCAAAGTAGTGTGATGTTGTGCCATCCTTAGCATTCAACAGTGTCTGAAAATGCGTTGCTAGAATGTTTGTGTCAACCTGCGTACCAATTACATTTTTGGATCCATTCAGCACTCGAATCAACTTCCAAAATGTCTTAGAATCCTTAGCTTGCGTGATTTCATTTAATATACCTTGAAAATAACCTTGGCGTTTATTTCTGCACAGCTCCTTGAATACTCTATTACTCTCTTGGTACATTCTTTTTGATAGATCCGAGTTCAACTTCCTTGTTAGCTTGAGCAGTCCAAAAGATTTTTGTCTTGCTAAGGCACATTCATGATCGAACCAAGCTTCTCTTTTTGTATGTAGTTTACAACCCTGAAATGGTTTGGCTGCCTTTTGTATAGCTGTAATACATGCTTTCGCAAAACTTTCAGGAGTTAAATCTTGTGAAGAAATTTGGGTTATTTCGTTTGAGAGGTTTTGCTGGTATACCAAACGTTTTGATTCATTCCATTTCAGTTTATCCGGCAAGATTAGGTTTTTTACAGAACTTATGTTAGAGTGCGTATCAATGAAGGTTGTAAGAGGCATGTGATCGGAGTAAGGTAACAACTTCACTTCCAGGTCAATCGTTAATTTTAGCCAAGAACCTTTTACGAGGCAGAAGTCAATAGCTGAGCAACTAGTGCCTCTTATAAATGTATAATTGCCTTCTCTATCACTCTTACTCCGCCCATTTAAAAGAATTAAGCCTACCTCCTCACACATATCAATGAACTGTTTGCTTTTTCGATCCGCTAAATTATCTTGCGTTGTTCGTATGATAGAAAAATTGGAATTAAGGAAGCTTTGTTCATCGCTTAGTACTTGAGCATCACCTAGTCTCGTATTACAGTCGCCTATAATCATTACATTTTTGGGATTCACACTTAAAAGTAGGTTATATACATTTTCAAAATCATCATTCCAGTTTGAGCAGTTAATGTATACCGGAAGAATATGTAGTGTACCCAAGTACATAAGTCTAAGCTCTTTGAAAATGGGACATATAGACAAAAAATGGAAACAATCTTCTTTCGCTTTGAGATTGCACAACGTGCAGAGAGGAGTGGTGGTCTTATTGTAAGGCGAGCCATTAAGGTTTAGGAGGTCGCCCCTCGCTCTGCAAATCAAGGATACCGCTTCCAGACTGTATTCATCATTAAAATAATTGTTTTGTGCAAGATTATAGTTCAACTCTGGGTATATAACCCTGTAAATAGATGATACCGCTTGCTGAGTGCAGTCGTTACGCTGGTGGATGTCAAATGCTCCTACTAAATTATAAAGTTGCTTTTTTAAAGCGAAAATGCTAGTACATTGCAGATTCAGTTCAAATCCACATATTTGAGCCAAATTAGTCCAGTCTGTCACCCAGTCAATCTTTTTTTCGAGGATATATTTTGTTAGAACAAAAGGGATTCGGTTAGAACTGTATCCCAGTACTTTTATAACATAATCGAAGTGCAATTTCAAGGTGTATATAAAAAGGGTAGGAAGACCTGTTTCTAATTGAATCATATAGTTCGGGGTATTTGATGGTAACCTAAAAATCTTTTTAATAAAGAAACGCTGGAGCTTTTCAACTTCTTCGAAGGACTTATAACCCCATACTTGGCAGCTATAGCACATCACAGATCGCATGACAGATTCATAAACTCTGTACTTGGCGGACGATGGTATATCATTGTTGTTTAATATTTTCTGCCAAGATGCATTGATTAGGCTTTTTGCTGCAGATAGTTTTTTTTCTAGATGGCATTCCATTTTCATGTTTGGCTTTAACAAAACCCCAAGGTACTTATATTCTGAGACTGTTTCAATCGCCTGTCCATCAAAAAACCATTTTTCATTTGCACTCAGTTTAGTTTGCTTCTTACACACGATCATTATTTTGGATTTTTCTAAGTTCACAGTTAGGTTCCACATTTTACAATAATTGTTAAGTTTATTAACGCCGGACTATCTCTGGCTACTGAAAAGGCTGAAGGAATACTCCTAATGAAAAGATTAATCTCCACGATAATCCACTTTCACATCGACACCAAAGTTAAAACGAGCAAGAACGCATTGAAATATCTGTGAACAAGAATCTTCATAAAGTTGAGAAAACCCAAAAGAGATGTTAAACATCGGAATCCCAATAGCAAGAAAAAAAAAAGACTCCTGATGCCTACAACTCATGCAATACGGAAGCGAAATATAGACAGCCTCGCTCTTCAACAGGAGGAATACAGCAAGAAGATGGTAGCAGTATAAAGACAAGGTTCTCTGCACGTAACTAGCTCCTACCGCATATGGTATCGGAGCCAGCCATGTATATAAAGTTAGCAGGACACTTTTGGAAATTCATGTTAAAAACTATCCTATCATTAGTTGCTAATTAATTGCGAATTAGTTACGCAAGCAAAGAATTAATTGCTTTTTTGGTTTAGGAAAAAATGGGTGTCCTGCTAACTTCATATGAACTTAGCAGGACAACTTTCTCAAAAATAGAGATAATCGAGGTGAAAAAAGTTTATTATTGAGGACTAATTAATTGCGAATTAGTTACGCAAAAAAAAATTTAATTGCATTTTTGGTTTGCGAAAAAATGGGTGTCCTGCTAACTTCATATGAACTTAGCAGGACAACTTTCTCAAAAATAAAGATAATCAGGCTGAAAAAAAGTTTATTATTGAGAACTAATTAATTGCGAATTAGTTACGCAACAAAAAATTTTATTGCATTTTTGGTTTGCGAAAAAATGGGTGTCCTGCTAACTTCATATGAACTTAGCAGGAAAACTTTCTCAAAAATAAAGATAATCGAGCCAAAAAAAAGTTTATCATTGAGAACTAATTAATTGCGAATTAGTTACGCAAACAAAAATTTTATTGCATTTTTGGTTTGCGAAAAAATGGGTGTCCTGCTAACTTCATATGAACTTAGCAGGACAACTTTCTCAAAAATAAAGATAATTGAGCTGAAAAAAGTTTATTATTGAGAACTTATTAACTGCGAATTAGTTACGCAAACAAAAATTTTATTGCATTTTTGGTTTGCGAAAAAATGGGTGTCCTGCTAAGTTCATATGAAGTTAACAGGACACCCATTTTTTCGCAAACCAAAAATGCAATACATTTTTTTTTTTGCGTAACTAATTCGCAATTAATTAGCTCTCAATAATCTAATTTTTTTAGCTCGATTATCTTTATTTTTGAGAAAGTTGTCCTGCTAAGTTCATATGAAGTTAGCAGGACATCCATTTTTTCGCAAACCAAAAATGCAATAAATTTTTTTTTTTGCGTAACTAATTCACAATTAATTAGTTCTCAATGGAAAACTTTTTTTTGGCTCGATTATCTTTATTTTTGAGAAAATTGTCCTGCTAAGTTCATATGAAGTTAGCAGGACACCCATTTTTTCGCAAACGAAAAATGCAATTAAATTTTTGTTTGCGTAACTAATTCGCAATTAATTAGTTCTCAATAATAAACTTTTTTCAGCTCGATTATCTTTATTTTTGAGAAAATTGTCCTGCTATGTTCATATGAAGTTAGCAGGACACCCATTTTTTCGCAAAGGAAAAATGCAATTAAATTTTTTTTTGCGTAACTAATTCGCAATTAATTAGTTCTCAATTGTCAAATTTTTTCATCTCGATTATCTTTATATTTGAAAAAAATGTCCTGCTAAGTTCATATGAAGTTGGCAGGACACCCATTTTCTCGCAAACCAAAAATGCAATTAAATTTTTTTTTGCGTAACTTATTCGCAATTAATTAGTTCTCAATTGTCAAATTTTTTCAGCTCGATTATCTTTATTTTTGAAAAAAATGTCCTGCTAAGTTCATATGAAGTTAGCAGGACACCCATTTTTTCGCAAACCAAAAATGCAATTAAATTTTTTTTTTTGCCTAACTAATTCGCAATTAATTAGTTCTCAAAAACCAACTTTCTTCAAATCATTAATCTTCATTTTTGGGAAAGTTGTCCTGCTAAGTTCACGTGAAGTTCGCAATACGCCTATTTTTCACAAACGAACAAAAAATTAATTTTTTTTTACGTAACTAATTCGCAATTAATTAGCTCTCAATAATCAAATTTTCTCAGCTCAATTATCTTTATTTTTGAGAAAGTTGTCCTGCTAAGTTCATATGAAGTTAGCAGGACACCCATTTTTTCGCAAACCAAAAATGCTATAATTTTTTTTTTTTGCGTAACTAATTTGCAATTAATTAGTTCTCAAAATCATTTTTTTTTAATCGTTTATACACATTTTTGAGAAAGTTGTCCTGCTAAGTTCATATGAAGTTGGCAGGACACCCATTTTCTCGCAAACCAAAAAAGCAATTAATTTTTTGTTTGCGTAACTAATTCGCAATTAAGTAGCAACTAATGATAGGATAGTTTTTAACATGAATTTCCAAAAGTGTCCTGCTAACTTTATATACATGAGCCAGCCACTCAATTAATTGCAGGTTAATTGCAGGAGTGACGCCAATTATAGATCTTCTAGAGACGCAACGAAAGTATGTCTACGGGAAGAAAACTGAAATTGGAGTGGAAGCTGTCATCATGTAATCAAAAGTGCTTGCAGTACAAAAGTGGCAAGAATGCGTGGAGCAGAATATGAGGTACGTCACCCAGTGTCTCACTAGACACGGCTATTTAAGCGCTTTCCTAGGATCGGCAAAACAAGGAGCTCCTCTTGGAGGAAATGTGAACACTCAGATGTATGCCTTGGCTTGGCCGTAACGAAGTCGACACCGGACAGCTAGTTCTGTCATTTTTATTATGATCGAAATGTCAAAATTGAGTCTGACTCTGAGCTGGAGTGAATATAATGGGTTCATTTCCCTTAATGGCTCATTAATTTATTCTAAGTTTAAAAATTTTTTTCATAATTTTAGGTGAAAGATTCAACTTGATATTTTTGTTTTTGGGAAAATAGTTACATTTGAATTAGTTCCCTTATTTCTACCTTCATAAATTTTTATTGTATTAATAAATCAATCACTTTCTCTTTCAATACTAAGCCCTGCCTTTATAATAGGCCTTGAACATTAAGACCAAAGTTCTTGCAATCCAGTCATGCATCTCATTTTTGTTTTCTTTTTCAATTTTAGAAACTCACAAATTCTCAAAATTAAAACAAATACCCTGTCAATGAATTTTCTTTCAGACGATAAAGTCCATAACAGCTGAGACCTTTTTTTATGCGATAATTCCATTTAATCTGTGATTATTCGATTTTAATTGTCCATCCGAATCACCCAGTTCAAACAATACAATTTTATATAACAATCCCAAATCGGCTATAGGACTATTTCAGACAAAAATTTGCTCACTTCTGACCCCACTTAGGACAAAATGGTAAAAAAAAAACTAAAGTGTATAAGTATGTAGGTATGTACCTACCTAATTTTTTTTTTATTTTTTTTTTTTACGGTGGGATGTTAACCCAAAGCAATAAACAAACAGGACTGCCAAGAACAAGTTGCGAATTTAAATGAAACATTTGAGATGACCATCCGGCTGCGTTCTCTGTGTGGGTGGGGGTGGGGGATAAATGAAACTTTTTATTTATCCTGCTTTTGAGTTCACTCAACCATGAACAAAAAAAAAAAACTTTTGTTCAAAAAAGCGAAACCACAAAGAAAAATAAACCACGACGACGCGTCTCCTATTTTTTGTTTTGGCTTTTTACTTTTTTTTTTTAAGTTCCAGTGTCTGTGGCCCGTGAACCGGAAAAATCAGGTTTCAAAATTTAAGTTTGGGTCAGAAAGACAAAGGATAAGTGTGACAATTTAAACACTTATATTAAAGACTTTCTCCCTTCCCCCTCCTCTCGATTGAAGATTCGACTGCGTATTATGAATGGATCGGTTAAGAAGGGGACTTTTAAGTCTATAAATAAAACCCACAAAAGAAAAACAACAAAAAATAGAAACTTCGTAAAAGGGGTTTAGTAGGCATATTGGATGTTGGGTCTTTAAAGGACAAGGTTAACCTATATGGGGCATAAGAGGTGACTTACGGAATCCCAATTTGTTTGCTTTCAACATCTGAGGGCAGTCATGACTGTTGGATTTCATTTATGTTGAGGTATGTTTCTTTCTTGCTCATGTCATAGGGTGAATATTGATTTCATGATTGTTAAAAATAAAATACACGACTGGGTCGTACTGACTTATTCTTGTAGTTTAAAATGCCTAAAAGTTATATTAATAAGACATAATTATGTAGATTTCATATCGATATGTATCACTCCCATAGTTTATGCCTTTAGATCGAGGGTAGTACAGACAGACAGCCCAGCTTTCTTTGTTTTTTTATCCTCGTACATTTTTATTTTGTTTTTTTTTTTTCGAATCCAATACTTGCCCAATAGTAGCCATTTTTCGAGTAAATATCAATGTATGTAGGTGCAATCGTTGTGTTTTCCATGAATTCAAGAAAAGAGTGTATATCAAGATTTTTTCAATACTCTGAATGTAGGAATGGAAAAAGAGGAACGTCGTCCTTTGAAATCATTTATACGCTCTCAAATACGAAAGAAGTTATTAAAAATTCCAGAATTCTCAAATTCATAGCCAAGTGTGCTGAAGGCGAATTTTATAAGCGCAGGGATGTTATTGACAAAAAAAAACTGCTTAGGAATCAAATTTCATTTAAATTCTGACTGATTTTCATCAAGCATTGCATCAGTGTTATTGATGTTTATCAATATTCAATTTCATTCACCGCATCTGTTAAAATCCAAAAGAAAATTGGTGGCGCAACAGCTAGGGGAGAACTAGGGCCCCAGTGGCCTACAACAACTCTCAAGACTCTACCATTCCTATCTCCTGTGTGTCTCTGCTGTAGACAGGAAAGGAAGGGACCTACAATTTTCTTCCAAATCCAAACGCCTTAGATAAGATACCACTTTCATGTAGTACCTCCGAAAAAATACTTTTGCTTTTAGAAGCCAGAGGCTAGGAATCTATCCCTAGATCTTTTGATGTGACAGTCCAACGAACTTTCTATTGCACCACGAAGCATTACACGTTGGATATGACTTACGGCAGTTCCAAAGGTGGTCTAACTTGCTTTTTTAATTTTCCTCATTGAGGTTGGCTTTGTTATAATGGAAATTTGCTTGGGCCAGTTGATCCACGGAGGAGTACTTGTCCCAATCGATGAAAGGGCCAAGCCTGAGACACGACAGCCATCCATCTTCTGCGATCCCGAGCATGCTGCTTCCTGTCATCTAGACCAAGCTTTCGGGCATCCGCGATGATGACTTAGTTTCTAAACCGGAGGTTGAATCTTCTTCGTTCTTCCGAACCTGGGGGCTGGGATTCAAGGACTATTTTGGCTGGATCATTATTGTCCATTCGCTCTAAGTGGCAAATCCAATGTAGTCGACGTGTTTAAATTTTCTGGACTACATCCATATCTCGATGCAGCTCATAGAGCCCGTGGTTGTATATTCTCCTCCATCTGCCCTCCTTGCACAGAGCACCCAAATATCAACAGAAGAATTTTTCTTTCGAAGGAGCCTTTAGTATCAGCTCTCTCTCTTCTTTATTGGCAGTATAAGGGTTTTATAGAGCATGCACTTCGTCTTACGTGTGAGGAGCTTCAGCTTGTTTGGTTGTACTAAACCGAAGCAGCGCGCACCGGTTTGTTAAGGTTATTCTTCGTTGGATCTCAAATAAGAAGTCATTCATGGGATTAGATGAACTCTTTAACTAATTCGAAGCTGTTGCTGTCAACCAGTGACGTTTTGTTCTAGCCAGTTGACAAATCTTTCACTATTTCTTAATAGCATGTATTTGGTCTTGTCCTCTTTTACTTGAAAGCTAAACATTTTCTCCTATTCATCGACCGATCGATGCCATGAAGGCCTGTTGCGAGCGGCCGATGATGTCAATATCGTCGAAATGACCTAGAAATTGCATAGATCTGTTGAAAATAGTGCATTTAGTGCATATTTGGAAGAGTTTGGACAAGCTTTTCTCTGGTTGCACATTGGATCGCGTATTATCCAATGTCATGCACCACAATCTAATCAGTTTTCACAGTATCCCTAGTTCAGCCACTGCCATATAGAACTTCTGACGATGGATGCTATCATACGCGGCTTTGAGGTCGGTGAAAAGATGGTGAGTCTTGACTTGGAATTCGTTGATCTTTTCCAGGATTTGCCTGAGAGTGGAGAATATTTGGTCCATGGTACTTGCCGATTATAGTGTTGCAGAGAGGCTTAAGACGCTCACGCAGTACGTTGGATAGGATCTTGTATGAGACGATTATCAGGAATATGCCTCAATAGTTCTTGCAGGACATAGGATCTCCTTTTTTTGTATATGGAACATATGGAGCTGATAAACCAGTCATCGAGAAAACTTCCTTCTACCCAAACTTGGTTGATGAATTGATGCATTCAACCTTACAGCATATCTCTTCCGTGCTTTAAGAGCTCTGCTAGAAAGCCATCATATTCGCTAGCATTGATGTTCTTGCGGTTTTTTATAACTAAGTCTACATATCTTCCTTACTGGGTGGTGGTACTGCGGGTCTTCATTGACTGTTCACTTCTTGTCCTGATTCTCGCTCTGCCTCATTCTCGTTCAGTAGCTGCAGGAAATGCCTCTTGAGTATATCTACTATTCTCTGTGCTAAGATTACTGGCGGGCTACTTTCGCTGTTTGGAACACCTGCTTTTCTGTTATAAATTCAACAGCCAGTTTCCAGTTTTTATTTTATTAAAGTTCCGGGTGCTGTTTCGATCAAGATACTCTTCAATCTCCTTGAGCTGGGAGGCTGCGTACAACTTCTTTTTCTACGCAGAGTCTTCTCTTCCTTCTTTCTGCTTCCTTGGTTGATACTACTTTTCTCTCACTGCTCTTGTTTTCCGCTGTGAACAGCATATTCGTATGCGTGCATCTTCTGTTACCTTTTTCAACAATAACCAGTGGTTCTTGGCGATGGTTCGTCGTTGTAGGGCATAGGTAGTCACTGATTGGCGTCAACATGGCGACGTCCAGTGATGCCACGAATTCAACACGTCAATTGTGCTTATTTTACCTCCAAGTGGTAGCCATCGGAAACTGGTCTTGTTCATCCGAACTTGACTTGCTAAACTTATAAGCGCGAGTGTTGAACAAAAGAGAAAAATGGCAACACTATAATAGTATAATCTTTTGTCAGAAATGACTGGCTGTATGATTCGGCTAAAGTCTTGAACGAGCCTATCAGAAGCATGGTGTGCGGTGGATGAATTCAGCACAGAGAATCAACGGTACCATCAACAGTCGTGAAGACAGAAACCGGGAGGAGTGTTCCCACTAAGGCGCCTCTCCTTCTATCAAGGCAACAGCGGAAGAATTCCTCAGATGGAATCAACGGTGGCGTCTACAGTTCCAGTCAGGCTGAACTACTTAGTGAACACCTTATACGGGCTACTGCGACATATTCGGAGCTCAGGCCTATAAGGAGCGGTTAATCTGTGTCCCCGTCCTTGGAGTTATATTGTAAGGGTCTGGTCCTCCAGGCTGGGGGTCGTGCCGTCGGGGTGACTCCCAGCCACGCAAAGCGGTTTGAGTTTGGAAGCAATAACAAGCCTATCAAACGAAATAAGGACAAAGAACTTTGGATCTGCACGTGGAATGTTCTGTCTCTCTATAGACCACGTGCAGCCAAATATTTAGCAGAAGCCCTAGACTGCTACAAAGCAGACATCACCGCCATCCGTTAGAGGCAGACTTAGGCAAGAAGCCTTGAGTTTCAACTATGTGAACGAACGCCTCACGACAATTCGCATCAAGGCTAAGTTCGCCAACATCAGCCTCATATGCGCACATGCCCCCATAGAGGATAAAGATGACGACACCAAGGACGAATTCTCCGAGCTCCTGGGCAAGACATGAGCCAATACTCTAGCCATGACATTAAAATTGTCTTGGGTGATTTTAATGCCAAGCTAGGAAAAGAACACGTCTTTGGTTTCACAATCGGAAGATATAGCCTGCACGACACCACCTCCGATAACGCACTCAGGCTAATCGACTTTACTGTGGGGCGAAGCGTTGTAGTAGCTAGTAAGCAGTTCCCGCATCTCGATATACACAAGGGGATATGGCAAATTCCTGGTCAATCAACCGCCAACCAGATTGACCACATTGCGATCGACGCAAGGCACTCCAGTATCAAGGATGTCCGAACGTTCTGAGGAGCCAACGTTGACTCGGACCACTACCTCGTTGTAGCCAAGGTTATGCTACGGATATCTAGACCAAAACCAAAATAGGGAAATACTTTGAGGAAGTTCGACGTCGGACGGCTATAGTCGCAAGAAATCAGCAGGTCCTTTTCCGATCGAGTATTTCACACCCTCTTAAATAATCCTTTGCCGCCAACTGCAAGTATCGAGAACCAGTGGAAAACATGCCAGGAAGCCATCAAAGATGCTGCCTTTGACGTGCTGGACCTCACCACAGCAAAACCCCTTGTTCGTTTAAGAATGCCGGCAAGTATATGCAATCAAACAACAGGTATACAAAGCGGCGCTGCACAGAAGGACCAGAGCTGCACGCGAGCTCTACGAGCAGAAGAGGAGAGAGGAACACAAGCTTCTTTGAAGAAAAAAGAAAGATCATGACAAGCGCGCCTGCAAGGATGATCAGCGGAACATCGTGGTAAAATCGCATTCGGTGCTGACGATATGTGTTTTTGTAGTTTCTTTTCATTTGATGGTCGAGCCAGCCCCGGATCTACGATTTTTCCGAACCGGGGCAAAACTTGATTTTGGCGCCCTTGCCTTTTTTGATAAAAATGAAAAAAAAAAACACATATTTTCTTTGTTGGATTTTTTGTCACTGGGAGAATAAAACTTTTTAATGGATGTGCATAGCCTTCAGCAACTTATAACTATAGATAAGAAAATTAACAATGCCTAAACAAAGACGATACACAACCAAGGTTCGTAGAACGATAAAATATGATTCACTCTGTTGTGAACAATTCAATAGAATTTTATTTTTGTTCTACCGCGAATCTTTTTTTTTGGTTCCTAGTAAGATTTGTTTTCATTCGAATCAAATCTGCAAATCGTTCCCGAATTTATCATGGGAGAACTATTGAAGATCCATTCCCTGATCCGAAGAAAGAAAAATGTAAATTTACGACGGGTCACAATTTCAAAAAGCCAAAGTTAAGCAAAACATAGTATCGAAGCACAAAAGTCCGAAAAAAGTTTTTTAAATCCTCGGGCCTTCGTTGTTCCTTGAGACAGAGTTATAGCAGAATAAAATATTTTTAAAATAGGATGTTTCTAAAATATGTCAACGTTTTCCAACTTCGTTCTTTCATGAGAGATTGCAATGAAATTTACTCAGTTGATAGCTGATACAGAATTGTAACAGAAACAAATATTTTACAATAGGATTTAATCAAGAAATGTTAACATATTATTATAACTTTGTTGTTCCTTGAACGATTTCAATGCAATTGACACACAAATTCAAACCTTAAACGAGAGCTAAGCAACGTCAAAACACAAAGAATTTTATGTTGGCTGGTTCCTCGATACGCGTGAGAGCAGTCTCTGGCTGGTGGGAAATTTTGTGTTATCCGCCATTTTGAAAAACTGTGTTGAAAAAGGTTTTTGATTTTGTAAGTTAAATATCTTTTAAATTTTTTGTTTCCAAAAATTATCGACATCATGAGAAATTGTTGTCGAAAATTGAAAAAATGGTTTTCAGCGTTTATTTCACTTTTTGTTCATCTGAACGAAAACATTTTTACTAAACAGTTTTTTTTAGAGCACCTGATTTTCTACATTTTTTTGTGGGTATTTAGATTTTTTGTGAATTAAAAAAGATCTAAAATACAGTGTAATAAAGTTGTCAGTATCCATCAAATAATTCGTTAGGCAAGACTAGGATTTGTATGGCGTGGTGCGACGCTTGTAGAGGGACACAGTTCAAATGTTTTTTATTGAAGATGGAGGATCTATCTCCTACAGTTAAGTGAGGAGGGAAGTTTTCTAAAAATACACTTACCTATATACAATGCAAAAAACTATAATTGTTAAAAAACGTCAGAAAAACTTTTAACAATGTATTATAGCTCGTTTCTTTTTTTATTTTTTAATTTTAAATTATTTTAAATGGAGAAATAATAAAAGAAAACTGCTAAAGTTTAGCGGAGAAATACAATTTGATATTGCATTGCCGCATCTCAATTAATTTTATTTCATTAAGTGTCGAAATTCTCAGTTTTTTCAGTCATGTAGATTTGGCGCCCCTGTAAGCTGCCGCCCGGTGCACAGGCCCCGGTTTGCCCCCCCATAGATCCGGGGCTGGGTCGAGCTCTATGCCTTGCCGCAACAAGGAAATGGTCAGAGTCGACGTTTTCTCTTCGAAACGACTTTGTCTTTCAGAGTCACGAGTGGTGGTTGGCATCCTATTAGTGCCATATTTGCAGAAAAAAATACCTATATATCATCTGAAAGGCCATTCATTTGCTATAAAAGTTCAGTATGTTTCAGTAAGACTGGTTAGCAAGTGGACTACGAGCAGACATTGACCCACTAGAACTTTAAATCCAAACATTTAACTGAATGATCCGCTGGATCCAAAAATTCCTTATTTTCATATGCAGTTTTATCCAGAAGTCAAGCAGATTTCAGAACGGCCGGCGCGGCGCACTCCAACCCTTATTGGGTCACTGATAGAGGTCAATCGTAGCTGCTACTTCTATATCTACTAACAGTTGCTTAAGACTGCATCCCCATACAACCGGAAGCACTGTGTAATGTTGTGCAATTGATTAATTGATATAAATCCCCCTCCCTGAAATGTCCACCAATTCTAAAACAGCTACACAGTTTCTTGAAGATTGTGAACATAAAGAGCCCAGACGTTGTCTTTTAGCTCCGGAATTTTTCGGTAACGATTCTTAAAATTACCTTCCATTAAAAAAATTCAAAAAATAATAAAATCAAAATAAGGGCTGAATTATTCATATGATTTAATGCTTGAAATTTTCCACAACACATTATATCAGATTTTCACACATTAAAAATACTGTTGCTTAAAAGACTTGAGTATAAGGCATTCAGGAAACTCTCACTTCGAGATTTTCTATTAAAACTAAGGAAACGGGGATTTATATCTATAACGCTTGGCATAAATAATTCTTCCTTAAAAAATTTCGGTATCTGTTCAGTAGAAATAATTCAATTCCTTCATGTCCCTACACTAACAAACAAACAAACAAAAAAATATTTTCTTGAAGTTCATCCTTAAACCCTCTTACATCTTGATTTGATAGCCATAGTCATTGTTTTTTATTTTCGAGAATTTTATTAGCTACAAAATTTATTTGCCTCACCCAGGCTGTATTTTATTTTATATTTGCTGAGCATTTTTTTTTTTCTTTTTTGTGTTGGTATTTATTTATTTTCCCTCAGCGCGCATTCATTTAATTTATTGATAAATGATAAGGATAAGCTCGCACCAGCACCAAGGTTAACACAAAGCCCCTATCGATTACAATATAAAAGTCCCTCCCCCCCTTCAAAGAAACATCAAGCAATATATCTATACTCCAATGGGGGTTGGTTGCTTATAAAATATGGAAGAAGGACCTTTTTAACACTACTCTTTCCACAATTTTGACAGATCCTAGAGCGAAACTTTGCAAATTATGTTTTAATAAATTAATTTGAAAGTGTGAGCCTGAGTGTGCTGGGGGTACAACAAATTTTATGTTGATTTAACAAGAGTATCTAACATACCGCAACGAAGACAGTTGTTGTTGTTGTTGTTGTTTGGCTTGAGTGGAATATTTATAACTTTGGCATAAGTGATTAGAGAATATGGCATTTAGAACAAGAAACCATAATTAATTTATCAAAATGAAAGTGACACAATACCGACAGCAAAAGTACAACCTGAGGTTGGTTTGATAATATAATAATTAGCTAATCTAAATTGCAAGACGTGACATATTGAAATTTGAAGAGATTTTAGAAAAATGTAATTAGGTAAAAAAATATTAAATATGATGCATTTTTGATAGTTTGTAATGTTAACATTCAATTGAAGGTAGAGTTGCCAAAATGTTTAAACAAATAAAATTCGTTAAATGGTTAATGGTTAGCGCATTGGATTTTCACATTCAAAAAGTAAAGTAAAGCGTCATCATATCAATGCATGGAAGTTAAATATCGCCCAGTAAAAGAATTTTAGAATTTAAGGCAGCGAAGCGATATCAGTAAAATGGTCGATGGCTTAAAAAAGCTCTGCAGAGAATAAAGACAAGCTTTTAGGAGAAATGTACATTTACACATTCAATATCTATCTCTACTATATTATTTATCTATACCTATTTTACTATAAATATGAAACATTTGTTTGTGTGTGGCTATATAGGGGGTAATCTCTGGAATAACCGAACCAATCCTCAAAAATATTTCACTAATGCAAAGCTACAATGACCTTGGGTAGACTAAATCTTATTTTTATAAAAATTAAGTTAAAGGTTAAATTCAAAATATTTTAATTTTGTTTTGGTCATTTGTGAGAGTTTTTGATTTTATATCTTTAAAAACTAAAATAAACAGATTCGATTTCAAAAATTCTTTTGGAGCTTGAAAAGTTATTCTTAGAGGTAGGTTTAAGGGTTAAATTTAAAAAAAAATCTATTTGAAGGATGAAATGGGGTGAAACCAAAAATGGTATCAAATTTCAAAAATTCAATTTTCAGCTTGAAAGGATTTGTTAAGAGTATGGACTTAGACATTGAGTTAAAGACTATAGGCATGTTTCGAGATTAAGCTTCATATTTATAGTGTCACATGGGGTAAAATAAAAAAAATTGGTTATTTATAGGGTAAATATGGATTTTCAAACGCTTTTTTTGTAGGTATTTGGAGGATTATATTAAGAAAATAGACAACCACGACCATAGGCTGAATGTTTTCAAAATAGGATCAATCAATAATTGAGGTAAACAAAAAAGTTGATATGGGTCAATATTTCAAAACATTAATATTTTTCACTCCAAAGTGGACCCTCGCTCAAAAGAACCTATTTTGGTAGACGAACAATTATGTCTCTTAATAACTCTATAATAACCACTTTAAAACAAAGAGTCATATTATTTGATCAAATCTAACGGGTTTTTAAGTCAGGGAAATAATACTTGTATCAGGGGAATGACAAAAATTTATATTTACTCCGTTGATTAGATGGATATTTAATTTTGCGAATGGTTTCAGGAGTGTAAAGAAAAAAAAGAACAAATACTAACATGAAAAATAGCAACCACGACTATGTTGCACGAACTTAATCTTATGATTCAAGAATTTTGCGAGATAAAACATTTTATAGTAATAATCGTATTTTGTATGATATTTTGACCGAGAAAATGTGAAAAAATTCAAAACTACTAAAAAAACTGTAAATATGTTTAAATGTAATATAATTTATTCTTCTAGAGTTACCAAAACGCAATCAATCATTATACTGAAAACTTGAAAGTCAGGGGAATGACACAAAAAATTATGTTAGGGGAATGACTCCGAAGGGTGTTTTATGAGAATTAAATGGAGGTTATTAGAAAATTAGATGTTTTATATTATTTTTCACGTAGGCCCTTGTAAAATACACAGACGAGTAAAAGTTTTTAATTTGTATACCACACAGTTTAGTAAAAAACACACGTTAGAGGAATGACAATTTCGCTTGACGAAAAACAAAATCATTGCCTTAACTTGAAATAAAAAAGACAACAACGTTTTTTTGAAACCCTTACTTCAATTTTTATAAAGAGCAATTCTGTACCGATAAACAACAAAAAAATCAGTTTCCTATTTTGAGCCTATATATATTTTTTTTTAATTTCCATTGGTGGGATAGAAATGATCAATTTATGGGGGACACTTACTTAATAGCTCCTATTTAAAAAAATAAAGCAACTAAAAATCATTTAACTATTTTTTAGTAAGGATGCATATATTGTTAAAAAGACTGCATCATTAGATTTTTTTTTATAGTTTTTAGTTTTGTTGCTAAAATTCAGACAGTGCGGTAAGTAGGCCTGGGGACACGTCAGGGGAATGACATTTTGGGTGTTTAAATGAAGATAGCGGGTATGATATTTTGTTTAACTTTATTTTTTCTAGAGCGAATATTAGAACCCGTTTGTTTCAAGCCATCCAATTAACAAAATTATAATAAAATTTTGTACTTTGGTTCAAAAATGAAGGAGACTGAAATATTAATATTTTGAAATATTGACCCATATACGTTTTTAAATTTCTTTTTGTGTTTTATAAGTTGTCGTTCAAATAGATTCGAATGAGTGGACGTATTGGCCCTGAGTAATAGATCCGAATATGGCCTAAAGTCGACTTTAAAAAAGACATCCGTAGAAATAAAACACAAATGTACCCACTTAGTGCATAGAAGCTACTCAAAACTAAGTTTAAAATGATCTTATCTCAGCATTTAGAAGAGAAATATGTGTTTTATTTCTACGGATGTTTTTGTTAAAGTCGATTTTAGCTAGATTCGGATCTATTACTCATGGCCATTGAGTTATAAATATTATACTTTTTATAACGCACAGTGGTTGCGTAGTCCGATAGATGTAGGTGGCTAGATCCAAACATAATTAAACGAAATTACGACATGATTTACTGACGTTAATTGTGATTTCAATGCACGAGTATATCCACCTAAAAAATACTTCATCGAATAAATTCACCAATAATATAGCCCAGGAAAAATATACAAATAAATTGCCAATCTGCGGAAAAATTCCAAGTAAAGATTTTTGAATGCAATTATCTTTATTTGTGCACAAGGAATACGCATATGCGAAAGTCTACAAACAAAACTGGCTTGCATTAAAAGTTATTCAAGGTTAAATGTCGAAAATACCGGTTTTCCACGTATAACTTTGAAACGGTACATGGTATTAAAAAGTAATGCAGACAAAACTTGTAGATAATAATTTTTGTTGGTAGGTAGTATATCTAGGAGAAATGCATTACCACTTCGGGAAAATTCCAAGTTAAAAGTTTTAAGCGCAATTATCTTAATTTTCTTGTCAGGAATACTAGTGCAAAAGTCTACACACGAATCTGGATTGCGCTTAGAGTTATTCAAGGTCAAACTTCAGGAATTGTTTTTTTTTTTTTTTTGGTATAGCCATATTTTGGGACAAAATTCATTTCCACATGAGGAAAATTCCTGTGTAGACTTTTACACGAGTACCTATTCCTTATGGCAATTTAAATATAATTGCGTTTAAGAAATTTAACTTGGAATTTTCCTTAAGTGGAAATGAATTTTTTCCTTGATACTATCCAAAATAAAATGCACGACCGGATCGCACGTACTTGCTCTTATGTTCAAGTTGTGTGGAACTTAAGAACTTTTAAAAATATTCAAGTAATTAAAGGAAAAGTATAAAAAAGCACTTAAATACTTCTTTTAATTGTTTAAACAGCCTGATAAATAACTTAGAGCGCAAAAAAAAGTATGCCATTTGATTACTTAAAAAAATATCAATATATGCAAAAAAAAAATTAAAAATCGTTGGAGCCGTTTTCTTAAAAATTAATTTTGTATATATAAAATTTTTGTAACATTTTTCAAAAAAAAATTTGGTATGCCAATTTTGAGTATATATTAATATACATTTAAAACTGAAATTTCAAAACAATTCATCAACCCGTTTTTGAAATATTGAATTTTCAAAAAAAAAATTTGAATCTTTTTTAAAAATCCAAAATTTATGTTTTCAAAAATTTTGGTATGCAGTATTATTTATATTCTAACAAAGCTTTTGTGCAAAAATTTTTATTGAAATCGGATGAGCGGTTAATGAGAAAACCAAAAATCAAAAAAACCGTTATATGGCAGGTACCGTTAATAAATGTTTTTGGTGATTTTTTTTTCTTACTAAAAGGTATATCATATCGACAATAATACACTGATTTTTTTTTTATCAAAATCGTTGGAGCCGTTTTTGAGATAAATAAGCTTTTCCTTAACGGTTGTATGGCAAGTACCGTTATTTTTTGAGCTAAAAAAAAAATTTCAATTTCCCCTCTGAAGAGTTACAAAAAAACCTTAAGTTCAAAATTTGAAGAAAATCGCTTCAGTGGTTTAGGCTGTAGGTTAAGGTACGGACAGACAGACAGACAGACAGACAGACAGACAGACAGACAGACAGACAGAATTGTGCCACCCACTTTTTCGTGTTCTCTATCATCGTAATGTCATGTTTGATTGCTATCTCGAAATTTTTTTTTGCACGAATCCAAAACTTGCCCTATAGTACCTATATCACAAGTAAAAAAGATTATGTTCTTAAAGAAGATTCTGCTGGTGTTTGACCTTGAATAACTCTTAGCGCAAGCAAGATTCATGTGTAGACTTTTGCATCTACCAAAAAAAACATATAATAAAAAAATAGTTTTCTTAGTTTACAATTTTCTCGAAAACTAGATGGCATAAAACCATCTGGTTTTCAGTGTTCATTTAAAAATTACAGGAAAAGTGTATAATAGAAACTTATATACTGATGTCAAATTTTGAAAAAAGAACAGTACCTACATATAAAATTTTTTTCAGTTTTTTTTTAATGTTGGGTTTGAAGGTATTTTTTTCGAAAACTATTCGCAGGAATAACTTATTTTGAAATAATAATTAAAGAACAAACTTGAAAATCTCAAAAAAAATATAGTACTTTATTTTAAGTGTTGCCATTTGTTTTAAATGTATTTTTTTTTTAATATTAGTACTATTTTCAGAAAATTGCTCCTCCCGGTTGATTAGGGGGAGATAGACCCCCCCCTCAGTATTAAAAAATGTTTGCACTATGTCTCTTTAAAAAACCCTATTATTATTTTATGTCGCTGGGCGACTCATATTGGGCCGGAAAAACCAGCATTTCAAAAATTGATACTTTTTGAAGTCTCAATATCTTTTTATTGGGACCGTATATCGAAAAAGTCTTCATAAGAGTTCTTAAAGAGAATATTATTGTATATACAAAAAGTATAAATTATTTTTCAAAAACTTCACCATTTAAGAGGAAACCGCAAAATATTTTTGAGTTTTGTGCATATTTTATACAAAATACTATTACAAAAAAAAAAAATTATTTTCTTGTAGAAGGGTAAATGACCTACAAACTGTGTAAAAATAAAATTTCTAACATATACCGTTTAAGAGTGGTAAGCGAAAAATCTTTATTTTCAATACTTTACCTTTTTGAAGTAGCAATATCTTGTTACTGGTCACTCGTGTGGAAAAAGTGTGTTAATATTTTTTGTAGATTACATTATAATCTATAAGCTGAACATAAATTATTTTATGACAATTTCGTTATTTAAGATTTAAAAGCAAAAGTCTGGAATTTCAGGTTTTTGACGAAATTTTTCAAA
Organism: Dasysyrphus tricinctus; assembly: GCA_963921185.1. Lineage (NCBI taxonomy): Eukaryota > Metazoa > Arthropoda > Insecta > Diptera > Syrphidae > Dasysyrphus > Dasysyrphus tricinctus. The sequence goes on along the minus strand of OY992532.1, from coordinate 61,553,497 downwards.
TAATAATATCTTTAAAATTATCATTCTTAGAAAAAATAAAAAAATAAAAGTTTACAAACTTTGCCTATAAATGCTTTCAATAACGCTCACCATTTCTGAGTTATACGCAATAAAGGGATATTTTCGTCAATTTACGTTTTTTGAAACGACGATATCTTCTTAACCATCAGTCAGAGAAAAAAACATTGTTTTAACATTTCTTGTAGATAATCACATTATCTACAAGTTTTGTCTGCATTACTTTTTAATACCATGAACCGTTTCAAAGTTTCATATTTCATATTTTCATATTTATTTCATACTAGCTGGCCCGTCCCGGCTTCGCACGGGTAGACAAATTTAATAAGTGCAAAAGATTAACATATATGAATATCAATAAATATTTGTGTATCCTCAAATACTGAAGCATAACATACAAAATTTTCCCCGTATTTGGTCTTTTTTTCAAATCTTTTTATTTCAATAGCTTTTATGCATGCAAACAAAAAATGTTCCCAAATTTTTAAGCCATTGTTGTCATAGGTCTAAAACTCTAAGGGCCATTTGCTGATACGAAACTTAAATATTTAAGTAGAGCATAAGCGGTTATGTTACAGTTTACGCAGAGGAAAAAGTAGAACATAATCTTTTAAGTAGAACATAAATCTTTAAGTTTCGTTTCAGCAAACGGGTCTTAATAGTTTATTCCTAAGAAAATATAGAGCCAGCGAAATTTTCAAAATCCCCTAAGTTAAACATGTGGAAATTAATTATTGGAAGCTAAAAGAGTCTTATCTATGACAAAAAAATTTGCTGCACCTTTTTTTCCTCCAATATAATTAATCGAATATTAACTGCGTCAAAGATAATTGTGTATAAGAATGCAATCTTTGGCAAATGCAATCATTTAAAACATTTTATTGAATAAAATCAAAAGATCTAATTCATTGCCTTCTCTTGACTTTGACTTCAAATTATACAATCACCATTCTTTATTTGAAATTAAATGATTGCAATAGTTTTTTCCCCATACATTTTCCAGCACTCAAATATTTTTAAACTTCATGCATTCTTTGCATTCATTTATATTTTTTGATTTCTTTTGAATTCCCAAGAAATCTTTTAAATCAAGTTGAATTTGTTCGTTTACCATATTTGAATACCACGATTTAAGGCTCTTCCAAACCAACTTGAAAAGTTGTGTAGCATTGTCAATCTTTTATATTTTGTATCGTTGCAAATGATTCGCTGTGATTTTGCGTTGGTTTTAGAGACCCTTTAAACTATCAAATTCACATAACAATAATTAAAGATCAGTTGAGAATTTAATGGAAAAGATTTAGTGTCATTCAAAAGATTGTAAAAGAATTCAAAATAATTCAAAAGAATGCAATTGAATTCAAGTAGCATGAATCCCCAAAAAATTGCATTCAATTAATTGATGTAAATTGAATCGGGAAAAAAATGATTGAAATCATTTCGATGTCAGAGATGATTGCAGAGTTTGAAGTTATGTACATGCATATGTATGTAAGTCAATTAATGTTAGGCTAGGTTAGGTTAGGTTAGGCTAGGTTAGGTTGAAGTGGCTGCCAGTTGTGAAGACTGACACGCTTAGACCATGAGTTGGTCCATTGTGACACCACATGAATTAATGTTTTCTTTAAATTGAAGTCATAACATTGTATTCATAAAAGATTGCATTCTTTTACAACGCTGGCTTACAAACTAACGTACCTGAAACCATTATTATCTGTTGAAAATTCGTTCGTGGAAATATTTTGTATAATTGCTCTTGTCCATCTTTTTCTTAAACGGGCGTCGCTTCATCTGTATGGAATTTTGCAGCCTGTAAGTTTGTATTGTTCTTCGTCATTTCAGCGCTGAACTAAACTGTTATTTGACAATTCCTTCATATGCCTTGACTTCTTCGTTTCGGTGGAAATTTCTTATCAGACATTTTTATATTTATTTTCCTTTGTAAGTTATGTACATACATACATTTTTTAATCCTTACAGAATTTCGTATAGCAACAATTATAATTAACTGACATAAAATACAGGGCTATTTTCTTAAAATAATGAATATTTTTTCTCTTATACACACAAATTTTTCTCTTTTATGATAAAAGTGCAGTGCCACTTATTGAAATTATTTCAAATTACTCTTTAAACCTTGCCAGTTATTTTTTGAGTATAACCTCTGAATTTGAGCTCTATCCATTGTGTAGTACTTGAGTCTATAGGTCATACACAGACAAAAATTTATTTTTATATATATAGAAGAAGATAAAGGTAAATAACATTGTACTTCAAGATATAAAATCTTATAATTAAGTATTAAAAGCTAAATTATTTAAATTATTCACAAATAAATAATAGAGTAAGGTCCCAGGACCGCCAGACTACGTCATTTTATCATAGCTGAATTTTTTTCTGTGAATGCACAATAGGGTAGGTATGAACGAATGGATACTACGAACCAGGCGCGGATCCAGGATTTCGTTCAGGGGGGGGCAATTTTCGTGAGTTTTCAAAATCTTGATGTGGTCTACAAAAAACTTGAGTACACTTAATTCCGCACTACACGCCTGGACACTCACGCAATGTGAGTTGATGAGTTTGAAATTTTAAGAAAGCAATTAACTCTTTCATAACTGCCACAGTGTCTCGAACAGCGGGTACTTTGAACTTTGTGAAATGAAGTTTTGCAGTTTATAGCTAAAACATGGTGTCTTTACAACGTTCTTGAGTTCCCTCTGGATCTGCGTAACAATACAATATTATTTTCGGAAAACATAATGGCACAGTGGTATGTTCCTATTCAGACACATGACGTTCGAGTTTGAGTGAAATTTCCAGCCTCTTCTTTAGCTGGGGCAACCTAACTTAACCTTGCCAGTAAAAGGCCATTTTCGATAACGCCATCAGCGTCAAAAATGCATTTTGCAGAATGTTCTCTAATACGAACTTCAAGTCTTCTGTTCAAAAAGGCAAATACAAGTTTTACTGCATAAGCATTGTTTTCGATAATGCAGTAAAGTCACATGTTTAAAAACTTCATGTGTATTGCAATTCTTCAGTTAACAAATCGAGTTGGCAACAAAAATATTGAGAAGCTGGGGAACGTGTTCATAAACGTTAAATACGTTTGCAACAAAATTGAAGGACGTTGATATAAAAGATTTTGTGCAAACAAAACCATTGCATTAATTTGACAATATACTTGTATTTTAGCTAAAGTAAAATTGTAGATCAAAACCGAGATGAACCGTATCGTTTGCTCAGATGCCTTCGTCCATCGATACAAAACCAAACTTTCCGACATTGAAATAAAACACAATGATTATAGTGGAAAATACAACGAAAAAACCTTTCTTTGTTAAACTTTTCCGTCCGACCTTCTCGGTTCAGCCTTCGATTGTGACTAAAGGTAGAACTAGAATAGTCGGAAGCCAACTTAAGTGGTCGTACGAAAACAAGAAATTCATATGACACGCACATAATTGCGAAATGGAGCTTTTCGTTTAGTTTTCGCTAACTTTTGCCGTCGGACGCGAGAGCGCTCACTGACCGCTCTTTCATAAGTGGACGGACAAAAATCAAAATGGTGGAAGCAAACTAAAAGGAATTTGGCGCTTGGTGCATAGTTTTCAACACTTTTTTTTCTGTTTGTTGTATGAGTGTAGTAAAATCTTAAATTTTCTTTTAATTAATTTACCACGTCGAATTTTCGTGGTTTCACGAGTAAATAATTAAAAGCCTATCGTGCTGTGAATAAGTATAAGAAAATTAACATTGAAGAAATGATTATTTACATTTTTTTTCACTTTAAACCACTTAAGTGTATTATGGGTAACTTGTGAAATTGACGTTTCGGAAAGCTACTTTTCGGTCGTTTTGACATAAAATTCCGGCAGCTTCCACCTTTTTTAGTTCCTCCTTAACTTTCGATATACATTTCATTTAAAATATACTAAGTCTTCGTTAAGTTTTAATATAAATTTTTCATATACATACATAAGCTCAAAACATCGAATGCAGAGTAGCCAGATTCATGCAGTTCAATACAATAGCAATATTCGCATCGAAAGATGACGATCATTTGAAAATCGAATTGACGTTGACTTGACGTTTTCAAAAATGCCCAAAAGCAACTATCTTTAGGTGTAAAAGTTCCACCCAACTTCTCTTCGGCAGTGACTGCTGTAGTCGTTTCCTGGTTTCTCTCCAATCTTCTTCGTTGGATTCGTACTCCTCGCCAGTTTAATAATATGGAACACGGAAAGTTCCAGTTCCTACAACGCATCCACGAAAGTGGCAAAATCCTCACGAATACTTACATTCATCAAAAACGTATCTTATGGCTAAATCAGATGTGCAGCACGTCAGATATTCGGGAGTCGCTCTCGAGAGTTTTCTAGTGAAAGTACTCCCTCAATGGAAACGCACATTTAAATTTTTATCATAAAAAGAATCACCCATTTAGTATGAAATTTTTTGGTATCTCTCAATAACTCTTATACAGAAATGTATAGTTTTATTATATTAACTTTGATTAGATATCTTTATCCTGTAGATCGAAGCACTAGACATTTTTGAAACTAATTAAATCGACGTATTTTAAATATTTAATTTTTTTTAATTAAAATAAACCTTAAGGTTGAAAACTTAGAATAGTGCCCCTACCGCCTCCCCCGTAACATTTAACTATAAAAAACCACTAATAAATTTGTAGAGGAGGGTTGGAGGTGGAGCAATAACTTTTTGAAACATTATTGTGAAATTCTTCCTTCACAGCATTTTGAAAAGTGAAAATCAAATCGATTTGGGATTCAATCTGCTCTCTCGTATGAAATAAATTGACTATTCTCATAAAATGTTATACAGTAATGTAGCCTGACATTAATCTTTTAATAAAAGACCTTAACGTTGAAGATGGGGCATCTAAAACCGAAGTTATAAGCTTTCCACTCAGTCGATTTGAAGGCTATTTGTGCATAGCGGAACTTTTGTTAGCTGAACCTGGTCAGCCAGCGGACAACGTATAACTACTCATTGCTCAACGCTGCCAAGAATATTTTTTATAAAAGTATAACGAAATCACCTTTCTTTGAGTACATTTTATTAAATTCATATTTTATGCGTCTTTCGTTCTTGCCCAGGGGGGGGCAATTGCACCCATTGCCCCCCCCCCTGTATCCGCGCCTGCTACGAACCTTGAACCCGGGTGCGTTTCGGAGGTATTAAGTGCTAAAAGTGCATAAAATTGATGCAAAATTACGTTATTTTATCAAAGCTGGTTTGTTGATATATTTTAAAGAAAGTTATGATTAACTTATTTTGAAACTTACCAGGCACCTACATGGGTGCACAATGTCAGCCAGATACCATTAAAGGTGCCAAAAAAAATCGTGAAATTTCATTATAATATCAAAGCTGAATTTAATATATATGTTCTTCGGGAAACTGTTACAATATATTTCCCAAGCTGCCCAAGGAACATATTATGCAATATAAAACTTAACTTTGATATTATAACGTAAAATATACGATTATTTTGACAACTTTGGGGTGTCCAGTGAATCCAAAGCCCAATTGCAGGTGCCTGGTCGCTTGAGAAACATTGTGAAATAGTTTTCCGAAGTGCATGAAACGTTTACTTTGCCACTAAAACGTAAACTAAAATATTTGTTTGAAAACGTCAAAGGTGTGTGGCTGACATTTGGTCCCTCTGTAGGTGTCTTGCAGCTAAGGAAATATATTGTTACAGTTTCCCGAAGAATATATATAAAATTCGGCTTTGATATTATAATGAAATTTCACGATTTTTTTTGGCACCTTTGATGGTGTCTGGCTGACATTGTGCACCCATGTAGGTGTCTGGTATGTTTCAAAATAAGCTAATCATAACTTTCTTTAAAACATATCAACAAACCAGCTTTGATAAAATAACGTAATTTTGCATCAATTTTATGCACTTTTAGCACTAAATACCTCCGAAACGCACCCGGGTTCAAGGTTCGTATTATCCATTCGTTCATACCTACCCTAGTGTGCATTCACAGAAAAAAATTCAGCTATGATAAAATGACGTATGTCTGGCGGCCCTGGGATCTTGGTCTATAAGGAAAGATATTAATTTAAAATTGTATGACATTATATTTGCATTTAATCTGACGAGTATAATAGCGTTGTAATAACATTAGCAAAGTTATACGTGGAAAACCGGTATTTTCGACATTTAACCATGAATAACTTTTAACGCAAGCCAATTTCGTTTGTAGACTTTCGCATGCGTATTCCTTATGCAGAAATAAAGATAATTGCATTCAAAAATCTTCACTTGGAATTTATCCGCAGCGAAAGTACATTTTTCCTGGGCTAGTAGGGGAGCCCACGATGCTATAAATGTGGATTTATTCGAGCGTAGTGAAGACCAATTGTATTTTGAAGATTTGATGATAGAGAGAAAAAAATGTTAGTAAAGTATACTATTTCATCGATAGGGGGAGCGTCTACAGGTGTTCAAAAATGTTTTAAAAAAACAGTCACATGGACATTTTCGAGCGCGTCAGATATTGACAGTGAATAATGGCTTGCGTCTTTCTAATAACGGAGGTACATATATTAATCTGCTGGTTTGCGTAGTGGGGTTGGCTGTGTGGGAGGGTAGAAATAATAACCGTGCAAAACGGGACTTTTGGTTTAAAAAAATGCATTTCATTCTCATTTTCTTGAACATTTTTTTCTGCACTTAGTGAGTTTTACCTTTGAACCGACGATATATGGTTCAACATGATGTCCTACATGTGCTGAACCTTAATCTGACGATTATCTGGAGGGGTTTTTCTTAATCTCACGATTTGAAAGGAAGAAACATTTGTATTCAGGATTTTTGTAATTACTGGGGAGAGTATAATAACTTGGACGTCATAAATTGAAAACGGATTTTTGTAGAAGGGTCAAATATGTACAAGCATTTTTACTATATGGGAGGGAGGTGTATGCCACCCCGTGTAGGAGGTGGAGGAGATTTTCGAGAAAAACGACTTAAATGGAAAAATAAATATTAAAAAACAACGACAATACTTAGAATACAAAACAATAACGGTTTCAAACGCCAGAAATGTGTTTTTCAATCCTGTGTCAGTAGTTTTCAAAATATTTGCATTTTTTTTGTTGTGGTCAATGCTCATATTAATTCTGAATCGAACACAAAAAACTGGAAGCTTTTATGTCTTCAGTGTTTGAGAAAATTGAAAATAACTGATACAACTTTTTAATGATATTATTATATTATATTATATTAGTAGCTATCGACATTGCAAACAGAGAATACATTCAAAGTTCTTTAAATGCAAACGAAATGTGGCAAACACAAAACCTCGCATATACCCCAAATCCTATAGTGAGCCCAAGCAGGGTGGTTACATACATATCTCACTTTTAAAACGCCGCAGACGTAATGCTGGCAATGCAAGTAAATTAAAATTATTTCAAAAAAGAAGTACCAGTATCAACAATTTTCTCAAAAACTAGAAGACATAATAGCTTTTGCTTTTTTGTGTTCGATTCCAATTGATAATGAGAATTGACCGTAAAAAGAAAATTTTGTTTTTCATTTCACAATTTTGAGAAAAAATTGACCTAAACGTTTTTTTGCGTTTTTTTTTTAATAAAAATTTTGAGCTTAAATGCAAATATTTTGAAAACTATTCACTATTCAGACATTAATAGGTTAATTTAAATGTAGGATTAAATAACAGATTTCTGGCTCTTAAAACAGTTATTTTTGTTTGCATTTTAAGTTATTTTTGTTGTTTTTTAATATTATTTTTTTATTTAAGTAGTTTTTTTTTCGAAAATCACCTCTACCTCCTAACCGGCCGAGAAAAACGGCAGATTATACTTTTCCCGATATCCTAGAATTATTTACTTCACAATAAAAAAAAAATTCAACCGCACTCGAGAATGTCTAGGCATTAGCGTAGCTAGGGGGGGCGAAGGGGGCGGTCGCCCCGGGCGCCAGGAGTTAGGGGCGGCAAATGGGAAAATCATCTTCATTGTTTATGGGATGTAAACCAACTATAGAAGTTTTTTTTATTGAAAATTTTATTAAATTTTTATTAGAAAACGCACAATTTTGATAGTATTCAAATTTGTAGGGGCGGCAAAATCACACAGGTTTAATTTTTGTAAAATAAATAATTAAATCAATTTTTATTAAATTGAAATCAATAGGGGCGCAAAATCATCATCGTTGTTTATTGCAGAAGTTAGAAATAAACAAAAAAGTATTATTTTTTAAGTTAAAAATTCTATAACATTGGTAGGTATAAGAACGTACAATTTTTCATTGTATTCAAATCACTAGGGGTGGCAGAATCATGGCCGTTGCTCATTATAGAAGTTGGTAATAAACACAGAAGTTTATTTTTTTAAATTAACAATTCTTTCAAATTTTGAAACAAAATGGCTTTCGTAATGACTATTCTTTTTTGTAGCTTTACATATATGTGTTTGTTAATTCTCTCAATTAAGTTCAGAGGGTTTGACCTTTCTCAAAGAATGTGTCAAGTTAGATTTGAAGAAAAAAAAACAAAAATGCTTTCGATTGAATATTTTCGCAGATAATTTTTTTTTTTTTTTCAAAATAAAAATATTATTTATTCAAAACTGATAAATGAATAAAAATAAATAAAACATAACAATAGTTTTTTTCAAACATAAAACCAGCAAACATAAAAAGCTCTTAACTATACATATGGGTGCATTCAATACAACACATGAATTTAAAAAAAATGTAATTTTTTTTTGCGACAGCTTGAAGATTAATTTTTGTTCGTAAAATGAAGTGCAGTATGTAGATTTTTCAGCAGATTTATTTTGAGAAATGTATTAGATCAACAATCTACTGCAATTTCAGTGAAGTAACAACTCTGTAGTCAGACACTCAGTAGTGACTTAGCCGTTGCTTTCACCCTTTCATATTCATGATCATTAGATCTGAGAAATATGAACAGTATGCAATTTCTCAGTTTCGCTACTGATGAAACAATAGGCGTGTCTCACCAAGTAAAATCTCACCGAGCGCTTAAAATCAAGTTGACGTAGGCGGAATGTTTTGGTGAAAGAAAGATACTCTGTTCAATCGTACTGAAATTATGGAAACAAAATTTTAACTCTGCTTTAAATATTTAAATTTTAAAGCACAAAACTTTATTAAATGAATGAAAAATAATACTAAGATCAATTTATTTTTCCTTTTTATCAACACTCAACATCTATTCTGTATTTTTGTATAGATTTCGTATTTGCACATCACCGAGAAATTGCAATTTGGCTGTCAAATGAACAGTTTTAGCTGAAAAAGAACATTGAGAAATTAACCCAAAAAATTTTCGTTTCAGTAATCTCTGGAAAAAATCTTAGTGCTCAGGTGAGATTTTTTGCCCCACTTTAAAAATATCTGAGCTCTCAGAGATTTTATTTGGTGAGACACGCTTAATGAACAGTTATGAACTTTATTATTTTTGAACGAAAGCAAACATTAAAAAAAATTCAAGTCTCATATGTGCCTATATTATATACAGTCGGTTTAAAATTAAAGCCCAGTAGGTCAGAAACAAAAAATTTTCATTCAGCTGATATTGCGGCAAAGTGGCGTGTATCAATATTTCGCAGAATGTAATTCCTTGCATTTATAAAAAAAATATTTAAGTCAAAATTTTGTCTGCAACTCTAAGACCGATTTTATTATTAAGTATTGTTAGACCGAAGGGGCGGCAAATTATTGTTTTGCCCCGGGCGGCAAATATCCTAGCTACGCCACTGTGTCTAGGTGACGATTTCTTATTAGTCTGTAACCTTCCCACTACCTTAGGTCACGCTTAAATCGTCAGATTATTGAAATATACACTTTTCAGAATAATTGACCTACCCTTTCTTAATCTGACGCGCTCGAGTATTTCGAGCTATCGATTTTTTTTTTACTAATCAGATACCCTGCCCTAGGCACCCGGCCCTACATAGAGGACTGATATATGATGGAGGTACTCAGCAGGGTGCAAGGTATCCCATTTTATACTAATCTAATGCACTCGAGTAAATCCCAAAATCCCCTAGTTGGCTCCCCTACTAAAACCCCTGCATTGGCTCTTCGCTTAGATGCATTTAAAGAGGGGGAGAGGTCAAAACTTCTGTAAGACGATAGTAACGTGTTACGTTTATGGTTACGTTACATGGTGTGGTGTTAATTTTGTCCACATGCCTAAATTTTTCGAGAAAAACTTAATAATTCACTCAGATTATTATTTTTTTTTTAAATTATGAACATTTATAAAGAAACAACACATTAAGGAATGCTTGAGTAGAATGACCCTGTTACTTTCAGGACGTGTTACTTTTGTCCTTGGTCTCCCCTATCTTATATTTCTGAAACTTTTTTAAATAGGGAGTAAGTTAAGAAACTTTACTCTAAGCATTACGTGCGAGACATGCAAAATACGTTTATTCCAACCTTAAGCTAATAAATGAAGATTTTTCAGTTTTAACAAATATTATTTTCTAAAAGAATGTTGAAATACCTTTTGTTTTGCTAAACTTTCTTCAAATCATTTAAATCATTAATACAAATTGTATTGTTGTTCATATTGAGAAAAAATCCGATGCGAAAATGTATATTAAAACCAATGTGGCTTATAATAACCGAGTTATTAAAAAAAAATCAATTTATTAATATACCTACTAACCTTTACCCGCGGCTTCGCTCGCGCTAGTAATTTAATTTAATTTCGTTTTAAATTTCACATCTAATTACCATTTTTCGTGGAATGATCCATGAGTGGTTCTCAGAATTGGATAATTCAACATTGCTATTGTAACTATATTTCCACAAACTATTTGTGGTATTGTGTTGTTCTGAGAACTGTTTAAGAAATTTGAGATTATTTTTTGAGAATAAGATGACTTGTGTTTGTGATGTTTGTGTGAATTTAGGAATTAAGCGTTACCACGAATTAATTATGTCTTTTGTATTAGATACTTCCACGAATTTAATATCTTTGGGATGGTGAATTTATGTCAAATATATACATAGGTATCAATTTTCCCATAATCTTATCGCTGGCTTATTTTCTGAAACCTTGTCTAACATTAATTCTGAATCCATTCAAAAAAAAAATTGCTTTTTTGTTTCTTACTCAAAGCTGAGGTAACTAATTTCTGCTCTAACTTGCTCCGACCGACGTTTTTCAAGAATCTGTGCTGTTGAATCTGTTCTGTTCTCTTCTGATCTCATCTATTTTTTTCATTCAGCAAAACTACAAATATACGGATTCTGTATATATTTTTAAATGTATTCTCTCTTTTCTTTAAAGAAAACTTATCAGTCTTACGAAGGGTGCAGGGAACTAAGTCCCCGGGAACCAAGTCCACCAAGGGCCTTAGTTCTCATTTAATGGGAACTATATCCACTTTAACGAAGTGGACTTAGTTCCCAGGCAAGGTGAGCAAGTAGTCCACTTTTTTATGAGAACTAAGTACACATTTTGAAATATGGAGAGGGAACTAACTTCCAACGATAAAAATTACAAAAATTCAAAATTCCGCGAAAACTTTGCATACACCCAACCTCGCACCTACCCCAAATCCTATAGTGAGTCCAAGCAGGGGGGTTGCATACCCATACATACCTCACTGTTTGTTCGCCGTTATGCTGGGTGCTAGCACTGTATGTGTGTATGGGGGGCATGTTGCCCCCCTGCTTGGGCTCATTATAGGATTTGGGGTAGGTGCGAGGCTGGGTGTATACAAAGTTTTTTTGGCATTTAAGGAATCTTTGAATTTATCCTATATAGCCAACAATTGTGAAAAGTATTTCTATTTTATTTATAAGATTGATTTTTTATTTGGAAGTGGGAATTAAATACACATTTAAAGGGAAGTAAAACCACTCAGTTTTTGAGGAATTTTGTTCCCACCTTCTATGAGAACCAAGTCCACTTCGCTGAAGTGGACTTGGTTCCCGGGGACTTAGTTCCCTGCACCCTTACGAAGTTTCTTTCCCTCTCCTTCATGAAAAGTGATTATCGAGCTGTAAAATTTACGAAGTTTTCGTTTTTTGAGGCATATTTGTCAAATATGTTTTTTAAGCATGTTTGTCAGCGTTGGGGTTGAAATGCTGTATGGTCAAAAATTTCAAAATAATGTTTTTCAAAATTCTGGTTGTACAAAATTCTGCATGACCAAAATTCTCTGTATCAAAATTCTGAATTTCGAAATTCTGTTTATTCAAAATTCTGTAGGTATTTCAAAATTCAGTTTTTCATAATTCTGTATTTAAAAATTGTGTAAATTTGTTATAAAAGAGAAATCGTTTTGATATTGTAAAAAAGTGCGCATCTACAGAATTTTTTAATACGGTAATTTGAAAAATAGATTTTTGTAATGAACACATCGACATAAAACGTTGTAAGAATATACACAATCATTGTAAAAATTTTGAAATTACTAAATATTATCTATAGGCAGATTACCAAGAACACAGAACAGTGTTGAAGCTTTGCTTTGCCGAATAAAAAGCTTGGTAGGAAAATGAAAGGTAGTGTTATATAAACCCATTTACAACCTGAAGAACGAACTTCTTTGCGTAGTTCATTTGAAGATGAGGATATTTTGAAACTGCCATCGTGGTTTGAAAAAAACTTTATGCAGGAAAGGCATCAACCACAGTTTTGGTCTCTCTTTGAAAATTCAAGGACAAGATCGGAAAATTTCCCAAGGAAGCAAAACAACGTTCAAGCCTTGCATCGCGAGTTAAAGTATTGGTTGATGGAAAATAGCCAGGTTTATATAAACTAATCAGTGACTTGAGAAATGAGCTTGTTTTCGCAAAAGCATCACGGGTGGAAAGGCTTAAAAATGGAGAGCACATTAAAAAAAAAGAATAAAATTCAGAATAATAAAAAAATCGACGTACTATGAGAAGATGCTTTTTTGAGTAACATTGCTTATTTAAAACGAATAACAAAAAATGTGATTTTGTTTTGAATAATTCTATGTAAGTTTTGGACTTGCTTAAGTCCGTTTATCACCTTGCAATCTCAAATCCAAAAATCAGGTTGTCATAAGGATATTTCAAATGAATGTCCTGAAATTTGTATTCAGATCTGTCAAATAGTTTTTTTGTTATAGAGTTTTTGGTCAGAAGCAGCTGAAAAGTTTTAAAAAGAAAGATCCGAGTTTCGCGTGCTGATAAAACATTATTTTTTGTGCAAAAAATCCATTACGGAAACAAAACAAAACAATCCTTAAATTATATGGGGACTCTTCTCCATCTATTGGATAAATCCATAATTGGTTTACCCAATTTCGGTGCGGACTGCGGACGCTCCAGCGCAAATGATGCAGATCGCTCTGGTCGCCCTATTGAAGTTTTTTGGGATGCGCAAGGTGTCATCCATATCGATTACCTTGAGAAAGAAAATACGATTACCGGTGCTTATTATGCTGACATGTTGGAGCGATTCGACGCTGATCTAAGGAGAAAAGTTCCTTTCATCCAGACAACGCTCCTGCGCACAAGGCGGCAGTCGCGATGGCAAAATTGCATTATTTAAGGTACGAGTTACTCCCCCATCCAACTTATTCTCCGGATTTGGTCCCCTCTGTGACTTTTTTCTTATTTCCCGATTTGAAGGTTATTCAAGAAAAAAGTGAGTATTTTGAGGCTTTCAAAAAAACCTATTTTTTGGTGGGAATTCAAAAATTAGAAAAACGTTGGATGAAGTGTGTCCGGTTAAAAGGAGATTATGTCGAAAAATAAAAAAAAAAAATTTCTCAAAAAAAGCGTTCCTTCTTTCAATTATCAGGGACTTATTGACCCATCCTTACATAATGAGCTATGCATTTATGTTATGTTAATTGATTATATTAATGACTACATATTTTTGTTACCTGATAAGTTCTTTGAAGGAATTATGTTTGATTTAGTGTTTCCTTATGTTTATTTATGTAAATAATCTAAAATTATTTTTCTTTATTGCTTACACGGTTAAAAATTCTGGGGTATTTTTTAATACAGCCTTTGTATTACAGCCGTATTCAATACAGAAAATATTACTTTTTAATATTCCGTAAATATTAAAGAAATTTTCTAATAACTTTGTATTACATTCTAATATATTAGCATTAAAATTGTCATTTTTAATACCAAAAAGATTAAAAAGTAATCGAATGAAATAAAATATAATCTTTTGGCATTAAAATTTAATAACTTAAGTATATGCGTACATTTTTAATACAAAAAGTATTGAAATTTAATACAAATTGTATTAAAAATATCGGGACTCGTGAATTTTTAATACAAAATGTATTAAAATTTAATAAAAATTGTATTAAAATATTCGGGATTCGGGATTCGTGTATTCTTAATACAAAAAGTATTAAAATTTAATACAAATTTGTATTAAAATTATCGATACTCGTGTATTTTTAATACAAAATGTATTAAAATTTAATACAAATTGTATTAAAATATTCGGGATTCGGGATTTGTGTATTTTTAGTACAAAAAGTATTAAAATTTAATTCAAATTGTATTAAAATAGAGAGATGCGTATACTTTCAATACAACTGTATTAAAATCTAATACAATTTGTATTACAACAGGAAGCCATTACAAGCAAGCATCAGCCATATTTAAATATGAATATGAAGCATATGTTTTTAATACCAAAGTATTAAAATTCAATACAAATTGTATTAAAATAGCAATAAAACAATAAATAAACAATTTAAATATGCATTATTTTGAAGGCGCGTTGAAATATTTCGAGGTAAAATATACAAATTAGTAGATAAAATTTCAATCGCATTAAGATTTTAGTTCTCACATAAAATAAATATAATAGTGCCGGGTTACGTACGAATGACCGACAAAAAAAATGTCGACTGGTTAAAATGTCGACTTTTATCGACTTTTTTGAAAGTTAAAATACCGACTTTGTTTTTACCGACTTATTAAAATGTCGACAGTTTGAAATATCGATTTGACAAAAAGTCGACTGCCCTGATAGAAGTCGAGAAAAATATCGACTTGTCGGAATTTTTCCCATACAGAAAAGTCGATATAAAATATAAATCGACATTTTTTAACCAGTCGACATTTTGACTTGTCGATATTTTGTCTGTCGGTCATTTGAAAGTAGCCTAAAGAACAAAGCTCTGCCTTAAATGTTTGCACGGAATAACTATAAACTCAAGAATCATAAATTCTTGTCAGATTTTTTAACATGAACTTAACAGTTTTTTGATGCTGTGGAAAATTTAAGGCTATGTTTAAGACACAAGTTCTTATTTGATCCTTATAATAATTTACTTATTTAGGTAGTTATTAATTTTATATAACCTTTTGTTTAGCTTCAATAGAACGCATTTTTGTTGCCTACTTACATTATACCTTATATTTCGAACTTTTAAATGCCTCATTTTCTGTATTGTATTGTATTAATATTAAAACACACCCTGAATAATGGGCAGTTAAGATGTCAAAATATATAGGCAACAAAAATTAAATTACAAAAATTGCGATTTATTGAACTATGACAATGCGATATTAGATAATAATGATCAGATCATAGTTTAGGGAATGATGTTTACAAGCGCGCGCTTGTAAACATCATTCCCTAAACTATGATCTGATCAAAATGTCGACTTTCAAAATGTCGACTTTTAAAATGTCGACTGTTGAAATCTCGATTCATAAAATCTCGATCACTGTCGACATTTTGAGAATCGACTTTTTGAAAAATCGACATTTTAAAAAGTCGGTTAAATTTGTGTCTATATTTTGATCTGTCGGTCTTTTAACCAGTCGAGATTTTTTCTGTCGAGATTTTAAAAGTCGATCTTGTGGAGTCGATATTTTAAAAGTCGACATATCGTACCCAATCCAATAATGCCACCATTAATTGACTTAGAAGATAAATACTCTTAGAAAAAAGTCTTTCATTACTATTATTTTTGTAATATATTTTGTATTAATTTTCATGAAAAGGATCTAAGAATTAAATTTCAAGAAATAAAGTATTATATTATAATACCTTTGTATTATTAAAATATAATACAGATTTCGTATTCCTTTGTAATATCTGATATTATTAAGTTTTAATATATTTTGTATTAACTGCCAAATTTTAATATTTGTCAAGTATTAAATTTCAATATATTTTTGGTGTTGTCATATATGTAACCCAGAAAATATTAAAAAGTACCCCAAAATTTTTAACCGTGTAATAATAAAAGTTTATAAATAGAAAATCAAAATAGTTTTTTTGTAATGGAAATTCTTCTTCAAAATACAGCATTTGGACATAAACAGAAGAGAACAGAATTTTGACAAGCATGTTTGACTAAGTTTAAAACAAATGGGGGAACCCACTTATACGTATAGGCAAATCTTGTTTTTCAGTGGACTCACATACATATATAGCCGAAAAGAATGCAGACGTCAAGGCAAATCCTACCTTGCTAGACTTTTCCATCATCGAAATGTCTGATTTTATGAAAA
Source organism: Dasysyrphus tricinctus (assembly GCA_963921185.1). NCBI lineage: Eukaryota > Metazoa > Arthropoda > Insecta > Diptera > Syrphidae > Dasysyrphus > Dasysyrphus tricinctus. Next base: position 61,536,945 of record OY992532.1, on the reverse strand, counting down.
CCTCGACATTTTTACTTGCGATTATAGGTACTATAAGGCAAGTTTTGGATTCGTGCAAAAAAAAAATTTTTGAGATAACAATCAAACATGATATTACGATGATAGAGAACACCAAAAAAGTGGGTGGCACAATTCTGTCTGTCTGTCTGTCTGTTCGTCTACAGCCTAAACGGCTCGATCGATTTTCTTCAAACTTGGTACTTAGTGGTTTTTGTTGATTCTGCCGACACGTTTTTTTCATTTTTTTTTTTAGAACCAAAAATAACGGTAACTGCCATACATTTTTTTTTTGGCAAATTTACATAATCGTATTTTTCTCAAAAACGGCTGTACAACTTTTCTTAAAAAAAAATCAATAAATTTATTTTAGTAAAGACTTTCTTTGGGTGGAAAACCATTTTTCAAAAATGGTTATTAATGGTACCTCCCAAGGAACCATTTTTTAATTTTTGATTTTCTTCAAAATGGTATGACCGACTCCTACGATTTTGATTAAACTTTTTCATATACTAAAATTAGTACGATCTATCATCAAAAACTATAAAATCTTACACATAGCAACTATTAGTAGTACCTGTCATAGAACGTATTTTTTTATTTTGAGTTTTCTCGTTATCAGCTTAACGGATTAAGATGAATTTTTTCATATACAAATTTCAGATAAGATTAAATAATATATTGCATATCAAAATTTTCAAAAAAAAAGTTTTTGGATTTTTAAAAAAAGTTTCAAACTTTTTTTTTGAAAATTCGGTATCTCAAAAACGGGTTGACAATTTTTTTTCAAATTTTGTTTTTGTATACACATAAATATATAGTTTAAATCTGCATACCAAAATTTGTTCTTAAAAATGTTTTAAGAATTTAATATATAAAAAATAAATTAAAAAAAAAGCCGCTTCAACGATTTTAAATTTTTTTTCCCATACAATCATATTCCATCATGAATTAAGATGGCATACTTTTTTTTTCACGTGAAACTGTCAAAAGAGTTGTTTTAGCCAAATTAAATGTCGTATTTCATGCTTCTCTATATTTTTTCCTCATAATTTCCATGTTTGTAAATACAATTTTCTTAAACTCGCAGTGTCTTGGACATAAGAGCAAGTACGTGCGACCCAGTCGTGCATTTTATTTTATTTTTCATTCAATGAACAATTTTGTTAATCTTCTAGATAATGTTAAAAAACTCCTTAAGATGCCAGGCTTTAACAAAATCAATAAAATCGTTTGGGGTGTAATCAACAGATCTATACAAATAATGCGAAGCCCATTTCTTTCGTTTTCCTTGTCTTTTTTAAGTCAAGTTTGTTCAAAATCTCAAATTGATTATTTTTTTGGAAAACATGACATACACAATGTGCATTATGCACTTGATATGTAGTGAACGTATTATGAACCTAAGTTAATTTTTAATTTAATTTTTTTCAAAAATAATAATATTTTTTTTGAATTCTTCTGAAGAAGGTGTAGGGTGGCGTATGTGGAACATATTTTCTGGATTTTTGTAGGTAAGCCAGGTGAAAGAAATATTTGTTTGCCTCTTTCAAAATAATAAACTATTGTAATATGGTGAATATGGATATTAATATCTAAAAATATCTTTTGTAAACTCTTGCGTTGGAAACTTGTGCTCGTTTTTTTGCTTTATCCAAATCAAGATAAAATTAGGAACAAATGAATACATAGAAGCAAGTATTTAAAATGAGAAGAACTTTCACAAAGCCACGCTTTAAAAAAAAAATGTTAAACTTCAAATTAGGTAGATATTCTTCAAATATTTCATGCTTATGCTTTAGCAAAAAATTGTTTTCCATTATGACCATCCAAGATCCAACCATCCAACCATACAAGCATCAATCCACAATGCTTCGTAATGAGGTGCTTCATGTATCCAATAACCCGTATTCAGTGGCACAATAATGAGTGCTGTACACAAGTCCTCTTATTATTTTGCTTTGTCCTGGAATTTTTCCTTGTATTTTTTGCGAGTACCAATTTCCTGAGCTTGTTCCAAGTTTTTATGTGTTTTTGACGAAAAACAGATAACGCGTTGTCGTGAAAGGGAAGGAGGGCGCTATAGCGTGTTGTAAGCATACATACCCCTTATATCCTTTCACTGATGCTGTTCATCCATTGTGGGAAATATGTGTGTTGTTTTTGTTGTTGTTGGCATTGTTTTTTTTTTTGTTTAACGGGAAACTTGAACATTATCTTACGTAAGTAGGTATATATGCCACAGAGACTAAGAGAGGATGTGTCATATCGAGAAACAAAGTGTTGATATGAGATTTCATTGTACATATTGTGAGTGAAGTATACTCATTCAAGATTGTACTTTATATGTTATTATAAAAACAACAACAACAAACAGGGCCTTTTGGTTGACTGAGGGAAAGAGAATTTGTTTTCGTATTTTTCTTGTTCAACCAGGATATGAATGGAACATATGGAAAATGGATGTCGGAAATGAAAACATTAAATAAATATTTTGTTTGTGTTCTTGTGATGCTGAATTATTGTTATGATTAGTGATATATGTAGTACTAAAAGAATAAATAATTGTACTTACATTGTTGTAATGGGAATAAAGAGAAACGCAAAAGTATTAAATATCTATTCAAAGGCTGCTGTGAAAAAGTAATACAATTAATTAATCTTTTGTGTTAGCTCAGTATGATACTTCCGGTCATTTATTGCTTTTTACTAAGTATTCAGAGATGATTTTACATTAAAAAAAATTTTCACTTTTGAACTATTAGTATCGCTTTTTCAATTGTTCGTCCAAAGAAAAATTTCAATAAATTGTAAACTTGTTTCGGAAAACTCTTGACAAAAATAAGTGGCTACGTGGTGCTTTAAAGCAATGAAATGGCGAGAGCCTTATAGAGGGTGAGTGGAGGAGTTACAATCCATTGACCCCAAAACATGGAGTTGTAGTCGTTTTAAGCGAGAGCACAGTGGTCGGAAATCAACATTTAGCTCGAACTAAATCAAATATTGAAGGTTCAAATCACCATGACTAATGTTTTCTATCGTACGTCGAATACATCCGCCGCGCACCCACTGATGGGCCTTTATAAATAAATTGGATGGCGCAACAGCTCATGTAGAACCAGGGCCTTATGACTTACAACTCACAACCATTACTGTGTGCGTGTTTGTTGGCAGGAATGGAGGGGACCTACAGTTTTTTGCCGAGTGCGAACGGCTAAATGAGATGCACATTCTCATGACAAGTATACTCTTGGAGGATTTGTCAGTTCCTCGCAAGAGGCAGCACCTCGAATAAAACATTTCTGTTTTTAGGTTGCACGGCTGGGAATCGAACCCACACCATCGGCATGACAGTCCTACGCACTAACCATCAAGCCACGAGGTACTACACTGATGGGCCTTTGTTTTTTATTAAAGGTTGAATATGGCAGTTAAAACGGATTTTTTGGTTATTATTTGCCTAAGTTGAGCATAAAAAGTCGTAAGTGTTAAGACTGCTCTAATATCGTTAGAGAATCGCTCCTTTTCAAGATAATACAAAAACAAATTGCATTTTATTGTTCATTCATCTTTTGCAATTTATTTTAGAATCGTCACAAAAGGTCACAATTTTTGACATTTTTGCAGTCTATTTGCGAAAAATTTGCACAAATTTTTCCTTTTCAAAGTTTTGTTTTGCAACCAAGGGCAAAAACCAGATAGTTCCACTTTTGACGAAATACATTTTTGGATGCAGAGCTAACAAACAAAAAACTCCGCACCTTATTGTGAACTTGAAACTCAGCTTTTTTGACTCTAAATTAGAAAAAAACGCATTTCTGAACTGGAGTGGTCTATTGTTTTAACACCGCACATGAAAAATTAGAAAAAATTCAAATATTGATAGAGGTACCGAATCATTTGAGATTTTAGTGTAAAACGGTGCTTGAACAAGTTATTATGTTGAATTGAAAAAGAACAGTTTGTGCTATGGTTTGTTTGTAGGATGAAGAAAACGAAGCCTTCATTTCTGTATCTCAGACAAGTGAAAAACATTTTTTTTTTTAATTAATTTAATGTGTTTTTTGGTTGTCTATCGACGAAAATTTTTGTTTTTAATCGGATAATCCCGATATTTAACCATGTTCCGATATCTGTCCTGATTTTTGAAATTTAACGATATTGCTTTTTACTTGCGACATACATACATACATATAGGTAGGTACTATATGGCAAATTATGTATTCGTAAAAAAATCGAACTCAAGATTCATTACAATGATAGGGAAGACGAAAAAAGTGGGTCAATTCTGTCTGTCCGCTGAGCTACAGCTTAAACGGCTGTTTCGATTTTCTTCAAACTTGGTACATAGCGTTTTTTGGTCATTCCCCCTTTATCTTCCATTCATTTTTCTTTAGCAATTTTACATAATTGTATTTTTCTCAAAAACGGCTTCACAACTTTTCTTTAAAAAATTCAATAAATTACTTTAAGTAAAGGCTTCAAGAAAACTATTTTTCAAAAAATGGTTTTTAATGGTATACCTCCCAAAGAACCATTTTTAATTTTATATTTCCTTCAAAACGGTTTGACTGATTTCAATGATTTTTTTAAGACAGAAGCTTCCAAAAAATCTATACTTATATAGTTTTGTATACCAAAGTTAGAAAAAAAAATATTTTTGGGATTTTTAAAAAATCTTTCAATTTTTTTTTTTTCAAAATAAAATATTTCGAAAGCGATCGATTTTTTTGAAACTCGATATTTAAAAATTTCTTAGTACACTCTAAAATATTTTTAGAAAAATTTTGCATTTATAAAAAACCAACGGTACTTTTTATTTAAAAGTTAAAAAAACACAAAGGAAAATATTTTGTTTCTCAAAAACAACTCCTAAACTTTTTTCAGATACTAAAATTAGTACGATCTTCTACCAAAAATTATAAAATTTTTCACTTACCTCTTATAGCACGTTTTTAATTTGAATTTTCACATTATCGTCTCAACGGATTTAGAATATTTTTTTATATACAAATTTCAGATAAGATTAAATAATATTGCACATGAAAATTTAAAAAAAAGTTTTATTTTTTTTCATTTTTAAAAAAAGTTTAAAATTTTTTTTTTGTAAATTCGATATCTCAAAAACGGGTGAACATTTTTTTTTTAATATTGTGTTTATCTGCAAATAAATGTATGCTTAAAAATTGCATTCCAAAATTCATCCTTAAAAATATTTCAAAGAATTTTATATACAGGGTGTCCCGGACCTGAGTGGAAGTATTTTAGGATGTGGTTCTTGGGGTTATTCTAAGACAAAAATTGTATGGGGGGAAGTTGTATCTCCCCTCCCTGAGACAGGGGGGCAGTTTCTGAAAAATTGACTTTAAATGCAAAAAAAACATTAAAAATCAACGAAACACATCTAATAATGTGCTATAGTTTTTTTGAAAGCTAATACATTTTCTTTTTAAATCGAGTTGTTTAAGCCAATAGTTTTTGAGAAATTGAATTTCAAGACAAAATTAAAAAAAAAAAAATTGTGATTTTTTTTTTAAGTCGATATTTTTTAAAATTGTACGTTATTAAGTGCTTTTTTGTATTCAAAATTCTATGCCCCCATTATTGTTTAGTCCATTACCAAAAACCAAATGCAAAAATCTTTCTTAGTTTTTGAGAAATTAAGAAAAAACAAAAGGTACTTTTCCCAAATAAGCCCGAAAAAATAATTTATTCATGAATTATCCATAATTTAACCCTTTTTTCGGGCTGTATTGGTAAAAGTACAGTGCGGATCATATTTATAACCCACCTTAAAAATCGTTAATTTTTTGGTCGTCTATACATGATCAAAAATAAAAATGATAGGGAATAATAGTAATGGTCATGGCAGTTAATTACAACAACAAGTTAATTTCAAAAAAGTAACAAGTGTATTTTTATTTCTTAGTAATACAAAAATGACAAAATTCAAGTGTTTCAAATTTATAACCCATTGCTTCAACAGCTAATAAAAGTAAATGAAAAACCGAAACTAATAATTAATTTGGGAACCTATGGCAAGAATCAAGTCAAAAACTCTTTTTTCAGTGATTTTATCAGTTATCCAAAAGTTCTGGCTTGATTTTAAGCCATTCCTCACGAAGAGAGGGTTTAAGCTCTGATATCGTCTCATACGTCCTTCCTTCCGCGTATATTCTCCTGACAAGAACTCTCCAAAGATTTCCAAAAGGGTTGACATCGGGAGAGCATGCGGATCAAAGCATTAAATCAATAGAATTTATTCCCAACCAATAAATTGTTTCGCTACTGATATGGATTCTGGCATTGTCCTGCTGAAAAATCCAATTTCTCTCCTGATGATCTCTCAAAAAAGGTACCAAACTGCGTCGGAGAACTTAAACATAATCTCTGCTGTTCATTTTTGATGAAGTGAATTGCATTTCTCCAGAAAAAATGGAATTTAGATGGTCCTGATGTTGTGCACTCTTATTGGCGTGACTTACGGAAGGAACCGTGATATTTTTATAGGCGAAATTTTGGTGGCGGTTTGGTGATGATGTGGGGCACTTTCTCAACGAAGGGGTGCGTGGAAATGCAATAAATTTCTTCGAAAATTAACAGCAGAGATTATGTTCAAGTTTTCCGACTCAGTTTGGTACCGTTTTTGGTAGGTCACCATGAGAGAACTTGGATTTTTCGGCAGGACAATGCCAGAATCCATATCAGTAGAGAAACAATTTATTGGTTGGGAATAAATTCTATTGATTTAATGAACTGGCCCGCATGCTCTCCCGATGCTAACCCTATTGAGAATCTTGGGAGAGTTTTTGTCAGAAGAATATACGCAGAAAGAAGGACGTATGAGACGATATCAGAGCTTAAACACGCTGTTCTTTATGAATGGCTTAAAATCAAGCCAGAACTTTTGGATAAACTGATAAAATCCATGAAAAAAAGAGTTTTTGACTTGATTCTTGCCAAAAGTTCCCAAATAAATTATTAGTTTCGATTCTTCATCTACTTTTATTAATTATTGAAACAATGGGTTATAAATTTGAAACACTTGAATTTTGTTATTTTTGTATTGCTAAGAAATAAAAATACACCTGTTACGTTTTTGAAATTAACTTGTTGTTTTAATTAACTGCCATGACCATTACTATTATTCCCTATCATTTTTATTTTTGATCATGTATAGACGACCAAAAAATTAACGATTTTTAAGGTGGGTTATAAATATGAACCGCACTGTACCTTTTGTTTTTTCTTAATTTCTCAAAAACTAACAGAGATTTTTACATTTGGTTTTCGGTAATGGACTTATAAGTAATGAGGGCATTTAATATTGAACACAAATAAAGCTTTTAATTACGTAAAATTTTGAGAAATATCGACTTAAGAAAAAAAAAATCACAATTTTTTCTTAATTTTGACTTTGAAATTTAATTTCTCAAAAGCTATTCACTTAAACAACTTGATTTAAAAATTAACTGCAAGAATGGGGTATTGGCTTTTAAAAAAAATTAAAATACATTTTTAGATGTGTTTTCGTTGATTTTTAATGTTTTTTTTTAGCAATTAAAGTCAATGTTTCAGAAACTGCCCCTCCCCGCCAGATAAACTTTCATCCCAGGAACCACACCCTTAAATACTTCCATCCAGGTCCGGGACACCCTGTATAAGAAATTAATTTTTCAAAAAACCGCTCCAATTATTTTAAACTTTTTTTCCATAGGTACAATCATATTCAATCAAGAATTAAGATGGCATTCTTATTTTCACCTCAAACTATCAAGGGAGTTGTTTTACCTACATAATTCCCATGTTTTTATATACAATTTTCTTAAACCCGCAGTGTCTGGAACATAAGAGCAAGTACGTGCGACCCAGTCGTGCGTTTTATTTTCATAAGAGTAACCGTTTTTGAGATATGGTAGTGCAATCGGTAGAGTTACGGATTTCATGTACCCTTTTACTTCACCTTTGAGGTTGAGTCCAAGGTGAGTTTTTCTTGCGTGGTATCCCCAAAGAAAATTCGAAAACCGTTCTAAAAATGTGTATAGGGATTTAATTAAAGGTTTCGGGAAAGTTCCCCATCGATTCGAGCTCCACTACAATAATCATACGGATCGAAGGTCAAGAAATATGGTAGTACAAAATGTGTCAAAAAACAAGATTGTATTGGGTGGGTTGAGAAAAGAAAAAGTCGTATTGGAGAGGTGGTTCTATTCTCCCCCGTTTAGTGGGAGGGGAAATTTCTTAAATTTCCGAAGGCAAAGCTTTTTTTTCCAACGTGAATAGCAATTTGGGCTGTTCATCACCTCACCATATTTAATTGTAAATAAAACAATATTTATAGTTAAAAATAACTCTTATTTATTATGAGACTAGCTGGCCCGCCCCGGCTCCGCCCGGGTAGACAAACATTTCTAGAACAAATTAAATAGATCAAGCAATTCTTGAGTTAAGGCGTGACAATGGGAAATATGGATTCATTTTTATAAATAGAATTAGTTTTAGGGCTCAAAATTTCAAAAGTACCTACAGTTGAACCCCGTTTCGGATGAAAGCTATTTCTTAACACAAAATCATTTAACAGCCAAATTTCTTCTGAAAAAAACTGACGATGTTGAGTAAAGGCTCATTTTCAATACAAAATTTTTAGGTTAACTTTTCGACATATTTTTTGCAAGAATTTCTCTGTTTTCTAATATTTCAATTCAAAGATACCCTAACAATTTTACCATTAAAAGTACCCTAGGATACTATAACTACATGTCGTAAAGTCTCGTCAGAATCGTTTTGAAGATTATTGTGTTCAAACAGACAAAATTTTTAAAAATGATGCAATTATGTTTCTTGGATCGTCATAAGGCTGCAAAGCTGAAGGCATATAGTGAAAAAAACGTGTGAGGTAGGTACAAACATTTGTTTTTGTTGCATCTTGAAAATACATTGTGGTGGTCAAACGGCCGTAGTTTCGCTGCCTTATTGGTGGCATGTAGTTTTCACAGATCCCAACAGTACGCTTACAAAATTTTGTATAGGAAGGACATTTTTATCAAAATGTTCACCTGTGTAATTATTGTTTTAATTTAATTTTTTGACACTTTTAAATTTGATAATTTCTACTTGTTTATAATCATTTCCTGAATCATTTTTTTTTTCGACATAATTTTCCCATAATTTCACTCTTTTTCTTTTATTTTAAAGATACCTTTAACATTTTTACAATTAAAAGTAGCCCAGATTACTTCCATAGTTGTGCACTACATGTACGTAAAGTCCCATTATAACCTGTTCTGCTGTGTTGAAGGTTACCGTGGACAAACAGACAGACAGACAAAATTTTTTTAAATGATGTAGTTATGTTTCTTAGCAAGTAAACAACTACCTAAGCTCAAAAACTTGAAATTATTTCAATATTAACGACAGACACTCCAATTTTATTCATATGTATAGATGTATAGATGTATAGCTGTATAAATGTATAGATGTTGTTGTGATCGCCTGCAAAGAAAAAAATAAAATGCATTACATTCTACGATGATGGAAATGTTTTTTTTTTACCAATCGCAACACCGCAGAAATTCCCCTAGGTAGGTTTGCCGGCTGGAGACTGGGTACCTGAAAAGAAATTAATAGGAAAACAAATTAATCGAAAGAAAGGAAAAGTAAGATTTTGTAAAACAAGTAAAGGCATAATAAAATACGATTAAATCTACAGGAAAAGCTAAATAATCTAAGAGGAAACTAAGAAAAAAATCTAACTACAAAACAAAGCATAGCTACACATATTTGCAGCCATGATGGCTTGTTGCTGTTGTGGATGGAATGATAATGTATGAATGAAAAATAGTATTAGTACACCAGAGAGGTTGAGGGCTGTTCAGCAGTTGCGCATAGGGTGCGAGAGTGAGAGAAACATACTCGCAAGCAAACTCCGTCCCACAAATGTTTGAGCTAATCCCACAGACGTCAAATAAAGAGGAAGTTGAGAAATTGGGCCAGTTTAGAAACAATGAACATTTTAAGAACTAGGCACACTTTTATTTCTTTTTTTGGCAAAATAAATTAGATAGGAAATAGAAAGGAGACTATATCCGCAAAGTAACCGAAAGGAAGCAACAAGTGGAACGCGTTTGGTTCCACCACCTCAAACTCCTGTGGAACCTAAGAAGTAGTACCAGGTTGGTAAGGTAGGCCTGCAAATAAGGTGTAGGTATAGGTGTGTCCCAATTCGTTGAGAAGAATTACCTGGGAGGGGGGAAGAAAAGAAAAAAGTAGAAGCGAGTTATGTAGGCAAATTGTTGGTGGGTTGATACGGCTTTTTATAATCGATTCGGTTGGCGAGCGGTATAGGGGTAGATGTATGGGTGCAGATTGGTGGATGATAGGGTTTCGAGATTTGTGGAATGAAATTTTCATATCATTAAGCTCCAAACCAGTATAAGACGAGTAACGTCTAAAAGTGAAGTGCGCAAGTCCAAACGGGTACAAAGTCCTTGCTAAATAAGGCAGTGCGGTCGGCTTGAATAAGAATTTGATTTTGAATTTAAAAAGAAAAAGAAAAAACGATCGCTGCGCGCTGAAAACCCAATTCCTTTTTAATAAATAAGGAAAGGAAAAAATAAATGGTGAGTGGACAGTGGCGCAATTGCTATATTGAATTAGATTAGTACCTATATATTACCTATATTATATGCCTACATATTATATATACATTCGTCGATAGTCAATTTCTTATACCCTACGTATATGACCTTTATGCAGGTTGAAGGAGAATCCAGACAACGTTGAATATATATACCTACGTAGCGGAATTTTTAAGAAAAGTGGTAAGCAAAGATAGAGTGTAGGAAATTTGTAAAACATTAGGTTAATTTTAGACAAATTTTAGCAAGTGCCAGCAGATAAAAGAGTCGGGCTCCGATTCGGCTTTTCGTATTTAGAGTGGTCGAAAGAAAAGGGTGAGTTAAGTTTTTTTTTGAGCGCAAAAAAATTTCAAATATTGATTTCGGCTAGGTTTAGAAACTCAAACAACTAAAAAGGAATTTTGGCGGTCATCGACTAGGCAAAAGTCGTGGCCGCCGAGAGATTTTTCTTTGGGAGATTTCCCTTATATTCGACTACAAAAAGAACGCGCAATCTGATTCGGCACTAATACGTTAGGAGACAAAGATAACGCAGTTGGAGTCCCATCTAGGCAGCATCTCCCACTACAGTGGTGCAGATTCTAGATATAATTGGAAAAAAATCTAAATTTGAAAAAAAAGAAGGAAAAAGAAAATTTTTTTTGGCGTGATTTAATAAGATAGAGAAAGAATTAGGAATTTGGAATAAGAAAATATTTTAATAATAATTATTGGCTGTGAAAGAAAAAGGAAAGTTAAAAAACCTAACCAAGCTTTCTGCTGGACGGCTTACGGTCGGTCGGCCATTTTGGTTTTTATTTCGGGAGGCGAATGCCTATATAGAGCTCTATCTAGGTAGGGTCTACGAAAACGCAAACGGATCGGTAAACTCGTCCCAAACAGGGGGCGCTGGTAGAAGGAAGCGCCTTGTAGAAGGCTAGGTAGGGGCTGAAGCCTCCAACTTTTCTTCTTTTTGTTTTTTGTATTATTTTTATGTTGGTATTATTTAGGCCTTCTGCCGATGATTAATTAAACAAATCTTTTTTTTTTTTGAATTTATTTATATATATAAAAAAAAAAAACTATAAAAAAAAATTATTAAACACAAAAATCTATAAACAAAAAAAAAATTATAAAACAAAAAAAAAAACTATAAAACAACAAAAAAAAAACTAAAACAAACCATAAAATTTCAAAAAAACAAAATTTACAGATATAATTATTAGGTCGTAAGTCCTTTAATACCTCTAGTGTCATAGCGATTTGGATCAGTCCAAGTTTATTTCATTATTTTGATTACCGTAAATTGAAGGCCATTTCCATTTTTAGTGGCTCCTTTTTTTTTGATAATATTGTTCTTTGTTTTATTGGTAAGAAAAGTCTTTAGCTTAGGTTTTGTTTGAATAAAAAAACTATGGTTATTTTCGATCACGCCAATTTCGTCGTTTTTTTTCTGAGCGGTAAAAACTGCTTAATGGCTGCGTAAGTTAGATTTTCAGGGGGTGGACAAAGGGGGCTAAAACACTTTCGGAGGAGATGACCTGAGGGTAGCGTCCATGTCCAGCATTCGGGGAGTTCGAAAAACCTTGCCACGAACTCCAGGTCGGGAGGGCGGCCGCCCGCACAACACCAGCGGAGTCGCACGAGGAGCGAGCGTCAGGGTAAGCCAGGTTTATGTTTTGTGTGGTGGTGGCTTTGTTTGTTTAGTTTTGGCACGATTTATGTTTTGTTACTGGCCTTCGTTTAACTTCGGGACAAGATCCCCCCCATATCCGGCGAGCTAAGCCGTGCCTCGCTAGCGTGCCAGCTCCTGAGGTTAAACTCTCCCATCCCCCATTCAGGTCCCCTCTCTTTTTTTCTTTCTTTTTGACTAGCCCTATATTTCATTTTTCGGTATACCTACCCAGTTTCTTAACCCTAGCTTTCATACTTACTCTTCACTTTCCTTCAACTCTTCATTTCCGTTTCGCCCTTTTTTGCTTTTTTTTTACTTCATCATTTCCTATCATCGTCTAAACAAATACCATCCTCCATTTCCGTAGGTTTCTAGTTTCCACTTCCATCTTTTTTATTTCATTATTCTGTTACCTGCTGGGTTCTCCTGAATGGTTTCCGGTACCTCACCTAACCAACTTCCTGTTTCCTTCCCAATCCTTAATCCCATACTCACCTCCTACTTCCCAAGCTCCCAGTAACAAATGGCGCCCATTCGTGTAGTCCAAGTCTTTTGTCCCTAACCCCTATCCCATCAGTCATTTTGGTCTCGATGTCTTCATCCTGCAAGACGTAAGTCATGATAAGGATTGCTCGTTAGAAGGCCTAATCATTTGCGACGTTAGGTAGGAGGAAGCCATCGAGAGCAGAGTGATGATTAATGTTGTCTTACTATTGTCTTCATGATCAAAAGTTTTTGCTCCTGCAAGTCTTCACATAGAAGGTTAAATACGTACTATGTAATTGCGGCAGGGACTTCTAACTGGATTATGGAGGCAACGTGAGGGTTCTCAATTGGTGTTGACTTTGCAGTGAGATGACCTGGACGTCTTGATCGGGATTGCTTGTTAGAAGGCCCGAGCAATAGCGACAGACCATGCTAGCTTCGATGGCGGCATCAACCGAGTTCCAGCAGTAAATTTTTTTTTTCCATCACAGTGGGTGTTGCGGATGGAGCAGGATGAATCGTATGTCTTGATCGGGATTGCTCCTGAGAATGCCCGATCAATAGCGACGAACCATCCGATCCCCATCAGCAACATCGAATGTGAACTAGTTATGTATATATGTCGTGTATTATATATGTTTTTGCTTACCTACCCAAAGCTCGAAATCGGCGAAAGTACACATTAAGATGCAAATGGATGTTACCTTCGGGATCATTCTCATAATCGTCGTCAACAAGGCTCTCCGAAGACAGCCACCTTCTACACCCCCGCACATAATGATAGAAAACAAACCACAAAAGAAAGCATTTATTGAATAATTGATTAAAAAAGTAAAGAATTAGATCAAAATAACATATCTACAATATATATAAAACAAATAATTCCAACATTGAAAACCTTTTTGAAGGTCATTCAAGTTTTTTTTTCTGTCATTGAAACATAAGTTTTTCGGATTTCATTTTTCGGAATTTGTGAAACAATTTTTCTGATAGTTAAGGTTAATAATAAGATTCAGGTAATTGAATAAGCTTTATTACCTGAGGTAGCAGGAAAATAGAATTTCTTATGAGTTAAGGTACAACCTATCGTCATAATTGATTCATTCATATACAATATTATTTCAGATACATATAAACTCTTATCATTTATCGCTGTGGATTTAAAATCCTAAGTGCGAATTTCACTTTCAACAATAAGTTCTATAGTAGTTTAAACATTAATCTAAAAACGTTCATTCGAAAGTTCCATGAATGGTGTTTTGTATATCAATACCGAATCAGTCCTTTCAACAATTTTTAGTTAGCTACGATTAGGTTTAGTAGTTGAATAACTCTGCCTAGGTATATGTTTGCAAGTCATAAGAATTCAATTGTTACAGATTTGGTTTTGTTTTTGATTTTAAAAATTATCATCGGGGATAGATATTACAATAAAATACATTATCTTCTATTAAGCAAAAGTTTTTTTATGAGAATCAAACTAAGGGGTTGTCAGTATTACACACATGGTAAGAATACTTGCTATTTGTACATACATAGATAAAGAGTTGCTATAAATTTTGGTTACTGTACATACAAAAGTAGTTATTTATTATTTATTTGGACATTATTGGTTCGATATCATAATAGTTAAAAACTTTTGTTTGAGTATCTAGCTTAGGCGAAACGAAAAATTTTGCCTTGCTCTTAACTTACATTTTACATAGGTAGTGGATACAGAAAAAAAGTTTAAAATAAAGAATAAGCATAATAAAATAAAGTTTAAAATAAAGTATAATCATAATAAGTCCTGGCATCCGTGTAGTTTTTCTGGATCGGTGACTCGGCAAGTCTAGTCCAAGTGGTACCAAGGGATGAAACCTAAAATAAAAGAAAATAAAGTCAGTAAAAGATATACACCAATTGGAGATAGGGCAATAACTCGCTCGTGGAAAAAACAGAATTGGGACAATTCAACCGATATGGCTCCCGTTAAGCATTCTCCCGTTAAGAAAGCCGCACGTGATACGGTTTCAGTAGGAGCTACTAGCAACGGGCGAAACCATCCCCCACCTGTTCCACCTAAGCCACCAAGTAAGACGCCCAGCCCCGAATCGATTGTTTCGCCGCCATTTAGTAGTTTAACGGGGTTAGAAACTTCCTCTTTAGCCGAGCATTCGAGAGCTTCGAATACAATTATTCAAGCGACAGACCAATCGAATAATCCAATTGCAGCATTGAAGGATTGGGCAATAGGTTTAGATTCGGTTAGGAATCCAGTCGAGAGGGCTGCTTCAGTAGCTCCACAAGAGATAATGAGATCGTTTGAACCCATAGACTGGGATCTGGACTCGAGGTCCAGAGCCAGAAGCTTAGGAGGGGAACTGTTTGGAGGGGTTGCCGAGCGTCCTAAGAAACAGAATGAGGGGTATAATTTCCGGTCGGATCGCTATGAGTGGGAAACTTTGGTGGGCCCAGAAACAAGCGGTGTACAACCACAAAGTAATATTGTGACCGAAAGGGTCGGAATGTGGAGAGAAAATCTTAGGACAGAAAATAACTGGTCAAGAGCAGGGGCTATTCCGAAAGTAGGGAACTCGGTTCCACCGGTGAGACAGGTTGATAAATTCCCGGTGGCTAGGCCACCCAAACCTCAAAACAACCGCCAGAAGGAGGTCGTCCCTGAGAGACAGACGGCAAAAAGACCAGTTCAAACAGCCAACAACACGGAAGAGACGTCAGAAGTGACGAATATTTCAGCAGAGCTAAAAACGGTTATAAATTTAGCTGTAGTACAGGCCTACGACTCTTATACGAATTCCTTGAAAGGAGAACTTTCAGAGTCCCTGAAGGTGGAAGTTAGAAAGAACTTCCTGGAATTTTTGGGGGATATCAACAGGACAGTTCGAGCCGAGCCGCCGTTGGAGAAAAGGTCTCCGAAACCGTCAACTGTAAGGACCGAAGTCCACCCCAATAACCAACGCCGCACAATCGCAACCGGCCACGAGCAACAGGCTCACTCGGTCGAAGCGAACGCACAAGAAGAATGCTATCGCAGATTTGGCAATGAGCGATCTTCGGGTGGGCCAAGTGGATGGCCGACTGGGGGACACCGGCCGTCGTATCCCGAGGATTATCGTCAGCACGCAGGAAATCCTTCTGGTGAGTGGTACCGGTACCCAGGGTACTCGCCTTATATGGGGACGAGGATGCCTATAAAAATAGATAAACGGGGATTGAAATTCAATGGAAAACCGGAAACACTTACCGTGGAGGATTTCATCTTTCGCGTGGAAACGTTGCAATGTCAGCATAACTGCCCCTGGGCTGAGATCTTGAGGGATTTCCACTTGCTGCTCTCGGGCACCGCCAATGATTGGTACTGGCAGTTTCAGCGGTCCCATTATAGTCCCGACTGGCCAATGCTACGGGACGCATTAATGCGCCAATTTCGGAATTCGAAGTCCGATTTAGACCTTATGAGGGACATAATGGACCGTCGACAAGGTGCCTGGGAGTCGAGTGAAGACTATTTCGCAGCGGTGAATAAAATGAGATCTCAGCTCAGGATGCAGATTCCTGAGTTGGAATTGGTGAGAGTGCTGAAGGAAAATTTGAACGAGCGAATTAGACGGCTGGTGTACCCTCAGGCGGTCTATTCCTTGGACCATCTGAGGATTGCTTGTAAGGACGCTGAGCGAGCTTTTTCAGGACGGGAAAGAGACGGTCCAAAGCCGCAAAGGCCACCGGCTCGGTACTCGGCAAACGAACTGGAGTTCCTGGATGGTGACCCCCAGGAATTTCAGGAGGAAAATCTAGCTGCTTTCCATTATTCGGGGGCTCGTCCGAAAAACAGCCGAGAGTACAGAGACTCGAAATCTTTAACCTGCTGGAATTGCAGGACCTCGGGGCATTCTTTCATGGACTGCCCTTCGTCAGTGCGTAATATTTTTTGTTTCAGGTGCGGACTTGAAGGGGTTACTACCCCCAAATGCCGTATCTGTAACCCGGAAAACGGTCTGAGGAACGCGAAATCTCTGGGGGATTCACGTTCCACTCAGACACCCCAAGAGAACCTGGGAAAGAAGTAAGAGCGGAAGAAGATTTAAATGTAATTAAAATATTAAAAAGAAAGGATGAAACAGGATTAAAAGCAGATTTAAAACTTAGAGAGATAAAACCATTGCATGTGAGAATAAGAGAATATGAATTGGCCAGGAGTAGAATCATGAATAGTCAAGGAAGTAAAGTTTCAAAAAGGATTTTAAAAACACGCGAACGTTTCAAACTAAGGAAAGACATTAGAAATAAAATTTTAGCCACGGTAGTAAGTACTAGCACAGACCCCCGGCCATATGCCAAAATATCAATAGCGGGAAAGGAAGTTTTAGGCCTGCTAGACAGTGGAGCCAGTGTTAGTATATTGGGAAAAGGGTGCTTAGCTATGATTGAGGCCTTCGGAAAAGTGATGCAACCATATAAATCGGATGTCAAAACAGCTGATGGCAGGAATCAATCAATCATCGGGAAAATCAATGCACCTGTAGAATATCAAGATCAAAAACATGTTATTACATTTTATTTGGTACCCAATTTAGACCAAGAGATCTACTTAGGCGTCGATTTTTGGAAGGCATTCCAACTCGCACCTAATGTCATTAGCTCCATCTCAATTCTGGACGAGGCCGGAGAGGTGGTGAACGCCCATCAGCTCTCGCATGAACAGCAATTAAAGTTGGAGGCGGTCAAGGCGAAATTTCTAGATTTTGATCGTCATGGTCTCGGTAAGACGTCTCTAATGGAGCATGTCATAGATACCGGAGATGCGGTCCCTGTTAAGCAGCGTCACTACCCGGTTGCTCCTGCGGTACAAGCCCTTTTGTATCAAGAATTAGATAGAATGTTGAAGCTCGGCGTTATAGAGGAAAGTGAGAGCCCTTGGTGCTCGCCTGTTGTTCTGATCAAGAAGCCAGGGGAAAACGGTACCATAAAATATCGTTTTTGCCTAGACTCTCGTAAGGTCAACGCGTTGAGCAAAAAGGATGCCAACCCACTTCCTCATATCGACGGGCTTCTCAGTCGTCTACCAGACACCTATACTATATAAGTAGCGTTGATCTGAAGGATGCATTCTGGCAAATACCGCTGGAGAAGCAGAGTAGGGAGAAAACTGCGTTTGCGGTACCGGGAAGACCCTTGTATCAGTTTACGGTCATGCCCTTTGGTTTGTGTAATGCAGCCCAAAGGTTATGCCGTCTAATGGACAAGGTTATTCCTGCACGACTCAGAGATCGGGTTTTCGTTTATCTGGATGACTTGCTCATTATAGCTCCGGATTTCGAGACCCATGTTGCCGTGCTGGACGAAGTAGCCGAATGTCTTAGAAAGGCACATCTCACCATCAACGTGAAGAAGTCAAAATTTTGCTTCAAGGAGTTAAAATATTTGGGCTTCATCGTTGGTGGTGGGATGTAGAAAACGGACCCTGCTAAGGTGGAAGCGGTAGTGGACTTTCCTCTACCGAAAAATCCAAGACAGGTCCGTCGGTTGCTTGGTCTGGCAGGGTGGTATAGACGATTCATTCGAAATTTTTCGACCTTGACTGCCCCTCTGACAGATGTATTAAAAAAGAAAAACGTGAAGTTCAAAATGACGGAAGAGGCGATTGCGGCCTTTGAAGCGTTGAAAAAGGCGCTGACCACCGCTCCGGTCCTCACGCACCCGGATTTCTCTAAGAGATTTTATATTCAGTGCGACGCGTCCGAGTCCGGAATTGGGGCGGTGCTCTTTCAAAAGAATGATGACGGTGGAGAGTGTCCAGTGTCATACTTTTCACAAAAACTAAACTCGTGTCAACGGAACTATAGTGTGACCGAGAAAGAGTGTTTGGGTTCGGTTATGGCGGTGAAAAAGTTCAGGCCCTATGTCGAAGGTATGGATTTCACGGTCATCACCGACCATTCTAGCCTTAAATGGCTAATGAATATGAAGGACCTTAACGGCAGACTGGCTAGGTGGAGTCTTGACCTTCAGGCTTTTACCTTCGACATAGAGCACCGAAAAGGATCACTGAACGTCGTGCCGGACACCCTTTCTCGGGCACACTTAGATAGCCTGGAGATATCGGAAGTGGCACCGTTAGTTGACCTGGATTCTGAGGAGTTCCGCTCCGAAGAGTATCTAGCCCTCTTAGAGACTATACGTAATAATAGCCCAGAGTTAGCCGATTTGAAAGTTGAAGATAACTTTGTTTATAAACGATTTTTTTCCTTAGGCGATGATGCATCCTTGGTGAGTCATACCTGGCGACTGTGGATTCCTTCGGGTCTGACTGAGGAAATTATAAGAAAAACACATGAGCCTCCACAGGCCGCTCATGGAGGAATCGCCAAGACCCTGTACAGAATAAGACAGCACTTCTTTTGGCCGAACATGACGGTCCAAATTAAACAATTCATAACCCAATGCGCGATATGTAAACAAAGTAAACCTTCGAATCAAATTCTTCGCCCACCTATATGTAATAGCTATGTCACAGATCTTCCCTTTCAAAAACTATTTATAGATTTCTTGGGTCCGTACCCGAGGTCTAAACTAGGGAATGCATATATATTTGTTGTTCTTGATCATTTGTCGAAATATGTGTTTCTTAAACCTTTGCGTTCAGCGAATACAACAAGTGTTGTGAAATTTTTGAAGAACGAGATCTTTAACGCGTTTGGAGTACCGCAGATAATCCACTCGGATAACGGGAAACAATTCGTGGCTAAAGATTTCCAAAATCTCCTCCAAAGTTATGGAATTCGCCACTTCAAAACCGCTAACTATTCGCCTCAGTCGAATGCCTCGGAGAGAGTTAATAGAACCCTGCTAGCAGCGATTCGTTCCTACCTAAAAGACGATCAACGCGACTGGGATATTCACATAAGTGATATCGCATGCGCGTTGAGAAGTTCAGTACACTCTTCGACCGGTGTGTCACCATACTTCACTCTTTTCGGGGTGAACATGATGACACACGGCAAGAGTTACGAACTAGTCCAGAAACTTAATGCTTTGGAGGACGGTGAGCTATTGACTCTCCCAAGGGTAAATCGGCTGCAGTGCATTCGCGATAAAGTAAAACAAAACATTTTGAAAGCGAACGAGAAAAGCGCAAAATCATATAACATCCGAAGCCGGAATGTTCGTTTCATACCCGGGCAGGAAGTATTTCGACGAAACTTCGTTTTAAGCGATTCATCGAAATACCTCTCGTCAAAACTTTGCCCAAAATTCATTAAATGTCGCGTAGTGAAAAGTATCGGAAAGAACATGTACGAGCTAGAAAACCTTTCCGGAAAAAAAATTGGAGTGTTCCACGCAAAGGATATGAAACAATGATCTGTGATATTTAGTACCTGCAATAGGCATAGCCTCTTAGTTTTCTCTCATAGTGCAATAACCCTAGTTTTTCTTAGTTTTAGTTATTTATTTTCATTTATATTTTTTTTATTTTATTTATTATTTTAGTTATTTATTTATTTATTTATGTATTTATTTATGTACGTAGCTTTTGATGCTTCAGTATTAACGTATTCTTGTATTTATCGAAAGTTTACGTTAATCCTGAAGTCCCTAATCTATTTATTTAATCTTGTTGGTTATTGTTTATTTATTCATTCTTTTTGTTATTATTTATTAATTTATTTTTTTTTGTTATTATTTATTTATTCTTTTTGGTCATTATTTATTTATTCATACCTCCTGGATTAGTTATTTATTTAATCTTTTGTTATAATTTATTTATTCATACATTCTGTATTATTTACTTAGTAATCTGTTGTCATTATTTATTTATTCACACCTTCCGTATTATTTATTTATTCAATCTCCTGTCATAATTTATTTATTCATACCTCCCATATTATTTATTTATTTAATTCTTTGTTGTTATCTATTTATTTATACCTTTTGTTAATATTTATTTATTTATTCTTTTTGTTACTTTTTTTTATTTTTTATTTTTGTTATTTATTCCGTAGTAGTATTCTTTTGTCATTTATTGATTTTTCATCTAATATTTAGTTATTTGTGATGTGTAATTCATTTCCGAGTCAACCTATTTATTTTCTTGAGCTATTTATTTAGTTACTTATGATACAAAAAAAAGAAAAGATCAATTTTGGTCTATTATGGTCCAGTTAAAGTATTGGTATATATATTCCTATAACTTATTTGGTAGAAATTTTCTGTCATAAATAAGGGGATTATTCTACCCAAATCCATTTATTTACTTGGGTATTACGGTGATCATGATTTTTATATAATTTACCTGTTCAAGAATATCGGTATCATTTCTAATGAGCGAGATTGCGTATTCACTAACATTCCCGCTTTCATAAGTTTAAGTTTAAGTTTACTATCTATTGATGTATGCAATCACAGACGGAATTTTTCCCAAGACACAAGGTGCCTTCAATGAACCAGCAGCAATTGGTTTGAAACTGCTTCGGTTGGACTGTAGTAGACTAGTCTTAGGTAAAGGAAAAACATAGCCCACGTCTTTGAGATAGTGTAAAAGTTGGACCAGTGAACTTACGCACCGGTACCCGATTAAAGAAAAAAAAAAACTCAAATACCAAAAATAGCAACATTCTCTAATAAATATTAAAGAGCCACTGATGTCAAAAGACAATTTGAAGGTCTTAGAATCAAACAGGGCCATTTTCCAATCTTCGGAAATAACCAAGCAAATGAAAAATAAGTAGGTTTAAATCCTCAAGGTCACAAAAAAAAAAGGGGGCTCCCATATCCACCCTCAACAAGAACAGATTTATGTGTGCTTACGTTGGGAACACAAATTAAAAATATTCCTTATGATATGGTACACCACGGATGCAAAACTCCAATACATACATATCCAAAAAGAAAAAATAAAGAAAAACCTTTCGATCTAAGCTTTCTCTTCAACGTTCGTAACATTACCATCAACAAATAATTAATAACGTACTTGTACTTACAAATGTCCCTTCAACAATTATTGAATGAATTTTCACCTGTGAGTGGTTGAATAAATTGTCTCGCTCCTCGGGAACACGATGAGAATGATCGCCAAGTAGAAGGCAGGTGGGAGGTCGAATACCCAAACCTCATTCATCGTCTGTAAACACGGTTAAGATCCTCGGAATTCATGTGCGAATCCGGGATACGTTTAAACTATACCTCAGCAGCAGGAAGAGGGCAGGGAGAAGAGTGATGGTGTATGCAAACGTCAGGGAACGTTGGGAGTCGACCTAAAATAAACAATAGGACAACATAAGCCAGGGTGCGATATCAAATTTTTTTGATGTAAGCGATTCGAACAAAAACCGTAGATTAGCTAATAAATCAGGAAAATCGGGATCTGGGCGTTAGACAGCAAGATAAAAGTGCTCGTCCGAGAACCATGAAGTAGGTATATGCCCGGCTTTAGCGTGGGTTGAACTCCCCACATCTCATTTTTGACATCATCCAATACTGCCCGATCGGCCACCGTCTCTGAGGCCAACCAGTAATCCTCAGAACCGGTGTTTTGTTGTGATCGCCTGCAAAGAAAAAAATAAAATGCATTACATTCTACGATGATGGAAATGTTTTTTTTTTACCAATCGCAACACCGCAGAAATTCCCCTAGGTAGGTTTGCCGGCTGGAGACTGGGTACCTGAAAAGAAATTAATAGGAAAACAAATTAATCGAAAGAAAGGAAAAGTAAGATTTTGTAAAACAAGTAAAGGCATAATAAAATACGATTAAATCTACAGGAAAAGCTAAATAATCTAAGAGGAAACTAAGAAAAAAATCTAACTACAAAACAAAGCATAGCTACACATATTTGCAGCCATGATGGCTTGTTGCTGTTGTGGATGGAATGATAATGTATGAATGAAAAATAGTATTAGTACACCAGAGAGGTTGAGGGCTGTTCAGCAGTTGCGCATAGGGTGCGAGAGTGAGAGAAACATACTCGCAAGCAAACTCCGTCCCACAAATGTTTGAGCTAATCCCACAGACGTCAAATAAAGAGGAAGTTGAGAAATTGGGCCAGTTTAGAAACAATGAACATTTTAAGAACTAGGCACACTTTTATTTCTTTTTTTGGCAAAATAAATTAGATAGGAAATAGAAAGGAGACTATATCCGCAAAGTAACCGAAAGGAAGCAACAAGTGGAACGCGTTTGGTTCCACCACCTCAAACTCCTGTGGAACCTAAGAAGTAGTACCAGGTTGGTAAGGTAGGCCTGCAAATAAGGTGTAGGTATAGGTGTGTCCCAATTCGTTGAGAAGAATTACCTGGGAGGGGGGAAGAAAAGAAAAAAGTAGAAGCGAGTTATGTAGGCAAATTGTTGGTGGGTTGATACGGCTTTTTATAATCGATTCGGTTGGCGAGCGGTATAGGGGTAGATGTATGGGTGCAGATTGGTGGATGATAGGGTTTCGAGATTTGTGGAATGAAATTTTCATATCATTAAGCTCCAAACCAGTATAAGACGAGTAACGTCTAAAAGTGAAGTGCGCAAGTCCAAACGGGTACAAAGTCCTTGCTAAATAAGGCAGTGCGGTCGGCTTGAATAAGAATTTGATTTTGAATTTAAAAAGAAAAAGAAAAAACGATCGCTGCGCGCTGAAAACCCAATTCCTTTTTAATAAATAAGGAAAGGAAAAAATAAATGGTGAGTGGACAGTGGCGCAATTGCTATATTGAATTAGATTAGTACCTATATATTACCTATATTATATGCCTACATATTATATATACATTCGTCGATAGTCAATTTCTTATACCCTACGTATATGACCTTTATGCAGGTTGAAGGAGAATCCAGACAACGTTGAATATATATACCTACGTAGCGGAATTTTTAAGAAAAGTGGTAAGCAAAGATAGAGTGTAGGAAATTTGTAAAACATTAGGTTAATTTTAGACAAATTTTAGCAAGTGCCAGCAGATAAAAGAGTCGGGCTCCGATTCGGCTTTTCGTATTTAGAGTGGTCGAAAGAAAAGGGTGAGTTAAGTTTTTTTTTGAGCGCAAAAAAATTTCAAATATTGATTTCGGCTAGGTTTAGAAACTCAAACAACTAAAAAGGAATTTTGGCGGTCATCGACTAGGCAAAAGTCGTGGCCGCCGAGAGATTTTTCTTTGGGAGATTTCCCTTATATTCGACTACAAAAAGAACGCGCAATCTGATTCGGCACTAATACGTTAGGAGACAAAGATAACGCAGTTGGAGTCCCATCTAGGCAGCATCTCCCACTACAGTGGTGCAGATTCTAGATATAATTGGAAAAAAATCTAAATTTGAAAAAAAAGAAGGAAAAAGAAAATTTTTTTTGGCGTGATTTAATAAGATAGAGAAAGAATTAGGAATTTGGAATAAGAAAATATTTTAATAATAATTATTGGCTGTGAAAGAAAAAGGAAAGTTAAAAAACCTAACCAAGCTTTCTGCTGGACGGCTTACGGTCGGTCGGCCATTTTGGTTTTTATTTCGGGAGGCGAATGCCTATATAGAGCTCTATCTAGGTAGGGTCTACGAAAACGCAAACGGATCGGTAAACTCGTCCCAAACAGGGGGCGCTGGTAGAAGGAAGCGCCTTGTAGAAGGCTAGGTAGGGGCTGAAGCCTCCAACTTTTCTTCTTTTTGTTTTTTGTATTATTTTTATGTTGGTATTATTTAGGCCTTCTGCCGATGATTAATTAAACAAATCTTTTTTTTTTTTGAATTTATTTATATATATAAAAAAAAAAAACTATAAAAAAAAATTATTAAACACAAAAATCTATAAACAAAAAAAAAATTATAAAACAAAAAAAAAAACTATAAAACAACAAAAAAAAAACTAAAACAAACCATAAAATTTCAAAAAAACAAAATTTACAGATATAATTATTAGGTCGTAAGTCCTTTAATACCTCTAGTGTCATAGCGATTTGGATCAGTCCAAGTTTATTTCATTATTTTGATTACCGTAAATTGAAGGCCATTTCCATTTTTAGTGGCTCCTTTTTTTTTGATAATATTGTTCTTTGTTTTATTGGTAAGAAAAGTCTTTAGCTTAGGTTTTGTTTGAATAAAAAAACTATGGTTATTTTCGATCACGCCAATTTCGTCGTTTTTTTTCTGAGCGGTAAAAACTGCTTAATGGCTGCGTAAGTTAGATTTTCAGGGGGTGGACAAAGGGGGCTAAAACACTTTCGGAGGAGATGACCTGAGGGTAGCGTCCATGTCCAGCATTCGGGGAGTTCGAAAAACCTTGCCACGAACTCCAGGTCGGGAGGGCGGCCGCCCGCACAACACCAGCGGAGTCGCACGAGGAGCGAGCGTCAGGGTAAGCCAGGTTTATGTTTTGTGTGGTGGTGGCTTTGTTTGTTTAGTTTTGGCACGATTTATGTTTTGTTACTGGCCTTCGTTTAACTTCGGGACAAGATCCCCCCCATATCCGGCGAGCTAAGCCGTGCCTCGCTAGCGTGCCAGCTCCTGAGGTTAAACTCTCCCATCCCCCATTCAGGTCCCCTCTCTTTTTTTCTTTCTTTTTGACTAGCCCTATATTTCATTTTTCGGTATACCTACCCAGTTTCTTAACCCTAGCTTTCATACTTACTCTTCACTTTCCTTCAACTCTTCATTTCCGTTTCGCCCTTTTTTGCTTTTTTTTTACTTCATCATTTCCTATCATCGTCTAAACAAATACCATCCTCCATTTCCGTAGGTTTCTAGTTTCCACTTCCATCTTTTTTATTTCATTATTCTGTTACCTGCTGGGTTCTCCTGAATGGTTTCCGGTACCTCACCTAACCAACTTCCTGTTTCCTTCCCAATCCTTAATCCCATACTCACCTCCTACTTCCCAAGCTCCCAGTAACAATGTATAGATTACATCGAAACAAAACTGAAAAGTTTTTTCTTTTTTTTTTATCTAAGTGCATACATTTTTACATTATACGTAGACATGCCTGCAATTGACATTTTAGACAAGAAGTTTTAACTTCTGTTGTCTCATTATCTTGGACACAGTGTTCATCTAGCCTGCTTATTAAACTGTGACTAGGTTTTATCTCCAGGGTACTTTTGGTTCATATTTAGAAAACCCCATAAAGTGCTCCCTGTAGAAAATTTTTAGTCAGTCCAATCATCATATAGGGTTTCACCAGCTATAATAAAAACAAGGTTTTAATAATTCCTTCAAAACATGTTTGCACGTATGATTTTCATTTTTATTTACCGAAAGAAAAAGCCATTTCGGTCTAAAAACCAAGCATAAAAGTAAGCATCACGATTCACGAACAAATAAAGTTTACGTAAATAGCCCTTGGTCTTGAGGTTTGCCAAAAATTTGCAGAAACGCACTCTCGGTATCTGTTTTAAATACAAATAAATTAATTGAAAACAAATATCAATTATGAAATTTGGTTCCCAAAAAGTAAAATTAAAAAGAAATAATATCTACGATTGAATCTCCGTTATCTGGAATTCGATTAATCGAGGACACGGCGTATTAAAAAATTTGTTCTTCTTTGAATAATTACTAAAAATTAATTATAAGAATCGAAAGCTTAACAATTTGGAAGAGCTTAAAATATATGCTTCAAAAAAAATTCGAACAATCCGGAACAATGTGGAACAATTATCAAAAATAACAAATTCAATAAAAGGGGGGCTAACTTCATACAATCCAGTTTTGTACACTAATACTGGACTTACACGACTGACAAACAATATTATGTACACTTATTTATCTTTACTTGTACCTTCCTTTGCAATTCTTAATCTTCATCATTCAAATTCGAATTAATAAAAAAATTGTTTAACCATTTATTTTTCGCAATATCTCAACTAAGAATGTTTAATGTCTACTACAAAATATTTAAAAGTTCCGTTCCTCATACAGTCCCTTACATTATATTTGCACAATACACATCGTCGGCTTAGAGTGAAAAGCAGCTAACTCCTATTTTGCATTTTTTACAAACAATTATTTAAATAAAAATGTTCGCATTATTTGAATGAAACCAAAATTACGTTAATTATTTTTCAGCACTCGTTTTTGCTAAATTCGCTGAAATTGAAAATATTTGATGGATTTTTGTATTTTTAAGCAATTTTTGAAGTGGTCTATAATCACAAAAAAAAATGTGGAGTTAGCCGCCTTACACTCTAAGCCGACGACATGTCATTCTCGAAGTTCTAATAAATTTTTCCTTCATATGAAGTTGGAAAGAGCTACCTATGAACATAATATTGGCGTACCAAAAGTTCAGAAAACTCTTGTGGTCCTATCTTTCTTTGTTTAATCTGTCGTTGATATAGTCCTATATACATATACATAGTTCGGCAATGCAGTGCATTGTTTTGTACACATACCTATCTAAAAGTTTCGTAATTTTCCCAGTAGGTATATAGGTACCATATGAAAAGACATACAATGCACGACAATAAGTTTTCATACAAATCAAATATAGGGAACCGAATATTTTCTCTTCAACCACTAATGTTTCAAAAGCTAGTAGTAGTAGAAAGATTGTTTGAAAATGTTCAATACTGTAACAGTCTGTATACTACTGTTACTGTACGAATGGTACGAGTAAGTTCTGATAGAGACAAAAGCTATGAATTTGCAAAACAGCCAATTGAGCGTTAAAAGTTTAATACTTGTAGCTTGCAGCAATGAAACTTTTGATGAATGTCGCTATCCTAGGGAAGGTTGATACGAACGTTTCCTTGGAAATGTGGTTCAGTGCACTTTTTTTGGTATGAGGTACTACTGATTCCTGCAAGTTGAATGTACCTACATTTGGTGAATTTAAGCATGTATTTAAAATTTTTTTTTTTTTTACATCAAATGGTCTTCTTAAAAGGTATTGCTACAAGTTTAATTGAAACTTTCGTAGGAATTTTGCATGTTAATGAATGAGAACAAAAATAAACTTATATCCGGAGGTAAAATTAAAAGGCACTTGGCATCCAAGTTAACAAATAATTCTTATTTACTTAATTTATTTCCATAGCTATACTTGACAGAAGAAGGATGCTTCTCAAAAGAAGCCTTATATCAAAATTGTGTATGTTTGGAAGAAATGCTGAAAAACAAGTGGAAATATGAATCCTACAGTTTAAATCCTCTTGTGGCAATAAGTATAGCCACATTAGATATGTATGTTTCCCAGAGAAAAAAGATCCTCAACTAAGAATTTCAAATTTTGGGTGATGTATCATTATGATGTAGTGTTAAATTAAAAAAATGCTAATTCAACCAAAAAATTGACATTTTGTCAGAACTTATAAAAAGCTGAAGGGGGTATAGATATGTTTTCGAAATTGTTTACAAAATTGGAATGTACTGTACATAACATATTCAACTATGTATCTATTCATATTTCTTATTCTTATTTCATGTCTCGAGCTCAAATTCACAAAAAAAAAAAGCAAAAGCAAATTAAGTGAAGTGTGGTTCTTTTTTTTTTTTGTTTTTTTAAACTTGTGTTCAATCTTTTGAAACCTTGTCCTCAAATGTTGAATTTTTTGTGAGAAAATTCCCTGTACAGTATGGATTTCCACACCCATGGTCCATTTGTCCTGATGGAAACAATTTCAGGATAATGATTTTGCATCGTTTTTTTCTCCTTTTTCAAAGAAAGCAAACAATCAAGCGAAAGGAACCGAGTGTGCAGAACCAGCACCACAGTTGCAAAAAGGCTTACTATTGTACTGAATTCGGTACTATTGAACTTCCCCGAGTACGCAAGTACCACTTTTCAATTTTCAGTACTATTTGTACTATTTTTAATTTTTGAAAAGGTCAACTTTCATAGATCTCTAAAATCGAACAAATATGTTCAGTCAGACTTCACCACATCTTCACGTAAAGAAGCTTTTAATGAAAGACCCATATTGTCAATAAACTTACTAGAAAACCACCTTCCCGTCGAGGAAATCTATTGCAGGACCAAAAGTGAAATTTTTTACACTTCTAAAAATTTAACTGAAAGTGAAATTTATAGCTTTAAAAGTCATGCGTGGATGTTCTATATAGCTGTCCTCGAAGATGTGAAAAAAAGATTTGATTTTGAAGACATTTTTTTGAAATCGTTGCAACATTTTTCACAAACTTCAATTTTAGATGGCCAAGTAAATTCAATAGATTTATTCCTGGCGAACTAAAAAACATTGAACTCATAAATAAAGAATATCGAGCTCTAGCTGACTGCCAATACTTAAAAAAAAATAGAAATGCTTCTATTTCTGAGATCTGGGCTGAAATTGGCCTTGTGAAAAATGAATGCAACGAGTTCATGTTTTCAAATAAAAACCGAATTGTCCAGGGTGCTTTTTCTATTCCTCATTCTTCCACAAACGTCGAAAGAATTTTTTCTTTTCAAAATATTATTAAAACAAAACTAAGAAACCGAATGCAGGTGGACACGTATTATGCACTAATAGAAACTAAAAACCTTATTAAAAATGAATGCTGTCACAGCTTTATTATTAAAAAAAGTCTATTGAATAGACATATACCGAGTAAACCACTTGCCGATGAAGAAATTTTTGAGTAAGAAAAACGTATGAATGTAAATACAAAGAAAAGACTTTTGTCAAAGTTGCTATCCTTCCATTAGACTTATTTTATAATAAAATTATACCAATGAAATGTATAGGTATATTTAATTTATGTATTTTTGTTTTAATAAAATATTTATTTTAATTGTTTGCGTTGTTTTATAATTTAAAAAGTTCAGTACTATTTGGTCTTTGTCAGTACAATTTTTTTTCAGTTTTCAGTACAATCAACAAAAGTCAATTTTCATCACTGACCAGCACAAAAAGAAATAAAAACAAAACACATCATCAGCTTGGGAATAAGGTATTAATGTGAAAACCATCATCACAATTGTCGTCGCTCAACGTCGTCGTCGTCTTCGTTCTCGTCCAACTAAACTCGTCTCTTCTACTAATACAACATCGCTAACCCCTCTGGAAAATTTCCTTCCACATAATCAATTTCCGTCTAATAAAATGATATTTTCATGTTTAAACCCTCACCGACACCAACGTCTAAAACAACTAAAAACCAAACCAAATCCAACAACAATGTATGTATGTGGTACGATATACGATAGGTGTTTTTGTGTTTTGTATAAAAGGTTATTACATCCTGTATCTACGTATAGGGCACATACAAGAAGAAAATATTGTCGTCCCTTTTAAGCCATCGACAATCGTATAGGTGTTGTTGTTGATTTTGCACTTGGTAAAAACGTTCTTTCTATACTCCTCAAACCATTATATTGGATATTTTTTCTGCACTTATGGCTGGAGGAATTGATCCATTCAAAAAGCAAACGACGTTGTCGCACATTCTTGAGCTTTTATGTTAATTAAAATAAATATGTCAAATATAGATTTTTTTTAATTACTTTTATGTTTAAAAAACAATATCCTTTGAACTGAAAATATTTTCAGAAGAAATTAATTAAGAAATAAATTTGTACAAAAAATCAAACAAATGAAAAAAAAAAAAATATTATTAATTTCGACCTAAATCTCGATTTTTATTATTTCTCCAAATACATGTCCTTTAATTTCATATAAGCAAAGCATAGAACCGCTTAAGAAGCGTTTAGAGAGTCTGCAACGGAGTCAAGCATTTTTTGTTTCTTAGATTTTTTTTTACTGTAAACACTTATGAAGGATTCATAAAATGTTTCATTAATTTTTATCTATTCCAGCATATTGCTTTAAGTGTGGTATACGTAATTAAGACAAGCATTTGGATATTCAAATTGTTGGGAAAGGATGAACGATTATCTATCTAATGTGCCGCATTAATTATTATATTGGTACAAAATGATTTTCAAACGAGCAATGGTTGGTCTCAGGGATGATAATGCTGAGCCCAGAAAGTGAAACAAAGGAGAATGAGCAAAAATGTATTGGAGCTGGTCCTTTTCTTAACACGAATCTGTCATACTGTCATACATCGTTGAAAAGTTTATTGTAAGTACCTACATCATTTCATTATATGGCCGTTAAGCTCTAAGTCATGGGGTTCGCGAGATTTTCGGCTTCAAAGCAACGAAAAGAACAATACTGCAACTCCGCATTTGGACATTGTCGTGCATCGTTGGAAAGGTTATAGCATGTACTTAATTTTTGTATGTGACCGTTAAACTGTAGACCATGGGGTTCGAAAGATATTTGGCAAAAACGCATTATAGAATAATATTGCAACTCCGCATTTGGAGCTGGTCTTATAAGTCAACAGTAATGTGTTGAACATCGTTGGAAAGGTTATTGCATGTACTTAATTTTGTTATATTGCCGATAAGTTGTAGAACATGGGGTTCGAGAGAAATTTGGCATCGAAAAAAAGGCAAACAGGAAAATAATGCAATACTGCATTGGGTGCTGGCCTACCTAATCATCGTGTCCTGTTACCCCGGCTGGGGCATAGGGCGTCAACAAAACGTCTCCATCCTTCACGGTCTGCTGCAAGGTACTTTAGCTGTGGCCACGTCTTTCTCTGGAATTCTACTTCCGCTGAGACAGTTGATTTCCATGTTGTTCTTGGTCTTCCAACCCGCCGTGCAACCTGAGGATTCCATTCAAAGGACTGCTTAGCAATTTCATCGTTTGGTTTCCTCAGTGTGTGACCAATCCAACGCCATTTACGCTTTCTTATGTCGACGTCCAGCCGCTCTTGACTTGTCCTGCGCCACAATTCCTCATTTGATATTATTTGTGCAGCGAATCTTTAGGATGTGGTGAAGACAGCGATTCACAAAAGCCTGCAATTTCTTCGAAATAGTAGACGTGACTTTCCAGGTTTCACAAGCATATAACAGCACGGATTTGAGATTGGATTCGAAGAATCTCAACTTTGTGCGTAAGGAGATTTAACTGGATTTCCAAATTAGGGAAAGAGTACCGAAGGCAGCACGAGCTTTATTTATTCTACTTTTAACGTCCAGATCCGTACCACCGTTTGCAGAAACAATACTGCCAAGGTAGTTGAACTGTTCCACTACTTCAACTGGCGTCTCCTGTAGAATTATACGCTGCTGTGTGGAGTGGCCTGTGAGCATTATTTTTGTCTTTTTGCATTTATTCTTAGACCACTCGACTCTCCCTTCATTTACAGTGTTTGGCACATCCCGTTCAGCCCACTGATGTTATTTGCCAGTAAACATATGTCATTGGCATAATCTAAATGACTGAGCCTTTCGAACGGTCTCCATTGAATGCCCTGCCGCTCAGCTGAACCAACACTGGCCGTCAATACCTCGTCCATCGCCAGTAGGAAGAGAATTGGCGATAGAACATCCCCTTGTCTCACACCCTGTTGCACTACGAAAGAGTCGGATAGCTGCCCATTGTGCAAAACAAAACACCTTGCGTTGTTGTAGGACTCTTTAATAATGCCAACAATTTTTGGTGGAATTCCTCTACCAAGCAACGATCTCCATTACATTCTCGGTCAACTCGATCAATGGCCATCTCAAAATCCACGAACATGAGGTAAAGCGGTGATTGATATTCCATCGACTGCTCGAGGACGATACGCAGGGTGTTGATATGGTCAACACACGATCGACAACTGCGGAAGCCAGCTTGATATGCCTCTTCCTTAATTCGCTCGAGAATGATGGTTGCCATTAGTTTTGGGAAAACGGACAAAACGGTGATACCACGCCAATTGTTGCAATTCTTTAGGTCACCTTTCTTTAGGAACTTAACAATCACACCGTCCTTCCAGTCCCTGGGATAGCTTTCGTTTTCCCAAATGCTTTTTATCAACGGATGTTAAATACTAGCCGCTGTAACAGGATCGGCTTTCAGGAATTCAGCTGGTATTCCGTCTAGTCCAGCTGCCTTGTTGTTTTTGAAGAGATTTATAGATGTATAGATTTCCGATTCTAACGGGGTTCGATGTCAATACCCCTATATGACCTGCGCATCTCGTTTAGTTGGGGCACTTCAGCACTCTGCTCAACTGAATCCTCATTTAGCAGGACACAAAAATGGTCCTTCCATCTACGAAGCTGATCCTCAATTGATACCAAAAGTGTGCCATCCACATCCATTACAGGATGATTGGTGTTGCTTTTTTCCCGATAACATTTTTGGCTTTTTGGTACAATTCCCGGATATCCCCTCTTCTGGCAGCGATTTCCGCATTATCTGCGAGTCCATCAAACCTCATCCTCTTGTCACGTCTCACACAGCGATAGACCATCTTATGTGCAATGCGGTACTCGCTTCGCAAATCAGCCTTTCGTTTAACATCTGCTTCGGCATTTATTTTGATTTTCGACGATTTGCGAAGTTCGATCTTATCCCAGGTGTCTTGGGATATCCAAGAGTCTCTACGTCTCGTTCGCTTGGGTACAGTTTAGGATCCAGCCTCCATAAAAATACTTTTAATTTCACCCCACATCTAATCAATTGTTGAATGTTGAATTCTGTTTAATGACGAGGCTCTGTCGTTAAGGTTGGTGACATAGTTTCGACATATGCTGGGGTCATTCAAAGCATTCGTAATGAATTTTGAGCTCCTTGCTGCATCCTGCGCTGGTTTTTGTACGGCAGCGGTTCGAAGTTTGAGACTCATCAGAGCCAAATGGTGATCGCATCCCACATCGGCATTTCTTATACTCCAGACATCACACATAGACTTCCTCCATCGCTGCTGAATCATGATATGATCAATTTGGTTTTCGGTTTGACCATCCGGATCCACCCAGGTAATTTTGTCACATGTTCTATGCTTAAATATAGTCCCACCTATCACAAAACGATTCGCGTTACAAAAGTCAACAAGCAAGTCACCCATTTTCATTCCGTGACCCTAGTCCATTTGTTCCCATCACGCGTTCCAGCCCGTAATTGTCTGAACCGACTTGGGCATTGAGGTCTCCCATAACGACTCCTGTAAACCGAGTTAAGATGAGTGTAGAACGCGGTTTTGTTTTCCTCGGTTGCTTCATGTGTGGGGGCATAGCAGTGTATAATTGTGACGTTTCGGATTTTTGAACGATACCTTGCTGTCATTAATTTCGCAGAAATGGCCGCCCAGGAGATCAAACTACACCTCGCTTCTTCGATTGATGATTACATTTAATTGACTCACAAAAATTTATTCATAGAAATGAGGACCTTCAAAAAAAAAACTAAAACAAAATAATTTTGTTGTCTCGTCTTATTTTTTGCAATAACGATACTCTTCAAAAATAAATGTTTGCAAAAAAATATCGAAACAGAAAATATAAAGCTGTAAAATGTTTTTGTTTCAACTCAATACGACCACTCGTCACAAAGATACAGCTCTTCAAAAAACACTAACAAAAGTTGAAAAAAAATTTGTTCCTTTAATTTCGTTGACTAGTGTATTAACCGGACCAGCCTTTCAGTGTGTGAAAGCATTAAAAATGAGGTGTGAAAGCATTAAAAATGAGACGGTAATTTCAATGTCATATTTGATCAAAGTCTTGATTTTG
Source organism: Dasysyrphus tricinctus (assembly GCA_963921185.1). Taxonomy (NCBI): domain Eukaryota; kingdom Metazoa; phylum Arthropoda; class Insecta; order Diptera; family Syrphidae; genus Dasysyrphus; species Dasysyrphus tricinctus. Next base: position 61,502,678 of record OY992532.1, on the reverse strand, counting down.
AATATTTTTTACGAATGTGAAATTTACAATATTATACCGAAAAAGAGGTCTTTCGGGCCAAAACTGTGGGGATAGGGCGGTATCAAACCCCTGTGATACCCCTCTGGCTACGTCCTTTCCAAGCCTTAAGTTAGGTTATTGGATGAAGAAACGAGTAGGAGACAATTAAAATGTACCTACGTAGGGTCCATTTATTCCAAGCCCCAATGAAATTGGACGAAGAATCGAAGTTGGTGCTAAACAATCTACCCACAAAAATTTTCAAGTCAGCCCTGGTCTATTGTGTTGGTGGATGGGTCCAGCTTGTTTAAATTCGCTACAAACACAATATTTCATTCAATTCTGAAATCTGAGTGTTATCTACATAAAGACAAACATTCAACGTTATACTTTCACATTTTACATAAATCTACTTCTGAGAGTATCTGAAGTCCCATCCAGGGATGATAATGCTGAGACCAGAAAGTGAAACAAATTTGCTCAAAAAACGAAGTAGATTTGTAAAATGTGTAGCAGATAATGAAAAAAAAAAATATTTTGGAACAAAACTAATTTATTTTCATTTCACTTAATATTCAGAACGAAAACTTAACATTAACTTTTTATTTGGTTAAGAATTTCAGCTTTTTGAAGAGTAAGTTTCACAAATTCCACTTGAAAAAATTACACAATTTTATATAATTTTATACTTAAAATTATGAAATTTGTGAATTGTGGTTAATATTTTTTGAGTTAAACGATATCAGTTAAATGAAGTAGAAATAATTTGCTACGTAGCAGAAGCGTACAAATAAATTAATGAAGCAGATCTACTACATATGAAGTAAATACTCATCTCTGGTCCCATCACTGACCCGATTGTAATTTAAAGTATTTTAATTTCCACCTTAAAGCCAGGGTTCACCATATGTATTTGTTTTATTTTTAAATTAAAAAAGAATAGAATGTTATTCAAAGTTAAAAGTTCAAGTGAGCTCAACTCCATAATTGCGTTTCGCCCAGGTACGATAGTTGGGCTCATCGGTCACTCTACTTAAACAGAAGAATTTCTTTTCAAATTTTCTTCATATTCAATTAGAATAGAATGTTAGATATTTTTTTTTTAATTTTCAACAAGTTCAAGGAGTATTTCATTGCTCATAGTAATTGTTCCACCACTTTTCATAAAATTGTGATTGGATTTAAATTGCTCAGGGGTTTATTTCTGTAACGAATTGGCTTTAAAAAAAAAATAACTTTGTTATGTTGATATTCGTTTTGATACGTTTTTAAGTGCAAGTAGATGCAAAATTTATTTCGTCAACAAGTTAGTATTTCGTGTTTTATTTCATTTCATTTTTGATTTAATTTTATTCTTTTTCAGTGTGTCCTGTGCATAATTTCTACCGCACTATTCCATGAATTTCAAGGACTCCATTTCAGAATTTGTTGCTTTTTGCATCCTCGCAAGCACAAAGATATTGTCCATGACAATCCACAAACAAATTGCATTCTGCAAGCTTTAGCTTGGAGGTCTTTGCCGTTTTTTATATAAAGAAGAATGCATTAAGTAAATTTTCAAATTTCACAAAAATTGAATATGAAAACACTGTTAAAAAAAATACACAGTGAAACACTAAAAAAAAAAAGAAAGAAAAAACACTGCTCCAAGCTATGTAATGTAATGAATGTTTTTCTCTTTGAGTGCATCAGTGCATGGGATTTTATTCTCATTTTAGCAACTCTTTCTTTTGTTGTTATTGTAGCTCAATATATTATTTACCACTCCGAAAAATAAAAAAAAAAAACTGGACCCAGAAACCAGGATTCAGAATGGCAGAATCCAGAGACCCACTTGCATATTTTTCATTAAACGCGTTTGGTTCGTTATTCTTTTCACTTTTGGTCGTAACCAATTTTCATGATAAATGCGACAGCGAATGTTTTTGCAGTATTTACCATCATCATCGTGAGGAAGAGAAAGGATTGCTTCAGCTAGCGGGTGGTACTGCGCGGTGTGGTGTGATGAGGCAGGAGTAAATGTGATTTTATTTTTGTAATTTTTTTTTTTTTTTTTCAACATCCTTCCCAGCATTTATATTCTTATCTTGTTTTAATTAATTGAATTACTGCACGACATAAGGGATTGCAGTGGAGTAAAATCGTGCAGCTGTCGCCAGGGTGCAAAAGTGCAAAGTAATGTTTTCATTCTGAGGATGATAATGTTTTTACCTTTTTTTTTTTACTTTTTTTTTTGTTAACTTTGTATCAATGTTTACAGAAACAATGAATTAATATTTGACAAAAAGGGGTCTCTATTAAAGCACATGAGGCCGTCTATAGATTACGTGATTTGCCATAATGGGCGGGACATCTCAGGAACTTGAAAACTGTGATATCACAAAGGTTTTTATTGCATAATTTCCAATACATACATATTTCCAAATGATTCTTCTTCTTTTTATAATTTTTAGTTTATTTTTATCTTTGCTTAGAAAATGTTTATGATGTTCTGTTCATACAGCAGCAATACGGATTTATACAGAATTGTTGTTGTATTTTACATACGATTTTTTTTACTACTATCTGATTAGATATTTACTTATGATTGAATACAGATAGCCCAACACAAACGGAGGATTAAATAATGATTTTCAGGAAACCCTGACAAAACCCACATCAATGAGAACTTAAGCGCAGGGACATAGGTCCCAGGGACATAACGCCCAATTTTTTATCTTAGTGCTTCTACTGTCCTACTTGAGTGGGTCATAAAGCCGAAATTGAATTTGGGGCTTAAGTCCCACCCAAGTGAGACTCAAGCCCAAAATAAAAATGTTGGAGGTAATGTCCTACGAAATAAGAATCACCAGATGGAAAGAAGACCCATTCAATAAAATGGATAGGTATATAGGATAAATTCAAAGTTTCCTTAAATCCAGTTTCTTAAAACTTTAGCCGTATCGAAAAGTTTCTTTTACATTTACAGAATCTGGATTTAAAGAATTTTTGAAAAATATAAAAATTATCAAAAACTCTTTATTCTTCTGTGGCTCTAAAAAAATTAGGATTTATGTCCCATTTTTTAGCAAAAATATTTGGGTTTTGGGTCTCACTTCTGTGGGACTTAAGCCCCAAATTCAATTTTTTATAACCCACTCAAGTGGGACATAAGCCCCAGAAATAAAAATTCGGCGTTATGTCCCTGGGCCTTATGTCCCTGCGCCAAGAACTTAACAGTTTGAAACAAACAAAACCTATAGGCGTGATAAAAGTTTAAAAATATTTTTAACTAGCTGGCCCGCCCCGGCTTCGCACGGGTATACAAATTTTAGTTCCACACACAAATTATATTAATTATCAGTAATACTACAGTAATAGGCATTATGTTTCTATTATTAATATTAAGTTTCTTTGATTTGTTTCATTAATATCGTTTTCGATATTCCTTTCAAACATTCTACGAAAATGAATGTTAAAATTACTATTTACCTATAACATTAAATTTAAACTTTTGGACAAAATACAAATTTTTGTTTTTTTTTTTGTCATCTTTTGCTCAGACATGTAAATCCGGTGACTTCAATGTATTGAACATTTCTACATACAAAGAACTGCCCACGTGCGAAGCATTGAATTTGTAGTGCCAGTATACACACTGTTGATTATTATCATTACAATTGCAAAGGCAAGTCAGATCTGGAGTTGCAAACTCTTCAATTTGAAAGGCCTGTCTTATTATAATTGAATATGAAGAAAATTTGAAAAGAAATTCTTCTGTTTAAGTGGAGTGATCGAATATATAATTCAAAGTTAAAAGTTCAAGTGAGCTCAACTGTCTTATTATCTTATTATCTTATTATCTCATTATCTTATTATTATAGTCCAAGAGCCAGCGCCAAAAAATGCTCTGAATTTATTAAAGCTGATATTTGGCCTGTTGGTTCGAGAGGTTGTGTACACCCACATACTGCGGTCAGTCAAGCGAACTGTAGAACAGGCGTCTTAAATATGTAATCAAACTTGTATCACCACGATGGTGGTGCAATGAATTTATTAAGGCTGAAAATTGGTATATAGGTTACATATTACGTATAAATAACAGTACCGCCGGTCAGTCAGTCCATCGTTAGAACAGGGCTGGTCAGTCAGCGCTTATGTGTCAAAAAATGGCATGAGTACGATAACTCATCTTTGTACTGTGTGGTATAGTAACAAATTATGGTTTCCTTTCAATTTTCTCTTTGAAATCGTTGCATCGATAACTTTATTCATCAAATTTTTAACAACCTCTCACACAACTTGTTTTATTCCATTTCAACACTGCCGCCATAAGGAAAAAGGGCGTATCTCTACTTTAGTAGTTTTGAGATAAATGCATTTTAATAGGTCTGTTCCTTTACTTTGAATTTCTGTGATTTTCTGTGCATTTCTGCGCATTTCAGTCCAAAGTTGTGTCAAAGTTCATATAAAAAAAATATTTTGACACAAGTTTGGACTAAAAATCACAGAAACCCAAAGTAAAGGATCAGACCTAATGATTTTGGTTTTCTCGCCTTCTAAAGCCCGTATGACACTACATTTTTTATTCATTTTATTTCTCATTAAAACAATCAAAGTGTCAGCAGAGCAAAAAGGGATAAAAAGTATTTTTGAGAAAGAGATAGCATTTCTCTAAATTAGTTTTCACAACTACAATGTGTCCCAAAAGTGAATATACATCATAAACTAGTGTTCTGTAGTGTTCAATGTTTATTTTCTTTTGTGACTGAGTGTACCTTGAAATTATTTTTGATTTTTAATTCTGAAGTGTCAAGAAAAATCTGCCAGAACCTGAAAAATATTATTTGAAAGTCACATTTTTCATACATTTTTTGAGCCATTTTTATATTTATGGATATAGTGCGTATCCGCTCATACCTATCGAAGTTCGAATAAGAAATTGTACGTTCTGCTTTTATTTCATTTGCAGTTCATTAAAAATGAGAGAAAAATGTAGTGTCATACGGGCTTAATTAAATAATTTTGAAAAATTTTAAGAACGATTTCTTATTAAAAACAAAATATTATTTTGCTGTGCGCATAAGCTTTGAAGTTTTAGTAACTTTCTTGATGATTTAGAAAAATGAATTTGCGACTTTTAAGCTTAGTAAAGGCACATTAGCAACTTGCTTGAAACCTACAATGAATTTTTCGTTCGTGATTTTAAGCCATTTTCAGTTTAAAAAATATGATTTTTAATCTTTACACAATAATAATAAACTATTTCACACTTCAAATAATTATGGTATTAAATCAATTTTTAATTTTGGCGCTTACGCCCTTTTTTCATATGACGGCAGTATAGTACAACACGGATATAAGAAAGTCTGAATATCCCAGCAATATCTTTCCTTAATCCAAATTTTTCTTTTCTTCAAAAAACTAATGTAAGAAAAGAAAGACTCAGTGTATTAGAATGCATTTCCGAAATAAAGGCCTGACAAAGGTAAACATACCCGAACATTTGACGATTTAAAAAATCAAAAAAATAACTTTAAGCGTGCAAAAGTTATTAACATAAGATAAGTCACAGAATCGCATAATTTTTTTTTGGGCATACCGTATGTCAGATATTATGCATATTTGTTTGTGTCTTAGACGCCATCATCATTGAATATTTTAATGACTGCGTTTAGAAAGTAAAATCAGTGGTTATTTTGCTTCCAAAGTAAAGCTTTTGTCTTTATTATTATTTCTGGCAAAAAAAATCATTTTGGCCCAGCATTATATAAAATGAGTTTATTATTTTAAGGAATTACCTTACCAATGACCACACAAAATTTAGTCTTTTTACGTGGAAGAGATTGCGCTATTTGAAATTTATCTGGCTGGAAATATTTATTAAGTCTTGAGCTTTATTTCTCCATCAAAATAATAAATGATTTTGCTTTCAAAATTGAAGAACACAATTTTCAAGTTTAGTTTCTATGAAAACTATGACTGGCACCTAAAAGAGAAATTGAAAACAACTTGCATTTTTGTCTTTAAAAATAAGGTGAATGTATTAAAAACGTTATTTATTTCATACACCTAGTTTGAGATAAAATAGTACAATCAAGACAAAAATGTATTTTGTCCCGTTTTGTCATACAATTACCTACTGCTATGGACGTCGCGTTTCAAGTCTCGTATATCCTAATGTGCAATATTTGGAAATCTTCTCGATATGTTCTCAGTCCCCCTAAACTTACAATTTACTGTTCTTGATTCACATACATATACATATGTACATAACCTTCACCAATTTCACCCTTTTTGCATCATTGAAATGTTACACGCTGACCGTCGACGAATTAATGTTCAAGAATTGGAGATTACAAAATACGCCAAGCTGCATGTATAATTATTTGTCATAGCTAGGTATGTATATCTTATCATTTTCTTTATTTACCATGTTTGCAATAATGCATTTGTTCAATTTAACCTATACAATACACACATAAAACTAAACGGAAAAATAAACTTTAATCCCAATCTCAGCTCTCTTTCAATAATTATACCTATTTACTGATAGAAAATACAGAGCTTGTTTTTGAAATAAACTTTATTTTGTTCATATAAAAACATCAATTTTTCTTTTTTATGATAAAAGTGCAGCGCCACTCATTGAATATTTCTCGAATATTTTTTTAGACCATGCCAGTCATTTTTTGAATATAACCTATAAATTTGAGCTCAATCTGACGTGTAGTTTTTGAGTCTATAGGTCATACACAGACAAACATTCATTTTTATATATATACATCAGCCTTATTCATTAGATTCCACTAAACAGATGAATAGTTATACACTGTATAAGGCTACTATTCAATGTTACACAAATTCTTATTCATAAAACATTTTCCTACCCATTATAGTTATACAACGCTTGTGTCAGATAAAGTACCAAAAAGGGAAAATCTATTACATTTTACTTGCACATCTCTAAGAAAACATCAGCTGTTCGTGAAAAATAAATAAAAGAATAATGCTGTCGGTTCGGGTCTTTTCAATTTCTGTGTTAATAATTATAATTTTGAAGTTTCCTTGTGTCGTTTTTAGTAATATTAAATAAATATTTCAATAAAACTAAGCTATTCAATATTCCGTTTACTCAGTGCATTTTTATTAAAAGAAAAAGAACAAATCAACCCCCATTTTTCCTGCTGCGCCCCGCCGGTGGCCGCCACAGCTCCGTTCCGTTTGGATTATTTTTAGTTTTTTTTTTATAATACAGTTCTCGTTGTTATTGTTAATAGTAGGTACGCATTATGTGCATAAATTAAATAAAAATGTTTGAGATAAAAAATGTTTTGTTGTTTTATTTCATTATGCCTTTTGCTCAGTTTTTATTGGGAAGAATAGGTTATGTAAGTGTGTGCAGGCATACATATCTGAATATTTCACTTCTGTGAGTATATTAGTGACATTCCGATACGAATATATCCTTATATTGCCACTATTCAACCTCCAAACTCGTTAAGCTTATAATGAGCCTATTCTACGTTGTATAAGTTTTATGAATAAGGTTTTCGCGTTCGGTGGCATTATAGCGAGTGCATAGCGCTATATACTGGCTATAATGCGTTTATGAATAAGGCTGATAGATTACAAGATTTCGTAAATAACATTTAATTGAAAAGAGTTGTCAAAAATCTCCAAATCATACCGGGAGTTTCCAGATTCTACAGATACCACCTGAGCAAAAAGCTCGATGGAGCTTCTAGTTCCCATTTCCCTCAATCTGCGCAAATAGCAAACAAGTAGAGTGGGTAAAGTTTGACGTCGGACGGCTACAGTCGCAAATCGCAATTCACAAGAAATCATCAGGTCCTTTTCCGATGGAGTCTTTCGCGCACTTTAAAACAGTCCTATGCCACCATCTTCACTTCAAGTATCGAGAAGTAGTGGAAGAATTGCAGTGGCGATTCCTCTCAGTTGGCTAGGTTGGCTGCGCCAACCCTAAAATTTCGTCTTAAATACACGTACTATAAACAATTTGTTTGTATTAAAACTTGAGAATAAAATATCCTTTTATGTTGATAAAAAAAACAACACCCCAATCCGTTTAAATCATTATAAGACCAGCAAAACCTATTTAAATCGAGCCATTCACTGCAACCCCTACGTGCTATATTAATCCCATACAAAGTAGGAATCTCTTTAGTTTTATTTTTCTTTCAATATTGGCCGTGTTGGCTACAAAAATTTGCGCTAACAAATCTCATACAAACAACATATTATTCCCGATGTGCTGTGTCACTCAATCTTTAAGAACAGACCCACAAAAATACCCACACAGGTTGGCTCTATTGAAAGAGCCAAGCCAACGCAACGCCTGGGTAGAAAAATGTGAGTTGATTACCGACCAGTACCCACCAGTGGAGAACCTAGTTATCTGAAGAAAAATGTTTTAGTTCGAATTTTATATAGTTAACTTGAAAAAATCATAACTCCCATTCTACTCATCTGATCTTTAAGGTTAAGGTTTTTAAATAAAGCCAAAATGACACGCTACATTGTGTGAAAAAATCATTGAAAAGGGGTAAAAGATTTCATACTAAAGGGGTGATTAAGTCTGCCTTCAATTCGATTTGCAGCATTCTAAATTCAAAAGTTGATGAAAAATTTCACAATTTGAAAAAACAAAAAATGCTTATTTTTTGCTTATTTTTTTTCTCTTCTATGATTATGTCATACAATGTTTTACCATCAAACCTACATGAGCGGTGCTAAAATTTTGTTAAATGATTTTTTACAAATAAAATGCATTTTAATTAAAAAACTGATCGACATAGCTTCATTAATATAATGATTACTCCAACAAATCTGCATAAATCTTTATAATTAAGGTTTTAAAATACTGTCAGTAAGATAATCGTTAGATTTATTAAAAAAAAATTATTATTTTTTACATGGTAAGTATGAAAAAAATGTAAAAACAATTTGAAGTAATGTTTTTTTACACCTACTTAATGGCATTAACATCTAAACATTTCAAATAAATATTGAACATAGAAAAAAAAATTTAATCAAGTATTTAAATTTAGTATAAAGACTAAATATATATAGGTAATCACAAAGTTGTATATCCAACACCAGAGCAGGAATTAAATATTACTAGTATCGCCCATCAGTGGCCGAACTTCGGCCAGGAAAAACGGACACACACACACTCAAGAAAAGAAAAAGCAATAAATAATAATATAGCAATAACTTGACGGAAACGTTGGCGTTGGTTGGTTTCTCTTGTTTTTCTAGGTTCATATGTAAATATTCTTGAATGCTTAGTATAGAAAAAAATATAAAAAAAAATGTTAACAGCAAATTAGGAGTTTAAATTCTTCACCAAAAATTTCTGTCAATGATAGCTATCATTCCTCAAAATTTCAATCTTCTACACTGGTAAGAAGACAAAAGTCAATAATCTCAAAATAAAAAAAAATAAATAAGCCTTACCTACCTCAACGGGTAAAAACACATGATTTTTAGGTTATGCACATCTGTGAGACAAAACTTTTCCAAATCCTTCTTGCAGTTCCGTTGAGTATTTACGAAGAAAAATGTATCGAAAGATTTTTCGGAGCGTATTATACAAATTAAAATCTTATTTTCCAATTCTTAACATACATTTAAAAAAAAATATTTTTCAGTTGAAATGAAATTGATATTTAATAATTAAATCATTCAAATAAGAAAATTGATATTCATCGATTACAATTTAATAAATTAGGAACAATTTTTTTTGTAATTTTTTGGGTCATAATTAATTAGATCTATAGAACATTTACACAAAATGTAATGAAATGATTCTGCATCTTATAAAATTATTATTTTTTTAAGTGAAATGATTTTTTCTGATAGCTTAATTTGTTTCTTATCAAAACGTGCTTGCAGTATACTATAAATTCAAAGTTTTCAATGTTTTTACCAAAACAAATCACTATTAATAATTAATTCTGACATTTAACTTATTTAAATCAATTTCAATTCACAATTTCCCTATAAACTATATTCTTATTAAACACCCTGTTACTATTAAGTAACATCAATTTTTTGTCAAAAAGTGCCTTTTAAGAATTAAAAATTTCAATATCAGATGATACAATTATGATTATATAATAAATGAAAATTGTGAAAAATAAATTGAATTTATATCCACTGCAAAAAAAATGTCAAACAAATACTAGGTATAAAAAATTGACTGTCAAAAATGTTGCTTTTCAAAATTTACAAGCATTTTTATTTTGTATTATTAAAATTTTTATTAGATACAAAATTAAAAATTTTCTCCAATAGTGGCATAATAAAAATATGGAGTTTTATGTTATTAAACATTGTTTTGCAAAAAATGCTAAAGTGTAAGCTACATTTGCTTTGAAAAACAGCCATTTTTGCCATTTTTGCCATTTTCTCGTTTTCTTAGAGGCTTTTACCAAAAGCAAGAACACAAAATTAAAAAAAATTTCCAGTGATGTCCTAGAAAACAAATTTATCTATCCATAGACACCTTAATCGTTTTGATCGGACAAGTACACGCTTCACAATCTTTTTCATGAAATCACCATTTCAGTCCGGAACGCTCTTAAATTTTAAGAATATAAATAAATTTTTAATTTTTGTTGGCTTTGCGATTTCCCTTACCACTAACGGCTTTCTTCAACCCTCTTCGTTTAAAGGAGGGGATGCAGAAAATCAATAATATGATCCCATGATTACAAGAGTGCTGAACACAACGAAAGTTCTCGGGTCATCGTCCGACCCCTGATTCTCTACTTATAGGAAAATTTTTGTAACATTTCGGAATTCAAACTGGAACCCTTTTCCATTCCTTCTGACAGTGTTGCCACCTTGGCAAAGAATCTTAAAAGTTAGTACATGAACATTTAGTAAACTAAAGTTCAACCGGTCAGGTCGAAATGACAGGTTTGCACTAAGGTCCCTACTATATTACAATTAATAAGTCAAGCTCTTAAACTGGTGAAAATGCCAACGATAACAATATACACTATATTTTTCTATCCTAGATTTACTTAACTCAAAGGCATTACCGATATCAACAGAATGGGCAAACCATTTATAATCGAACTCATAATCATAAGCCACGTAGCAAACATTTTGATTATAGAATGTCCTCCCCATCAGTGTTGAAGTGGTTTCTAAGCTCAGATAAGAGTACCTCAATAATAGAGGTAGGTACTTACATTATATTCATATAAATTTATGAATGCAAACCGACAATTGTACGGAATCACATACGAAGCAAAAAAAAAAAAAAACAAAGACCACGCACTTCCATATGCTTAAGTCCTTCAACTAAAGATTACTATATTGGCTGTTAACTAACACTGTAACATTCCGTGTATCCATATAGAGTCGAGACCAACGCCCAGTTATGTGGTCTTTTTAAATGCCATTTAAAGCGAGAAATAGAAAAGAGTTTTCTCATTATGACATTTAATGACAGCCATTTAGTTGGAGTACGTTCTTTAATTACAACTATTATTAGGCATGAGTATAAACGTATAAAAGACAATGAATATGAAGGAGCGTACAGTTGTACCTACACATAAGACTTACAGTGGACAAAAATCAAAGGATTTTTAACTAAATTTCAAAGTGATAACGTGGGTAATGCACAATTATTGGTAGCTACTTAGATATTATAAAAATTATTTTCTGGTAAGTGTATGACATTAACATTTTTATCGAATGTGGTCCAAGTCCAAGTAGTGTTTAATATCCTTAACGGACGACTTCGGGGCTCAGTGACGCCATTACAGAAAAAAAATGGAGTTTCCATACAAACTATCGATAACATGTATGAAATTCGTGCCGGTAACACAGTTTTAATCTGGGCTTAAATTAAGCCCCGAAAACTCTCTGGGATTAGCTTGTTGTTGCTTTTAACATGTAAATTGCTTAGCCGTCGTCCGTCCAAGCCCATTCGGACAAGGAAAAAAACACACCAACTGTCTAATAGGCAAGAACAAGATTTGCCCTAGGGCCTGGAGAACTTAAACGATGTTTTCCGAAGTTGCATAAACGCTGAAAAGAAAGATTCAATTCCTCACCATTTTCGCCAACATTGCCTTCTCTATACAAAAGACGTAAAGGCTCCATCTAGAAGATTTCTTTAACATTGAACCAGCAAATTCAACCTAACCTAACCACCTTACATAGAGAATTTTTTTTTTTTTAATACTGTAGAAGGAAGGCAGCACAAGTCCGATGAGATATCCGATACAGTTTATATAAACAAAAATTGTTCCCAGTAAAAACTGTCATTACGTGCTCTGCCCCGTGATGCTATAAAAATTAAGAGCAGTTAGTCTTATTTCTTCCTATTAACAATTTAAAAAATTAATACATTATTCTCAAATAAATAATAAATAAATAGTTTTACAATTTAGTCTCGAATCAAACTAAAAAAACAAATATTTTACTGTTGAAACTTGAAAAGGCAGAGCTTTTCACACAGACCTCATAACTAAAGCTTATTATCAACGTGACCTTACTCATATTATGTATCTCTTCTTCCTTCATATTATGTATCTCTTCTTCCTTCATTTTAAAATAACGACGACACGACGACCGACGATGTTTGAATAATTTAAAACTATAAAGATGTTAGATACATGTATTAGCTATTTCAGTTCAATTTTAAGAAAAATGAGAAAATTTTTAACGTTTAGAAATTCAAATAATTAAGGGTGAGATAAGAAAAGGAAGGGAGTGAAGATAATAACTATCTGTATCTTCATGATACCTAATGATATCTCATTTTATGTAGGACATCACAGTTATAACTACAAAATTTGACATTTAATAGTAGACAAATTTCCGAAGATACAAAGCCAACCCCCACTGAGGAAAACCGGAATAAGTTCAAAAAAGCTAGGAAAACCTGTAACGGCCATATTCGAAGAACAAAATTTGAAATTTGATAAAAAAAAAATGCCATCTAATTGGTCAGCAATTGGTCAGAAAAGGTCAAGTGGTCCCAGAAATTGGTCAGCTCTAGATAACTTGTAATAAAGGCTTAAACTTTCTCAAGGTCACGTGCGATTTTTGGCGTCTCATTAAAGTTTTCTAGATCGTGATAAAAGGTCAACTATTTTCAGTAAATAGATTTATTTCTATGAATTTTTGAAGTTCGTTTCAAGGTCACCAAAAAAACTTTTGGCACCTCGTTTGGATCATTTAAAAAAAAAGTATGCAATTTGAAAGGCCTTTTCACTGTTGTAAAAGGTCAGCTATTTTCAGTAATTGGTCAGCCATATATTTTTTTATGAATATTAAATGAATTAAAAAAAAATGTCAAGGTCAAAACGATTTTTGGCACCCCATTTTAGGGAAATCTGCCAAAACTGTGTACCATCTGAAAGATTGCTAGATCTAAATAAAAGGTCAGCTAGTTTCAGTAATTGGTCAGGTATAGATTTTCTTTAAGGAATTCTTAAAAACTTCAAGGTCATAGCGATTTTTGGCACCTCATTTATGGGAAATTTTATTTAGCTGACTAATTACTGAAACTAGCTGACCTTTTATAAAGATCTTAGGACCTTAAAGGTAGTATTAAATTTTTGTTAATTTTCCATAAATGAGGTGCCAAAATTCGCGCATGACATTCAGCGACCTTGAGAAAGTTTAAGCCTTTATTACAAGTTATCTAGGGCTGACCAATTTCTGGGACCACTTGACCTTTTCTGACCAATTACTGACCAATAAGATGGCATCTTTTTTTTATCAAATTTCCCTCATATGGGGTGCCAAAGGTCCAGAGCTGATGACAGCACCCTCAGCTTTTCATATTTGTTTCTAGATTCAGATCCCTGTCTTTCGGATGTGGAACTTGAACGGCTGCGTATGATAAGCTCATTTAATTCTGATCTTGACAGCATTGCCCAGAACCCGCGCCAAATGCCGCTAATCATTAGCGGTACTTGCATCGTAGAAACTGAACAGTTTTCAGTTCTGGGTATGTGCATTACAGATCACTTTCTGTGGAATGATCACATATTCAATGTCGCCAAAAATACTGCAAAGTGTTTAGGTTTTCTTCGAAGACGCAAGACATCTGTCTCTCCTTCTGATCTGGCTGTAATTTCCAGAGCCTTAATTCACCCAAAGCTTGAATATAATTCTCATATTTGGGCAGGTGCTTCAATAACCCATTTAAGCCTATTAGAATGGGTACAATTACCCTCCCCGGGCAAGAACGAATGAAGCATAAAATATGAACTTAATAAAACGTATAAATTTGAAGAAAATAATATTCTCCTGTTTTAGTGGAGCGAATGAATTATTAAGTTCAAATAAGGAATAATAAGGGAGCTCTATACCATATATTGCGTTTCACACTGGTACAACAGCATCTAACTGATGCCCAACTCTTGTACCTGGGCGAAACGATATAATATGGAGTAGAGCTAGCTTAAAATTCTTTATTTCAACTTATAATAATATGCAATCAAGAAATGTTTTTTCGTGCTACGTTTAGAAAATGTATTCCTGGCAGACGAAAGAGGACTGCATACACATTTCCGTAGTACCTCGTGGCATAATGGTAAGTGCGTTGGACTGTCATGCCAATGGTCTGAGTTCGATTCCCAGCCGCTGCCACCTAACAACAGAAATATTTTTTCCAGGGTACTGCCTCTTGCGAGGAACTGACAAATCCTCCAAGAGTATACTTGTCATGAATAAGTGCTTCTCATCTAGCCGTTCGGACTCGGCAAAAAATTATAGGTCCCCTCCATTGCAACACATGACTGGATGAGTGTTGTAAGTCACTAGGCCCTGGTTCTCCACGAACTGTTGAGCTACTACATTAAATTTTAACCTACACGTTTCCACTTCCCTGATTTTCCATTTCACGAAAATATTTTTAATACTTTTCCATAAAACAACTGATGAATTTTGTCACTTTCGTGGACGGTCTAAGGAACATACACATCCGTATATGAGGGAAGGTTATCATATGGCGGGGTAGTACCTCGCGGCTGGTTAGTGCGTAAGACTGTCATGCCGAAGGTGTGGGTTTGATTCCCAGCCGTGCCACAAACAGAATAATGTCTTATTCGAGGTACTGCCTCTTGCGAGGAACTGACAAATCCTCCAAGAGTATACTTGTCATGAATAAGTGCTTCTCATTTAGCCGTTCGGACTCGGCAAAAAACTGTAGGTCCCCTCCATGCCTGCCAACAAACGCGCACACAGGAATGGTTGAGAGTTGTAAGTCACTAGGCCCTGGTTCTCCACGAGCTGTTGCGCCACCCAATTTATTATTTATTTATTTTATGGCGGGAACTTCTACTATAATAAATGTTCAAAATTGACATACCAATATTTCAACATTTAATATAGAATTATTAAAAAGAAAACAAAAAGAAAAAATTATTAATAGTTAAAAACTTTCAATAATAATTCCAAAATATATTCTTTTTGTGGAGTTTCATGAATAAAATTCAATAATAAAGGTTATTGTGGCCTTTTCTCCAATGAATGCGTTTCGCCCAGGCATGGTGGTGGGCTCATCAGTTAGATGCCACCACACCATACCCAATCTTAAACATTTAATGTATAAAAATAAGTTTAAAAAAATCCGCTTCAACGATACCTAAATATTTATTTTACATACAAACACAAGATCAAGGATGTACGTGCGATCCAGTCGTGCATTTCATTTACTGCAGAATTGCACCGCAGATGATGTTTTCGAACATAATTATGACATTTAGCAAACTGCATTATCGAACACAATAGTAATGCAGTAAAACTTGTGCTTGCGTTTTCGAACAGAAGACTTTTGTAGTTTTCGTTTGAGAACATTCTGCAAATGCATTTTTGACGTAGATGGCGTTTTCGAAAACGGCTATTGGCCAAAATATCTTGTCCCGTAGCAAAAAATAGACTGAAACTGTCACTCGAACTCAAACGTCATGTATGGGAAAAGAAACATACCGATGTGCCATTATGCTTTCCTAGATTTGAGGTGGTGTTATACGACGATCCTGAGGGAATTCACAAAAGTTGTAAGGACCACATGCTACAGCTTCATTTCGCGAAGTTCGAAAGTACCCGCTGTTCGAGACAGTGTGGCATTTATAAAAGAGGTAATAATTACTGTCTTCTTTCAAACATATCCATTCACGCATCGCTTTGTGTAAGCAGTATGAAGGTGTACTCCATTTTTCTGTAGACCTCATCAAGATTGTGGAACTCTGGAAATTATCTCCATGTTGCGTGATCCCAGCCACATGAAAATTACCCTCCCCCATAACCCCCAACCAAACTCCTGCATCCACACCTGTAAGCTAGAGAGCTTTTTGAGCTAAGGGCTTTGAAATCATATCGCGCCTTTCAACACAAATGTACAATATACTTTATGTAAGTTTAAAACATTTTCCACTTTGATAAACAAGATCGTCAATTAACTTTATATAAACAAAAAAGAAAAAAATATTAAATAAAAACTAACATCAAATTGACGTCGGTGTTTAATTAATACCCTACCTATCAATAAACCAACTTTGTAAAAAACTTTCAATATTGTAAAAATAAAAGTGTGCTCGCAAACGACACAAATCATTTTTATTTCGAACGTTATTGGTCTTTCCCGACAAACTTTTCCTAGTGTCCTTTTCCAACAAAATATATTATATAGCTCACTCTAGAAAGGACAGAAACAACCATATTACAATATACAGCAGTTATACATACCGCGTCACTTGATTGATGCACTTTGGGTTTTTAATGTAGGTACATACTAAAATGTACTGATTATGATTTAGTTTAAATTTTTAAGATACAGAGCCTGATTTGGGCTCACATTGGAAGATAAGTCTTTGATTTATGACTTTTTTGCTACTGCCAACCCAGCAAATAAATCGCATAAAAGAGGAATCTTTGAAACATTTGCGAAAACAAGACTTTTTGAGCTTAATTTTTGATATCACATTAAAATATTCCAAATTAAATGGTCCTAAATTTTAGTTGCATTTCCCTGTTCAGTTCTCACATTCTTTGACTTTCATAGAACTGGCCACCTGTTTTGTTTAACTACAGTTTGTATGCCTGCTTCTAACTCTGGCTATAATCAAGTGACGTGGGGTGTATCTTCTGCATCGAAAGTGTAATAAAATTGAAGCATATCGGACGATAGCTGGTGCATTGGTGGTATTTTAAAGAATCTTTTTTTTTCATTTATATGCTTGTATGTATGTATAAAGCAGTGCTAAATGAATGTACATGTGTATGTTTATATGTATATGTGCGTTACATATAGATATATTTATCTTATATTATTTTGTGGTTTTTAAATTTATAAAGCTGAAGTTTTGCTATGAAACTTCGCTTGTCAATTTCGTGCAAAAATAAGGAACGGAATAATAATAATCTTCCCTTCGAATTTTGTATTTTATATTTGTTTGTATGAGTGACTTAAATAGGACAGGTGTGACAATATTAATAAATTAATAGTGATACTCTGTTATTGGGAAATAAGAAAAGGGACGTAGAGTTATCACCATTTCAGTACAGGTACCTTACTATATCTCTGGCCCTTAGTTTTCCAAATTTTTGTCTTGAAATGTAAAGTGAATTCTATCAAATAATTTTATGAAGGAACACTGAAATTTTTGAGTTAATTTAAAGAAATAGAAACCTATATAATAAAATCAAGAGTTGCACGTATTGTTAATAATCGTCAATCAAATAAGCAGTTTATTTTGCTTTAAAGAACATTTGTTCAATTGTTTGTATTAGCCCAGTCCATTTTTGTGCTCAAAAGGACTCTTAGCGAGCAAATTGTGGTG
Source organism: Dasysyrphus tricinctus (assembly GCA_963921185.1). Taxonomy (NCBI): domain Eukaryota; kingdom Metazoa; phylum Arthropoda; class Insecta; order Diptera; family Syrphidae; genus Dasysyrphus; species Dasysyrphus tricinctus. The sequence continues at coordinate 61,484,859 of OY992532.1, read as the reverse complement.
TATGTAGTATTGATTTGTGTGTTTGGATGTGCTGAATTTGAATCTGAGGTTTACGACTAAAATTTCGTGACGCAACATCGAACAAAATTCAAAAATGACGTAAAAATGTATTTTTGGGAGTTTTTTACTTATTCAAATTCAGCGCATCAAAGACCATCAGAGAAGTATAACATTGCTTCATATTAAAGACAAAAATTCAAATTTTGTCACACAAAGTATTAAATTCGGGTTTTCGAGTGGAATTTCGGAAAAAAATGGTGTTTTGCATAAGGTGCAACAAAAAGCTAGGCGGAAGATGATTTTTTTTTAATTGACTTAAAATAGAAAAAAAACAACGATAACACTGACAAAGTCAAGCTATACATTTTTTGAAGATGGGGATTCTATCTCTGTGGACGGTTGTTGAGGGCAGCAAACGAGTGAAGGGGGAAGGATAGTGTTCCCACAAAGGAAATTCTCCTTTCATCAAGATGGCAGCGGAAGAGTTCCTCAGATGGAATCATGGGTGGGCGTCTACAGTTCCAGTTAGGTTGAAGTACATTACACTACATCATATACGGGCTCCTACGATATATTCGGAGCTCAGGCCTATAAGGATTGGTTAATCGGAAACCTTGCCTTGGAGTCATACTAAGGATCTGGTCCTCAAGGTTGTGGGAAGCGCCGTCGGGATGACTTTCCAGCCACGTATAGATATTTAGTTGAAAAACAACAACAAGCCTCGGATACGGATGTATTTACTGTTGACGAACTTAGCAAACGAAATAAGGATAGAGAACATTCGGATCTGCACGTGAAACTTAAGTCCAATAAAGCTGCTGGAGCTGATAGCCTTGCAGCCGAGCTACTATGAATTGGTTAGGAGTATGCACCAGCTCATCTGTAAAATATTGTTGGAGAAGAGCATGCGTGATGAATGGAACCTCAGCATTGTTTGCTCCTGAATCCTGAAGAAGGTGGTCCTCTGGACTTCACCAACTACAGAAGCATCAGTCTCCTTACAAGATCTTTTATGACATTCTTTGTAAAAGCCTGGAGTCATTCCTCAACAACCTGATAGGTCCACATCTGTGTGGCTTTAGGCCAGGAAAGTTCAGCATCGACCAAATACTCGCACCACGGCAGATATTGAAAAAACCCAGAAGTTTCCATTCGATACCCACCCCCTTTTCATCGATTTCAAGGCCCCGTATATGTCAATAAATATATGTACCTAGATACGAGCTATGTAGAGCAATGTTTAGTTTCGGCATCCCTCTCAAACTCGTCCGTTTGTGCAGGATGACGATGGAGAATGCATGCTGCTCCATCAAGGTTGGCAAAGACCTCACCGATAGCTTTGATGTCAAACAAGGTAAGCTTTTAGGAAAGACAACTCGCTGTCTTGTGACTTCTTCAACATCGTTCTTGAAAGAATAGTGCAAAACTCTCGCCTCATATGGGACGGCACGGTGCAGTAGAGGAGGACAGCGTTACAGGTGGCGCACGTAAGTACAAGAGGAGACAGCTAGTTAGAAACCGAGCTGGCTGGCAGAAGCTTGTTGGTTGAGGCCACCTGGTCCACCCTGGAGCCAGAATGTAGCGCCACCTTAAGTTAGTAAGGCATGTTTTTAGAAAATTGCTATCTCCTAAACATAGTGGCATAGACCCAATTTCTCATTCAATTTTTTCTTGTCTCAGTCCAACCTACACGTTCTAGCTTCTTGTCACATCTCAATTAGTTGCCTCTGCCGTGCTGTCCATCGATGGTAATAATTTGTTCATGTTAGCCATTCTTAAAATTAAAACTGGCTGGTTAGCTATATAAAAGCATTTGGTGTTTTAAATTTTAAATCTAAGCTTCCACAACGTTAAAAATATTTAAACTCCTGCAAAAAAAAGTATATTATTGATCTGTAATTATTATTAAACCTAAGTCATTAAGTCACACCCTCTGCAAAGTTTGAAATACATATTTTCAACATAAACGACTTCATTGCTTGATGTAAAATCAAATAACAAAAATGTATATCATTTCAGATACTACTTTAATGTTTCAGTTTGTAGTCATTAACCGATACCCAATAGGCTGGTATCGAATTTAAATTGACGTTGGCATCGTATATATTGTATACATATAATATACTTAGCACTTGTAACTTGTACCATGGGGTAGAGCCTTTATTAAAATATATACATTGGGGAGAAAGTTGATAGGAAATTTCTTAATAAAACGGAAACATCGAACGGAAGAAGCAAAAGGGAGTAAATTGAGAGTTCTTTAAATAAGATGGCATTCCACCAAAGACAAGTGGAAGTAAGCTTCATTATACCCCCAGTTGAATGAGAAAAAGAACAGAAAAGGTTTTAAGTCTCAAGAGGCAACAATTCTAGATGTAGTTACATTTACAAATGATTCCTTCTTCTTTGTACATTATATCCATCGATGAGAAATTTCAAATCGAAATAAGGAAACTTGAATCTGGAATTGGAATTATACTATAATGTTAAAGGAAGAAGACACTAATGCCTTGTGCTATTCGAAGAAATATAATTGATTAGTTATTTAAGAAAAGCAGGGCATCATTAATTAATAATATTTTCATGTCAATGCTCTTAAGTTGTTTTTAAGGAGATATTGAAGAAGAAAGACTGCGATCTCACTTTAAAGTATTAAATAAGTTATAAAATGTAAGTCCCGAACGATTGGATAGAAATAAAAGTTTCGCCTCAAGGAAAATACCTGCCATCATCTTGGCCTTATACATACATACGATGTTTTAGGAAGACAGCTTCAAAATAGGGTGGTACTTGAGGACTGAACAGTGAGAACCACAACACATTTATCCCAAATACTATTTCCAAGATTAATTAGAGTGTTTCTTTATTAATTCAGAACATTGAGAATAATTCGAGTAAGTATTCTGCAGAAAATTCCAGGCAAACCAGTTTTTTGTTTCTTTGTTCATTTGAAATGTTTGGGATAAAATACGAAAATAAAATGGCTTCGCTCTTAATACAATATGGCGGATGGCGAAAGATGATTGAATAATTAATTTTTGGGCACTGCATTCTACTGATATGGGTATCAAATCAAAGGGTTTGCTGAGAAAAATACGAAAACTAGAAGTAGAAGAAAAGAAGAAAATAAATTAATAGAAAAAATGCTAAAAACAAGCTATTATTTAAATAGGTAGAAAATGAACTTTAAATTCAATACAACCCATCTTTGAAGTCATATGCAGAAAGTAGCAGTGCGTACCTATAACCACATTTAAGAACTACTTACTTGCTTACTTAAGGTGGTGCTACTTTCCGGGCTGGACCCAGGGGCTCAACCAACAAGCTTCTTCCAGCCGGCTCGGTTTCTAGCTAGCTGTCTCCAGTTTGGCACGCCAAGTTGGTGGAGGTCCTCTTCCACTTACGTGTGCCAACTCCTTCGCTGTCAACCTCTACATGCGTTGTCCCACGGGGTTGGATTCAAAGACTTTCCGGGCCGGAGCATTGTTATCCATTCGCTCTTAGTTGTTGGTTTTTCACTTTTGTGGCTAGGTTGGTGTCGCTGTACAGCCCATACAGTTCGGTGTTGTACCTTCTTCTCCATTTCCCATCTATGCAGACGGGACCAAAAATCACCCGGAGAATTTTGCTCTCAAAACAGCCTAACGCGTTCTAGTCCACCGTTAGCAGTGTCCGTCCATGCCCTTGCACCACACATCAGGACCGGGATGATAAGCGTCTTATACAGGGATAGTTTAGTTGCTCGAAAGAGGTCTTTGCTTCTCAAAGAAACAGCGATTGGCAAGAGTAATTCTTCGTTTGATCTCAGCAGTGGTATCGTTCCCTGAGTTTATAGCGGATCCTAAGTAGACAAAGTCTCTGACCACCTCAAAATTATAGCTGTCTATAGTGACGTTCTGTCCTAGACGTCGGTGTTGGGTTTCCTTTCTTGTTGACAGCATTTATATCGTTTTGCTTTCATTCACCATAAAACCCATCTCTTTGGCTTCCTTCTCAATACTCAAAAAAGCACCACTGACATTACGATTTGTTCGTCCGATTATGTCAATGTCGTCAGCGTAAGAGAGTAATTGGACGGACTTTTGAAAGATTGTGCCTCTAGAGTTGACGTGAGAGTTTTGCACTATTATTTCAGGAATGATTTTGAAGAAGTCGCATGACAGCGCGTTGCCTTGCCTAAAACCTTTTTTGACATCAAAGGTGTCGGTGAGGTCTTTGCCGACCTTGATGGAACAGCGTGCATTCTCCATCGTCATCCTGCACAAACGGACCAGTGTGGAAGGGATGTCACAACTAGACATTGCTCTACATAGCTCGTCTATATATGTAGATTCTCGCATACGCGGCCTTGAAATCGACGAAAAGATGGGGAGTATCGATTTGAAACTCCTGAGTTTTTCCCAAGATCTGCCGTAGTGCGTAGTTGTCGATGGTGGATTTCCCTGGCCTAAGGCTGCACTGATATGGATTTTTCAGGTTGTTGACAAATGGCTACAGGCGATATTACATTTATTGAGGATCGGGCAAACAATGCTGAGGTTCCATTCATCGGATATGCTTTCCTCCGACCATATTTTGCAGATGAGCTGGTACATATTCCTAACCAATTTATCGCCAGGCGCTTTGATTAGCTCAGCCGAAAGGCCATCAGCTCCAGCAGCTTTATTGGGCTTAAGTTAAGATATAGCTATCTTCACTGCGTCGAGATCGGGTGGACGGAATTGTTGGTCTACGTCGTCCAGTTTGAATAGTGCAATCTACATGGTAGCGGAATTGGGTTCGTCATCGCCGTTATACAATTTGCAGAAATAATTTTTCCATATCCTCTGCACCAACTGCGATTTTACCACGATGTTCCCCTGATCGTCCTTCCAGGCTTCGGTTCGGGCCTTGTTACCCTGGGAAGTTCTATTTACTTTTGGTAAAATTTCTGAGCTACTTATGCTCTTTCTTTTTCCTTCTTAAAAGCTTGTGTTCCTCTCTCCTCTTCTGCTCGTAGAGCTCGCGAGCAGCTCTGGTCATTCTGTGCAGCGCGGCATTGAATGCCTGTTGTTCTTTGGCTGCATGTACTTTCTGGCATTCCTCATCGAACCAGGGGTTTCACTGTAGTGGTCATGCAATGCCCAGCGCATCAGAGGCGGCATCTCTGATGGCTCCCTAGCAATTCTTCCACTGATTGTCTATACTTGCAGTTGGCGGCATAGGACTATTTATGAGCGCGCGAGAGACTCGATCGGAAAAGTACCTGGCAATCTCAATTTCTTACGTTTGACGTCGAACTTCCTCACAGTATTTCCCTGTTTTGGCTTTGGTCTGGATACCCCTAGCACTACCTTGGTTACAACGAGGTTGTGGTCCGAGTCAATGTTGGCTCCTCGCAACGTTCAGACATCCTTGATACCGGAAGAAGGCCTTCCGTAGCGTCGATCGCAATGTGGTCAATCAGGTTGGCGGTTGAGTAACTAGGAATTTGCCATGTCCCCTTATGTATATCGAAATGATGGGAACTGCTTACTAGATACCACAACGTTTCACCCCGCAGGGAAGTCGATTAATCTGAGTCCGTTATCAGAGGTGGTGTCGGGCAGGCTATATATTCTGATTGTGCGACCAAAGATGTTTTCTCTTTCTAGTTTGGCATTGAAATCACCCAAGACAATTTTAATGTCATGGCTAGGGCATTGCTATATGTGCTGTCCAGGAGCTCGTAGAACTCGTCCCTGGTGTCGTCATCTTTCTCCTCTATGGGGGCATGTGCGCATATGAGGTTAATGTTGGTGAATTTAGCCTTGATTCGAATTGTCGTGTGTTAAAACTCAAGACTTCTTGCCTAAGTCTGCCTCTAACGACGTATCCACACCCAAAAAGACGCTGCCTTTACTGTTGGTAACAGTCACCGTAGTAGATATTGCAGTCTTTCAGTTTTCTTTTGCCCCGCGTAACCCGTCGTTCATCTTCGATGGCGGTGATGTGTGCTTTGTAGCGGTCTAAGAACTCCGCTAAATACTCGGCTGCACGTGGTCTATAGAGAGACAGAACATTCCACGTGCAGATCCAAAGTTCTCGTTGTCCTTATTTTTGCTTTACGTGGCCGAGAAAACACCCCAACGGCACGACCTCCAACCTGGAGGACCAGACCCCTACACTATAGGCCTGATCTCCGAATATGTCGTAGTAGCCCCTATAAGGTGTTCACAAAGTAGTTCAGCCTGACTAGAACTGTAGACGTCACCGTCGAGCCTTCGTGAGCTTTTCTCGGTTTCTATCTTCAAGACTGCTGATAATAAGACTTGATTTCTGCATTTATCTAAAAGTTTACAAAATGGAAGTATGTATGTAGATAGATAGGCAGAAATAATGTTGTATGTAGCTATAACTATGTACCTTTATTCTGAAATCGGTATTACAAAAACTTTCTTATACTTTTTCATATACCTGTGTACTGTCGTAAATTTTCAATCGACCAATTTTGACAGGAAATTGAAAATAACATCAAGTAATACACCAGTATTATACTAAAAATTTTCCAATATAATGATTTCTTATCGAATAAAAACAAATCAAATTTTGAATTAAATTTGTTCAATCTCCTACTTGTACCTCCTCAAATCTGATTCTAAATCAATTCCTCAAACACAACAGTTGCAGGTGACACTACTTACCGCTCCTTAAAAAAACAAAACTTTCTCTAACCTTGAATAAGTTTAACAAACATCTCTACCTACCTTCTACTGAATTTCGTGAAATAACGAATGTTTACTCAATCATCACACATAATAAAAAAATACAAAAAAAAGAACACAAACACACGTGCTAAAAACCAATTTAATTTGTTTTTGTTTTTCTTTCGAAAGCCGTGACTTACCAGAGTTTCCACCAATCAACTCCTCTTTGGTGTGATGGCATTAGAAATTAAATTATTCAATCATTGCGCGCCCGCATAAACTTTTTATTTTCGAAATTTCCTCCTTGCTTCCCTTGCCAACAAATTTTACCCATCCATAACGTTTATCGATGAAAACCAAAAAAAAAATAATAAAGCACAAATCCACGGAACATGCTATGTAGTACGCCAAAGCCACCCCTTTCCAGTTATTCATCTCCATGAACTCACCAAAAAAACAAAAACAAAAAACAAAAAAACAAAAGCAATCAATAACTTTGCTTTTCCGTTTGATGCCAAAGTTTATTCAGGCGCAAAATGGAATATTTAGCGGCGGAAAAAAAATTGAAGAAATAAAATAAATTTTCAAAAGTTGCTTTATGTTGTTATACTTGTCGATAGGTCAACCACAGTTCCAATATAAAATGGCGAAAGGAACAGGATGTGGGATAGAGAATAAAGAAAAAGCTAAATCAAAGTTATAGTAAACCTTTGCAAAAGTAAACGAGTCTCGAGCCACGTTGTTGGGCCCTACAATCAAAACTTCCAAATAATTTTAAACAGAAAACAAAATTAAACTTTTTTTGCCATAACTCTTTTGGCTTGAAGAATGTGCCTGTGAATATACTGTAGGTACATCATACACCTAGAAAGATTGACGACAAAGTCCGTGTCGAAGGATATGATCTACAAACGAGATATGCCATGTGTCATGCCTGTCATATGTATAAGGAGAAAGTGTGTGTGTTTAAGCCTTGAAAGTTATTCAAACTGATTCCATAAAGGGGTGAGCTCCCTTTTGATTTTATACAGGATAACTGAGGCTGAGGACGAAGATCCTACATCTCGCTTGGTTTTCGGCACAGAGTCACTTTAGTTTTAGATTAAACTTCAATTTAACTTTGCTGCCAGTTCGATTAGGTTAACCCTCATCACCCTTAGAGAGGCGGTGCGGTGGCATGGAAGCGCTTCGATAAACATAGGATGACTCGTTGGCTTCAGATTCCTTCCCTTCAAGCCCTTAACTGCAAGTTCAACTCGTATTGCATAAAATCTTCTTCGGTGCTTACAATGATACCACTGGTGTTTCGGTAGAAGAAGAAGAACACTGTTGGCAGCAAGTTGAAAAACAAATTGTTTGGATAAACTTTTTCGATAGAAAATCAGGAACAAAAAATGTTTCCTGAGGGATAGATTGTGAGCAAAATTGATATTCAAGTACAGTGGTGTGTGTTTAGTGTTTCTCTTTAATTTCACAGTAACAAGATTTTGGAATTTATGAAAGATAGAGCAATAATTCAGGTACATGAGAATGATGAAAATCCTGATAGTCCATAAGAGGCAACCCAAAATGAATTTTGGTAAAATGCACCAAGTACATAACAATGTTTTCCAATTTTGCACCCCATAGTTCAATTTTGTCCTTAGGGAATTTACATCCGTTAACATAAACACGCTTGATGATCAGTATTCTATTTCCATCTACATCATTTGGTAGGAAGCTTTTGAACGACCAAAATATGTAGTTAGTTCGCCAATATGAGCATAATAATTTTATTTATTTTGATAATTTTACATATACCTAAAACACTACGACATATTCGGAGCTCAGGCCTATAAGGAGAAGTTAATCCGTCTCCCCGCCCTTGGTGTTATATTGTAAGGGTCTGGTCTTCCAGGCTAGGGGTCGTGCCATCGGGGTGACTTCCCGGCCACGTAAAGCTATTTAGTTGTGAAGCAACAACAAGCTTCGGTTACGGACGGATTTACTGTTGACGAACCTAGCAAACGAAATAAGGACAACGAACTTCGGATCTGCATGTGGAATGTTCTGTCTCTCAATAGACTACGTGCAGCCGAAAATTAAACGGAAGCCCTAGACTGCTAAAAAAACAGACATCACCGCCATCAAAGCAGTGCGATGGAATGGGCCGGGCAAAAGAAAACTGAAAGACCGCGATATCTACTACAGTGACTGTTGCCGACCACAAGGGCAGCATCTCTTTGGATGTGGATTCGTCGTTAGATGCAGACTTAGGCAAGAAGTCTTGACTTTCAACTAGAGAACGAGTGCCTCACGACAATTCGCATCAAGGCTAAATTCGCCAACATTAGCCTTACATGCGCGCATATCCCCACAGAGGAGGAAGATGACGACACCAAGGATGAGTTCTACGAGCTCCTGGACAAGACATATGAGCAATGCCCTAGCTCATCATCATCAAGTCCTACAACCCCGATTTGGGCATAGGGCGCCAGCAAATCGTTTCCATCCTTCACGGTCTGCAGATAGATATTTTAACTGTGGCCACGTCTTTCTCTGGGAGTCTGCTTCAGCTAGAACTGTTCATTGCCATGTTGTTCTTGGTTTTCCAACCCGCCGTGCATCACCCTGAGGATTCCATTCAAAGGACTGCTTTGCAATTTCATCGTTTGGTTTCCTCAGTGTGTGACCAATCCATTGCCATTTACGCTTTCTTATGTCAACGTCCAGCCGCTCTTGACTTGTCTTGCGCCACAATTCCTCGTTGGATATAATTTGTGGCCAGCGAATTTTTAGAATATGGCGTAGACAACGGTTCACAAAAGCCTGCAATTTTTTCGAGATGGTAGTGGTGACTTTCAAGGTTTCGCAGGCAGCACGGATTTGACATTGGATTCCCAGCCGTGCCACCTAAAGACAGAAAAGTTTTATTCGAGGTACTGCCTCTTGCGAGGAACTGACAAATCCTCCAAGAGTATACTTGTCATAAAAAGTGCTTCTCATTTAGCCGTTCGGACTCGGCAAAAAACTGTAGGTTCTCTCCATTCCTGCCAACAACACGCACACAGGAATGGTTGAGAGTTGTAAGTCACTAGGCCCTGGTTCTCCACGAGCTGTTGCGCAACCCAATTTATATATATATTTGACATTGGATTCGAAGAATCTGAACTCAGCCATAGCTATGACATTAAAATTGTTTTGGGTGATTTTAATGCCAAGCTAGGAAAAGAAGACGTCTTTGGTGGCACAAACGGAAGATATAGCCTCCACCAGGGTTACCTCTAAACATTTTCGGAAGGAGTCAAAAAAAGGAGTCCTGGCTGAAAAAAGGAGTCCCATCAAAACTTCAAGAAACACATTAAAATTTATCATCGTTTTAATTCAACATGGTTTATTTAAGAAAAAAATAACAAAAAGCTTCTCTTTTAAATAAAACAATAAATAAATATTTGTATTTCAGAGAAAAACAACACAAACTTGAAAAAACTTCCATCTTTTCAATTTTTTTAGTAGTTATTAGTTAATCTCAAGACAAAAACAACAATTACCTAAGTTTCTTTAACTCTTCTTAACTAAACAAAACAAGACTCTTAATATAAATATAATATTATTAAATTTAAATTGCCCATCACTTCAAATCCAAACTTTCAATGTCATTCAATTTAAAATATATTTAAAACGACTATATCTTGGGCTTATATTTCTGGTAATTTGTATTCGTCAATAACTTTTACTGGATGAGGGGTAAAGTTCGGATATTCGGATATCATGGAAAAATAGTTAAAATCTTTTTGCATCTTAATTACTTGCCTTTGAATCTAATATTTTTGAATTGAAAGCTTATTATAATTGAAAGTAAAACACGAGATTATTTGATTATAAATAATTTTGTAATATGTACTTAGATTACATCTTTCAATAGTATCAAATAATAATACAAATAAAAATGTCCATTTTTTCAATATTTTGTGTTTTCAAGCTCTTTTATTTTCTTCCTCAAAAATCGAGTCCGTTCATCGAACTGCTGATGACTTGTAGTTAGCGTTTTGTATTTATGTCTATGCATGTAAATCTATCTTTTTTGACATCATATCTAGTCTACGGCTCACACGAAATTGACATTACTGGGACGTTGCTCTACGTTCCACGATAAAAAAGCAGTAATTTTTGTTTGCTTTGCGTGCGATATCTAATGTAATGAGAGAAAATCTCTTATTGACGAAAGAAGATGTATAATTTGAGATGAATCGCTCTGAAATTTTTTTTTTATTTATTCAAAACATTTAAGACATATGAAAGGAAGTTTAGGCAAACGAAATTGATGTTGTTTTATGAATTTTTGTTTTTGAAATTTTGGCAGAACTGCCTTCAAATTGAACACTTAAATGTCGGAAAGGAACCCATTGCTGAATTATTCTTTTGTAACCAGTAGAAAATTTTCACAAACTGAATAAAATTCCGAACTATTCTTACAACTATTCGCTGGATATTTACAACTACAAATTTTGTATTGAAGAATCTTGAATTTTAACAATTTTGTGGGATACAAATTTGTAATTGTAATTACAATTTTGTAAGATGGTGCAATAGGACACAGGTGTTTTTTCCAATATAAGTCCTATGGATACCCTAAACCCCCCATGAAGCATGTATAAACATGAATACAAAGAGCTCAAATTTTCACAGAAGTCTTTATTCGCTCAACTGAAACTGTTGACGCTGTTTGAATGAAACAATTTTTTTTGAAACTGTCTAATGTAAACAGAGGATAGAAATGAGCTTCAAGCGATATTGAACTCATTCATAACGATACCTTCCCGTAAGAATGTACTAAGCGACATTTTCAAAATTTTAAATAAAATTTTTAAAATACCTCTTATTCAGTGATTTATTTGGGATTTTTTTTGCAATAAACAGATTTTTAGAGGCATTTTGAGTTGAAAATCCCGTTCCAAATCTTTTTATTTTATTAAATACATACAGGTAAATAAAAAACTGGACCAGAGGTTTTTTTCGATGCCTTTAAAATTTTTGAAATGGCGCTTAATAAATTCTTACGGGAAGGTATCGATATCATAGAATTCAATAAATATTTGTGCGTTTATGAAAAAGAGTCCTAAAATTGTAAAAGGAGTCAAATTTCAATAATTTTTTAAAAAGAGGAGTCCTGGAGTCCCAGCGTTTAAAAGGAGTCAAAAAGGACTCTAAAGAGTCCCAAAGGTAACGCTGGCCTCCACGACACACCACCTCCGATAACGGACTCAGACTAATCGTGTGAAACGTTGAGGTAGCTAGTACGCAGTTCCCGCATCTCAATATACACAAGGGGACATGGCGAATTTCTGTCCCATCAACCGCCAACCAGATTGACCACATTGCGAACGACTGACGCAAGGCACTCCTCCAGTATCAAGGATGTCCGAACGTTGACTCGGACCACTACCTCGTTGGTAGCCAAGGTAATGCTACGGATGTCCAGACCAAAGCCATATCAGGGAAATACTGTATGGAAGTTTAATGTCGGACGGCTACAGTCGCAAGAAATCACTAGGTCCTTTTCCGATCGAGTCTCTCGCACCCTCTTAAATAGTCTTGTGCCATACACACTGCAAGTATCGAGAACCAGTGGAAGAATTGCCAGGAAGCCATCAGAGATGCCGCCTCTGATGTGCTGGGCTTTGCACGACCACCACAGTAAAACCCCTGGTTCGACGAAGAATGCTGGCAAGTACATGCAGCCAAACAACAGTCATACAAAGCGGTGCTGCATAGAAGGAATAGAGCTGCTCGCGAGCTCTACGAGCAGAAGAGGAGGGAGGAACACAAGCTTTTAAGAAAGAAACAGAAAGAGCATGAGAAGCGTGTGATCGAGAGAATAGAGGGATGGATGCCATTGCAGGAATGAAGCTCGGAAGTTTTACCAACAGGTAAAGAGAACCTCCCAGGGGAACGTCGTCGTGGTGGAATCGCAGTCGGTGCTGAGGATATGGAAAAATCATTTCAATTATTTTCTTTCTAAGTACCACAAGCCCTACCGACTTACCAATTTACATCCTTCTAAAACAACCGGAAGTGCTCCAATAAATTTATAAGAATATTTAAGAGTGTGGGTGGATACCACACCCCCTGAATAGAAAATTTCAGATTTTCGATTTTTTCCTTTTTAGGCACCACAAGACATACCGTTGTGCGAAATTTCAAGTTTCTATGATGTCGGGAAGTGCTCCATAATTTTGATGATCTGTCAGTGAGTCAGTGAGTCAGTCAGTTACGGTTTTTGCGATTTTTCAAGTCCTATATATCGGGAATTACTAATGCAAAAGAGTTGAAATTTGGTGAGCCATCTGTGTTTGATCAGCTCAGAAAATACTGCGAATTTGAAGCTTCTGACTTTATTGGTACTGAAGTTAGAGGGGGGTTGAAAATCACCTGAGTTTGTTTCTGTAAAAAGGGTGTAGTGCCGCGAACTTGGCTGGGCACTACCGTGCCCTTTGATATCTAAATTTAAGTCCAATAAAGCTGCTAGAACTGATGGCCTTGCGGCTGAGCTTCAAAGCGGCTGGCGATGAATTGGTTAGGAGTATGCACCAGCTCATCTGTAAAATATTGTCGGAGGAAAGTATTCCCGATGAATGGAACCTCAGCATTGTCTGCCCGATCCCCAAAAAAGGCGATCCTCTGGACTGCACCAACTACAGAGGCAGAGGCATCAGTCTTCTTAATATCGCCTATAAGATCCTTTCTGGCGTATACTTTGTGAACGCCTGAAGCCATTCGTCAACAACCTGATAGGTCCATATCAGGTTTTAGGCAAGGCGACGCGCTGTCATGCGACTTCTTCAACATCGTTCTTGAAAGAATAGTGCAAAACTCTCACGTCAACACTAGAGGCACAATCTTTCAAAAGTCCGTTCAATTACTCGCTTACGCTGATGACATTGACATAATAGGACGAACAAAGCGTGATGTCAGTGGTGCTTTTGTGAGTATTGAGAAGGAAGCCAAGAAGATGGGTTTAACGGTCAACAAAAAAGGACACCCAACACCGACGTCTAGGATAGAACGTCACTATAGACAGCTATAATTTTGAAAGAGACTTTGTGTACCTAGGATTTGATATAAACTCAGCGAATGATTCCAGTGTTGAGATCAAACGAAGAATTACTCTTGCCAATCGCTGTTTTTTCGGGCTAACAAGGCAATTGAGAAGCAAAGACCTCTCTCGAGCAACTAAACTGTCCCTGTATAAAACGCTTATCATCCTGGTCCTGATGTATGGTGCAGACGCAGGGGCATGGACACTGCTACCGGTGGATGAGAACGCGTTAGGCTGTTTTGAGAGGAAAATTCTCCGGGTGATTTTTGGTCCCGTCTGCATAGAAGAATGTAAAACAACGAACTGTATGGACTGTACACCGACACCGGCCTAGCCATAAAAGTGAAAAGCCATACCTCAAGACAGAATGGTCACAAAGAAAAGAAATATTTATAAAATAATGCATTAACATAATAAATAAAAGACTTGCGCAGTATAAAAATTGCATATTGTTAAACCTTGAAAATGTTCTTTTATGTCGTCATGTGTCCCAATCTCAAAATTCATTTAGCTTGCAGGTGTGTTGAATTTATGTCCACATATTATGTGTCTAGATCATTACTATATTCACACAATTTAATGGGCTCCATTGTAGGTACGCGTGGCTGCCTGACCCATATACGAAATTATACTTGCCAAGCCATTAAGTAGGACGCTGAACCATAAAATAATGTCCTCTCCTTTCGTTTTATTTAAGAACATTATGTTCTCGACCGCAACTACAACACCTTATAAAAACAGACCAAAGTGTTAATATCCCTTAAATCGAAGCAATAACCATACCTACTCCGTGTGATGTAAAAATGCTTGTTCTTTAATTCTTTCAACAAACAGAAAAACCTTATAATGGTTTTGTATATTTTTGGAATTTGGTTTGCACAATTTTAAGGATCTGTCTCCTCCGGAGCAAAATAAAAATTCAATAACTTTAATCCCCCAAAGCAACATAAAAAGGACATTTTATTTCGTTCGTTTTATTTCCCAATGACATCGATGACCATTTAATACATTTAGCAGGCGTGTTTACACTGCCCCTGACGTTCATAAAACCCGAGTACACTTCAGTGCGTATAGCGAAGTTATATCTGGAATCCACACTGATGGCGATATATGGTTGGGCGGGGGGTGTTTCTGTTTGGACCAATAACTGGGACTCAATGCGAAAGCATATTATATGGAACTACATAATATGCGACATAAAAATTTAAACTCTTGTTACGCTCATAATCTTTTTGAATTGGGCAAAATGAACAAATTGAGTTATACAATTTATTGATATAATGGATTTTCACCGATTAAAGTCCTTTTACGAGGATTTCAGATTGTCCATGTGTATAAATGTTCATTATTTTGTGTGTTCATAGGAGCTTATAATGGCTTTAGAAACAACAGGAATGTATTTTTTTTTTGGCAAGGAGTATTGTTGGTTAATCGTTGATACTTTCATGCGCATTTCAGAGGATATTAAGGATATCATTGGCACCTAGGCTGTAGGTACCTTCTGCGCAAAGTAAGTCGAATTAAGTTGCTGTTGGAATCATCAAGGACATTTTAAAAATCGAAGAACTGCAGGTGTATTTGCAAACGATATTCAACTAATCTACTTTTCTGAAGAAACTTGTCAGCCTTCCATCTTCTACAATCCCGAACACACTGCTTCCAGTCATTTAGACCAAGTTTTCTGGCAACGATGATAACTTGGGCTTTAAACTGGAGGTTCGGTCTTCTTCGTTTCTATTGAACCAGAGGGCTGGGATTCAAAGATTATCTTGGCATTCCGACGTTTTGTCCTAGCTGGTTTAAAGATCTTTCATTTTTTGTTGATAGTGTGTATTTGGTCTTGTCATTGTGTACTTGAAGACCAACAAGTTTCACCTATTCTTCAACTGCCTCGAAAGTCTCTTTAATGGCCTGTTGGGAGCAACCGATGGTGTCGATATCATCGTGGCATACACTTGAAGTGGGAATGTTGAAAATAGTGCCTTCAGTGTTAACGACTATCCTCCACACTATTTCCTTCAGAATAAGATTGAAGAAATCATATGATAGCGCATCTCTTAGCCGAAATCTTGGAATAGTTTGGGGCAGATTTTCATTTGTTGCACATCGAATCGCATATTTTATAATGTCTCATGATACAGCTGGATCAGTTTTTTCCGCGATCCCGATCCCGATTACACCCATCGCCATATAGAGCTCCTGACGAGACGATGAACGCTATCATATACAGCTTTGAAGTCAATGAAATAAGTCTTTTCCAGGATTCGCCTGAGAGTGAAGATTTGGTCTTTAGTCGATCTTCTTGGCCAGAGAAGCACACTGACATATATATGCCGATTATATAGTGTTGCAGAACGGCTTAAGATGTTCACAGAAACCGTTGGATAGAATCTGGTATGTGACGTTTACCAGGGATATATAGTGCTTGCCTCACCTTTTTTGTAGATGGCACATACAGAGCTGATACTCAAACTTATGAGTGTCCAGTTAGCAAAGCAACTTTGGCGAATCGAAAAATGGTTAGGGGGATAATTTGCCGTTCATTAGTCGTTAATTAGTTGTGACAATTTTGAATTTGTCGTTCAATCTTTTTAACTTTTTTTGTTGGTGCTTTGCTAACTTGATATCAAGTGAGCAAAGCATCCAAAAAAAAATAGAAAACATGATCGTGCGTCAAATTGAATTTGTCACAACTAATTAACGACTAATTAACGGCAAATTATTGAGTCATAAGCCATCAGGTATAAGAAGTTTTTGCCGATTTTCGACAGGGGGCCTTGCTTACTTGATATCAAGTTAGCAAAGCACTAACAAAAAAAGTAAAGAAGATTGAACGACAAATTCAAAAATGTCACAACTAATTAACGACTAATAAACGGCAAATTATCCCCCTAACCATAGAAACATAGAAAGCATTCAACGACAAATTCTAAATTGTCACATAAAATTAACGACTAATTAACAGCAAATTATCCACCTACCCATTTTTGGATTCGTCAAAGTTGCTTTGCTAACTTGACACTCCTCTCAAACTTGTTTGATGAGGTGATGCCCATTTAGCAGCTCATGGAAATTCTGCATGAAAACATCTACTTTTCTCTGTGTGCTTTGGTGACTAGGATATTTTCACTGTTTCGAATAGTCTGGCTTCCGGTCGATTGGGAGGTTACGTACGCCCTCTTCTTTCTATATAGAGTTCTTCTCCTCTCTTTTCCTTGATCCATACTCCTCTTTCATTTCTCACCTGTCCAGTGTGAATCTGAATATGCTGTCACATTTTCAGCTGCACGCATTCATAATCATAACGCGGTTTTTTTTTGGAGGGAGGGGGTGTTATTAGCCTATTATGTACTGGAGCCACTGGTTGTTGGCTTTACGGCAGGTGAACTCGCAGCGGAGAGCTTCTAACTCAGGTGCTCTCTGTAGGTTCTGGCTACTTCAGATATGCTAAGGCGGTCAACGTCGATTTTTTTTCTTTAGAGGGGGTGGTTCGCTGTTTCTTTTCGTTTGACAGCTGAGCTCTAAACCTTGCGTAGCAAGGAATGGTCAGAATCGAAGTTTGCCCTTTGAAAAGTACGCACCTCTAGGATGTTTGTAAGCGGTGTACCTACCTTCCGTGCATTGGTTAGAACATGGTAGATTTGGTTGGCGTATCGTTTATTTGGGAGCGTCAGGTTGCTCTGTGGATTCTTAACCATGGAAATCTAGTGCTATTTATCACCGTGCTACGAGCATCTGAAAGTCTTTTAGTCGGAAGTCGTTATAATTTGTCTCTTTGTAGCAGCTGTGCCTTCCAACTTATCCGCCATAGGTATCTTCCTTTCCAATCTGAGCATTGAAGTCCGCGAGAAAAATTTGTTCATCGTACTCCGGGGAGAGGCTCCGCTCCGTAAGCTCTGTCCAGAAGGGCATAAAAAAGCTCGTCCCTTAGATGGCTTTCAGCTCCATTTTTAGGGGTGTGTGCACATTTATTACACTCTAATTTTAAAAAGTGACTTTAATTCAGATCACAGGCAGGTGATCATTTATATTCCCCACAGCGAATCCACATCCTAAACATGTGTGTAATCTTGTATCACATCCCATTTGCAGGATTGCGGTTATACCTTATACTCAACCCGAAAATCTTTACTAACCTTATCTCATATGCTAGAGTACTACATTATGTAAGGTTTCGTGTCTTCCAGACTATTGGGGACCAAAAAGAGAAAACAAAAGAATTCATTCGCCACACATCATCCTCCTGATAGGCTTTTCCAAAACTTTAGCCAGTCATTTCCGACTTGATTTATTGAGTATGCGGGTACCTTGTAAAAACTAATTTTTAAAGTTTGCAGACAAACTTTTGTTCTTTTACTTTGTTCACACTTTTTCTCATATTAATCGTAAAATGAGTTATCGAGCGTTTGAGACACCTTGACCTGCCTTAGGTAGGTATACGCCAGTTGGACATGCTCCCACACATCTTACTCCCTACAACTTACAAATGTTCAACAAACTGAAATTTACATAATGTCCAATTTTGGCACTACACCACCATTTGTGGCATTCTTTTACCTTACTGGCTGGACTAATCTCTCGGTTAACTGGTATTATATTGGTATTTAGGAAAAAAGTTTTGAAACCACAAAATTTACACACCCAGCCCTGATTTTCATTTGAAAACTTATTTTTTAATTAAAGCAAGAAAGTTTTTTTATTTAGGTATTCAAAATTAACTGGCCACAATATTTTAAATTTATGAGTGCTTTCCAGACTTCATAAGAATCATTAACAATATTTCGAACAGACCTTGGAAAAACAGAAGAAAGAAAAATATTATTCAGTTAAAGCTCTTTCTTCTGTCCTTGCACGCCTTGAAGATATTTAGCTTATCCCTTTGTCAATCAAGCGCCATAATGTCGATCAATAAAAAGGACGCTTCAAATCCCAAATACTCTGATTGTCCATCTCTTTGTAAAAGATGATTAAATCCAATGTGACATTTGAAAGAAATCAATTCGAATTTTTTTAGAAATCTTACAAAAAAAATAAATGCCAGATAGCTATACCTATACATGTCCTACACCGCACCCTACATGTACATACCTAGGAGACTCGACACTCCTTTCTTTCTTGCCTTTGCTTCCAATAGAATACAAATCTACTGGGGTGCTATTATAGTTATCCTCGTGTGTCAACTTGTGTGTTGAGAGACTGAAAACTGGATGCTCCACACGTTATTGTGCGGAAGGATTGGAATAGAATTCATCCTTTGGATATAGGATTTGTTAGGAAGTGTCATTTTACCACGTTACACTTTCAGCATGGTGTTTTTGGTTTTTTTTTCTTCTATTTTTTCTTTTTGTACAATTGCTAGAGGCCTTTTTTATGTGGGCTTTAAAGAGGTAATGCAAGATAAAATCGTCTGTCACCGGAGATGAGATGATGAACCATATTGACACCATAATGCTTGCATGTAGTTCCATGGAGTGTCTGTATGGGTGTGAGTATACTCGTACTTCCATTTATTTTTATTTTAACAAGAATTTAAGCTCATTGTAGGAATGTAAATGTAGGTAGGTAGATAATAAAATGGTAGTCTGTTTAGAAATGAAATTTGATTCGGATGAAGATCATAATATAAAGAGATAAAAGGCTTCCAATGATGATGGGGAATCTGATGTGCATTTGAAAAGAACACTTTTTACGTCACTGCTTGGTTTCAAATACAAAAAAAATATGCCTAGCTATTCATAATGTCAAGGGCTTACTGTCAGGTCAGGGTCTTGATGATAAATTAGGGTTAGTTACTGAGGATCTCGCAACCGTGAGTTCGAAAATTTTCAATTTCTTTAAAACAGTTTTAGTTGACTTTGATTGGGGGAATATAATAATTGGCTATCTCATGACAAATTTTTGAAATCATCATGGGTTCAATCACTTCTTGTGTAAGTTAATCAGGAAGAAACATAAAATACTCGTAATTGGTTATCTGACACCAGATGGTTAACAATATATGGACGATGATTGACGTCAGCTCAATTCTAAAACAAAAAAACTCAATAGCATAACTATTACCCGAGGAACAGTTAGTTTTTGGTAAACTTTATATACAGTTCTTCTGTTGAAAAGTTGATATTTTTTCTGCAGGTTGATAAAAAGGTCAATTGTGATTGATTGAAGAGGACCTACAATTTTCTGCTAAATTTTAATGGCTTAGATGAGAGGCTTATAACGTACATGTACATGCCCCACACAATTGTAAAGAAGTGTTACACTTTTCACTTTCCCCCCAAACCAAGCGTTCAGCAGTTAATCACCGATCCGCCATCGTCCATTTATAAATACACCCGCTGCCAGCAACATCAGCTATCAGCACCGTACATCAACATTAAACCGCCATAGACCAGTTATCAGCACCCTACATCAACTACCAATTGCGTTGACACAGATAAAACGTCAAAGCATTTTTGGACAACATTGACGAGTGCCGTCATTTGTGTGATCGTCAATGTTTCATGCGTTGACATGGTCTACGTTGACAGTATATTGACAGTGTTTCTGATGACGTCAAGGAGTCAATGCGTTGACCATTTACGTTGCCCATCTAATCTAAGCTTTAAGCCATAAACAAATCGGTTTAAGCAGTTTTAATCCCTTTTTAAGGTAGTGATTTGCTAACTTGATATTAAGCAAACGAAGAATTAAAAAAAAAACATAGAAAACATTACACGATTGAATTCAATTTTTCATAACTAATTAATGGCTAATTAATGGCAATTTATTAAACCATACAACATCAAGTATAAGAAGGTTTTCATGCTTTTCGAGTTATGTCAAGTTAGAAAAGTACCCAAGAAACATTGAAAACGCTGCATGATCATACAAAAAAAGACCGCAACAAATTACAAAAATTGGCAAAAAAAGTAAGAGCTTCAATTTCGGGATTTCTGTTTTTAATTAGCTACAAATTCAGATACCAAAACTATGTAATTCCACCAAAAAGTGTAGACCAAATCATTTAAAGGGAGTTTTCTAACTTAGTTTGTGTTTTGTTGGGTGTTCATAGGCCGAATTATTTCATGGGTCTATCGTCTATTACAATTTAGAGCTCTACATTGGTTAAAAACTTACCTAGAACAGCTTTAAGTCTATAAATAAATGATATGATGCGGGATTTTAGTGGATTTCAGTAATTTTTTCCCTCTTAAGGATTAAAATTAATTATTTTTACATATCCCTGCATGGATGCAGTCACAGTGATATTATATTTGACGATGCTTTTAACGTACGGGGTTATCCGCTTTTGTAGGAAAGAGGACACACTGTCTACAATATTATACCCTCACATTTATAATTGATACATTCTGTGACATATTCCTTCTTAAGTTGCTAAGGGAATACATAATGCTCCTTCGTCAATCTTCCGGTATCTCTTCAAGCGGTCCCTTAGGTAAACTTTATAATTTCGTGCACTGATTGATGTGAGGTTGTTTAATGCTCTGGATTGGTATGCCATCGCTAATTTATGTTATAAGTCCGTGTTCCTACCAATCATATGCTGTCTTACATCCTTTTGTACACTCAGAGAAAAATACCATAATATCAATGGTATTTACTATTGTTTCAATAGTTTTTTACTATTATTTTTAGTCAATGCGATGTGTCCCATTGTTTCAATAGTATGCAAACTATTAATAAACTGGTATAATTTGTATAGTAAGATACTATTGGTTCAATAGTCTCTCCTATTAATCGGTAATAGTGTGTCCCATTGACCAGAAAAAATACCATTGATCTTTGGGGATTATACGAGTTAGTTTCAATGGGATTTACTATTGATACAATGGGATGGGTCCTATTGAAATTAATATGATAATAATGAATTTAATAGTATATACTATTGAATCAATACTTTCATACTATTGTTAAAATAACATCTTCAAAATTGTTTCAATGGGATTACTATTGATTCAATGGGACAGGTCCTATTGAAGTTAATAGTATATACTATTGAATCAATACTTTCATACTATTGTTTCAATAGTATCTATACTATTGTTCCAATAGGATTTACTATTGATTCAATGGGACAGGTCCTATTGAATTTAATAGTATATACTATTGAATCAATACTTTCATACTATTGTTTCAATAGTATCTATACCATTGTTCCAATAGGATTTACTATTGATTCAATGGGACAGGTCCTATTGAATTTAATAGTATATACTATTGAATCAATACTTTCATACTATTGCTTCAATAGTATCTATACCATTGTTCCAATAGGATTTACTATTGATTCAATGGGACAGGTCCTATTGAATTCAATAGTATATACTATTGAATCAATACTTTCATACTATTGTTTCAATAGTATATATACCATTGTTCCAATAGGATTTACTATTGATTCAATGGGACAGGTCCTATTGAATTCAATAGTATATACTATTGAATCAATACTTTCATACTATTGTTTCAATAGTATATATACCATTGTTCCAATAGGATTTACTATTGATTCAATGGGACAGGTCCTATTGAATTTAATAGTATATACTATTGAATCAATACTTTGATACTATTGTTTCAATAGTATCTATACCATTGTTCCAATAGGATTTACTATTGATTCAATGGGACAGATCCTATTGAAATTAATGGTATATACCATTGAATCAATACTTTCATACTATTGTTTCAATAGTATGTATACCATTGTTCCAATAGGATTTACTATTGATTCAATGGGACAGGTCCTATTGAATTTAATAGTATATACTATTGAATCAATGCTTTCATACTATTGTTTCAATAGTATCTATACCATTGTTCCAATAGGATTTACTATTGATTCAATGGGACAGGTCCTATTGAATTTAATAGTATATACTATTGAATCAATACTTTCATACTATTGTTTCAATAGTATATATACCATTGTTCCAATAGGATTTACTATTGATTCAATGGGACATGTCCTATTGAATTTAATAGTATATACTATTGAATCAATACTTTCATACTATTGTTTCAATAGTATATATACTATTGTTTCAATAGTATATATACCATTGTTCCAATAGGATTTACTATTGATTCAATGGGACAGGTCCTATTGAATTTAATAGTATATACTATTGAATCAATACTTTCATACTATTGCTTCAATAGTATCTATACCATTGTTCCAATAGGATTTACTATTGATTCAATGGGACAGGTCCTATTGTTTCAATAGTATCTATACCATTGTTCCAATAGGATCTACTATTGATTCAATGGGACATATCCTATTGATATTAATGGTATATACCATTGAATCAATACTTTCATAATATCGTTTCAATAGTATTTATACCATTGTTCCAATAGGATTTACTATTGACTCAATGGGACATATCCTATTGAAATTAATAGTATATACTATTGAATCAATACTTTCATAGTATTGTTTCAATAGTATCTATACCATTGTTCCAATAGGATTACGATTGATTCAATGGGTAGGTATAAACCTACTATTGAATCTATTCTATATAATATGTAACCAAAAAGAAAATGTTTAAAGTGCTAGATATTCAGTAAAATATAAAGCAGATAATTAAAAAAAAATAGTATACAAACCTTTATCTTATCAAAATAACAGTTTTGCCTTAATTTGGGAAAGCAGAAACTTCATTTCACAAAGCAATTTTCCATTTAAATAAATTTTTAACTTTGTTAATTTTTGTCAATCGGATATAAGCGAATCAAAGAATCATAGAAAACCACAATAAGGGTACCTAAAATATAAAGAATCAATCAACGATTTCTGTTGTAAATGAGTCTCAAAATTCATCAAAATAAAAGAGAACCAGATATTTCATACAATAATAGATTTTTATTCAACTACTTTCATCTTTTGTAAATAATCAACGATTTCTTAAAATTAACTTTTAACATTTAAAATTATCTTAAGAACTAGAAAAACATATACGTAGATACAAGAATTTGAAACAAGTAATTATAGCATCATATTATCGAGTTTTTGCACTTTCTCAGCTCTATGAGCTGGAAAAATTCACCGATCATTTGATTCGGCTCTGACTTTGGTAAGAAAGGATCTCACCCTTTAACATTGAAACTTAACATCATTTCATATAATTTGTTTGTACATATCATAATAATTTGAATTTTGGAATTTAAATAACATGATTATCCTTAAACTAATGAACCAAACAAGATTTGGTCTATAATACAAGATTTTCATATAATAATTAGAAATAAGATAACATTTTCTATGGTATTTCTCAAAATAATTTAATTTGTTAAGCCATAAACGTATGTTGGGCAGATTGATTATCTAAACGTCCAAAGTTCACAAATTTAGGCATTAATATTATGAATACATTTTTTTAGGTGTTTTATAATATCAACAAGTGGTTTAATTTGATATACATATATTACCAAATGAAGATTTGTCTTTATTTTAAGAAACATTCAAATTTTTTTCAACCGAACAGCACTTTTCCCATCATTCAAAATGTGAATGTGGATTGGAGGGCTGTCAAACTCACTAACTGAATGCAAAGAAAAAGTGTTTTTACGGTTACCTACGACAAAGGCTTGTAAGTGTTCACTAAAATATTTTATATTCCACTCTGTGCATAGGAAATAAAGTTTGAATTCTTTTAAAAAACATTGTTGGATCTCGAAAAGGAAAACAGACTCATTACTTTTGGTCAAAAAAAAATGGGGTTTATATAATTTCCCTTTAAATGTTACTTTTTTCACACAGTTTACTTTAGATAGATTTGTACATATATTATTGTTATCAATAATTCCATTATAAAGCTCATCAAAATTGCAAATAAACATGGATTTATCATCGAAAACTAAATCATCTTCGAAAAAACTCTGAGTAAGAAGTGTATGAGAAAACTTAAGGCCAGCTTTAACACTAAGGGTGTATGAAATATTTATTCTTGAATTCGTTACTTTTGCTGCATGCTTGTTTTGTTTGTGTAATGCCTCGAAGCGCATACACCACAAGTGCCTCAGTGGTCCACACTTTCGAATCGCAGAAGGATAATGTACCAAAAAATGAAACTTTGGTTTCAGAGGTTCATTGAATAGCTTTATAAATAAAGAATTATGTTTAGCTACTAAATGCTCCAAGGAATTGAGTTGGGATTCCCTTATTTTAGGTAAAAGAACTATATCAATTATTTTAACCAATGTAATGAGAAGTTCCCACACCTTATTATTTTCTGGTATGAGGTCACCTATCATTAATGGCAGATAATGAATTAAAGTCATAGTTTCACGAGCAGTCATTTTCAAATTATTTACTTTTAACATTGATAATACAAACGGTGGGGAAATATTGCCTATCTCAGTCTCACCATAGCTGAACATCTGCTTACGGTTGTTTAAAACTTCAATCGAAAAGAGTTTGGAATCTTCGATGAAGTAAACCAAAATTTTTGATATATCATACCTGCAAACACCTTCGAAAATATCATGCATTATGTCAAAATAGAAATTATTTGTTACATGAAAAGACTTTATATCATTGAAAACGCAGTTCTCTTTAATACCGGTTAGTTTTTCATTTTTAGTCTCAAGATCGGTTTTATAGTTTTCAATATTACGTAAGGAACTAGCATGTTCCTTGATATCAGATTGCATTTCACTTCTGCTTCGTTTGCAGACTCTACAGTAAAAGTTTGAATTAAAACTGCTAGAAAAACCCATATAAGTGTTAAGACCTAGGTTATCACCAACAACGAAAGCTAAGATGAAATTTACATGGTAACTTTTGCTTTCTACATATATTTGCAATCCATTGTTTTCTAGGCTTTGTATCCTGTCAACAAATGGTTTAATAGAAAATATATTACCAAATGAAGATCTATCTTTTGTTTTAAAGAAACCGGCAGCAAATATGTTACGTAGTTTTGATAAGTGTTGCGTAGGAATAGTCGGAAAAGTATAATATACACCGCAAATCGATTGATCCTTTGCATGAGAACCCAGAGGATTATCTATACAAAAGTCATCGAAAAATAAAATAAAGGGTATTGTTATTTTGTTTTCTAAATGTTGAGTCTTTTCTTTCCAAACACTTGCATTTATTAGGCTATTGTAGTTACCTACAAGACAATCATTTAATATTTTTGTATTCCTTAATGTTTCACTCAAAACATTTTTGGATTGGAAAAATTGTTGTATTTGAAATTCTATAGGCATTATTACTCCAGTTACTTTATTAGAATCTAACGTGGGAGTATTGTTGAAAATAACTTCGCAAACTTCTTCATTAATAGTGTAATATAATGGTTTTTTAAACAAACCTTTAGTTTCTAATACTCTAAATAACTTATATTCTGTACTTATTGACTTGAATGGAAGCAAAAGTTCATTTAGAAAATTAATAGCAGAAGTTTTATTTGAGTCGCTTTCAATAAGAGGAATGATGTTATTGATTGCAACCTTATAAAGTGGATCAATGACACCCGTTTGAACTTGTTCAATTATATTTGAAACGTTTTTTCTGTTAAAATTATCATTTTTGTGGAGAGATAAAGCAAATGTTACTGCATTCATATTATACAAATTATCATTGGATTTTGATAATACCTGTAAAGTATTTTCAATTGAATTTTGAAGCACAGGTTCTGAAATTTTAAAAGAATGTAAATTGGTTTCATTCAACTTTATTTTGTTGAGAATTGAAATGCTCTGATTCGTTGTCTCATCGAAATTTTGATTTTTACTAATTTTACTTTCATGGACTCTATCAATATGCCTTTTGAAGGTGTAAATGTTTTGGAACTTTTGAAAACAACCTTCCTCGGAACATAAGAAAAAACTTTGTTTGTTGAGATTGTGGGCTGATTTTAAATGAAGAACTAAAGCCCTGGATGAATCGTATGAATTCGATCTGATACCACATAAAAAGCACTTCATTTTTAAGATATTATTTTTCTAACAGTTGGTAATAAAGAATCCGGAAACCATCTGTTTCTTTTTTGCTCCTAATGGTGCGATATAACATTAAAAAATTAAAGAATTTATCTCACTACTTTTGGTTGAAGGTTTTGATCTTTTCTCAGATAGGTGCATAGTAAATAATTAAGATTATTATTAAAAAACTATTTTTCTTTAATCGAATAAAATTTTTTTCCCGAAACTAGAAATAGACGAGAAACTGCACTACTTCAAACAAAAAGGACCTTGAGTTTGCATTGTTCTGTAATATATATGTAAGTCCATGTTTACAAGGGCTATGCAAAAATGCATAATATTTAATTTCAAAATTTGTTTTTAATAATTGTTTGTTGATGTTGAGGTTTAAAAGTATTCATATAAGATGACTGTTTTCTTTACTGTCTATAAATACCTTCAGAATCATTACAGATTCAAGTAGTTTATAAGACCTTTTATATTTGCGTTTTCTTTGTTGTGAAAATTGAAGGAGTAATTTTGGACAAAAAAAACAACAGATTTTAACCCTCCTTAGAGTAATTAAAACTCATTACGAGATATAATTTTAAAGTAACGTCAAAACATTTAATATTGTTGAAAGTGTATAAAATATACCATCATAGAAAGTGAAAAATGTTTCCAATTAATTTATATGGAAACCTATTACAATAATAACAGGCTGAAGGGTAAGACCGTTGGTCAAATATTTTTTACGTAACAGATCTTCCTTATCCCCATATTGGAATACACTTGAACAGAAAACAAGAGGATTCCTGGGCGTCCTATATGCTGGACTTCCACTTCCTTAATTTCACTGTCTTTTTCCCAAAGGATATAATTGGTGGCTTCAACAAAGAGTGCAGCAATAAAATATGATGAAGTCTCTGGAGTCTACCTTATCCCCATATTGGGCTACACTTGAACAGAAAACAAAACAGGATTCCTGGACGCCCAGTAAACTGGGCTTCCACTTTCCTTTTTTTGCTGTATCTTTCGCAACGGATACAATTATTGGTGGCTTCAACAAAGCATGCAACAAATTGGCAATACTCAAATATCCTTTATGTTGACGGGTTTTAATTGCAATTTTTTAAATCTGTTACAATTTTTTGATATTGTGGGACTTCAGTTGAAATCAAAATGTATTCAATTTGGAAAAGAAGGAATTTGACAAAGCAGTTTTACAAGTCTAAGAATTCGATAAACCATAATGAGGCAATATAAAAACAGAAACCAATTCCTAGCATTGCAGAAATAGTTAAAATGAATTCCTCTAAGTTTTGCAAGTTGTTTTGTTCTCAGATGAGTAAATTTAGTTTCTTTCAATCTGACAAACAACAAAACAACAACGTCATATACGTAAGGAGAATACTAGGCAAAAATTTAGTGAACACACGAGATCAGGATTGATATCTCATATTAATAGAAGGAAATATGGATCAAAACGCTAAAAGCCCACTTAAATGACTTGACTAAAAGCTTGTAAAGCCTTTCCAAGAACTAGATCAAAAACTTCCTACACTATTCCGAACAAAAAGCACCTTGAGTTTGAGTTTCTCAGACGAGAGTAAATGTAAAGCATCTTTCAATCCGACGAACCAATACGTCATATACGTTTGGAGAAAACTAAATTAAGATTAAGTGAGGACAAAAGAAAAGCTACTTATGTTTTCTGCTGGATCAGGATTAATATCTCATATTAATAAAAAGAAAAATGGATTAAAGTGCTAAAAGCACCACTTTAATGAGCTGACTAAAACTTGTAAAGTCTTTTCGAGAACTGAATCAAAAACTTACTGCACTATTCTAAACACAAAGAACCTTGAGTTTGTATTCTGCTGGATCAGGATTAATGTCTTATATTAAAAAAAGGAAAAATGGATTAAAGAGCTGAAAACACCACTTTAATGACCTGGTTTAAAAATTTCGTGATATAATTTAAAAGGAACGATAGAAAAAATTAATAAATGTTGAAAATTTATACAATATTCCATCATAAAAAGTAAAAAATTGTTCAATCTTATTTACATGGGGACCAATTACAATTATAATTGGCTGAATGCTTATTACGTAATAGATCTATCTTTTCACCATATTGGGCTACAGTCGAACAGAAAGCAAAGCAGGATTCCTGGACTTCGACTTATTTCTTTTTGCTGTCCTTTCGCAACGGATATTTCATCAACGATGGCTTCAACAAAGCGTGCAGCAAATTGGACAAGTGGTAACACTCAACTATCCTAATGTTAACGGGTTTTAATTGTAATTTTTTTAAATTTGTTACAGTTTTCTGATTTTTTGGGATATCTGTCGTAGTTAAAATGTATTCAATTTGAAATGGAAAGATATTGACAGTGTAGTTATACAAGTCTTAGACTTCGAAAAATTGTTTTGTTCTCAGATGAGAGTAAATTTAGTTTCTTTCAATCTGAACAATAATAACGTCATATACGTAAGGAGAAAACTAAGAAAAGATTAAGTGAGTACACAAGATCAGGATTGATATCCCATATTAATAAAAGGAAATATGGATCAAAACGCTAAAACCCCACTTTAATGACCTGACTGAAAACTTGTAGCCTTTTCGAGAACCAGATAAAAATGTACACTATTTCGAACGAAATTTTGAATTTCTCGAACGAGAGGATGAATAGTTTCTTTCAATCTGACGAACAACAACGTCATACACGTATGAAAGAAACTAAATAAAGATTTAGTGAGGATACAAGAAATGCTATTTATGTCCTTTGCTGATGAATCAGGCATCAGGATTAATATCTATTATTTTATAGTCTATAAGTACTCTCAGAATTTTTACTGATTCAAGTAGTTTATTAGACTTGTTATACTCGTGTTTGCGTTTTCTTCGTTGTGAAAATTATAAAAGTAGTTTTGGACAAAAATATAAAAATTTTTACCTTCCTTAGGGTAATTAAAATTCATAACGTGATATAATTTAAAAGTAACGTCAAAACATTTAATAAATGTAGAAAATTTATATAATATTCCATCATAAAAGGTGAAAAATTGTTCAACCTTATTTACATGGGGGCCTATTACAATAATAACAGGCTGAAGGGTTAGGCCCTTGGACAAATATTTCTTACGTAATAGATCTACCTTTTCATCATATTGGGCTACAGTTGAGCAGAAAACAAAGCAGGATTCCTGGGCGTCCTGTATACTGGGCTTCCACTTTCCTTTTTTGACTGTCTTTTTCCCAACGGAAACGATTGGTGGCTTCAATAAAGAGTGCAGCAAATTAAATACGATGAAGTCTCTGGAGTCTAAAAAAAAGCAAAAATAATTAGTGATGGGGGATACTTTTGGAATTTTTAATAGTTAAAGAAAAAAAAGTATTGAATAAAATGTTGTTTCTTAAACAATTTTATCTTACTTGTATCGATTTCTTTTTCGAGTTCCTTAAGAAGACTTAGAGAAGCTTTATCCCTTATTTTGCTCTTGAAGTACGATATAATTTTTTCAATGAATGAGGGCAGTAGCTCAAAAATTTTCGATTTGTTGAATGGCCTTATGGTGTCGTAGTCGATTTCAATCTGGAATATAGTAAAATTAAGTTTATTAGGCATGCGTGAGTGCGTATTGTGATTAAAGGTACTAAAAGTTCAGTCCCCAAAAGGTACGTCCCCAAAAGGATTCACCCACTGCCATTAAACAAAACAGCATAACGTCACCTTTCTGTCAAAACCTCGTAAGATGAAAATGAAAAATCTTTCAAACACCAAAAATAGATCTTAAAATAATTATATCTGGGGGCCCCCAGAACTCAAACACAAACAGAAAAATTTAATATATGAAAATCAAGAAGTATTAAATGTTTGAAACTATTATTTCGAGAATTTTCTGATTGTTCGGAATCGACTACTCAGATTACTTATTAATTTTATATAGTAGGTACCTTCTTCTAATAACAGAATATGAAGAAAATTTGAAAACGAAATTCATCTGTTAAAGTGGAGCGACCGAATATACTTCAAGTTGAGCTCATTTGAACCTTTAACTTGAAGTACCTACCCAAGCGTCTAATATCAGCCATAGACCAAATAATTATTATTTATTTGAAACCAATTGAGTCATTTATTATGAAAAGGGGATAAAAGATCACTTTATGAAACTTTTCAAAGGAAACAAAAACCGTATTGTAATTTTTTATTGAAAGCATCTTTATAGGCACAGTACACAGTATATATTCGGCTTTCTGTCAAGACCTCGTTAGTCAATTTACATTTTAATGTATTTTAGATACACAACTGCATCGTTAGTACCTACCTGCTCCTATGTTCTAGTTACTTGGATCTTAAGAACTTTAAAAGTAATTACTATAGTAATTAAAGAAAAAATATAAAAGAAAGCATTTAAATTGTTCTTTTAACTGTATAAACAACTCGTAAAATAGCTTAGAGTTCAAAAACAAGTATGCCATTTGATTTGATTACTTGAGAAAATATGAATATATGTACATGCAAAAAAAAATTTAAATCGGAGCGGTTTTCTTAAAAACAATTTTTTTATATATAAAATTTTCTTTATATTAAAAAAAAATGCTATTTTTTTTAGTATTTAATATGTATACCTACATCAAAAAAACAATCTTGAAATAATGCATATCAATCTGTTTTTGAAATATTGAATTTAAAAAAAAAATTAATATTTTATAAAATCCAAAATATATTTTTTTCATAATCTTGGTATGCTTTATTATAAAAATTTTGAAGGTGCTTTTAAATAAAATTTTTTACTGAAATCTGTGCAGCCATTAATGCGAGAATCAAAAACCAAAATAACAATTATATGACAGGTACCGTTTATAACAGTTTTTGGTAAAAAAATCTAATAAAAAAGTAAACCATGAGAAAAATAAGCTTTTCCATAAGGGTTGTATGGCAAGTACCGTACAATATCCACTGGAATCACGAAAACCTTTTTTAAGTTAAACAATTGAAAAAATCGCATAACTGGTTTAGTTTGCAAATCAGATAAAAACAGATAGACAGAATTTTGACACCCCCTATTTTGGTATTATCTATCATCGCAATGTCATGTTTGATTGTTATCTCGAATTTTTTTTGCACGAATCCAAAACTTGCAAGTGAATTAAAATATCAATGTTTTATCCAGTTTCAAAAACTTTTAGGATCTAAGATTTCAATTTAATTATCTTTTAAATCAGTTTTTCTATCTAAAAGCAATTTTTCAAATTGGACTTAGGTTTGAACAGAAAGCTGACGGTACATTTAAATAACATATATCTATCAACATTTTCATAGAAATACATATAATTATGATTTTTTGTAGTGGACTTGTCGTCGATTCAAAATTCATGAGTATTCTTTACTAAAATAAGTTTTGTAAGTTGATTTTTCTTTAGTATTTACTGACTTTTATCTATCTATCTATCTTTCTTTTCAAAATAACGGATTCAATAATTTATGATGCATTTTTACGACTGAATATAAAAATTGCCAAAAAAACTTATGTTCTTGCATTGCTAATTAACTTCTCCTGTTGTTAAACTTTGGAAACTCTTAATTAATTAACCTTATTCATTGTTTCAATATAGTTCCTGTTGTTCAGGTATCCTGGGCATTTTTACGTATATTGACATGTACCTACAGATATCGGTTTTTCCGAAATATTTTTTTTTGTAAAAAATATCAAGAGAAAAACAAAAAAATCTGTATTTTTTCATGAGTTTTCTAAAATAGATCAGAACAAATATTTTAAGAAACTAAGAACATTCAAAATACTATTTATATAATAGATGCCCAATGATTTAAAACAAAATTATGAAAAACATAGCTATCTTCTTTTAACAGCATTAACCGCAATTCGAAAAAAAATCAGATCAAAAAAATGGAATGCAAACTGTTGCCAAAAAACCGTCTTCCAACATTGCTAATGTAAAAAAATATGTGTAAATTTCAGATTGAATTCTCCAAAATCTTCATATTTTTAAGTACAGAAAAAGTTAATATTTTTGAAAATAGCTAATAAACTTCTTTTTTATATTTTTTAAAATTGGTCTGAAACTAAATGACTTAAAAATCGTTGAGTATTATAAATAGCTAAAATTCAAAATTTTAGATGTTCTTAATTTCTTAAAATATTTCTTCTGGTCTATTTTAGAAAAAATGTACGATAAAATTGAATGCCATAATTTGTTTCATTATGAAAGGAGAAATAAATAAAAATTAATTAAATTAAATAATTAAAATATTTTCGATCCCAAATTTTTAAATTATCAATTTTTACTAGAAACACAGGTTTTCCTTTTGATAATTTTGACACAAAAATATTTCAGAAGAACCCGTTTTTATATTTTTAAAAGCCTGAGAAAATTTTATTTGCTAAGCTAAATTCAAACACTTAGAATTTCCTGCATAAATTCTTTTTACTGATTGTTTCGCCATATGCTTGATACAGTTCGTTAATATAAACCTACAACAATGAACTTGTAGTTCTTCATACTTCGTGCTGGAGCCCAAAGAATATTTTTGTTTAATTTTGTTTAAATTAAAAGAATAAACTTACCAATGTATGACCAAGAGAATGTTTAAATAGGGGCCATTTTGTAAGGATATTTGCTTGTCCGCTCGTAATGTCTTTTTGCCTTTGCGTTAAGACTTTGCTCCATTTCTCTTGAACTTCACTCCAAGGCTCATTGTTATGGGCCAGCCATATAATTGTCTGTTCAACTTCTGAATCCAACGGTTCTTCGGATTCAGTAGTTACTTCTTCAATAACTTCGGATATAGGGTTTTCTACTAATATATTACGAAAATTAGCATACAATTAAAAAATAAACAACAAATCCTTCCTTACCTGGCTCTAAAAATTCTTCATTTTTCTTTCTTTTTAAACTTCTAAGCTTTATTCGTGCGTTAACTGCTTTATCGTGAAGTTTTCCAATCGGGTTCAGGCCATGTCCCCTTTTATGCAAATAATATTGCTAGTTATAGAAAAATTAAATATGCATATGTATGTATTAAAGCTGTTTTGTAATACTAATAAAAAAAAACAGATATATTTGAGCAATATATTTCCGCACATTGGTAATTGAATTTTCCATTTTCGTAAAAAGAGGTTCTTTATAAGAAGTGAACTTAGTTATTGAAAATGTAAGTGCTTTTACAAAATTAATGAAGTATATAAATTCATGTACAGTGTATACTAACAAGAGGTTTATTTAATCTTAGTCATTTAAACTTAATCTGATTGAAGTGTAAGCATTCAGTTGTTATTCCGATCACTTTTAATTAGAAAAAAACAGGAATTTAATAAATTACAGGGTGTGCCTTAATTTTTCCACGATATTTTGGGGGACGATTCATGAGAACATTTTTAAAAAAATGTAATGAAGGAATTTTATCTCCTCTCCCTGAGGTAGGGATGGGCAATTTCTGAAAAATTTACTTAAAATTAAATAAAAATCAACGAAAGCACACACAATGATGTAGTATATTTTTTGATAACACTGGTCTGCAAAGAAAATCGCCTTTAAACCAAACTATACTCTTCTTAAGGATTTTGGCATGCTGAACTTGAAGTCCGGAGGGGTGTTGGGAGGGGTAGTGCTCCATATTTGTCTCTTATGATTTAGACTTTGAAAAACAATAATATAAAAATTGCAACCTGTAACGAACTTTTTGATGTCAATACCAGGTTTGATTGTATCAGTGAAATAAAGAAATTAGATAATCCTATTAGGATTTTAATACGCTTAAATACTTCTTTTTTAAATCCTCTGTTCAAAATTTTCTTTTCATACTTGACTTTATGAGTATGGAAAAGAAGTTCCATGCTACATATATCGCAAATTGAATGTTATTTTACAGTGTAAATCATACAAAACTGCGGAATTTCGAAATTTCTGCTGTTTTTTTCAACAAAGGTTTAAAATGTGAGTAAACATTGATGAAAATAGACAAATCTGATTTCACGAGAAAGCCTATACTATGTGGAATAATTTTCTTACGAGGTCAAGTTAATCTAAGAGGAGTCTATTCTTCAAATATTTCATATTTTTCAAAAATCAATTAAAAAAAAAACTGTACGTGGTAGAATTTTTCTGAAACCAGATTAAGAATCAAAAAGTCTAATATGTCATGACTTAAAAAAATTATTTGAAGGCAAAAAAAAGTTAATTTTTGCAGACCAGTGTAATTTATGAAAAAAATGTGAATTGGTTTTCAGTTTATTTTTTATAATTTTGCGTAAATAAGTGCTACTGTTTATTTTTAATATTCTCAAACCAAATGTAAAAATCTTTCTAAATAACAAAAGGTACTTTTTCCCAAAAAAGAAAAAAAACAAAAAGGACTAAATTATGAATGGTAATTTTTTGCGCCATAATAATAAGAAAACAAACAAGCAATAATTTCGTTTTTTTTTTAATTTCTCAAAAACTAAGAAAGATTTCTACATATTTTTCAGTATTTAATTTAAAAAAGCTCACATTTCTTTTCATAAAATTTGACTTTGAAATTTAATTTATTAAAAACTATTCAATAAAACAGCTACATAATGCATATTAAAACAAAAATTAGAGATTGGAATATAAGCTTTCATTGTATGTAATCTCGTTGATTTTTAGGACTTCAGGGAAGGAGTTCTTACCTCCAAAAATATTTTTTGTAAAATGACTGTGGGATCATTATTAAAATATCACTACTTTTCATTAAAAAGTTTATTTTTATTGATATACAAAACCTCTTCGTAGAATACCCTACACATAAATACGTAAGCAAATATACTTACAAATCTCGTATATACATAGATTTAAAGTAAAATGAGCTAAAATCAATCGCAGATGAAAAAAAATTGAGAAACTACTTGAAGAGACACTAGCCACTTCTTAAAAATAAAAGAAAAGTTCCATTTCTACATCATTATTATTTATACACATATCGTTGGCTTTCTGTCAAAACCTCGTAAGTCCAAATTGAAAAATCGATTAAGGGACATAAAAACCCACTTTAAAAATTAATAAAATGTAATATTTAGACACCTTAAGATTTAAAAACTGATTGATAGATTTAAAAGGAACAATGAAACAGTTGCGGGGCATTGATGTTTAAATTCAGTGATATTTTTTGAGCGAAAACATACTTTAATATCATATAAGGACTAACGAGGTTTTGACAGAAAGCCGATAATTTATAGCTATATGAAAATCTTACTTTGTCTTCAGTGGGGAAAATGCTTTGAATTGCATTTGTCGCAGACTCTATGTCCTTCATTGACATCTCTTTAAAGTTTGATGAATAGCTTTCAATTATTATTGAAATAAGCATCGCCTTATTGCTTTCATCCAATTGTTTTTCGTTTTTATAGAACTCTAGTATTTCAAGTCCCTTCTCAGTTTTATTTAGTAACTCTTGAAGTGAATAACTGTTTAAATTATTTGTCTCATCTCCGAAACTGTGTTGGGACGATGAAGGTGACATTGTTATGCTGTTCGTTTCAGTCGAACATTTATTTTCGCATAGATTAATGGATTGAATCCATTGTCTGCAGTTGTTTGAAACTTGACTTGAGGCCTTTGTTAAATTAAAAAAAAAATAGGTACCAAACTGTGATTAGTTGAAATAATTTAAAAATTAAACAACCTACATTCCTTCTCCATAGGTTTAAGTGAAATTTAAATTTAGCTCTTGTTCCCAAGAGTGGAGCAGGAAACAAATCGTTTATCTCAGCATCGGTCGCCACAAGAAGGCTTTCAATGTCAAAACCATTTTCTATTTCATATGATTATTAAAGAAAAATGTTAATTTCATTATAAGATGCTTAAGGGTTGCAAACTTTCTTACCAATAACTCGTTTAAAAATTAATTCATCGAACCCAAATTGTTTGCAAATAAGATCTTTTATTTGAAAATCTTTATCATTATCACTAATAATGAAAGTCATTGTTCCATCGCTTTCTTCTGTCAGAATTATACTTCCATTTATATTAGCATCTTGTCTAATTTCTATAATTTCACTGACTTGACCAGCCATCTATTATTGTTGGGGGTTGATATAATAAAATAAAATTTAATATTAACTACTACAGTATATGACGGTTATAAGAAACACACCATTGCCCCATTCCATATAAAGCCTCGTAAGTAACACGCTTTTAAGAAAAACACTGATAATAGGAACATTTTTATAGTACCATTTTGCATTTCCTTGCGTTTTTAAGAATTATTTTTTAGAAAAAATGGTTCGAAAAGATGAAATTTTCTAGAAAAATTAAATCTATTTATTAATATTCTTTTTATAAAAAATCTTATATGTGCCCTTTTTTTCCTAGAAAGAAACATTTTTTAATAGAAATTTGTTTCTAGTATCCGTGTTTTTGATATAAGAAACGTATTTATTTTATACGCGGTAAGGATAGAAGAAAAATTAGGTTAAAAGAAAAACAAAGCTTGCGATTACATTCGGTGTCTCTTATAAGCGTCATGTACTAGACAAAATTATATTAATGATAATGGGGCACATTCATAGATGTTGGTTAAGCTGTTGCTAGGCCAAACTGGAGTTTATCCTATGGAAATTTCATTAAAAAAAACTCCAGATTTTGCTAGCAATAGCTTAGACAACATGTATGAATATGTCCTAATGCGATTATGTGCTAACGTAAAAGTTGGCCATTCAACAAACTCTCTTACTTCTGGATAGACTATTGATCCAATGAGTGTTGCTAATGTTTTTCATTCAAATATGAACTCATTTTTGAAATACCTATCGAATTAAAACAAATACATACCTTCCTATATTTTTTATTATTAGTGTCTACATACTCATTTTAACAAAATCAGTGGACTCGCTTTTGAAAATCAAAAATATGTTTCCGATGGTTTACTATATAGCTTAAACTGTTTTAAGAAAAAGTAGCTTGTATTCCTAAGATAATAATTTACTGAATTTTATTAAAATCTCTTAAGCTGTTTAAAAAAAAATATATTTTTTATCAAAAAAATTAACAAAAGACCTGTGTGGAAAATGTTGTTTTTTTGACCAAAAATATTTTATTTTTACTGATTCAAGAAGCTTGATATACTGGTTACAGGGTTGAATGTATTTGCGTTGATAAAATTTTTAAAAGTAATCATAAATTTTAAAATTAATGAAAAAACAATCAAGAAAATCAGACGGTTAATAATGCAGAAAAAACATATTCAGCATTTAAGTTGTTGTACCCCTCCGTTTTCAGTATGCATAATATGTGTCGTCCATTGTAAAAGTGAAATATCTCCATCAAAAATTTGATTCAGATAAATACATTTATGAAGCTTTGAATTCAAAAATAAGGAGAATCCGGAAATTAGTTTATTTTTTTTTCCTTAAAACAAAATTTATTATTACAGCTGTTTGAACACGGAACAAATTTTAAACAAAAATGGATGTGATTCACTATTACAATGAACGACACATAAAACGCAGTGGTAGAACATTCGAGAGGGCCTTACATGCCATCAACACAGCACTGACTAATGACGAGGTTCTAGAAGCTAGAACATTTTACTGATGCAGGCTAATGGTACATACAGTATATGACGGTTATAAGAAACACGCTTTTAAGAAATATTCGTTCATAAGAAACATGAAAGAAAGCACCGTGTTCCTTTATATATACAACAACATTAATGTATAAATAAGAAACACATTTTTAAGAAAAGCACTGATATTAGGAATAATTGTTAAAATCACCAATTCTCAATTTCCCTGTAAAGTTGGATGTTTATTAGAAACAATTTTTAAATATGTACACAAAAAAACATCGAAACTTTCGTAAAAACCCTTCAAAAGTGATGAGTAGTTCGAAACTATGAAAGCAAATGTCAATAATGTCAGTCAGACTCAGTTTTTTTTTTATAGTCACTTTTAACAAGAGGAAACTAAGTTTATAGAAATCTTCAGTTTTTAGATGAGAAGGGCACAAATTTAGGGGAGTGAACAAAATCCTCTGGTCAACGATTTGAAGAGATATTTTTAAAAATTTTTCACACTTCACGTAAGATGCATTCAAATGAAAGATTTTCAACGGAAACTTCAAATTATTTCTGGAAGTTATGTTTCCTTTTATGAAAGGTAAAAAATATTTGCAAGAGAAAAACGTCAAAAATTTTCTGGCAACTTGTTTCCTCGTGTGAAAATGGACTAAGATAATGATTTTATTTTTTGCAAGAAAAAATGTCATGACCGGTGTGCGAAACTAACTTTTCTTATTAGTATAAAATCTTATTTTGTTGAAAACTAAATTTATAATATCCGAAATCATACATAAATCGGGAAAATCAAAAAAAAAAAAAGATTGGCAAAGATAGAGAATTGAAAAAATTCACTGTCGAAAATATTAAAACCGAAAAGAACTCGAAAATAATGACAAAATTTTGATGGAAAAATAAGATTACTTCATATTTTTGATATAAAAAATCGAATTTTGGAACATGTTTTTTCCTATAGAGAAATGTTTTTATAAGAAAATTGTTTCTAATATCAGGGTTTTTGAAATAAGAAACTTAGTTAGGATAAAAACCTCGGATAAAAAGAACAAAACTTTAGGCAATTCTGTGTTTCTTATAAGCGTTGTGTACTGTTCTGTTAATGTGATTCTTATTTAAAGAAATGCTTTTCAATGGGGTGTACACTATTAAAATTTCTAAGAACCAGACAAACATATTAGGTTGTGTACCATTAAGGAAAACGTGGAATGCACAATATAACTTTATAATTATATTGAAATTGAAATTAATAATTACGTCTGGATAAGATCACGTACCTGGTTAACTATTTATGTTGAAAATATTCTCTTTCATCTCATGCTATACTTTTCAGTAAACTAATGTTTTTAATGACGCATTCAATCACGACACTAAAGCTACTTTTGACTTTATATTAAAAACAACTATGAAACTATTCGATAACCATTAATTTTTCTTGGTAACGTTCCTCGTCTGTTAATATTTATGTTGAAATATATTTATAATAAATTATTCTTTATTTTGCGTCCACTGTCTTCCAACCGCTTTCGGTCACAACACTGAAACTACTGACGAGATTCTAGAAGCTAGAACATTAACTTGATGCAGGCTAATGGTACATACTATTGACAAGATGTGATTCTTGTTAAAGTAAATGTAGTTCAATAGGATGTACCATTAAATATCTAAAAACCAGAACAGCTTAATGGGATGTGTACCATTAAGGAAAACGTTTACCGTTAAATAAAAATTATTTTTATGAATG
Organism: Dasysyrphus tricinctus; assembly: GCA_963921185.1. NCBI lineage: Eukaryota > Metazoa > Arthropoda > Insecta > Diptera > Syrphidae > Dasysyrphus > Dasysyrphus tricinctus. The sequence continues at coordinate 61,444,896 of OY992532.1, read as the reverse complement.
CACAAAATAACTTTATATTTATATTGAAATTGAAATTAATAATTACGTCTTGATAAGATCACGTACCTGGTTAACTATGTATGTTGTAAATATTTTCTTTCATCTCACGCTATACTTTTCAGTAAACTAATGTTTTTAATGACGCATTCAATCACGACACTGAAGCTACTTTTGACTTTATATTAAAAACAACTATGAAGCTATTCGATAACCATTAATTTTTCTTGGTAACGTACCTCGTCTGTTAATATTTATGTTGAAATATATGTATTTATTATAAACTATTCTTTTTTTTTGCGTCCACTGACTTCAAACCGCTTTCGGTCACAACATTGAAACTACTGGCGAGATTCTTGAAGCTACAACAATAAATTGGCGCAAGCTAATGGTACATACTATTAACAAGATGTGATTCTTCTTAAAAGAAATATGTTTCAATGGGATGTACCATTAAATATACTAAGAACCAGAACAGCTTAATAGGATATGTACCATTAAGGAAAACGTTTACCATTAAACCACCATTACTTTTATGAATGAAAAAAAGCTGGTTTTTATTTGCATTGAGCGTGTCTAGAAACAAAATGGCGACACCGGAATATATAGAAAATCTGATTGGAGTATGGTCCTGATTGTTCCTGCCCAGTGAAACGGCATGAATTATGAAGATTAATGGTACATACTATTAAAACTGATTGTTTCTAAAAAAAACAAACGTGTTTCAATGGGATGTACTATTAAATTTTATAAAAACTAAACCAAATTAATAGTTTATGTACCATTGAACACAATTTTTACCGTTAGACAAAAATTATTTTCAAGAATGCAAAATTTGGATTCTAATTTGTTTATTTAAGCAATAAATATATTAATATTACCTTGTTTCACATTTATCCTGTAATCTTTTTTAGGTATGCACCAAATTATAGCTGTTTTAAATGGCGTTCACTGGCTTTGATTCACATTCACATGCGATGGCTTCTCTTAAAACTGTGGCACAAAACAACTAAATATATTTTGTTAGCTTACCGATATTGCTTTTTATTTTGAAAAAGTTTTTTTTTAATGTAGTTCTGCAATTAATTTCTTATTATTATTTTAGTATCACGAACTTCACAAACAACCGACTTTACTCTTCCATGGTGACGCTGAATCTGAAAATTATAACGAGAATCTTAAGGCTAAAACACAATTAAGTTGTGTTCACACTTGTACAACCTTAAGGTTTGAAAACAATTGATAAGGTCTAAGCACAAGATAACAAAACATAAAATATTATTTATGTTATGCGCATGATTTGAGGAACAGGAACCATAATCAACGCGGGAATAGAATGAATAAGTCCTTTTCAATTATATAATTACAATAAAAGTTTTGCTTATCGATGCTTTGAAAGGCACAGATTTTAGACCTCGGTTTCTTGCAAAAAAGGATAATTATGTTCATTAATCTCAAAAAGATTGTTTTCATAAGACATGTTCATTGTTCACATATACAAAACAAAAATACATCGATGTTCATTAAAATTATCAAATCAGGGCTTCGGTGTTCAATAAAGTCTGTTCTCACGTGTAATTTTATTATTTTAACTTCACATCAATAATAATTTCGCAATTTTGTGAAGTTTTGTATTCATAAATTTGATCGATATTTGGACATCCCAAAACCTTACAACGCTGATGTTTAACCTCTAAAATAATCAAATCTCAGTTTGATTTTTCATTAAAGATCTGTTTACACGTGCAATTTTTCAAATACGACTTCACTTTCATCATTATTTCGTAATATTCATATTTCGTGGCCTAGACATAATTTCTGTTGCTTACATGCTGGCTCCACCTGCCATGAACGATGCCAAGACTATGAACATGTCTAATAAAAATCCTGAAAAGTCTATGTCTTGTCGACGACATGACGAAGAAAACCAACTTTTGAACATGACATGAACGCTTTTCAAAGCTTGCCATGAGATTTGACGTTTCACGTGCGTGTGAGTTTTTTCTGGTTTTCCTTGTATCTAGAGGTAGCTGGATGTTAGAAAAGGTCTTTCTACTGCTATCGAGAGTCTGAAGGGCGTGTATTATTGCAAAAGAAAGTAGTAGTGGTGAGAGGGAAATGAAACGACATGACATGAATTGCCCAGCGAGAAAAAATCTGCTGATTGTTGATTGGATTGTGGTTGCGGTGTTGGGCATCTGTATGCCCTGTGGAGTCAGGGCGTTATGACCACATTTTCACCAAAAAATAAAAATAAAAATTTATATTAGATGTTTGGACATCCCAAAACTAAGCAACATTGATATTAAATCTTTAAAATAATCAAATCACACATTCATTATGTAATTAAGTTCTGTTTACACATGCAATTTTTCAAACGCGGCTTCACTTTCATTATTATCTTGCAATATCCATGTTTTGTGAGGCATAAATTTCGGTCTGGACATGAATTCACTGCTTATGGCCACTTTTTCATCAAAAAGGAAAACTAAAACTTAGTTTTGTTCATAAACTATAAAATATTGTATTCATGAAATTTGCTTGCTTTTAACTTATTCAAAACAATACGCTATTGATTTTTAAGCATTATTATAATCGAATCGCAGTTCGATGATCTAAAATTTGTATTTTATTGATTTCGATGTTTAGTAGGCGACAATTTCAGTTTAAACATGACATGGCCAAATTTTGATCAAAAAAGAAAACATTTAATTTAGTGAAATACATATACTTACAAAAAATCTTTTTCGACAAATAAACTCGATGTGCACATATCCTTATCGATATTAATTGGCGGGATTCTTGAAGCCATACAATTCTGCTGCTGTAGGTTTTGATTAATGGTATATACTATTAAAACAATGGGATTCTTATTAAAATAATTTAGTTTCAATGGGATGTACTATTAAATCTCCTTGCAGTGAGGCTGGATTAATAGGATGCGTACTATCAAACAATAATTTTACAGTTCCTTAAGGGACAGACTACATATGCCGTCTTTTATTCGTGAACACACCTTTATAAAAAATGGAGTGCATTTCATTAAATGAAACGTTGTTTTCATGAAGTTAATTTGGCATGAATAACCAAAATAATAAAATATCGAGATCATGAAATTGTAGTTTAGGTGATCTTTGTACACGACGTGGCATTATTTAATTGTGACTTATTATAATATCGCAACATCATTGTTTTGGGAAGAACAAATTTTAGTCTGGATATGAAATCGTTTGCTTATTACAACATTTTCATCAAAAAGAAAAACTAAATTTTATATTTAATAAACTACAAAATATAGTTTTCATGAATGTGATCGATGTTTGGACATCCCAAAATTTAACAACATTGATGTTTAATCTTAAAAAAAAAACAAATCGCAGTTTCAATGTTCAATAAACTTCGCACGTGCAATTTTTCAAATACGACTTCACTTTCATCATTATTTCGCACTCCATATTTCGTGGAGGTCACTTTTGAGTTTAGACTTGAATTCGCTTACTTATGACCACATTTTCATCAAAAAAGGAAAATCAAAATTAATACTACTTAATAAACTATAAAATATTGTTTTTATGAATTTGTTAGATGCTTAGATATCCCAAAACTTAACTGCATTGCTGTTAAACCTTTAAAATAATAAAATCGCAGTTGCATTGTTCAATAAAGTTCTGTTTACACGTGCAATTTTTCAAACACGACTTCACGTTCATTATTTTTTCACAATTGCCATACTTCGAGAAGCACACTCTGCAGTTTAGACATGAATTCGCTTACGTATGACCACATTTTCAAAAGTATAAAACTTTATACTTTTGTATAAAATTTTGTATTCATAAATTTGATCGATATTTGAACACCCCAAAACCTTACAACGCTGATGTTTAACCTCTAAAATAATCAAATCTCAGTTTGATTTTTCATTAAAGATCTGTTTACACGTGCAATTTTTCAAATACGACTTCACTTTCATCATTATTTCGTAATATTCATATTTCGTGGCCTAGACATAATTTCTGTTGCTTACATGCTGGCTCCACCTGCCATGAACGATGCCAAGACTATGAACATGTCTAATAAAAATCCTGAAAAATCTATGTCTTGTCGACGACATGACGAAGAAAACCAACTTTTGAACATGACATGAACGCTTTTCAAAGCTTGCCATGAGATTTGACGTTTCACGTGCGTGTGAGTTTTTTCTGGTTTTCCTTGTATCTAGAGGTAGCTGGATGTTAGAAAAGGTCTTTCTACTGCTATCGAGAGTCTGAAGGGCGTGTATTATTGCAAAAGAAAGTAGTAGTGGTGAGAGGGAAATGAAACGACATGACATGAATTGCCCAGCGAGAAAAAATCTGCTGATTGTTGATTGGATTGTGGTTGCGGTGTTGGACATCTGTATGCCCTGTGGAGTCAGGGCGTTATGACCACATTTTCACCAAAAAATAAAAATAAAAATTTATATTAGATGTTTGGACATCCCAAAACTAAGCAACATTGATATTAAATCTTTAAAATAATCAAATCACACATTCATTATGTAATTAAGTTCTGTTTACACATGCAATTTTTCAAACGCGGCTTCACTTTCATTATTATCTTGCAATATCCATGTTTTGTGAGGCATAAATTTCGGTCTGGACATGAATTCACTGCTTATGGCCACTTTTTCATCAAAAAGGAAAACTAAAACTTAGTTTTGTTCATAAACTATAAAATATTGTATTCATGAAATTTGCTTGCTTTTAACTTATTCAAAACAATACGCTATTGATTTTTAAGCATTATTATAATCGAATCGCAGTTCGATGATCTAAAATTTGTATTTTATTGATTTCGATGTTTAGTAGGCGACAATTTCAGTTTAAACATGACATGGCCAAATTTTGATCAAAAAAGAAAACATTTAATTTAGTGAAATACATATACTTACAAAAAATCTTTTTCGACAAATAAACTCGATGTGCACATATCCTTATCGATATTAATTGGCGGGATTCTTGAAGCCATACAATTCTGCTGCTGTAGGTTTTGATTAATGGTATATACTATTAAAACAATGGGATTCTTATTAAAATAATTTAGTTTCAATGGGATGTACTATTAAATCTCCTTGCAGTGAGGCTGGATTAATAGGATGCGTACTATCAAACAATAATTTTACAGTTCCTTAAGGGACAGACTACATATGCCGTCTTTTATTCGTGAACACACCTTTATAAAAAATGGAGTGCATTTCATTAAATGAAACGTTGTTTTCATGAAGTTAATTTGGCATGAATAACCAAAATAATAAAATATCGAGATCATGAAATTGTAGCTTAGGTGATCTTTGTACACGACGTGGCATTATTTAATTGTGACTTATTATAATATCGCAACATCATTGTTTTGGGAAGAACAAATTTTAGTCTGGATATGAAATCGTTTGCTTATTACAACATTTTCATCAAAAAGAAAAACTAAATTTTATATTTAATAAACTACAAAATATAGTTTTCATGAATGTGATCGATGTTTGGACATCCCAAAATTTAACAACATTGATGTTTAATCTTAAAAAAAAAACAAATCGCAGTTTCAATGTTCAATAAACTTCGCACGTGCAATTTTTCAAATACGACTTCACTTTCATCATTATTTCGCACTCCATATTTCGTGGAGGTCACTTTTGAGTTTAGACTTGAATTCGCTTACTTATGACCACATTTTCATCAAAAAAGGAAAATCAAAATTAATACTACTTAATAAACTATAAAATATTGTTTTTATGAATTTGTTAGATGCTTAGATATCCCAAAACTTAACTGCATTGCTGTTAAACCTTTAAAATAATAAAATCGCAGTTGCATTGTTCAATAAAGTTCTGTTTACACGTGCAATTTTTCAAACACGACTTCACGTTCATTATTTTTTCACAATTGCCATACTTCGAGAAGCACACTCTGCAGTTTAGACATGAATTCGCTTACGTATGACCACATTTTCAAAAGTATAAAACTTTATACTTTTGTATAAAATTTTGTATTCATAAATTTGATCGATATTTGAACACCCCAAAACCTTACAACGCTGATGTTTAACCTCTAAAATAATCAAATCTCAGTTTGATTTTTCATTAAAGATCTGTTTACACGTGCAATTTTTCAAATACGACTTCACTTTCATCATTATTTCGTAATATTCATATTTCGTGGCCTAGACATAATTTCTGTTGCTTACATGCTGGCTCCACCTGCCATGAACGATGCCAAGACTATGAACATGTCTAATAAAAATCCTGAAAAATCTATGTCTTGTCGACGACATGACGAAGAAAACCAACTTTTGAACATGACATGAACGCTTTTCAAAGCTTGCCATGAGATTTGACGTTTCACGTGCGTGTGAGTTTTTTCTGGTTTTCCTTGTATCTAGAGGTAGCTGGATGTTAGAAAAGGTCTTTCTACTGCTATCGAGAGTCTGAAGGGCGTGTATTATTGCAAAAGAAAGTAGTAGTGGTGAGAGGGAAATGAAACGACATGACATGAATTGCCCAGCGAGAAAAAATCTGCTGATTGTTGATTGGATTGTGGTTGCGGTGTTGGGCATCTGTATGCCCTGTGGAGTCAGGGCGTTATGACCACATTTTCACCAAAAAATAAAAATAAAAATTTATATTAGATGTTTGGACATCCCAAAACTAAGCAACATTGATATTAAATCTTTAAAATAATCAAATCACACATTCATTATGTAATTAAGTTCTGTTTACACATGCAATTTTTCAAACGCGGCTTCACTTTCATTATTATCTTGCAATATCCATGTTTTGTGAGGCATAAATTTCGGTCTGGACATGAATTCACTGCTTATGGCCACTTTTTCATCAAAAAGGAAAACTAAAACTTAGTTTTGTTCATAAACTATAAAATATTGTATTCATGAAATTTGCTTGCTTTTAACTTATTCAAAACAATACGCTATTGATTTTTAAGCATTATTATAATCGAATCGCAGTTCGATGATCTAAAATTTGTATTTTATTGATTTCGATGTTTAGTAGGCGACAATTTCAGTTTAAACATGACATGGCCAAATTTTGATCAAAAAAGAAAACATTTAATTTAGTGAAATACATATACTTACAAAAAATCTTTTTCGACAAATAAACTCGATGTGCACATATCCTTATCGATATTAATTGGCGGGATTCTTGAAGCCATACAATTCTGCTGCTGTAGGTTTTGATTAATGGTATATACTATTAAAACAATGGGATTCTTATTAAAATAATTTAGTTTCAATGGGATGTACTATTAAATCTCCTTGCAGTGAGGCTGGATTAATAGGATGCGTACTATCAAACAATAATTTTACAGTTCCTTAAGGGACAGACTACATATGCCGTCTTTTATTCGTGAACACACCTTTATAAAAAATGGAGTGCATTTCATTAAATGAAACGTTGTTTTCATGAAGTTAATTTGGCATGAATAACCAAAATAATAAAATATCGAGATCATGAAATTGTAGTTTAGGTGATCTTTGTACACGACGTGGCATTATTTAATTGTGACTTATTATAATATCGCAACATCATTGTTTTGGGAAGAACAAATTTTAGTCTGGATATGAAATCGTTTGCTTATTACAACATTTTCATCAAAAAGAAAAACTAAATTTTATATTTAATAAACTACAAAATATAGTTTTCATGAATGTGATCGATGTTTGGACATCCCAAAATTTAACAACATTGATGTTTAATCTTAAAAAAAAAACAAATCGCAGTTTCAATGTTCAATAAACTTCGCACGTGCAATTTTTCAAATACGACTTCACTTTCATCATTATTTCGCACTCCATATTTCGTGGAGGTCACTTTTGAGTTTAGACTTGAATTCGCTTACTTATGACCACATTTTCATCAAAAAAGGAAAATCAAAATTAATACTACTTAATAAAATATAAAATATTGTTTTTATGAATTTGTTAGATGCTTAGATATCCCAAAACTTAACTGCATTGCTGTTAAACCTTTAAAATAATAAAATCGCAGTTGCATTGTTCAATAAAGTTCTGTTTACACGTGCAATTTTTCAAACACGACTTCACGTTCATTATTTTTTCACAATTGCCATACTTCGAGAAGCACACTCTGCAGTTTAGACATGAATTCGCTTACGTATGACCACATTTTCAAAAGTATAAAACTTTATACTTTTGTATAAAATTTTGTATTCATAAATTTGATCGATATTTGAACACCCCAAAACCTTACAACGCTGATGTTTAACCTCTAAAATAATCAAATCTCAGTTTGATTTTTCATTAAAGATCTGTTTACACGTGCAATTTTTCAAATACGACTTCACTTTCATCATTATTTCGTAATATTCATATTTCGTGGCCTAGACATAATTTCTGTTGCTTACATGCTGGCTCCACCTGCCATGAACGATGCCAAGACTATGAACATGTCTAATAAAAATCCTGAAAAATCTATGTCTTGTCGACGACATGACGAAGAAAACCAACTTTTGAACATGACATGAACGCTTTTCAAAGCTTGCCATGAGATTTGACGTTTCACGTGCGTGTGAGTTTTTTCTGGTTTTCCTTGTATCTAGAGGTAGCTGGATGTTAGAAAAGGTCTTTCTACTGCTATCGAGAGTCTGAAGGGCGTGTATTATCGCAAAAGAAAGTAGTAGTGGTGAGAGGGAAATGAAACGACATGACATGAATTGCCCAGCGAGAAAAAATCTGCTGATTGTTGATTGGATTGTGGTTGCGGTGTTGGACATCTGTATGCCCTGTGGAGTCAGGGCGTTATGACCACATTTTCACCAAAAAATAAAAATAAAAATTTATATTAGATGTTTGGACATCCCAAAACTAAGCAACATTGATATTAAATCTTTAAAATAATCAAATCACACATTCATTATGTAATTAAGTTCTGTTTACACATGCAATTTTTCAAACGCGGCTTCACTTTCATTATTATCTTGCAATATCCATGTTTTGTGAGGCATAAATTTCGGTCTGGACATGAATTCACTGCTTATGGCCACTTTTTCATCAAAAAGGAAAACTAAAACTTAGTTTTGTTCATAAACTATAAAATATTGTATTCATGAAATTTGCTTGCTTTTAACTTATTCAAAACAATACGCTATTGATTTTTAAGCATTATTATAATCGAATCACAGTTCGATGATCTAAAATTTGTATTTTATTGATTTCGATGTTTAGTAGGCGACAATTTCAGTCTAAACATGACATGGCCAAATTTTGATCAAAAAAGAAAACATTTAATTTAGTGAAATACATATACCTACAAAAAATCTTTTTCGACAAATAAACTCGATGTGCACATATCCTTATCGATATTAATTGGCGGGATTCTTGAAGCCATACAATTCTGCTGCTGTAGGTTTTGATTAATGGTATATACTATTAAAACAATGGGATTCTTATTAAAATAATTTAGTTTCAATGGGATGTACTATTAAATCTCCTTGCAGTGAGGCTGGATTAATAGGATGCGTACTATCAAACAATAATTTTACAGTTCCTTAAGGGACAGACTACATATGCCGTCTTTTATTCGTGAACACACCTTTGCAAACAAGAAAAATTTAAGTATTTAATAAAATGAATCATTGTCTTAACAAAATTTGAATTATGTGAATATCCAAATGTTTTATCATTAAAATTATCAAATTGTGGTTTAAATGTTCAACAAAATTCTTTTATTACAATTGTCATAATTTCGTAGCTTCAATGTTTTTTGAAACACAATTTTCAGTCTGAATATCTCCTGTTTATAGAAAATCACATTTTTATTAAAAGAGGAAAATAAATTTTTATTTTTATTAACCAAAAAATAATGTTTTTATGAAATAAATCAATGTTTATAGTCTAAAACTATACAAAACAAATTTTTAATCATATAACTATCCAATTTCTACTTCTGTATGCAATACAGTTCTGTTTATACGAGCAATTTTTCAAATGTGTGTTCCCATTAATCAGGTTTTCACAAAGTCGATTTTTCAATTATATTGAGTATTCCCTCACTATAATGTCAATAATTGTCCATCCCATTGGGCCTGCACACACGGGATGGTGCCTTCAGAAAACAGAGTTTATTGGAGAGAGAAGTAAAATGTGCTGTGTGAATTGAGATAAAATTTTGTTCCCTGCTGGGAGTGGAAGAAAAAAGTAGAAAACTAACACACACACAACTTAATAGACACTGAGGTCTGCATAGAATACTAACACACTGAAAATAGGTGCATGTATACATTTTTTCGACCAGAATAATTCATCCCTTGTGCTATTAAGCTGGCCATACACGACAGAGCCAACGAGCCAAATGGCTCCTTACCGATCCAAAATCGGTCGTGTTTAGCGTGGATCGGCCGCCGATCCATTTGGATTTCCAGCCAATCTGAAATCCAACCGAGCCAAATGGATCGGATGGCTCGGTCGTGTATGGCCAGCTTTAAATATTGTTTTTTGTTATCAATGGTATGAACCTGAGTTATCATATGATTTTAATGGGATACACTTTTAATCTTGATTTTTTTTTATTCGTAACAAAAAATTTAATAAGATGAAACTATTGAAGGTATAGTGCGTCCTATTATTATTCAGTATCGTTGTACTATAAAGTCAATGGTACATCCCATTGAACTAATAAGACGCACCATTAAAAATTTTTTTTTGTTATTAATGGTACGAATCTGAGTTATCATATGATTTTAATGGGATACACTTTTAATCTCGATTTTTTTTTTATTCCTAACAAAAAATTTAGTAAGATGAAACTATTGAAAGTATAGTACGTCCTATTATTATTCAGTATCGTTGTACTATAAAGTCAATGGTACATCCCATTGAACTAATAAGACGCACTATTAAAAATTGTTTTTAGTTATTAATGGTATGAATCTGAGTTATCATATGATTTTAATGGGATACACTTTTAATCTTGATTTTTTTTTTTTATTCGTAACAAAAAATTTAATAAGATGAAACTATTGAAAGTATAGTGCGTCCTATTATTATTCAGTATCGTTGTACTATAAAGTCAATGGTACATCCCATTGAACTAATAAGACGCACTATTAAAAATTGTTTTTAGTTATTAATGGTATGAATCTGAGTTATCATATGATTTTAATGGGATACACTTTTAATCTTGATTTTTTTTTATTCCTAACAAAAAATTTAATAAGATGAAACTATTGAAAGTATAGTGCGTCCTATTATTATTCAGTATCGTTGTACTATAAAGTCAATGGTACATCCCATTGAACTAATAAGACGCACTATTAAAAATTGTTTTTAGTTATTAATGGTATGAATCTGAGTTATCATATGATTTTAATGGGATACACTTTTAATCTTGATTTTTTTTTATTCCTAACAAAAAATTTAATAAGATGAAACTATTGAAAGTATAGTGCGTCCTATTATTATTCAGTATCGTTGTACTATTAAATAAAGTCAATGGTACATCCCATTGAACTAATAAGACGCACTATTAAAAATTGTTTTTTGTTATTAATGGTACGAATCTGAGTTATCATATGATTTTAATGGGATACACTTTTAATCTTGATTTTTTTTTCGTAACAAAAAATTTTATAAGATAAAACTATTGAAAGTATAGTACATCTTATTAATATTCTGATGTGAAATCCTATTAAAAAAACTTTTCGCGGTTATATCGTGCTTAATTTTGAACAATAGTATCAATCTTATTAAACTAAAATTGATCTAATGGGCCATCCCATTGAATTTGGATCATTTTAATAAGATTCACTATTAAAACGGTGTCTTTTTAATGGTATCACTACTATTACTAATCAATGGTATTTTGTAATGGGACAATAGTATCCTATAAAATTTTTTAATGGTGCGATACTATTGAAACAATAGTTTTTCCCATTGATCCAATAGTATATGTCCCATTAATAATAATAGTTTCAATACCATTGGATCAATGGTACAAAAACCACGCAATTTACTAGAAAACTATTGTTTCAATAGTAAAATCCCATTGAAACACGTACTATAATATCAATGGTCGTCCCATTGACTATTTAATGGGACGTTTTTTTCTGAGTGTAGCCATCAGTTGATCGGTGCAGTTTAAGGAATTTTAAGATTTTTAAAAGATTCATTAAAGATTTTAAATTGTTGAAGAAACACCCGAGGAAGAAATCACTTTATTTCTACCTTCCTAAATATAAGAAGTTATAATGTGAAATCAATGCATTTTGTTTAAGAAAAAATATTCTTCAAAATGTACATTAAATTTAATGTATTGTTTAAAAGCTCAGAAGAAAAGAGACTCGCAATCATCATATCAACGTGCGTTTAAGGAATAATCCTCTTGGCACTTTTAACCACCCGCTGGCAAATTTGAATTAATTAAAGTCGCAGAATTTCTCCCTCTCAAACCATATGATGATGGCAAAAGCAACGACAAGAAGAGCATCCTCAGTGCGGACATGATTTCTCTCACACAAGAAATTCAATTAACTTCACCCAAAGAATTTAATCGAATTTTCAATTCTTCATAAAGCAGCCACAAGGGGTGCTGGATAAAAAAAGGTAATTCAAAACTGGTCCAACGGTAATTTTATTAAATTCTTCGTTGCAAAATAATTATATATAAAGTATCTTACTTATACCAATATATAAATTTATGCAAAGTAATTTGCATGACTGCGAGAGGAGAATTCAAATTTAAAACAATTTGTATATTACTTATTATAGTTAGGTAGGTATGTATGTTTAGTTCATTGTTATTGATTTTGAGAATTTTGTGCATATGGAATCATTTTGAAATTATGGGAAAAATGTCAATTGCAAAAATAATAATAGATTCAAATTTTATATTTATGTATTTATCGGTCAAATAAATACAAATAATATTATATTTTCCTAATGTAGGCTTCAGGTAAAATTTTTTGTTTTTGCTATAACTGTGACGAAATAGGAATAATTTATTTATAAATAATATTGTTGTTACGTTTTTGAAAAGAGATAACAAATTCATTTAAAATTCAAAAATATTTGTTTCTACTTAATTCACTTTAACAAAATCCGGGTTATGACTATGTCGAATGTATGAACTGAGAATGAATAGAGTCCCTTAAAATATCCATGGTAAAGGGTGTTTTTTTAAGGGGAAGGGGCAAGTGTAGAATGTTTACCATAACACCCACGAAAAAACTCTTAGGCTAGTCGCGCACATGCAACTGCTACTGCAACAAAACAGTTTAGTCACAAGTTGACCGATGAGCGCGCACATGAGCAACTCCATGAGCAATCGCAACGAACCTAACCAACACACCGACAATGTTTATTCAAATTTTCTACCCCACACATGCAAAGAAAAATATTATCGCCTCTGCCTTATTCTTTTGCTCAGCAAATAAAAGAAAAGATAAATTTGTTCTCTTTCGCACAGAGAACATAAGTCACTTTGGAAAGAACAAAATTCAACGATGTGGTTAAATATCTGCAACTATTTGGTTGCATGTGCCCGCAGTTACATATTATCACAGATACTATAGTTCCATAGATATCGCACGCAGAGGAAAAAAAAATGACAATTTTTCAAACGACTGGGACGTACCTCTACGTCCCAGTTTGATCGAACTCGTATGAATAATACTTAAACTTGATGTTACCTTAAATTGTGTTTGAGTATCAAGTTGCTTGTTGTGTTTTATTTTTTTTTGTGTGTGTTTGTTCCTGTTTTTGGTTTATTTTTAATGAGTATTTAAATGTAGGTACCTAAGTTTTTTATGTGCATGTATGTATATTTTATATTGCATTGTGAAATGTGAACGCTGTATCGCTGTATGTATGAAATACTTCTTTATCAAGGTTGGCTACATTTTGTCTGGATAAGAGAAAGGCATTTGAGAAGAAAAATTAACAGAATACATTTTAGTATAGGTAAACATTTTTGCTGGTAGAAAAACACTTACGTAGACGAGAGGGGTACAAAAAATAATTTTGAATAGTTCTCAAAAAATGACTACAAATTTTATTATTTGAAAATAATATGAAGGTTCAGCAAGGTAATTACCGAAACCCCTTCTTAATAATGTTAGGGTTAATTTAATAGGAGAGGTGGTAGGAACAATTAATAGAATTTTAATACAAGTGCGTATACAAGGGCATGATATTGAGTTGAAATATATTTTTTTTGTGAAAGTAACAAATTAAAAAAATATATTTTTTGAAATGCTTAAATTTTTCTTTGACCAGTGGTTTTCTTAAAAAAAACTGAAAAGAAGTATAGGCGTCGAAAGCTTCATTAAAAGCTGCTAAAAAATCAAAGTCTTACATATATTTTTTTTATTTATATTACTTGGTGCAGTACCGAAATTTGTAACGGAATTAAAAAAAAAAAGTTTTGAAATACTACATACAATTTCCTCTGTATTTCAAAAGCAAAAAAAAAATGTTTTGACTGAAGCAATATATCTGCCTCCCTTATATGTTAATTCTTGTACTCTTTTTATTAGAAAAAAATTATAGCAGACACCTGGTGCAGTACCTGCATTTATAACGGAGTTTAAAAAAAAGCCCTTTGAAAAACTCCATACAAATTTAGTAGTATTTTTAAGCCACTTTTACCAAAAGCACTTTTTTTGCCTTTGAAATATAGCAGATCCTTTTTCAACTCTTTTTTAGAAATTCGGTTATTAATGCAGGTACTGCACCAGGTGTGTGCTGTAATTTTTGTTCAATAAAATAAGGTAACAAAATTCACAGAACGAAGAGGCTGCTTATTTTTTATGAAGTTTTTCAAAGGCCTTTTTTTTAAATTCCGTTATAAATGCAGGTACTGCACCAGGTGTCTGCTATAATTTTTTTATAATAAAAAGAGTATAAAAACTAAGATATAAGCGAGGCAGATATATTGCTTGAGTCAAAATATTTTTTTTTTGCTGGAGTTTTTCAAAGGCCTTTTTTTAAAATTCCGTTTTATATGCAGGTACTGCACCAGGTGTCAGCTATAATTTTTTTTTGTTAAATAGGATAAAATAATTCACAGAACAAAGAGGCAGACGTATTGTTTTTTTAAAAGTGGCTTAAAATACTGCTAAATTTGTATGGAGTTTTTCAAAGGGATTTTTTTTAAATTTCGTTATAAATGCAGGTACTGCACCAGGTATCTGCTATAATTTATTTTTCAACTAAAAAGGGTACAAAAATTAACAAATAAGCGAGGCAGATATATTGCTTTAGTCAAAACATTTTTTGTTTTGCTTTTAAAATACAGAGGAAATTGTATGGAGTATTTCAAAACTTTTTTTTTTTAATTCCGTCACAAATTTCGGTACTACACCAAGTACCTGCGCATAATTTTTTTTTAATAATTCAAACTATTATTATTAACATATGAAAGAGACAGACATATTCCTTCAGTTTAAACTGTAGGAGGGGTGAAAACCAATTTTGGCTAACACGATTATCCTCGAAGTTGCATTCCTATTTTTTGTTTTGATGCACTGTCTAATCACAAAGGCCCCAGTTGCCGACTGCAAGACTTTGATCTTTTGAATAGCCTTTAATGAAGCTTTCGACGCCAATACTTCTTTTTTTGCTTTCACTCACACCCAAAAATTTGCTGTGGGCTCTTAGTCTAAAATGTTTAAATTCAAGTAGTTTAAGTTTAATATAATTAAGGATTTGATGAAATAACGGCTTTACTACGTGACGACTGAATAATAAAAGAAAAAGATTTAATTCTTAGCAAAGGATTACAGTTTAAAGAATTAAAGCTAGTTAAAGTAAGTGAGGAACGAGAAGAAAATATTTGGGAATGCAAATTTTAAGTAATTATTAATATGTAGATAAATATTATATTAAAAAAAAAAAATCAACCCGATTTTGAAATAACATTCGAATTTTCAAAAAATATTTTAATTTTGGCTTTTAAATTCATAAAATACTTTTTGAAAGTGTTGATGTGCAAGATTATTTTAACTTTTTGGAGGTTTTCGAATACAAAATTTAATTAAAATTCGTTCAGCCGATAATGATAATGAGAAAATAAAAATAAAAAAAAACCTTTTATGGGTGGCTTTGTTTCAAAAAAATGATAAAAAATGTTTTTGTATAAATACTGGTAGACCATTTAAGTTTTGATTGGCTACGTAATCTCGCAAATCAAAATCTCGCATAGCGAAATCTCGCAGTTACAAAATCTCGCTTTTCATAATCCCGCAATTATAAAATCTCGCTTTTAATAATCTCGCAATAACGAAATCCCGCAAACTAAAATCTTGCATATCAAAATCTCGCAAAGTTGAATTGCATTGCAATTTTGCGAGATATTCTACCTACTGCAAGATATATAATCCAGTGTCTGAGTTCTTTTAGACCAAACTGTTATAGAAGTTATAATCTATAGATTCATTTCTAAAAGCCTTGTGCGACTCATTGCTCTTAAATTTGAATTTGCGAGATTTCGATTTGTGAGATTTTGGTTGAAATTTTCGAGATTTTTAGGTTCGAGATGTAAATGCGAGATTGTAAAAAGCGAGATTTTGTAATTGCGAGATTATGAAAAACAAGATTTTTAATTTGCGAGATTTCGTTATTCGAGATTTAAAAATGCCAGATTTCGTTATTCCAGATTTTGGTTTGTGGGATATCGTAGCGCTCCTTTTAAGTTTTTAAGCATGGAAACATTTACAATTATCTTAATCGTGGGAGCCATTTTTTTAACATTTGTTTTTTTTGTGCATAAAAGAGAAATTTTTGTTTAGGTATATGTATTCTTAAGTGTTAAAAAACCATTAAGTACTTTGTTTCAAAAAACCTTCCTAGTTGTTTTCTAAATATTGAGCTTTCAACAAAAAAATTAAAAGATAGTTTTTTGAAAATCCAAAAAATATTTTTACTTACATTACCTTAACTTTTTGTAAGCTCTTCCATGAAAAAATATGATTCAAATCAGCAAAACAGTTTTAAGATAATCGGAAAAAGCGAAATGGTTTCTCATCCAATTGCGAGAAGCGAGACCCATGTTTTTTTTATCTTCCCTATCATCGCAAGATATGTTTGATCAAAATTTCGTATATTTTTCAAGTAAAAATATGCAGAACCTACTTAAATGTTTTTTAAACTAGAGTTTGAATTGTATGTACCTATTATTATATTCGTATATTAATAAATACTAGAAACTGCCTTACCTACCTACCTACCAAACTTTCTTTTTTTATGCTTAGTAAACTTTATTAATAAAAAATACACCTTTATAAAAACCTCTCCTACGATTTAAAATTTCTGTTTGCATGTATGTACATATATGTATATTAGGGTGGTCCTTAAATTGGGCATTTTCTTGGATAGCCCTCATTCGATTCAAAACATTGAAAAACAATTTCCCTAATTTTTTCAAATTTTTATTTCACCCCCCTGGTCTCCCTTTTTTCACTTCAAGGTGCAAACAATGGAGTAAGGGTTATTCTTATATCACGCGAAAAAAAAATCAGAACTTATAGATTAGATTCAGACAAAAAAAAAATCGTACGGGAGGGGGGGTCTATTTCCCCCCGTTGAGGCGGGAGGGGAAATTTTCTAAAAATTTGACCCAAAATAGAAAAAAATTATTAAAAAACAACGGGACCACTTACAATCGCATGCTATAGCTTTTTTTAAAGCCATGAATCCAGTCTTTAATATTTTTTAAAATCAAGTTTTTATTGTTAATAGTTTCTGAAAAAAATAATTTTCAAACTCAAAAGTAAAAATAAAAATAATATTTTTTTTCGTTTGAAAATTATTTTTTTCAGAAACTATTAACAATAAAAACTTGATTTTAAAAAATATTAAAGACTGGATTCATGGCTTTAAAAAAAGCTATAGCATGCGATTGTAAGTGGTCCCGTTGTTTTTTAATAATTTTTTTTCTATGTTGGGTCAAATTTTTAGAAAATTACCCCTCCCGCCTGAACAGGGGGAAATAGGCCCCCTCTCCAGTACGATTTTTTTTGCGTCTGAATCTAATCTATAAGTTCTGATTTTTTTTTCGCGTGATATAAGAATAACACTAACTCCATTGTTTGCACCTTGAAGTGAAAAAAGGGAGACCAGGGGGGTGAAATAGAAATCTGAAAAAATTAGGATAATTTGTTTTCTCTATTTAGAGTAATTTGATGCCTATCCAAGTTGGAATTTCAAAAAAACCCAATATAAGGACCACCCTAATGTATATGTACAATACTTATTCATTACTCGTTATCATTACATAAGATTACCAGAGTTCTTATTTTTGAGATTTAAGCATTTTTATAACTTTATTAACATGTAAGTAAATAGGGAGATTTAAGCAATTTTATGAGTTGCTTAAGCAATTAAATGAACGAGTTTAAATCTTCGTTACATTTTTCTATAATAACTTGCACACCTATTTTCATAATATAAATTCTCTAAATTACCAAGCAACTTGTACTATGTGTATGTTTGTCAAAATTATTTTCGATTCATATTTCTCAAAGAGAAAAAAAGTCAAAATAATTGTTCATTTCTGAATTCTTAACATTTCTCGTCGAAAGCCAATAGTTTTGCAGTTAGTGGTGAGGGTGGCAGTTTCCAAAAATTAGTTGTTCATGTTCCATCAAAGCAATAAATGTAAGTATCGTTCCAAAAAAATAAATATGTATGTATTTGTATGTACATATGTATATGCCAAAGCTAACCTTCATTCCACCACGCTACCCCTTTACCGATCACGCAAGCCTTCTCTGCTGAACATTTCTTCCTAAGCTTTTGTTATTTGTTCTACCGCCAAGGCCAACAGTAATAAACAAAAGAGATTTCTTAAAAAAGGAGCAAAACCATAAAAAAAACAATACAGAAGCTACCGCGCCGAACAAAAGATAGATACCTACATACATATACACACAAATACACAACGTCGACATCACACCCCACAGATCGCAGCTACTCTCAACCGACTATGATTTTTATAGTTGAAAATGAAGAGGGCTGTAGCTGTAGTTGGATTATGAAACAAAAATGTGTGCATGTGTCTGTGTGTGACAAGAATGATCGAACACAAATTATGCTCAAAAGGGTTGCATAGGTATCCGAAGTTAAATCGAAATATGTGTATCTTGGAATCCAACTCAC
Source organism: Dasysyrphus tricinctus (assembly GCA_963921185.1). Classification (NCBI taxonomy): domain Eukaryota; kingdom Metazoa; phylum Arthropoda; class Insecta; order Diptera; family Syrphidae; genus Dasysyrphus; species Dasysyrphus tricinctus. The sequence goes on along the minus strand of OY992532.1, from coordinate 61,425,738 downwards.
TGGTCGACGTTTTTTGGGGATGATCGTGTTCTGTGGGTTACATTCTGCTCTGTTTGATAAGGTTGCATGGTTTGGCTCCGACAAATCGCTTAAAATAGTCGATTGAAAAAGTTGTCATTTTTATTTGCACTGAATGCAATATCTATGTAACTCTATTATCTGTGATTCTATAAATGTAGACATACATAACTTAACATAACTTAATGTAGTTAATAATTTTTTATTTAGATGGCTGGCACTTGATATGTGTTGGGTATTAAACGTCTCTATTGAATAAATATCGAGATAGACTTAGTACACATTGCTTAGCACATAAGCTTAATTTTAAAATTTAAATTTTATTAAATCGAAACATACTTGACTTTAGCTGGTCCATAGTTATGTAATGAGTATAGGTATTACGTCTGTATCCAATACACAAATCGGAACTCTAGATTGTTAGTTTTATTCGATACATAACTTGAATTATAACTAGTACACATTAACTTTACTTAGTGAATAGACCTTCGATGGCAATCCTTTGCAAACATCGGTACATACAATTTACATTTATGGTTCTGTACGGAGTGCATTGATTTTTCCCTCAGTGCATGTACCAAGTTTTGAGAAAATCGATGCAGTTGTTTAAGCTGTAACCGAACAGACAGACAGAAAAACATACAGAACTGAGAGACCCACTTTTTTCGTCTTCCCTATCATCGTAATGATAAGTCTCATCAAAATCTCGAGTTCAATTTTTTTACAAATGTATAACTTGTCATATACATATCGCAAGTTAAAATAATTATTAGGGTCTGTAGGTTTATGCATCTTCACATAGGATTGCTATTTGTCCGGGTTTTCCCGGACATGTACTTTTTTTTGTCTGTGTGGGGGACTTCCGGGATAGTTTTTATTACCTAATTGTCCCGGATTGTACTCGTGAAGTAAAAAAAAGAATTAACAGGATTCGTCGCGGAATAAATAGCTTCGAAATAAATACAAAACAATTTTCTGAGATTAGTGGAATGGCCTTGCCTGATGGCATTTAATAAAAATTAGAAATTATGCTTTTCCTCAAGTCCACACACTTTAATTTTACCGACCCGAAAAATAAATCTCAAGAAATGGGCTTTTGAAGCGAACTCTATATCGGCTTAATTTAAGAGAATATTTTTTGTTGATTTTTGATTTTTCAAATTTTCCAAATATAATTCGATGTGGTGCACCTTTAAAAATCTTATATCTAGAGTTCTATCAATGGGATCCTTAAAATTTAACTTGAGAAGCACCTAATCGTGGAAATTCATGAGAGGAGTGATACCTCTGGCACACAAATATTTTAAGGAAAATAAACCAGATTTGCCTCCGACATCATTATCCAACTCACTTTCCATTATGCCAGTGTATCAAAAGCGATTGCTTGAAGCTGAGCATGTCTGTAGCAACAACTTTGTCGACACTTGTCCTTGTGCTGCTTCTATGTATATGATATCTACTGAAAGACTCAGTTTCACAATCATATAAAGACCCAAAAGGAACCATAACACAGTGACGAGACATTGATATTAGAATTCAATAATTTTAATTCACGTGAAATACATAAACATGTCATTTAAGGACTTAGGAAGTTTTGACAGAAAGTCAACAATATTATACTTTGTTTGACTACTAATGAGTTTGTATGTCCTCCAAGCTATAAAAGCTCTTTTATAAATACATGCTTATACATATAAAGGTAGGTACAAATATAATTAACCATATGAAAATGAAATCATTTGAACAAAATCTCGATCAAACAAATTCAACAACCAACTCTCTCTTTAGCTTATAACTGGTGGCGATTTGAAAATCGAAATTGAATTCCAACTCGTTGGTTCTGCAAGCTAAATCGATATGTCATTACCAAATATTCAAAATTCTATTGAGCACGTTTTTGAAAATAGACGATATCTTCGTCTACATCGTCGCATCGCTTGCTATTGCATAAAGTCGAAAGTGTATTCGCAAAGAATGTGCTGCACAGCACAGTACTGTACCTACAACACACGCTAGCTGCACAGTGCACACACAAAACACAAATTTCTTCTTCATTTTCAATTCTGTTTTCTTGCAAATTGAATCCTCATTCAATTGAAGTTATGCAAATAGCAGGATTTCCGGATCCTTGGTTACCCAGCAGCACCTAAACGTATCCTCCTTTCGGTGTATCCTTCCTTCCGCTTTGCAACACCATCATCGATCGATGGCATGGGCATCGCCACACCATGTCACTACCACAGCCGCCGCCAGCGTCATTGGTAATAAATGCCTTCTTAACGACAACAACTGGGATGCATAATATTAGTCCCTCATGTGTGTTTCACTTCCAACAACTGCATCACTACAGCACTTCTTGCCAATCAACTCTAGTTCCAACTGCTCATCTCGACAATCATCCCATAGATGCCAATCGAGCCAATCTCAAAGACAAAGACGCCAAATGCTATTTTTATATTTATTTTGTTTTTCATCTCACGGTTTTTATTAGAATTCTAATCAGAGATATCGATATCCAGCATCAATATCCCGGATCGATTTCCCTTATTTTTATATCCCTTCTCATTCCTCGTTCCTTATAGAATGCACCGACTGCAACGCATAATAAATTACACCATTGAAATGTAATAGCATTTAATTAAAAAGCGCATTCCAAAGTGTATTTAATTTCTTCAGTTGCATGGCCCGGGGGGTTGTTACAATGCCTTCAGGGAGAGCAAAATAAATCCGATTATCGATTGAAAACTCTACTGGAAAATACTGCAGGCAAAAGCGCTCCCATTGTTTTTTAATCGGAAAAAAAGAAAAAAAAAAAACTTTGAAACTTCCGCAAGCGATAATATGCAATTAATTTTCTTTAACTTTGCTCTCTAGCAATAAAAGAAACTTTAGCTGCGTTTGGCAACAGTTCGAGTCGAAGGCGAAAGTAAATGTTAACTAATGGTGGGGGAATTGGCGAGTTTATTATTACGATCTGAAGGAAATAAAGTGATTTTGTTTGAAACTCCTACTTCAGTATAAAAGGAAACATTTCGGGTATGGTATTAAAATGAAGGTCTGTATTCTGACCGATTGAAGCTGAGGGGACTTGTGGACTGCACAAAACCTTGTATGGATAATAGGCTACAAGTCACGATAAAGTGCTTATTTTACCGAATTGTGATTTTCCTCGGTCACTATAGGTAGGTAAGTGTTTTGCCAGTCCCGTATTTTTTAATATTCCATTCCTGCCAACAACACGCACACAGGAATGGTTGAGAGTTGTAAGTCACTAGACCTTGGTTCTCCGCGAGCTGTTGCACCACCCAATTTATTTATTTATTTATTTATTTAAAAACCTAGCGTTCTAGTATGAGTTAACGTTCTGATTTAAAAAGTCTGCGAAAGAAATCAACAGTCTTCATTAGAATGAAGAACTTCCAAATTTGAAACATTTTGGCTATTGTTTCTGGACTTTGGTACTTCTATGTCCGGTTTTTTTAATGTGTTGAAGGTTCTTAGTTTTTAATTTAAAGAAATTATATTTCCCACATATCTAGTCAAATTCCTCTAATTGGAGAAGTAGGCACTGGGCATCTCAGGTCTTAAAAAATGTATGGTGTTTGGGTTGGTTTCCTCAATCCATACATACTTAATTACTTACTTAAGGTGGCGCTACAGTCCAGGGTGGACTAGGGCCTCAACAAACAAGTTTCTTCTAGCCGGCTCGCATGCCAAGTTGGTTGAGATCCTCTTCCAATTGCGTGCACCACCTGTCACACTGTCCTTCTCTACTGCCCCATCCTACGGGGTTGGATTCAAAGACTCCGGGCCGGAGCATTGATGTCTATTCACTCTAAGTGACCCAGCCATTTGAGTCGATGGCTTTTCAATTTTGTGGCTAGGTCAATGTCGCTGTACAGACCGCACAGCCCTTCTTTTTTATTCTGCACCTATGCAACCAGACGGGACCAAAAATACAGCCAGAGAATTTTCCCCTGAAAACAGCTTTAGGCGTACTCATCCACCATTAAAAATGTCCATGCCTCTGGACAGTTTAGTTGGCTTTGCTTCTCAATTTCCTTCTTAGTCCAAAGAAATTGCTTGGCAAGAGTTATTCTTCGTTTGATCTTAGAACTGATATCGTTCGCTGAGTTGATAGCGGAGCCTAGGTAGACAAAGTCTCTGACCACCTCAAAATTATAGCTGTTTATAGTGACGTTCTGAAATTTGGTGATAAAAAAGTATTTTTAAAGTGTTAACTTTATTTGAAAAGTTGTAAATTTCATCTTGGAAGTCGCTTCTCGAAGGTGAGCTTAAATTTTGTTTAAAAAATTAAAACAACGAAAAGTTAATGGCCTACAAAGAACACCTCCAACAAAAAGCAACAACAATAAACCTACAAACAACAATAGAAACACAAACGTCACACAACCACCCACCAACCCTAACAATAGAAGCCCTAGCTCCACGCAATCGCAAAAACGTCCGTGCACTGTTCTTTCGCCAGAGATGCACTCATCTACACAAGGTCCCAGTGCAGGTGCTATGCAAGTGATCGATGTGTAAACTCTCGAGTGCTCACTAGCAACTTTACTTGACGAGCGCATGAAGAACTTGGCATCAAAAACCGATTTAATCGAAGTTAAGACCAAAATGGAATGCCTGGAACGAAGCAATGAACTGCTTCAAACCAAGCTACTGCACGTAGAGAATAAATGCCAGGTTCTGGAACGGCAAATAGATTTTATCGAAAGGAAAAGCAACGAGAATAATTTGGTACTGCACATACCGGCAATGGAAAATGACCAACAGGTGATGGAGAAAGCCAAAAACGTTTGCTTGGACCTTCTACAACAAAGTAACCCGGCAATAATACGAAAAACAAAAGTCATTCGTTCCAGGAACAACAGATTAGCTAATGTCATCGTAGAATTGCAACACAGCGACGACGTACCACGCATATTGAAGGCTGCCATAAAGTTGAGAGATACTGGAATTTCTATCCACCGAGATTAAACAAGAGCTGCGCACTGTGGGTCCGGTTGTATGGAGAGGCGGTCATAAATCTATAAAATCTGAACCAGTCAACCAATTTGAGTGAAATTTTCAGACATGGTTAAAAGTAGTAAAATGTATCTTCGGACTTAATTTCCGCCCACTGACACGCCCACTTAAAAAAAAAAGTCTTCTAAGTGTCAAAGTTGAAATAAATGATGGTTGTGTTCTTCTAGAAAGTTGTAGATAATGTGATTTGATATAATTTTGTGTACAACATTTTCTACCACGCCCACTTTTGGGGGCGTTTTTTTTTCACAAACCTTTTGATTTTTGTAAAAAATTCTTAGAAAACGTAACGAGCTGCCGTAAAAACATGCACAAAAATAATCTTGCTAAATATTGACCACGCCCACTTTTGAGGGCGTTTTACAAAAATCTTATTTATCAAATAGTTTCCTTAAAAATAAAAAAATATTTAACAGAATTACGTGGAAAACGCCTTTTTTAACAAGCAGCCCATACAAAGTTTTATCCCACACCCATTTTCTGAGAGTATGTATGGGGAAAAATTATTGAGATTGCTCTTTTTGCAAATTAAAAAATATATTAATTTTAAAATTTTTGTTTTATTTGTTTGCTTGATTGAATTAATATTATATTTAACACTGTTATTATTATATAATTTGTTTTAACTTACAAAATAAAAACGAAAATTTAAACAAATTCATAAAAAAAAATATTTGGAAAATTAGATTTCGATTAGAAGTAGAATAAGTAATTTATGGCCTTTTCGATTGGCAATTCGGAAGAACTCTCCGATCCGGAACACCAATAAAACAAACACATGCAGTTTGATTCTGAAGTTTTCGTATCCCTGTATTTGTGGAACTTCACATGCGGATACCGAAATAGTTCTTCACATTTGGAAATTTGGCAGACACAAATATAAACGACTATGATAATTTTCAATAAAGAAAATGAAAAAATAATCTTCTAAACGGAAAATAATTGTTCCTAGAAACAGTATAGAGTGTGAAATTTACTTATTTTTAGCTAAAAATTTACTTTTTGCAATATTTGACAACACTTTGACAACTATGTGTTTGAATGTGTGAGTAGTTCTGGTTTCGATTCTGAAATGAAATCCAGAATCGTTTTCTGTTCTTTTCAGGAGAAGAACTGTCATTCTGAATGCCAATAGAACATTTTCAGAAGGGTTAACACGCATTCCGAACGCTTCTGGATTGCCAATCGAAAAGGCCATTAGGTTTGTGTAGAATAGTTTTCGTCAGGATAACTTAAAAAGACAGTCTCAGATCAAGCCAAAAGGACTGATTTTTCGTAATTGATTTTTGTCTGGCTTTATTTTTCTTCCAAAATTCTGTCAACTTCTTGCACACGAAATAAATTCGGTCATAGAGGAGATCAAATTAAATAGTCTCAACACCTTGATATGGCCAACTGCATTTAATGTTTTCCATGATTTGGTTGGCTTGCGTTGACCAAATAAAAAATTGCGTTTAATTATGCATTGATAACCAGCACTTACCGACGATAAAAAGATCAGTCAACACAGTTTTTTTTTTCTTTTTTTTTCAAATCTGAAAATTTACGAAATATGGTTCTTTAAACTGTTATAACTCGAAAAAAGGAAAAAACGGGAAAAAACTACTTTATTATTTGAAAAGGTAGAACACTAATCTTCATTTTAGTTCCTCATTTGAAGTGGGCACTCGAAGGCAAACCAAAAAAATCTTTTATTTACTGTAAACAAAGCTAAAAAAAAGTTACAAAAAGTGCTTCGCGCAAGTTACATATTTGTATGGTGACCTCCGTCACCATTAGTACAACAACCTTTTATTTGTAATACGAATATGAATAATAAATCAATTCGTAAAATGCAAAATAAGCATATAAGTATATTTTCATATTGTAAAATAATATTGCAAAATAAGCATATAAGTATATTTTCATATTGTAAAATAATACATTAAATTTTGCTCAATCAGCATAATAATAATCAAAGGGAAATAAATCTGATTGAACAAAATTTAATGATATATCTAGACTAACAGTCGTTAAGATACCTCGAAGAAACAAAGTCGTCGTTCGAACTACACTAAAAATAAAACTCTTTTTTTTAACTGGCGCAGTCGGAACGGAATCGAGTAAACGCGGAAAAAAAAAATTGTAACTACAAATCAGTTACAAACATTTTTTTTAAATTGTTTTGTTTACCGTCCACAACCCCTCCTCCACCCGAATAAAGTACCAACAACTATTTGTCGGGAATTATAAAAAAAAAATATTAAGTTACTGTTGTAGACTACAAATCAGTCACAACAAAGAAACACAAAATAAAAAAAAAAAAAAAAGAAGAAGAACAAACAAGTGCAGTGCGAACTAAAAATCAATAGTGCTTTTTTGTGCGAGTTTTATTAAAATACATTTTTAAAAATTTCGCGACAAATTCTTCACGACTCCAGAAGGAACTTGCAAATAGAGGATACAAACGAAATGGCAACCGACCAAACAAATCTTTTAAACACAATGGCACGAGTTTTGTTGAGATTAGAGGCGAATTCTCAACAGCAAGCTGATAGTCGAGCCATAGTGATTATGAAAGAAATTTCATATATTAAAGAATTTTCCGGCAACAGGCAAGAGCTGACTCAATTTATAAACGTTGTCGATAATCACATGAGCTTGACTCCAGAAAACAGAAGAGCTGCAATGTGGACTGCTATTTCACAGTGTAAGGTGATAGGTAAGGCAAAGGAACTGCTACTTACCAACAACATGAGCACATGGGAAGAGGCGAAGAATATACTGAAGCTGTCATTCCGGCCAAGCATCGACCAAGGGGAAGTTACCCGCCGAATCAACAATCTTAGAGAGAGTTCGGTATTAGATTTAATTAACAAAATTGAATATTTACTCACAGATATTCATACTATTATTATGTATGAGAATAATAAAGATAGTCTGAAAACAATGTTATATTCACTAGTAATTAACAAAATAAGAGAACTAGCTGCAGGCAACTTAGCAAGAGAAATTAGGGATGAATATGATCTACTTAAAGTCAAGAGTATATTGTATTCTTATGTAGGGTTCGATGTAGGTAACGTCCTTACTAACGGAAATAATACTAGAAGAAACCATGATTTTAGGCCCGCAGAAAGGACATACCGACAGAACAACCAACAGTTACGAAACAATACTAATAACAACTCTAGACAGACAAATCAGCAACAACAAAGTACTGATTATAATTTTACAAGAACAAACGACACAGAGAGACGACATACATACAATAATTCTGGCCAGACAAGCCAAAACCAACTCAATAATACCATACAAAATAGCAACCGAACACGGAATAACTATAACTATAACAACACTGAACCAAATATGTACATTATATTGATGCATTTTTGCATTCCGACAATGTATTTTGCATTAAAATTCAGCCAATGAAGAGTTTCATTGTTACAATGCATGCTTGTGCATTGCTCAATGAAAGAATTCATCGCCCAATGAATTTACATCATGGCAATGAAAAAAGTTCATTGAATATTTTTTGAAAAGCAATGCATAAATCATTGAGGCAAATACTCAGGTACATTGAAACAATGAATTATTTACATTAAATATTATTTTTTGTCATACACACGCAGTTGAGCAAGTGAATATGTTTCATTGAATCAATGAATTTTCATTGAGTCACTGAATTTTTTTCATTGAATCAATATTTAATTACTTAAATTCAATTTTTTTTGGGTAGTTTTTCGTAAGTTGAATGAACGTTTTTCATTGTTTCAACGAATTTTGTACATTGATTTAAGGAATTAATTACATTGATTTAATGAAATAATTTCATTGGGCCAATGTAACTTTTTCTTTGATTCAATGAATTATTTTCTTTGTCTGAATTATTTTAATTCATTGACCTAATGTATCTAATCGTTGGGCCAATGTCCTCTGTTCATTGATTGAATGAACTATTTTCATTACGATTCTGTATTTCTTACGTTGAACCAATGAAATTTTTTCATTGATTCAATGAACTCAGTTCTTTCAGCCAAAACTTAAATACATTAATTTAATGAAATCATTTCATTGGGCCAATGAAACTTTTTCTGTGATTCAATGAACTATTTTCATTATCTGAATTATTTTAATTCATTGACCTAATTTATCTAATCGTTGGGCCAATGTCCTCTGTTCATTGATTGAATGAACTATTTTCATTGCGATTATGTATTTCTTACGTTGAACCAATGAAATTTTTTCATTGATTCAATGAACTCAGTTCTTTCAGCCAAAACTTAAATACATTAATTTAATGAAATCATTTCATTGGGCCAATGAAACTTTTTCTTTGATTCAATGAACTATTTTCATTATCTGAATTATTTTAATTCATTGACCTAATTTATCTAATCGTTGGGCCAATGTCCTCTGTTCATTGATTGAATGAACTATTTTCATTGCGATTATGTATTTCTTACGTTGAACCAATGAAATTATTTCATTGATTCAATGAACTCAGTTCTTTCAGCCAAAACTTAAATACATTAATTTAATGAAATCATTTCATTGCGCCAATGTAACTTTTTCCTTGATTCAATGAACTATTTTCATTGCCTGAGTTATTTTAATTCATTGACCTAATTTATCTAATCGTTGGGCCAATGTCCTTTGTTCATTGATTGAATGAACTATTTTCATTGCGGTTATGTATTTCTTACATTGAACCAATGAAATTTTTTAATTTATTCAATGAATTAGTTCTTTCAGCCAAAACTTAATTACATTGATTTTATGAAATCCTTTTATTGCGCCACTGTAACTTTTTCTTTGATTCTATGAATTATTTTCACTGTCTGAATTATTTTAGTTCATTGACCTAATGTATATAAATCATTGGGCCAGTGTCCTCTGTTCATTGATTGAATGAACTATTTTCATCGGGGCTATGTATTTCTTACGTTGTTCCATTGAAATTTCAGCTGAAAAGTCTTTAAAAGAAGTCGTATTCATCTTGAATACAAAAAAAGATCATCTATTTAGTAGTTTACTCGGAATTGTTTGTTTTATTGAAATTTAAATTGCATTTAAATTGAAATTTACATTATTTTTTAAGTTAATTTTGTTTTGAAATTGAAATTTACATTTTTTTAGTGAAGAGATAATCGGAAAAAATTTGATGCTTAGAACAAGGTGACTTTACAGAAATTTGTTAAAAATAATTTTGAATAAAGTTCCAAAAGGTTGAAGTATTCCAAAGTTCCAAAAGGTTGGGTATTCTAAATTAAAGACATGGAAAATTTTAAAGCAAACATCAACCGCTCTGATAAAATTTTTAAATTTGTATTTAACACCGTCGAAAAAAACGAAAAATTCATTTAAATCCGAAATTGTATCCCCGATAGCTATAACAAAGGGCTGTATTGCCCCCGACCGCTTTGCCAGATGGAGTAAATGGTCCTCAACCTCTTGAATACATTTCCCTATGTACACGAATGCTTCTTGTGAGTCTTTGATGGTAAACTTGAGAGTGCTACTGCTGCCCGTGTTGTCTTTATAAACAGCTCTCTTAGTGGGCACGAAATATCCATGCATGCTTCTTAAAAGCATGACATTTTTTGACTCTAAGGAAGAAAGAAGAAGTTATGTAATTAATGTTTCATGTTGTTTTTAATTTATATTTTAAATTTACATTTTTTGGCTAAGTAATATTTTTTTTATTTAAGCTTGAATATAAAAATATGAAGCGAAAGCTTACCTACACCAAAATCATTCTCTGAACTTAGAGAATCCAACAAAGTTTTCGTTTCCTTGTCTTTAACATTGTTTTCCAATCGCAAGAAATCCATGATATGTTCAAAATGTTGGTCAAAGTTGTCCATCAAAGAATAGGTTGTTCCGCACAAAGCTTGGAAGTCCATGTTGATCTTAAAAAATTCGAGTAATAATAATTTTCGTTAGGTCTTTTTTCTTAATAAGTCTTTTTTCTATGGGAAAAATATTGAAAATATCTAAAACTATGCAAATATTTCTAAGGGAAAAATTAAAAAAAAAATTTCTAAGTCCAAAATTATGTAAAAATTTCTAGGTCTTTTTTCTAGGGAAAAATTTGAAAAATTGAGTAATTTCAAAAAATTCATTTTTATCATTTTTCTAGGGAAAAATTTTCAAGTCCAAAATTATGCAAAAATTTTCTAAGTCTTTTTTCTAGGGAAAAATTTTAACAACATTTTTAAGTCCAAAATTTCTGTCTTTTTTCTAGGGAAACATTTTAAAAATTATGCAAAAATTTCGTCTTTTTTCTAGAGAAAGATTAAAAAAAAATTTTAAAGTCCAAAATTATGCAAATTTCCAAGTCTTTTCTGGGGAAAAATTTTTTAAAATTTTCTAAGTCCAAAATTATGCAAACGTTTCTAAGTATTTTTTCTAGGGAAAAATTTAAACAAAATTTTAAGTCCAACATTATGCAAAAATTTCAGTCTTTTTTCTAGGGGAAAATTTGAAAAATTTGTATAAGTCCAAAATTCTGCAAAAATTTCTAAGTATTTTTTCTAGTGAAATTTTTTTTTAAATCTTCTAAGTCCAAAATTATGCAAAAATTTCTAAGTATTTTTTCTAGGGAAAAATAAAAAAAAAAATTTCGAAGTCCAAAATTATGCAAAAATTTCAGTCTTTTTTCTAGGGAAAAATTGGAAAAATTTTTAAGTCCAAAATTATGCAAACATTGTTAAGTAATTTTTCTAGGGAAAAAAGTCAAAAATTATGCAAAAATTTCTAAGTATTTTTTCTAGGGAAAAATTTAAAAAATTTGTAAGTCCAAAATTATGCAAAAATGTCAGTCTTTTTTCTAAGGAAAAACTAAAAATTTTTCAAAGTCCAAAATTATGCAAAAATTTCTAAGTATTTTTTCTAGGGAAAAATTAGAAAAATTTTTCAATTCTAAGCACAAAATTGAAAAATTTTTATAAGTCCAAAATTCTTCAAAAATTTCTAAGTATTTTTTCTAGTAAAACATTTTTAAAAATTTTCTAAGTCCAAAATTATGCAAAAATTTCTAAGTATTTTTTCTAGGGAAAAATAAAAAAAAATTTCGAAGTCCAAAATTATGCAAAAATTTCAGTCTTTTTTCTAGGGAAAAATTGGAAAAATTTTTAAGTCCAAAATTATGCAAACATTGTTAAGTAATTTTTCTAGGGAAAAAAGTCAAAAATTATGCAAAAATTTCTAAGTATTTTTTCTAGGGAAAAATTTAAAAAATTTGTAAGTCCAAAATTATGCAAAAATGTCAGTCTTTTTTCTAAGGAAAAACTAAAAATTTTTCAAAGTCCAAAATTATGCAAAAATTTCTAAGTATTTTTTCTAGGGAAAAATTTGAAAAATTTTTCAATTCTAAGCACAAAATTGAAAAATTTTTATAAGTCCAAAATTCTTCAAAAATTTCTAAGTATTTTTTCTAGTGAAACATTTTTAAAAATTTTCTAAGTCCAAAATTATGCAAAAATTTCTAAGTATTTTTTCTAGGGGAGAATTAAAAAAAAAATTCGAAGTCCAAAATTATGCAAAAATAAATTTTTTTTCTAGGGAAAAATTTGAAAAATTTTTCAAGTCCAGAATTGTGCAAAAATTTCTAAGTATTTTTTCTAGGGAAAAATGAAAAAAAAAATCGAAGTCCAAAATTATGCAAAAATTTCAGTCTTTTTTTCTAGGGAAAAATATGAAAAATTTTTAAGTCCAAAATTATGCAAACATTGTTAGTTATTTTTCTAGGAAAAAAAGTCAAAAATTATGAAAAAATTTCTAGGTGCAAAAATTTTCTAAGTCTTTTTTCTAAGGAATTAACAAAATTTTTAAGTTCGAAATTTCTAAGTCTTTTTAGTAATTGTTAGTAATTTTTCTGGGGAAAAAAGTCAAAAATTATGCAAACATTTCTAAGTGCAAAAATTTTCTAAGTCTTTTTTCTAGGGAAAAATTTTAACAAAATTTTTAAGTTCAAAATTTCTAAGTCTTTTTCCTAGGGAAAAATTTTAAAAGTTATACAAAAATTTTAAGTCCAAAATTATGCAAACTTCCAAGTCTTTTCCGGGGAAAAATTTTTAAAAATTTTATAAGTCCAAAATAAGTCAAAAATTATGCAAAAATTTCTAAGTATTTTTTCTAGGGAAAAATTTGAAAAATTTTTAAGTCCAAAATTATGCAAACATTTCTAAGTAATTTTTCTAGGGAAAAAAGTCCAAAAATAATTTTGAATAGAGTTCGAAAAGGTTAAACAGGCGATTAGGTATTCTAAATTAAAGATATGAAAAATTTTAAAGCAAACATCAACGGCTCTGATAAAATTTTTAAATTTGTATTTAACACCGTCGAAAAAACGAAAAATTCATTTAAATCTGAAATTGTATCCCCGATAGCTATAACAAAGGGCTGTATTGCCCCCGACCTCTTTGCCAGATGGAGTAAATGTACATGTCCCTATGTACACGAATGCTTCTTGTGAGTCTTTGATGGTAAACTTGAGAGTGCTACTGCTGTAATTTGAAAAATTTCCAAAACAAAAATTCTGCAAAAATTTCTAAGTATTTTTTCTAGTGAAAAATTTTTAAAAATTTTCTAAGTCCAAAATAAGTCCAAAATTATGCAAAAATTTCTAAGTATTTTTTCTGGTGAAAAATTTTTAAAAATTTTCTAAGTCCAAAATAAGTCCAAAATTATGCAAAAATTTCTAAGTATTTTTTCTAGGGAAGAATTAAACAAAAAATTTCGAAGTCCAAAATTATGCAAAAATTTCAGTCTTTTTTCTAGGGAAAAATTTGAAAAAATTTTTCTAAGTCCAGAATTGTGCAAAAATTTCTAAGTATTTTTTCTAGGGAAAAATTTTAAAAAATTTCTAGGTCCAATTATGCAAACATTTCAGTCTTTTTTCTAGGGAAAAATTTGAATAATTTTTAAGTCCAAAATTATGCAAACATTTCTAAGTAATTTTTCTAGGGAAAAAAGTCCAAAATTATGCAAAAATTTCTAAGTATTTTTTCTAGAGAAAAATTTAAAAAAAAATTCCAAGTCTTTTTTCTAGGGAAAAATTTAAAAAAAAATTTCTAGGTCCAAAATTATGCAGACATTTCTAAGTCAGGTGCTCAAGACCTTTCTTTTGAGATACCTTTCGAGTGCTTTGCCAAATGTCTTAAAACGCCCAAAAACGCATTTCCGGGAGAATTTGGCCAGAACCAATTCATGTCAGCATAAGATAGTGTTGGAATTCTTGAGTTCGTCTAATTTCATTTTCTTAGTGAAGAGATAATCGGAAAAAAGTTATTTTAACAGAAATTTGATAAAAATAATTTTGAATAGAGTTCGAAAAGGAAAAATTAATGACATGAAAAATTTTAAAGCAAACATCGACCGCTCTGATAAAATTTTTAAATTTGTATTTAACACCGTCGAAAAAAACGAAAAATTCATTTAAATCTAAAATTGTATCCCCGATAGCTATAACAAAGGGCTGTATTGCCCCCGACCTCTTTGCCAGATGGAGTAAATGGTCCTCAACCTCTTGAATACATTTCCCTATGCTCCTTGTGAGTCTTGAAGGTAGATAAACTTAAAATTTCTCTATGCAGAAATTTTAATCTTTTTTTTATGGGAAAAAACTTTTAAACAAATTCCTAGGTCCAAAACATTGCAAACATTTCTGAGTCCTTTTTTATGGGAAAAATATGGAAAAAATTTTAAGTCCAAAATTATGCAAAATATAATATACATACATGTAAATAATATTACTTATGAGCCCACCATCTTTACCTGAGCGAAACGCATTTTGGAGTTTAAACCACAAATTACCTTTGAATTGAATTTTATTCATTAAACTCCACAAAATCAAGAAATATATCGATTTATTGTTTATAGTCTTTGACTATGAATAGTTGTTCTTTATGTTTTCTTAAAAAAAACTATTCTACTTTTGTAAAGAATATTACCATTCTGTGACCGAGCGGTTCCTTATAATGTGGCCATTCCTTTAAAATTTCTGATGTGGATTCTGAACTTTGCATTTGGTTGAGTCTATACTTTTTGCATGCCATCCAATAGCTATCAGTTTCCGCAGGTGTTTAATTATCAAATTTAAGTGATTTAATGCAATCTTCAGCATTCATTTCTGGAACTTAGATAACAATTTAATTAAAATAACTATAATTTATACTCTAGCATTTACCAAATAATTTTCTTTTCTTGATTATATTTAAATTTTTTCCCGATTTTTTTGAACTAGTTGGGGTTAAATTAAAAGATCTATTGATGCCTGATTTAAGATTCATATATTTGATGTAAATTCTTCCTCTCCTAGCATTTCTGTAGTATGCCTATAAAACATTTAAAAAGCCATTACCTAAAAAACATTTAAAAAGTTAATAGATTATTTTAATATGCTATTAATATTAATCAGCTAAATCGAGGTACCCGTTCCGATTCACAGAAAATCCATGTGTCAAATTAACTCGTTTTTATACTTCAGTCATTTTGATCGGAAACCGATACCTTGAAAGCAATTCAAATTCAGCTCGAGTTGCCTTTTTTATGATAACTTACAAGTTTTTCGGTTTGAAATCGTTCAATAATTATAATACTTGTTGCTAGACTCAAATGCTTCTTATTTTCTACGAAATAATTAGCAACAATATTAATTAATTTAATCCTCTGTTCTTCTTCAAACTTGTTGTTGGTTTTGTAAAAATCAGTTATCAACTGGCCTCTACTCGAACTGTCTAATATTTAGTTAAGAGAAATAGCACCTTCATCAATTTCGGAGTTTAAAGAAATGTCACTGAGTGCTGAATTGCTTGGAGTTGAACATCTTGTAGAACTGTTATATGAGACGTTGGTATTTCTGACGGTTTCTGTCGATGATTCAGCAGCCGTAAGAGAACATCCTATGGACTCTCGCCACTTTTCCAGACTGTGTTTGAACATAATTTGAGAACCAAGGGGAAAAGATTTTACTATTCTATCGACGTCACATGCCTTTACTATTTTTAAGATTGGAACGAAAATCTTTTGCTCTACATATTTAAAAATAAAAATTAATGAGTTTTAGAAAGTTGACTAAAAACAAAAGCAAGAAGGGTATTCATGCAACAGCGTAAAGTCGTCGTAAGCGTAGTAAAGTTTTAAACTTCGTAATTCTGTCACAATTCGTATAAAAAATTTGACATATTTACGCAGTTTATATATGTCTAAAAATAGGCGTGTTTTTTCTCTTTTCTATAAAATTTATAAAACAGAGCAATGAATCAAAATTATAATTGCATATCATAGCAACATACAGCTTATAAAAATTGTCCCGATAGAATTCCAGGCTAACGATAGACTGTATAGTTGAGTTGCTTTGATACATTATTATTTATTTTGTTCAATTTAAATAGAAAATACATTCTTTGTTCAAGCTCATTGTTTTGTTTTTATATTGACCTGGGGGGTCATTCCTTAATTTTCAAAACGATAATCGTTTAAACGGTTGCCTTTAACGTTTTCGTCTATAATTTGAATGATTTTATGATTTTGCAGCAAGGCAATGCCATTATTCACGGTGCAGGTTTATAGCGGTTGCCATAAGATTTCCTCTCAACCCAGGCGCAGTTAAAGGGGGGAGGGAATGGGTGCAATTTTACCTGATTTTCCATTTCACGAAATTATCTAATACTTTTTGATGAAATAACCGATGTATCTCACCTCACCTCTCCCAGATGAGCCTCACCTTAAGAGTGTTCCGGACTGAAATAACATGATGAAAAAGATTGTGAAGCGGTACTTGACCAATCCAAACGATTAAGGTGCCTGTGGACTGAAAAACTTGTTCTCTAGGCCACCATTGGAAAAAATTTATATTTTTATGCTCTATTATTTGGTAAAAACCCTTAAGAAAAAGAGAATATGGCGAAAATGGATGTTTTGCTAAGCGAATGCAGCCTAGACTATAGCAGTGGTTTAAAAAAAAATTAATAACATAAATGGCTTTCGCCACTAAGCATAATGGCTTTCACGTTCAACTACAGACGGAGCTCAACCGTAGATCCCAGCCTATGCTATTTTAAAAATGTTCAATGTTACGCGAAGCAAGACTATCGTCTTAACGATATCATCTGGCGATAATCGAAATCCGGAATGACCCCCCTATTTTGTAATGTTTCTAAACTTTCCGCGCTTGTATCTTTCTGCATTTGTTTAGTATATGTGTTATATAATTATATGTATAGTGAATATAATTCTTACCAACAAAATAATCTTCTAGTTCACATAAATCCCAGCTTTTAAAGAGTGACCTTAGCTCTTCTTCTTTTTTTGTTGGTTCAGTTACAAAAACTACATCAGTATATGTAATATTGCTGTCTGGAAGAGTGTCGCCGCTTGGTACGTCTATAACAATATATTCTGAGTTAGCGGCAGCTGAATCATTTTCTTGTGGCTTCTCATCTTCAAGGAATATATCAGGCAACTCCTCTGAGCTCATATATTTATCGATTGGATCAAAATTTTGAGAGTTTTCAAACTTGTTGTCTTTATCAGATAAAGACGCCATATTTTTCTTTTAAAACTACTGACTTTTTTTTTCTGCTTAAATAACTTTACCTTGATATTTTTTCTTTCTTTATATCTTAATTTACATAATAATTTATATGTACTTTTAAAATCTAATATTTTTTTTGAGATTGAGATTTTGGAAAAAAAATTTAAAAATTTAAAAATCACTCAAAAGTCACTATTCAAAACGTGCCATCTGCTTTTATTTACTGTTTTGTGTATAAGGAAAAAATAGTTTCAAAATCGTTAGACTAGTTTTTTTTTGAAAAATGTTTTGAAAATTTATTTCAATTTTTTTTTTAGTTTATTATTTAAAAAAAATCAGTAACTTTTTTCCAGAAATAAAAGGTAGTCAATTTATGTTTAAAAGAAAAAATAAAGTTTTAAAAAAACTTTAAAGTTTTAAAAAAAAACTTTTTTTTTCGAAAATTTTGAAACGTAATCTATTAACCATGAAGCCATCTCACATTAAAATTCAATCACAATCTGTTGAGCGGGTTGCGACAAAATCCGATTAGGGAAAAACTGGTCCATTTTCAAGAAACTTTTAATATAATCGTAGGAGCCACTTTCGAGAAAATAGAATTTCCATTAATTTCCATATGGTAGGTGCCTATAATCGCTAGTAAGCAAATTTTTATATGCTTGCCCAGTAATATTCCTTGACTCTAATCATTGTTTTACCTCTCGAGGTTTTTACTTTAGTTAAAGGAGGTCCAACTAGGTCTTTAATGTTTACGATTGAAAACTCTCCCAATTGTTCTAGTTCTATATCATAAGCTAAAAAGTGGGGATTGTATTGAATCATGGTTAGTTTTTGACAAAAAAGCGAAATACATTGATTTTCCCTTTCAAAAATATTTAAGATAACATGAAGTTCAATATCGCCACCCTTATAAAGTGATACATAAAATCCAGGTTTAAACAAATATCCATTGTATTTAATTTTTGAAAATGATTTTATTGCTTCCTGTGGAACCTTTAAAATGCTCGATATAATATTTTCATAGCAACTTTTCACACGATAAGATTCATTAAATGAATAATAGCCAGTATTAACGAAAGGTTCAACTATAGAATAAGCAAACTGAAGCTGATATTTTTTAGCTAAACTGAGGCAAATGTTTTTACGTGATGTTGTAGTATGAGAGTATACTTTAAACTGTCTATGTTTTGCTTCATATTTGAAACACCAAAACGTTTTAAGAGGACCTGAATTTTGTAGAACCGTTGGGTAATGAATGAGATTATGATGTTTAGGTTTAAGTGTGTCATTGAAAAGGCGAACATAATCTGTATTATGAGTTGTTATTTTATGACTTAAAATATTTATAAAAGTTGTATTAATTTCATAACAAAGTATCATATCAATTATTTCGAAAAAGTTTATAAGAAACTTCCAAACCTCATCGTCATGATGTACTAAATCACCAATCATGAGTGGAAAGTAATAAACAAAAGTCATCATTTCTCGGGCAGACATTTTTAAACGTTTTTTAGATAAATGTAACGTGGTTATATCACCCGAAATGTTATCAATTTCTATTGGACCGTAATTAAAGTTACGTTTTCTTGAATTTAATGTTTCCAAGTTAAAATATTTTGCATTTTCCATAAAATGATTTAAAGCATGACAAAGATCATAGTGACAAACACCTTCAAATACATCATGCATTACATCAACACTATAGTTTTCGACTACGTGAAATGATGGTATTTGATTAAGAAGAGAAATTTGTCGGATTCCACTTTCAGAAGAACGATTTTCTGCAACATCCTGTGCATAATTTGTTTCATTTCTCATAAGTGTTGCATTTTCGGAATTGGCTGTATGAGTTTGTAACTTATTCATTTTACAGAACCTGCAGAAGCTAGTACTTACAAAAGATCTATTAAAATTAAGAAATGAATTCATTCCCAAATTATCACCTAAAAGTAGTCCCAGAATAAAATGTACTTTTACCACGCCATTTTCCGTTGCTATGTCAATTCCATTTACTTCAAGATCTATTAAGTCATCGATTAACGTTTTCCAGCACTTTTCATTTCCAAACGATTTTACATCCTTAGCCTTAATGACTGCTCCTAAAAAAATGTTTTCAAGCTTTGACTCTTTTTCTGGTAAGCAGGGAAATGAGTAGTAAATATTGCTAACTGAATGTTGACCACTGTGCGATCCTAAAGGGTTATTGACCTCAAATTCATCATTATATAAAAAATATGGGATAAGTTGTCTTCCTGGGTACATTTTACATTTATTTTTCCATACCTCAGCTTGAACAAAATTGTTAATGCTTTTTGTATTCAACGAATGACTCTCTATATTTTGAAGAACATTAGCTAACATACCTTTTTTTTCAAATACCTTTTTAAACTGAAAACGTAATGGCATTATTATACCTTTAACTTTGTGTTCGTCATATTCAAGGCTACCATTACGAAATACCTTATCAATGGAATGGTCTATGACGAACTCTTTTGGATCCTCTATTAACTGTTCTTCTTTTAGCCATTGAAAAAAGCGATAATCAGTGTTTGAAAGTTTGAATGGATTTTTCAATTCATATATCAAGTCTTCTAATTCGTTGTGTATTTTAGGATTTATGTCATTGATTTTGTTGCTAGAAAAACATTTGATAATTTTTAAAAGTGGATCTATGACGTACTGCTGTACATTTTTTTGTATAACGTAAACATCTTTTCGATTAAAATTGTGATTGCTGTGCAACTTTAATGATAATATTGATGCAGATTTTAAAAATGCATCAAGATCACTTTTCATACTGTATTCTATAATAGGTGTTCGATTTTCTATGGGCAGTACTAGTTTGTTAGCTACATTATCTTCAAAACTATTTTCGACGTAAGAGGATTCTATTTGTACATAAGACTGACTAGCTGACTTATTTTCCTGCTTATGCCTTCTAATAAAATGCCTTTTGAAGCTTCCTAAGTCTTGAAAAGCTTGATAACAAGATTTCTCGACGCATCTTATTAAGCTATTGGTTTTAAGATCATGGGTCTTTTTAAAATGATTTATGAGTATATTAATGGAATCAAATTTTTTTTTACATATGAAACAGATCATTTTTAAATTTTCTTTAAACTTATCGGACGGTTGTAAAATAGTTTTGAAAACAATAAACTCAACGGTGTTCTGAATAGTGACCTAAGTTTGAAATTAATTAAAATAAACCTAGAAATTAAGAGAAATTTTTACTTTGTTTCTTAAAAACAGTTTTGAATGATATTAATTTTTACAGAAATCCCCACAAAAAGGAAAAAAAACTAATAAATTGGTAAATGCTTGCTAACCAAAATCTGTAAAAAGGGGTTATGAAACATATTTTAGATAAATAAAATTAAGTTAATGTTTCCAAACTTACGTTTTATATTAATAAAAATCAGAAAGGTTGAAATCAAACGAATATGCCTTCCAATTCCAATGTACTCAAAGCTCGTGGCTGTTCGCTGTTCTATGAAAATCATAAAATCCATATGAATGTTATATCAAAAAACGATTTTTTTTATATTTTGTTAATTTAAAAAAATTAATTGTTAGCACGAAGAAGATCTAATTCAAGAATAAAAACGAAGAAGCAAGTAGTTTTGAAACTACAGTTCAGTTAATGTCTTAAATTTATGATTTTCATATAAGATTGTTAATATCAAAAGTAAAAGCAGAAGTAAGTAGTTTTGAAACTAAAGCTTGTTTTATCTACGAAATTTATGATTTTCATATTAATGTAATATCAAAAGACGAGTTTATTTATATTTTGTTAATTTGAAAAAAAAGAGCTTCAATACTACAAAGAGGATCTAATTTAAGACTAAAAACCATTTAAATGAATGCGCAGAAGCAAGTAGTTTTGAAATTACAGCTTGGTTTATCTATGAAAATCATAAAATCCATATGTTATATCAAAAGACCAATTTTTTTATATTTTGTTAATTTGAAAAAAGAATTTTTGAATCACGAATAGGATCTAATTCAAGACCTGAAACCATTTAAATTAATGCGAAGAAGCAAATTGTTTTGGAACTCCTGCTCGGTTTATGTATGAAATTTATGATTTTCATATGAATGTAATAGGTATCAAAGGACGATTTTTTTTTATATTTTATTAATTTGAAAAAAATAGTTTGTAACCACGAAAAGGATCCAATTCAAGACTAAGGGTCATTTAAATTAATGCGAAGAAGCAAGTAGTTTTGAAACTACAGCTCGATTTGTGTATGAAATTATTAAACCTATATGTATCAAAAGAAGCTAAGGGTGGATTTTTTTATATTTTGTTCTAAAAAAATGTTCAGATTTATGATTAGGTTTACTATTAATATATATTTTTATAAAAATAATAAAAATACTTAAACACTTACCTTTAATTGATTAATCAGGAACTTTAGCACGGACAGCAATCGTTGCAAAAACTTCTGGTTTCAGTATACAGTCGGTTTGTCTATAAAATATATAATTTTCATATGAATATAATATCCAAAAACGATTTTTTTTTATATTTTGTTAATTTGAAAAAAGAATTTTCTAATCACGAAAAGGATCTAATTCAAGACCTTAAATGATTAAAATGAATGTGAAGTAGCAAGTAGTTTTGAAACTACACCTTGGTTTATCTATGAAAATCATAAAATCCATATGAATGTTATATCAAAAGACCAATTTTTTTATATTTTGTTAATTTGAAAAAAGAGTTTTGTAATCACGAAGAGGATCTAATTCAAGACCTTAAACCATTTAAATTAATGCGAAGAAGCAAATTGTTTTGAAACTACGGCTCGGTTTATGTATGAAGTTTATGATTTTCATATGAATGTAATAGGTATCAAAGGACGATTTTTTTTTATATTTTATTAATTAAAAAAAAATAGTTTGTATAACCACGAAGAGGATCTAATTCAAGACTTTAAACGATTTAAATGAATGTGAAGAAGCAAGTAGTTTTGAAACTACTCCTTGGTTTATCTATGAAAATCATAAAATCCATATGAATGTTATATCAAAAGACCAATTTTTTTATATTTTGTTAATTTGAAAAAAGAGTTTTGTAATCACGAAGAGGATCTAATTCAAGACCTTAAACCATTTAAATTAATGCGAAGAAGCAAATTGTTTTGAAACTACGGCTCGGTTTATGTATGAAATTTATGATTTTCATATGAATGTAATAGGTATCAAAGGACGATTTTTTTTTATATTTTATTAATTAAAAAAAAAAATAGTTTGTAACCACGAAGAGGATCTAATTCAAGACTTTAAACGATTTAAATGAATGTGAAGTAGCAAGTAGTTTTGAAACTACACCTTGGTTTATCTATGAAAATCATAAAATCCATATGAATGTTATATCAAAAGACCAATTTTTTTATATTTTGTTAATTTGAAAAAAGAATTTTAGAATCACGAATAGGATCTAATTCAAGACCTTAAACCATTTAAATTAATGCGAAGAAGCAAATTGTTTTGAAACTACGGCTCGGTTTATGTATGAAATTTATGATTTTCATATGAATGTAATAGGTATCAAAGGACGATTTTTTTTTATATTTTATTAATTAAAAAAAAAAATAGTTTGTAACCACGAAGAGGATCTAATTCAAGACTTTAAACGATTTAAATGAATGTGAAGTAGCAAGTAGTTTTGAAACTACACCTTGGTTTATCTATGAAAATCATAAAATCCATATGAATGTTATATCAAAAGACCAATTTTTTTATATTTTGTTAATTTGAAAAAAGAATTTTAGAATCACGAATAGGATCTAATTCAAGACCTTAAACCATTTAAATTAATGCGAAGAAGCAAATTGTTTTGAAACTACGGCTCGGTTTATGTATGAAATTTATGATTTTCATATGAATGTAATAGGTATCAAAGGACGATTTTTTTTTATATTTTATTAATTAAAAAAAAATAGTTTGTATAACCACGAAGAGGATCTAATTCAAGACTTTAAACGATTTAAATGAATGTGAAGAAGCAAGTAGTTTTGAAACTACTCCTTGGTTTATCTATGAAAATCATAAAATCCATATGAATGTTATATCAAAAGACCAATTTTTTTATATTTTGTTAATTTGAAAAAAGAGTTTTGTAATCACGAAGAGGATCTAATTCAAGACCTTAAACCATTTAAATTAATGCGAAGAAGCAAATTGTTTTGAAACTACGGCTTGGTTTATGTATGAAATTTATGATTTTCATATGAATGTAATAGGTATCAAAGGACGATTTTTGTTCTTATATTTTATTAATTTGAAAAAAATAGTTTGTAACCACGAAAAGGATCCAATTCAAGACTAAGGGTCATTTAAATTAATGCGAATAAGCAAGTAGTTTTGAAACTACAGCTCGATTTGTGTATGAAATTATGAAACCTATATGTATAAAGAGAAGCTAAGGGTGGATTTTTTTATATTTTGTTCTAAACAAATGTTCAGATTTATGATTAGGTTTACTATAAATATATATTTTTATAAAAATATAAAAAATACTTAAACACTTACCTTTAATTGATTAATAAGGAACTTTAGCACGGACAGCAATCGTAGCAACTTCTGGTTTCAGTATACAGTAATCGGTTTGTCTACAAAATATATAATTTTCATATGAATATAATATCCAAAGACGATTTTTTTTTTATATTTTGTTAATTTGAAAAAAAGTGTGTTAATACTACAAAGAAGACCCAATTCAATACTAAGAACCATTTAAATGAATGCGATGAAGCAAGTAGCTTTGAAACTCCAGCTCGGTTTATGTATGAAATTTATGAATTTCATATGAATGTAATAGGTATCAAATGACGATTTTTTTTTATATTTTATTAATTAAAAAAAAAAAAAGTTTGTAACCACGAAGAGGATCTAATTCAAAACCTTAAACCATTTAAATGAATGCGAAGAAGCAAGTAGTTTTGAAACTACAGCTCGATTTACGTATTTAATTATGAAATCTATATGCATCAAAAGACGCTAGGGGTGGATTTTTTTTATATTTTGCTTATTATGAAAAAGCTTAGATTCTTATGATTAGGTATTTTTTAAATACATATTTTTATAAAATGTTATTAAATGTACCTAAACACTTACCTTTTATTGATAGAGGAAGAAACACTTTTATTTATTAATTATAATTATTATAATTGATTAATGAGGAACTTTAGCACGGACAGCAATAGTAGCAAAAACTTCTGGTTTTAGTATACAGTCGGTTTGTCCATAAAATGTATGATTTTCATATGAATATAATATCCAAAGACGATTTTTTTTTTATATTTTGTTAATTTGAAAAAAAAAGTGTGTTAATACTACAAAGAAGATCCAATTCAATACTAAGAACCCTTTATATGAATGCTCGGCTCGGTTTATGTATGAAATTTATGATTTTCATATGAATGTAATAGGTATCAAGGGACGATTTCTTTTTATATTTTATTAATTAAAAAAAAATAGTTTGTAACTACGAAGAGTATCTAATTCAAGACTTTAAATGATTAAAATGAATGTGAAGTAGGAAGTAGTTTCGAAACTATACCTTGGTTTATCTATGAAATTCATAAAATCCATATGAATGTTATATCAAAAGACCAATTTTTTATATTTTGTTAATTTGAAAAAAGAATTTTAGAATCACGAATAGGATCTAATTCAAGACCTTAAACCATTTAAATAAATGCGAAGAAGCAAATTGTTTTGAAACTACGGCTTGGTTTATGTATGAAATTTATGATTTTCATATGAATGTAATAGGTATCAAAGGCCGATTTTTTTTATATTTTATTAATTTAAAAAAAATAGTTTGTAACCACGAAGAGGATCTAATTCAAGACTTTAAACGATTTAAATGAATGTGAAGAAGCAAGTAGTTTTGAAACTACACCTTGGTTTATCTATGAAAATCATAAAATCCATATGAATGTTATATCAAAAGACCAATTTTTTTTACATTTTTTTTATTTGAAAAAAGAATTTTGGAATCACGAATAGGATGTAATTCAAGACATTAAACCATTTAAATTAATGCGAAGAAGCAAGTAGCTTTGAAACTCCAGCTCGGTTTATGTATGAATTTTATGATTTTCATAAGAATGTAATAGGTATCAAAGGACGATTTTTTTTCTTATACTTTATTAATTTGAAAAAAATAGTTTGTAACCACGAGAAGGATCTAATTCAAAACTTTAAACCATTTAAATTAACGCGAAGAAGCAAGTAGTTTTGAAACTACAGCTCGATTTACGTATTTAATTATGAAATCTATATGCATCAAAAGACGCTAGGGGTGTTTTTTTTTAATATTTTCCTTATTATAAAAAAGCTTAGATTATATGATTAGGTATAGGTACTTTAAATACATATTTTTATAAAATGTTATTAAATGTACGTAAACACTTACGTTTTATTGATTGAGGAAGAAACACTTTTATTTTTTAATAATTATAACTTTTACACACTCGCGTTAACACGTCTTTACTTTGCGGATCACTTTAAAGAATAGGAAGAAATAAACCACGAGGCGCGAAGAAGTTCAATGCCGAGGAACGTTTTGAGATTGTGAAACACATAATAAAGCTATGTTTACACGGGTTCAGCAACTCTGAATAATTTTTGTATGTTGTTTCCCAATTTTTTGTCCGTGATATTAGTTGTGTTTTTTTGCAGTCCAAATAAAATTGTGTGAAAAAAACGACAACAGAGCAAAACAATTTACATGTTAAATACAACAACTATGTCCATATAGAGTTAGATAAGTCCAGATAATTATCTGGAGTTAACTTTTGTCCCGATAAGAACGGTAATGCCGTACTACGATTATCGTTGTGTTATCGATGATTTATATAGAAATGACAAATATTTGTTGGTAAGACAATTCAAAACAAAATGGCAGACCAATGCGAAAGGTAAACAAAAATGTTGAAATGTCCCGATGTCGTTTTTTTTCACCAAACTCCATATGGACCTGCAAAAAAACACAGCTATTATTAATACTTTGTGTTATAAGTTTAAATACATTCTCACATACAATTTTTCGTTTGACATGATGCTTTTTTATAGGAAAAGCCATCGGTAACTGTATAGGACAGGCATAAGAAAAAAGAACAAACAGGAAACATCTTTCAAACTTTGAAAATATTTTTGATTTGTGTAGAAACTGCAAAAGTATTAACTAAACGAAGCTAAAGCTAAGTAGGTATACAGTTCTTGCGCGAAAAGTAATGTTTTGAACACACTATTTTCATTCGGATATAAAATTATGTATATTTTTAAGCTGCCTGCCCTATTGTGTAGATTTGACAACAAAAATTTATATATTTTTTTTGAAAACTTTGGAAGAAACTTTTCTACCAACTTTTTTTGCT
The DNA here is from genome assembly GCA_963921185.1 of Dasysyrphus tricinctus. Lineage (NCBI taxonomy): Eukaryota > Metazoa > Arthropoda > Insecta > Diptera > Syrphidae > Dasysyrphus > Dasysyrphus tricinctus. The sequence goes on along the minus strand of OY992532.1, from coordinate 61,398,759 downwards.
TTGGCACTTCCTAGATCACGAAAATGCATTTTCGAAGTCGCTAAGTTAAGCCGCAAGTCAAGTTTAAAGGTGTCAACTTTGTTTAAAGATAAAAGTCGATTTTTCATATAATGCGATGCATCAATTGATAGGTGGTACTTCCTAGATTACGAATATGCATTCATTGGGTCGCTAGGACGCTAAGTTTAGCCGAAAATCTGAAAAAAAAAATTTTTTTTTAAGTTTTGGAAAACAACTTTTTTTACCAACTTTTTTTGATTTTGTTAAACCTGGCACTTCCTAGAACACGAATATGCATTTTTGAAGTCGCTAGGTTGTTTAGTTTAGCCGCAGGTCAAGTTTAAAAGTGTCAACTTTGATAGGCCTAGCACGTCTAGTTTAGCCGCAAATCGCGTTTAAAGATAAAAGTCGATTTTTCATATAATGCGATGTATTAATTGAATGGTGGTTGTTCCTAGACCATGAATATGCATTTTTGAAGTCGCTAGGTCGCTTAGTTAAGCCGCAATGTAAATGCGAACGGTAGCTGTATAGGAAAGGCATAAGAAAACAGGACAAACAGGGGACATTTTCAAGCATTGAAAATATTTTTGATTGTGTAGAAACTGCAAAAGTATAAATTAACACAATTATTTAACTTCCATAATATTGGGTTTTACTCCCAGCAAGCATAATAGTATGCAAGAATTTTGATTAAAAGACTTTGATGTGCTACATTTACTTAAATGTCCATAATATTTTGCTCATCAAGCTTAATTTTCTGGAAGAACTTAAAAAGCAAAATCAGAGCTAATGTGATCTTAACTTTAAATAATCAGTGAGATTGAAACAAAGCCGCATCCTATTCCTATGCAATGATTGCATTATGACAATGCAGACATTCATTGTCTCAATGCAGAATTAACCGCGCTGTTTTTGATTGGCTGCAGTGAGAATGGAACGAAACGGCGTCATATGAAATCAATGTAAATTGTTACGTCATGCCAATGATGATCTGCGTTGTCTCAATGCAAATAGATGTGCGCAGGTCATTTGTATGCCATATTTCAAAATGGCGCCAACCAATACTTTATTATTCATTGAACAGAAACGTTCTGGGATTATCAAGATATATATGCAATATAAAGCTATGTTTACACGGGTTCAGCAACTCTGAATTATTTTTGTATGTTGTTTCCCAATTTTTTGTCCATGATATTATTAATACTTTGCGTTATAAGTTTAAATACATTCTCACATACAATTTTTCGTTTGACATGATGCTTTTTTATAGGAAAAGCCATCGGTAACTGTATAGGAAAGGCATAAGAAAAAAGAACAAACAGGGAACATCTTTCAAACTTTGAAAATATTTTTGATTTGTGTAGAAACTGCAAAAGTATTAACTAAACGAAGCTAAAGCTAAGTAGGTATACAGTTCTTGCGCGAAAAGTAATGTTTTGAACACACTATTCTCATTCGGATATAAAATTATGTATATTTTTAAGCTGCCTGCCCTATTGTGTAGATTTGACAACAAAAATTTATATATTTTTTTTGAAAACTTTGGAAGAAACTTTTTTACCAACTTTTTTTGCTTTGGCACTTCTGAGATCACGAAAATGCATTTTCGAAGTCGCTAAGTTGCTTAGTTAAGCCGCAAGTCAAGTTTAAAGGTGTCAACTTTGATGGGCCTAGCACGTCTAGTTTAGCCGCAAATCGTGTTTAAAGATAAAAGTCGATTTTTCATATAATGCGATGCATCAATTGATAGGTGGTACTTCCTAGATTACGAATATGCATTCATTGGGTCGCTAGGACGCTAAGTTTAGCCGAAAATCTGAAAAAAAAAATTTTTTTTAAGTTTTGGAAAACAACTTTTTTTAACCAACTTTTTTTGATTTTGTTAAACCTGGCACTTCCTAGAACACGAATATGCATTTTTGAAGTCGCTAGGTTGTTTAGTTTAGCCGCAGGTCAAGTTTAAAAGTGTCAACTTTGATAGGCCTAGCACGTCTAGTTTAGCCGCAAATCGCGTTTAAAGATAAAAGTCGATTTTTCATATAATGCGATGTATTAATTGAATGGTGGTTGTTCCTAGACCATGAATATGCATTTTTGAAGTCGCTAGGTCGCTTAGTTAAGCCGCAATGTAAATGCGAATGGTAGCTGTATAGGAAAGGCATAAGAAAACAGGACAAACAGGGGACATTTTCAAGCATTGAAAATATTTTTGATTGTGTAGAAACTGCAAAAGTATAAATTAACACAATTATTTAACTTCCATAATATTGGGTTTTACTCCCAGCAAGCATAATAGTATGCAAGAATTTTGATTAAAAGACTTTGATGTGCTACATTTACTTAAATGTCCATAATATTTTGCTCATCAAGCTTAATTTTCTGGAAGAACTTAAAAAGCAAAATCAGAGCTAATGTGATCTTAACTTTAAATAATCAGTGAGATTGAAACAAAGCCGCATCCTATTCCTATGCAATGATTGCATTATGACAATGCAGACATTCATTGTCTCAATGCAGAATTAACCGCGCTGTTTTTGATTGGCTGCAGTGAGAATGGAACGAAACGGCGTCATATGAAATCAATGTAAATTGTTACGTCATGCCAATGATGATCTGCGTTGTCTCAATGCAAATAGATGTGCGCAGGTCATTTGTATGCCATATTTCAAAATGGCGCCAACCAATACTTTATTATTCATTGAACAGAAACGTTCTGGGATTATCAAGATATATATGCAATATAAAGCTATGTTTACACGGGTTCAGCAACTCTGAATTATTTTTGTATGTTGTTTCCCAATTTTTTGTCCATGATATTATTAATACTTTGCGTTATAAGTTTAAATACATTCTCACATACAATTTTTCGTTTGACATGATGCTTTTTTATAGGAAAAGCCATCGGTAACTGTATAGGAACGGCATAAGAAAAAAGAACAAACAGGGAACATCTTTCAAACTTTGAAAATATTTTTGATTTGTGTAGAAACTGCAAAAGTATTAACTAAACGAAGCTAAAGCTAAGTAGGTATACAGTTCTTGCGCGAAAAGTAATGTTTTGAACACACTATTCTCATTCGGATATAAAATTATGTATATTTTTAAGCTGCCTGCCCTATTGTGTAGATTTGACAACAAAAATTTATATATTTTTTTTGAAAACTTTGGAAGAAACTTTTTTACCAACTTTTTTTGCTTTGGCACTTCTGAGATCACGAAAATACATTTTCGAAGTCGCTAAGTTGCTTAGTTAAGCCGCAAGTCAAGTTTAAAGGTGTCAACTTTGATGGGCCTAGCACGTCTAGTTTAGCCGCAAATCGTGTTTAAAGATAAAAGTCGATTTTTCATATAATGCGATGCATCAATTGATAGGTGGTACTTCCTAGATTACGAATATGCATTCATTGGGTCGCTAGGACGCTAAGTTTAGCCGAAAATCTGAAAAAAAAAAATTTTTTTTAAGTTTTGGAAAACAACTTTTTTTACCAACTTTTTTTGATTTTGTTAAACCTGGCACTTCCTAGAACACGAATATGCATTTTTGAAGTCGCTAGGTTGTTTAGTTTAGCCGCAGGTCAAGTTTAAAAGTGTCAACTTTGATAGGCCTAGCCCTTCTAGTTTAGCCGCAAATCGCGTTTAAAGATAAAAGTCGATTTTTCATATAATCCTTAAAATTTTTCATATATATATTATATGTAAATAATGTAAATACATCACGTTGTGCATAGATTTAATAATAATTTCGTTGAGTCAGTGAAGAAAGTTCATTAAAATTTTTCGGTAAAATGAGTAAAATTTAATGAAGTTTTTCATTGGCTCAACGAAATTATTATTAAATCTATTAAATAACGTGCGTTATATTAATACTCATACAAAAATATGTATATGAATATAAATATACCACGTTGTTACATAGATTTATTAATAATTTCGTTGAGCCAATGAAAAAAGATCATTAAAATTTTCATATATATAATATGTAAATATAACACGTTGTTACATAGATTTAATAATAATTTCTTTGAGTCAATGACAAAAGTTCATTAAAATTTTTCGTTTAATTGAATAAAATTTAATGAAGTTTTTCATTGGCTCAACGAAATTATTATTAAATGTATTAAATAACGTGCGTTATATTAATACTCATACAAAAATATATATATGAATATAAATATACCACGTTGTTACATAGATTTATTAATAATTTCGTTGAGCCAATGAAAAAAGATCATTAAAATTTTCATATATATAATATGTAAATATAACACGTTGTTACATAGATTTAATAATAATTTCCTTGAGTCAATGACAAAAGTTCATTAAAATTTTTCGTTTAATTGAATAAAATTTAATGAAGTTTTTCATTGGCTCAACGAAATTATTATTAAATCTATTAAATAACGTGCGTTATATTAATACTCATACAAATATATTTATATGAATATTCATATACCACGTTGTTACATAGATTTAATAATAATTTCGTTGAGCCAATGAAAAAAGATCATTAAAATTTTCATATATATAATATGTAAATATAACACGTTGTTACATAGATTTAATAATAATTTCTTTGAGTCAATGAAAAAAGTTCATTAAAATTTTTCGTTTAATTGAATAAAATTTAATGAAGTTTTTCATTGGCTCAACGAAATTATTATTAAATCTATTAAATAACGTCCGTTATATTAATACTCATACAAAAATATATATATGAATATAAATATACCACGTTGTTATATAGATTTATTAATAATTTCGTTGAGCCAATGAAAAAAGATCATTAAAATTTTCATATATATAATATGTAAATATAACACGTTGTTACATAGATTTAATAATAATTTCTTTGAGTCAATGACAAAAGTTCATTAAAATTTTTCGTTTAATTGAATAAAATTTAATGAAGTTTTTCATTGGCTCAACGAAATTATTATTAAATCTATTAAATAACGTGCGTTATATTAATACTCATACAAATATATTTATATGAATATTCATATACCACGTTGTTACATAGATTTAATAATAATTTCGTTGAGCCAATGAAAAAAGATCATTAAAATGTTCATATATATAATATGTAAATATTACACGTTGTTACATAGATTTAATAATAATTTCTTTGAGTCAATGAAAAAAGTTCATTAAAATTTTTCGTTTAAATTAATAAAATTTAATGAAGTTTTTCATTGGCTCAACGAAATTATTATTAAATCTATTAAATAACGTGCGTTATATTAATACTCATACAAATATATTTATATGAATATTCATATACCGCGTTGTTACATAGATTTAATAATAATTTCGTTGAGCCAATGAAAAAAGATCATACAAATTTTCATATATATAATATGTAAATATAACACGTTGTTACATAGATTTAATAATAATTTCTTTGAGTCAATGAAAAAAGTTCATTAAAATTTTTCGTTAAAATGAATTAAATTTAATGAAGTTTTTCATTGGCTCAACGAAATTATTATTAAATTTATGTAACAACGTGCGTCATATTAATACTCATATAAATATATATATATGAATATAAATATACCACGTTGTTACATAGATTTATTAATAATTTCGTTGAGCCAATGAAAAAAGATCATTAAAATTTTCATATATATAATATGTAAATATAACACGTTGTTACATAGATTTAATAATAATTTCTTTGAGTCAATGAAAAAAGTTCATTAAAATTTTTCGTAAAAATGAATAAAATTAAATGAAGTCTTTCATTGGCTCAACGAAATTATTATTAAATCTATGTAACAACGTCCGTCATATTTATATTCATACAAATATATATATATGAATATAAATATACCATCATATAAATACACCACGTTGTTACATAGATTCAATAATAATTTCGTTGAGCCAATGAAAAAAGTTCATTTTAATTTTTCTTTAGTACATATGAATAAAATTTAATGAAAATTTTTCATTGGCTCAACGAAATTATTATTAAAAATCTATGCAATAAGTGCGGTATATTTATATTTATATATTTTAAATATATGTAAAAACATATATATATAAATATATATATATATATATATGTATTGACTAATACATAGTAAAATTGTATAAATACATAAAATGAATGAAAATTCGAATTTTCTTGGATTAGGTACATTTATTTGTTGAAAATTATAAAAATCGCGTTCGAAAATTAATTGCGAGAAATTAAAAATGGAAGAGCAATTTCAATGAACAAATTTTCATTGTTCAATGTCCTACTTTCATTGAAAAAGTCATTTAAAACTCAATGAATAAGATCATTGAGCTATGAAAATTGTCATTGAAATCGGTTCATTAAAATTTTTCTTCAACTTTTGTATGAAAGTCAATCAATGAACGTGGTTTCATTGAAGCAATGAAAAGTGTATTTTGGACAAAAAAAATTCATCGAGTTTTTTCATTGTCGCAATGTTTTTTATATTGCCGCAATGAAAAAGTGGTCAATGTAAGCCGTTCATTGTTTCAATGATCGATTTTTTTTTCAGTGAATAACAATTCCAGACAGACCCATAATAGACAGAATGTGGAACCAATGGATATTAATAATATAGATCAAGGATCTTCCGAAGTGGTTCAAGAAGAAATACATTCAATAGAAGCTCCGGTTTTTCTGAATGTAGCCTCTCTGGTAGGAAAACACAGGTAGTATTTGCGTTGAGAAACCAGAAACACATATGCTTACTAGATACAGGGTCTACAATGAGTTTAGTAAATACAAGTAAGATAGACTGTAGTTCCTATAACGTACTCGAAGAGCTGACTTTAAACTTGTCTACCGTAAACAGCCAAAGTATAGAAACATTAAAAATTTATCAGGTCCCAGTACCTACAGAATTTGGCTACCCAGAAAATGTCTTCGTTAGAGCATATGGAAAGCCATTAGGAGAACAAAAATATAGTCTCTTGTTAGGAATGGATGTACTAGGAAACATGGTCGAAAGCATTAACTTTATAAAAAAGGAAGTACTTCTACAAAACAAAACTATACTCCCAATGGTCATTGAAGTAGAACCATTCATAGAATGTTATGAGTTAGAGGGTAGTACTGAAGTTAATTTACAAGATTTGAAAGTATTCGAGAAACAAGAAATACAAGATTTGCTTCAAAAATATAAAAATCTCTTATATAGAGATGGAGATCAGCTTACTAATTGCGAAAGTATATTTCATGAAATAAAACTATCCACAGACCAACAAATAAATGCTAGACTGTACCGTCTGCCTCAAAAACACGAAGAAGAGGTAAGAAACCAAGTTAATGATATGGAAAGGCAGGGCATAATACGAAAATCAAACAGTCGATACGCTTCACCAATCGTAGTGGTCGCCAAAAAGCCCGATAGCGAAGGAAAAGTTAAGTATAGAGTATGTGTCGATTATCGAGCTCTCAATGATATAACTGTAGACGATAAATATCCATTACCAAATATCGAAAGTATTCTTGATAAGCTAGGAAGGTCTCAGTACTTCTCAACCCTTGATTTAGCCAAGGGATATCATCAAATAAAGGTGCATCCTGATGATATACATAAGACTGCATTTGTTACACCAAACGGTCTATATGAATATACCAGAATGCCCTTTGGGCTGAAAAACGCCCCAGCGACATTTCAGCGTCTAATGAATGAAGTTCTCAGAGAGTACATAGGCAAAATTTGCATAGTTTATCTTGATGATATACTTATTTTTTCGACCTCATTAGAAGAGCACATAACATCGTTAGACAAAATTTTTCAAAAATTAGCTGACTACAATCTTAAGATACAACTAAGTAAATGCTCTTTTCTTAAGAAAAATACAGAATACTTAGGTCATATCCTTACTGCAGAGGGAATGAAACCTAACCCAAATAAAATAGAAGTAATCCAGAAATATTCACTGCCCCAAACAATTAAGCAGTTACAAGGATTTTTAGGTAGCACTGGATATTATAGGAAATTTATTGCTGATTACTCCAAAATAGCGTACCCGATGGTTAAATATCTAAAAAAAGATATGAAAATAAATAGTAAGGACCCGGAATACATTCAAGCATTTGAACGATTAAAAGAAAATCTTATCAGACATCCAATACTCAAATTTCCAGATTTTAACAAACAATTTTCCCTATACACTGATGCAAGTAATTTTGCGTTAGGAGCTGTTCTAACTCAAGAAGGGCAGCCAGTATGTTATGCCTCCCGAACATTAAACGACCATGAAAAAGATTATTCTACAACAGATAAGGAATTTTTAGCAATAGTATGGGCTACCACATATTTTAGACCATATCTTTGGGGTCAGAAATTTAAAATAATCACTGACCATATGCCTGTAAAATATTTAAATAAAAAATATAATGGAAAGGAGTTTAGTCAAAGAGTCCAAAGAGAACTTCTTAAGTTGCAAGAATTTGAGTTTGACATTGAGTATATAAAAGGGAAGGAAAATAAAATAGCAGATTTCTTAAGTAGAATCCCAGAGGAAATAAACGAAACATCAGAAACTGTACATTCATCGAATGAACAACTTTTAGACCATATACAAATCAAAGAGGGAATTGTTAACATTTACCAAACTCAGCTAATATTGACTTATTCTGTGCAAAATGAAATAATAAAAAAACAGCACACTAAAACAATAATTCAGGTTGATATGACGAAAAATGACAAATACTGGAAAGATTTATTTAAAAGAACTATTAAATCAGGAACAGTAGGAGTTTATTCAGAAGTAGATGATGCTGAATACAATAAAGTACAAAAAGTTTTAATTGAAATGTATGGACACGACAAAGAAGTAAAATTCTACAAGCTCACTCAGAGAGCAAGAGATTTAGAAAAGGTTGAAGAGGCCCATAAACAAATATCCTTATATCACATAGAAGAGAGTAATCACTCAGGTATAGTTGAGACATATCATAAATTAAAAAACAAAATATATTTTCCAAAACTTATAAAAGAAATTTCTAGAGTAATAGGGAATTGTCAGACTTGTCAAGAAGGTAAATATGACAGAAAGCCAATAAGACCAAAGTTCAGACTAACAGAAACTCCAATTAAAGGAAACGAAATTTTGCATATGGATGTTTATCATTTCAATAAACTAACATACCTGACATTTATTGACAAATTTACGAGAAAAGCTTATGGATACAATTTAAGTAGTAAAAATTGGACAAGTAAATTAGAATGCATAGACGAACAATTAAGTAAATTCGGAAAACCAAGAAAAATTATCTGTGACAATGAATTTAATTCAGAAAATATTAAAGAATACTTTAGGAAGGAAGGAATTGAAATGCATATGACAAAACCAAATTCGCATACTGGAAACTCAGATATAGAGAGATTCCACTCTACATTACTTGAAATTTTACTAACAATTAAAAATACAGACATTTCCACCAATAGAAAAATTCATAAAGCTATTCAGATATACAATAGTAGGTATCATTCAACATTAGGTATGAGTCCAAACTCAGCAGAAAAGACAAATCAGTTAAATTTAAGAACAAAAATAGAAGCTAAAAAGGAAAAAATTAGAAAAAAGAGAAATATTTCTAGGGAAAATTATGATGAAAAACGCAATGAAGGCTACATAAGGAACTATAAACATTTAAGACATAAAAATGAAACATATTATAGAAAACATAATTTAAAAAATGTTGACCCAACAAATATTAAAAGACCAAATCAATTCGCAGGTAATCTTTTGGCTGTATCAGGTGATCTCCTGGCTGATAATAATGCAAATAGCGGAAGCAACACTCATAATAACACCGATACAAACCAATAAGGGATATACTACATTAAATTTAGGATCAGTAGAAATAATTAATAATAGCCAGACCATATTACACATAATAGATACTAGGGATTTATTTTCAACAATCGGAATGATAGAAGTTAATCTACAAGCTTTACAATTAGAAAACAATACCGAAATAAGTAATGAAATTTTTAATATAAAATCTAAACTTCAAGCAATAGTTCCACTAAGAAGACAAAAAAGAGGACTTATAAATATTATAGGAACAGGACAGAAATGGTTGTTTGGGACAATGGATGACAACGACCGACAAGATATTATCGGACATATGAACACAATTGATACTAATAATCATGCAGCCATAAAAAACCTGAACCATCAAATACAAATTAACGAAAAATTTATGGACTCTATTAATAAATTTAAAAAAACAATAGAAACAGATAGAGAAGTTTTATCCTATACTTACCAAAGTATTGCTTCGAACCAAAAAGACATTATTAGAAAACAAATTATTACAGACCAACTACTAAAACTTCAAATATTAGAAAGCAAAATTGATAGCATTCTAGATAACATAGCATCTGCTAAACAAGGTAATCTCCATCCAAGCATATTGACAGGAGAAGAAATAAGGACATTAGGGATAGACTTTTATAAACTTGAAAACGCTAGAATAGGACTTATGAAACTCGACCAAGACAGACTTATAATAGCTTTGAAACTACCAAAAGACTATATTTTGACTCAGTTAAAAATGATTATACCAATGCCAAATGATAAAAAAAAAGAAATAGATATGGAAAATTTACAATTTATAGAAATAAATAATGTACAATATGAGTATAATCCAAGAAACATTTACTTGAAAGATTTAAATATAAGTAATTCATGTATAATAAAAGATTCATGTACTTTTCGTTACAATAAAGAAATTAAAGTAATAAAAATTGACGACGATACTTTGATCTGCAAAAATTTAGAAAAAGAAAATGTTTATAATCACTGCGATGATAGAAAATTAATTTTAACTGGAAATTTCATGTTAAATATTAATAATTGTTCAATAAATATATTAAATGTAACTATTTTTAATTATCAACTAGAATTTATTCAAAAATTTCATTATGAAGAAGAAACAAATTTAAATGTAACTGACAAATTAAAGTTTGAAGAAATTTCAAAAATGCAACAAATTAAAAAATTAATGAATTAACATATCACAGAACTATAAGTCAAATCAGTAATATTACAATGTTCTTAATAATTATAATTATTCTTATTGTAATATTTTTCATTAACAAATCAAATCGTAAATTGAAAATTAAAATAAATAATGTTACTAAGCCCCAACCAAATGTTAAAATTATGGAAATTCCAACGATTCAGGAGAATCTTAAGAATAAGGGGGGAGAAGTTACATATTTGTATGGTGACCTCCGTCACCATTAGTACAACAACCTTTTATTTGTAATACGAATATGAATAATAAATCAATTCGTAAAATGCAAAATAAGCATATAAGTATATTTTCATATTGTAAAATAATACATTAAATTTTGCTCAATCAGCATAATAATAATCAAAGGGAAATAAATCTGATTGAACAAAATTTAATGATATATCTAGACTAACAGTCGTTAAGATACCTCGAAGAAATAAAGTCGTCGTTCGAACTACACTAAAAATAAAACTCTTTTTTTTAACTCGCAGGGGTCCAATTACACTGACCCTTTATGTTATTAAACAATAAAATTTATGTTTTTAGAAAGTACTCACCTTCTTGTTTAATATCCATAATAATTAAATATTGCTCACACTTTCTTAACACAAGCTATCACTATCACAAGCTCTTTAATAGGAAACTGCCAGGATAAGCGAGCTGTATGTTTTATTATATGTTAACTTTGGATGGCAATAACGGAATGAAAAAATATAATGCGTCAAAATATTTTTTTGTTTTGGTTTAGAGGGAGTTTGAAGAACCTTATTGACAGTCTGAATTCTTGATTAAAGACATTTAATTTTTTGAATTTTGGCCTATGGAGGTACCCACTGTGCTGCGTGAGAAAAACGGCGAATCCTTATGCAAAAAATAAAGGCAAAAATCATTGCAGATAATAATAACACCAAAGTATCTATTCGTGGACAACAACTTTAATTCGAAAACAATACATATTACTTGGACCATAATAATACTCTGAAGTGTGAAGTAGAAGGCGGGATGGCGTTAATAAACAAATTCATCAGCGTAACAGCTGGTACTGGTAGAGACAATCACCAACTGACAGGAACTGCACAACAAGTCAACACAGTCGGTAATGCAGTACACCTGCCAGCACCCAGTGGTGTCGAAGAGGGTCTTAATTGTAGTATTTAGTACAATAGCCGTCTACCATTCAAGTAAAATTGTAGTATCTAGTAATTTAAGCGAAGAAAAAGAATATTTTAAAATTTTATCGTACAATGTATCAGGTCTGATTAATAAATCTTTATTTAGTGATTTTTATAAATTTGTAAATTAGGCCAGGAAAAATAGGTTCCGAGGTTGAAAAAATTAATTCATGAAATATTAAAATTGGAATCGACGCAGAATTGCAACCTCTATAACATATCCAAAGTCCCCCGAAATCCCCGCATTGGCTTTTTGTGTAGATGCATTTGAAGAGGTGCAGACGGGGAGAATTTAGAGGTCTATCAAACTAAAATATTTGTTTGGGTAAAACCTGATCATATGATACATGCTTTAAGGGTAGTTTTTAACGCTGAATCTAATGAAACCAAATTCAAAATGATACAACCACCCAAGAAGAAGTTATAATCCTTTTTATGTAATGATGACTTTTTTTCAGGTACAACAGGTAAAATATTACCGAAAACCCTTTGAAAATAAAGGTATGTTAATGAAACTTGGAATAAATGTACCATTTGTCATACGAATTAAGAATCAAGACAGTCCTTAAAAATATCCATGGTGAAATCGTGTTTTTTTAAGGGGGAGGGGCAAGTGTAGAATGTTGACCATAACACCCACGAAAAAACTCTTACACTCATGAAACTCGCCAAAAATATTAAATTTGTCATGGCAACCAAGAATCAATATAGTCCACATAAATATATTTGCTCTGGGGTTTTTTTTAAAGAGAAGGAAAATCCGGGAAGAAGTTGGAAGATTTGAGCCAAAATTCCGATTTGGTGTAATTGAGGTATATACACAAAGTATGGTATATGATTTAAGGGTATTTTTTAACGCTGAATCTAATAAAAGCAAAACTAAAATGATACAAGCACCTCTAACAAAGTTATGGGCCTTTTCAAGCAAAAATTAATTTTTGAAATCGTATTTTCCGTAGAACAAGTCAAAAGTTAACAGTCACCAAAAACACTATTAGAACAAATATATTTCTATGGACTATTTTGATTCTTGGTTGCCATAAAGAGTTTAATATTTTTGGCGAGTTTCATGAGTGTAAGAGTTTTTACGTGGGTGTTATGGTTAACATTCTTTGTTGCCCCTCCCCCTTACAAAAAACACCCTTTCACCATAGATATTTTTAAGGACTCTCTTGATTCTTAGTTCCTATGACAAATGAAACATTTATTCCAAGTTTCATTTACATACCGTTATTTTCAAAGGTTTTTCGGTAATATTTTACCTGTTGTACTTGAACAAAAAGTCATCGTTACATAAAAAGGACAATAACTTATTTTTGGGTGGTTGTATCATCTTGAATTTGATTTCATTAGATTCAGCGTTAAAAACTACCCTTAAAGCATGTATCATATGATCCGGTTTTACCCAAACAAATATTTTAGTTTGATAGACCTCCAAATTCTCCCCGTCTGCACCTCTTCAAATGCATCTACACAAAAAGCCAATGCGGGGATTTTGGGGGACTTTGGATATGTTATAGAGGTTGCAATTCTGCGTCGATTCCAATTTTAATATTTTATGAATTAATTTTTTCAAGGTTCCCCATACGATTTGTGCTATTTTTCCTGGTCTAAATAGCTTTGATATAATATTTTTGTATGAAACCTTTGTAACTGAAAATAACTTCTCAATTATCGAAAATAAGCTGTTAGATTTTGTATTTAAGTGGATCCCGGCAATGCGGACTCATGAGCGTGGAAGAGCAAGTGGAGGTTGCTACTTCGGTTTCAAAAAAATGCTTCGAAGTTTGAAATGCGAGTTTCGGATGCACAATAACATATGGTTTGTTTCCCTAGAAATTAATACTAAACACCTGTGGATACTACTTCAATACCTCTACTGCAATAATTGGGAAGAAGATTTTGAAGGAGTAAAGGGCCCAGCCCATAGAATCCGTTGCGTCCGTTGCGGCGATGGAGCCATTGATGTTGCCGGATGCGACGGATTGAGGTAGCCCAATGAATGCGTTGACGTTCACATAATAACCAATTGAAATTCAAACACACGCACATAACCACTTGAAATTCAAACACACACACATAACAACCATACTTGAAATTCAAACTCACTCATAACAACCACTTAAAATTCAAACACACACAAAAAAAGTTCCTGTCAACGCATCTGCCGGAGAGAAAAAGTTAAAAGTTCGGCTACTATGTCCGTTGCGTCCGATGCTTGCGCTATTATTGGGCCAATTCCTATAAGAAAACATGTATTTTATTGAGCTGTCAGTTGAATGCGTCGTCACAACCGACGCAATGGATTCTATGGGACGGGGCCTTAACGGAGTTACTTAGCCACATGAGATCGACGAACGTTATGCTTATTGGAGACCTGAACGCGAGAATCGGCCTAGAGGCAGGAGTAATGAACGTTATTAACGGTTCTTATATGCAATCAAAGGATACTGTTTGTAATGCAAGAGGAAAGAAACTCCTAGAGCTTTGCGATTCTTTTGGACTCCGAATTCTGAATGGAACGAGTGCGAGTGACACCTCGGGTAATTTCACATTTATTGGAGGCCAAGGATCATCGTTGATTGATTATGCAATCGTAGGTGAAGACTGGGAGTCACTGGTGACGGATCTAGAAGTTAAAGAATTTCCGTATTCGGATCACCTTCCCATTGTTGTAACATTCCAACGGCGGCGCTTGCAACCAAATGATGATGAAATTATCAGCCCGCAATCACTGCCCAGACTTAACTGGAAGATAGCGCAAGCCTCAGCATACAGACAACAACGGGATGGTAGACTCCAAGTACATCAAAGACCAGACTTTCGAATATTAGAGAAAACCATAAAGGAATCTTACCCTCAACAGCAGCCTCGCGGAAAAGGATGGAATTCAGGAAATGAGCCTTGGTTTGATCAAGAATGCCGAAAAGCTCGGAAGATTTCGTTTGCATGGTTGAGAAATTTTCGGAGTTCCTCCCAAAGTTCATTTAGTTATAACTTCTTAGAGGCCAATAGGAAATTTAAAGAGCTATACAAAGCCAAAAAGACGAAATATGATGAAAAACAAGCATGCAGATTGGTGTCTTTTGGAAACTGGCTTGGGAATTAAATGGAAAACAACCAGTAATTCATTAAAAACTGTGTGCGCATTCACTTTTCCTTCACTTCAAAGATCTAATAAATCCGGAAACAACATTAGCGAACTGGCATTATGCAGCTCCTCGATTTGAGAACGAGATTTTGGACCCAGAATTTAATTTGCAAGAACTTGAACAAACCTTATGGACACTTAAAGATGGGAAAGCAGCGGGTTCAAATGGTATTCCAGTAGAGTTCTACAAATACGGAAGCGTCACACTGAAAGAACATCTGGTAACATTATTTAACAAAGTTTTTGAGGGGAATCTTCCGGTAGATGAATTCAGGAATGCTGTAATATTCCCGATACACAAAAAAGGATCCTTGTTGGATGCAGCGAACTATCAAGGAATCTCTTT
Organism: Dasysyrphus tricinctus; assembly: GCA_963921185.1. Lineage (NCBI taxonomy): Eukaryota > Metazoa > Arthropoda > Insecta > Diptera > Syrphidae > Dasysyrphus > Dasysyrphus tricinctus. The sequence continues at coordinate 61,383,085 of OY992532.1, read as the reverse complement.
TCTAAATTCAACATATAAGATCTTCACAACAATGTTACAGAAACGACTTACAAGGTGGATCACAACGCAAAACGTGCTTAACGAGTGCCAAGCGGGTTTTAGATCCGGTTACTCTACAATCAACAATATCTTTGTCCTCAGGAGCCTTGCTGAAAGCTTTTGCATGCAGGGTAAAAAATTGTATGTATTTTTCATCGATTTCAAAGCTGCTTTTGACACGATCAACAGAGGCGCCTTATTTTACAAATTGTACAATCTGGGATTGTCGTTGAAGTTTGTTTTAATGCTAGAAGAGTTGTACAGAGGAACACGGGCTGCAGTTTGGAACGGAGCTGAACTTTCGGATTGGTTTGCAACTTCATCAGAAGTGAGGCAAGGCTGCACACTGAGTCCTACCCTCTTTTCGCTCTTCATAAATGATCTAATTGACTTCCTTCCTGGAGGAGTTGACTTTGCGGGAGAGCGTATTAAAGCATTAATGTTCGCGGATGATATAGTCTTGTTTGCATACTCCCCAGAAACACTCCAACTTATGATAAACAAGATTTACAATCACTGTTGTTTACGGAATTTGGTTGTCAATACACAAAAATCATCTTTTCGAGCAACTTGAGTATGGAAAAGTATCTATTAGAAAAACTGCAAAAAGCAAAAACTGCTATAAATATAACATGGAAAAGAGTTTTTATGAACGTCAACATAGCACATAGTAGCAAATATAAAGTATTTGAAGCTGCAGCGGAGAGTATTCTTTTATATGGCGCCCAAGTTTGAGGATGTACAAAGTTTCTCACTGTGGAGAAACTACTAACTCACTACGTGAAAAGAGTATTTCGTCTGCCAATGAACACACTAAACTACGTTATTATGTTAGAGACAGGACTTTCATCACCTCTATTCGTCAAAACCCTTAAACTGCAAGTGGACTATTTACTGAAAGTTTTCAAGATGCCTGATTCCCGACTGGTCAAGAAAGTAGCTCTTAAAGCAGTACAAAATCAAAATAGTTGGTACAGGGAGTGGAATTGCCTCGCCGAAGGATGTAACGCGGTGTTCAATTTGACTGTTGGAAGCATATCAAGCTGCAAGGATATCTTATATGATGTGATTGCGAAAGTAGATGAAAAATGTAGAAAAGATTATGTAGCTGAAGCTTCTGAGTCCTTATTCAGAACAATTTATAGAAGGCTGAACCACAATCTTGCAGAAAGAAACTACTTCAGTGATGCATATAGTGTGAACGAGATTTAAACAATGGTTAGACTCCGAAGCGAACTTATATGCCTGAATTTCATACCACACAGACCCGAATTACCATTGGAGTGCAGTATGTGCAATCTTAGAGAAAGAGAGGACGTTATTCATTTCGTGGGAAAATTCCCTACTTTAAGGGAAACAAGAAGGAGCTTTTTTGGAAGTGACTTCTTATCGGATGAACAAGTTGTTGCCATTCTGAATGAGATGAATGTCGGCAATCTGTACAAATATTGCAAAACCACGTTAAATTACAGATCTAGAATTATGAACGAAGATTTCTGATTTATCAAACAATAATCCACTTAATTAATTCAAACTTAAAGTTCTAAAATTAACTTCTTATTTAAATCCATATAAATAAATATAAAAGCTTATTACAATATTTGTATAATTGCGTGCTTACCTTTAAGGCAATGTCCGATTATGACACCCATATTGGAGCAGGTGTGCAATCTACCTAGGGATATCAAACACTTAGCATAAGGCCACCATTACTCTTACTCTTACGCGCCATGGTGTACGGTTTCTGGAGATGTACATCAGTTCTCTTCAACTCTTCCCCAGTTATGCTGGTTCCTTTTCGACCATTCTACGCTAAGTACTTCTAGGTCAGCCCACTCAAATGTCTCACTACGTGAGATGATTTCATTGCATCGCTTGACTCGTTATTCACCCGTAACTTTTTCAAAGCAGTTATCCAATCCACTACCTCTAAAGTTTTCATTCGATAGATTCGATGGTTTCCTGACCTATCCTCGCATCAAGTTCATCATTGGAGATACGGGTAGGCTAGAAACACTTCCAGATGTTTTGCAGACATCTATTCACGAATGCTTGGGGCTTCCTTATGACAGCGGGTAATCCTTTCCAAGTGCTGCACCCATACGGAGCACGGATTCAGCGTTGGAGCGGGAACAGCCATAGCTTATGATTTTAGGCTTATACTATAGTTGTTTCTCCATATTTTGGACAGCATTCCGAGCGCAAACTTTGTTTGCACGATTCGACTGATTATATCTAGGTCGGTCCAGGCGCGGATCCAGGAATCCAGTTTGGGGGGGGTCATGAAATTTTAACATCAATAAGAACTGATTAGCAAAAGTCCAGCTTAATCATGGCTTTATTCCACTCGAAGGCTTGATCAGGGAGAAGCTTAAAGTCTCTTCCAAACCAACGCGAAATCATAGCGAATCATTCGCAAAGCCAGTTTTTTGTTGTTGTTTAGCATTGTGTATCTTTCATATATTGTATTATTGTGAATGATTTCGCGTCGTCGGCGAATGTTTCGCGTTGGTCTTGTCTTTGCGAATGATTCGCTACGAATTCGCGTTGGTTTGGGAGAGCCTTAAGACTTAATCGGACTCCCACTTATATGTAGTTTGAGCTAGAAACTGTATTCATCAACAAGATTTAGCTTCATTTCATACTTTTAGGACAATGATGATGATAAGAAAAGCATTTAAGATTGGAAGCGAAATTGACGAGAAAACCGTTGTTTTGAAAACTTTTGAGCAATTTACAAAGAATAATTGACAGTAATGGATTACACATTACATATAGGTACATAATGTAAAACCAAAAAAAATCAAAAGGGATAATTCAAGTATCAAGCGTCAATTTGAGATGAAACAGATAGACAAAATTGCAAAAAATATGGTGGATTCCATGCCGTAAAGAAAAAAAACTGCTATCAAAGCAAAAAGGAGGGTATTTTCCTATTATGTAATATTTAAAAAAAAAAACTTGCTTGTAACCCAAAAAAAAATATTTATTTCAATTTAACAATATTTACACAAAAAAACTATATGATCATATTAATTCAATACTGTACTTGTTACTTGATTTCAAAGAATAAGGTTAGTTAAGATAAGCTGTGGGTGAAGTTAGCACCGCCATTTTCGATAAAAAAAGTTGTGCTGTATTCTGCTCAACTTGTGCTGCCCTGTGCTGTAATTATTACAAAAAATCGAGAATTTTCCTATTTTACGGATGAGAACTTTTTAAATGTTTGTTGTTTTTTGGCCGCAAAAGTTGCAAATATGCGAATTTTTGTATCTCCATATCATGGCAACACAAACTGAGCACGAAATAGCACAGTTAAGTTTTTTTTATAAAAATGTGAAACTTATACAAAAAGGCATATACATATGTATGTATGTATTAGTTTTTGACCTAAAAGTTGAAATTTTGCAATTTTTGTTTATCTTTTCGGCGCTCGACAGCTCAAACCGAGCACAAAACATATATTTCACTTTTAAGAAATTGCGAAATTTCGAAAAAAATCATTCATAAAATTTGCATGTTTGCAGCTCTTCGCATTTTATTCTTGTATATTATAGTTGCAATTTTGGGAATTTTATTTTTATCTCTTTGGCGCCTAGCAGCATACCTAATCGTAGCACAACATAACAAAACTTTCTTTTTTAAGAAATATTGAAATGAAAACAAAAATGAATTCGCAAAATTTTCAAATTTGCGATTTTTTTTAATATTTACGGCACAAGGCTGCACAAAATCAGCGCAATACAGCACAATTTTACTCTCGAAAATCAAAAATGGCGATGCTAACTTCACGCACAGGTACATTAAGAAACGAAGACATCCAAGAAATATTTAAAAAAAAAAAATAAAATGAGCAACTTACATAGATCTTCTGCTATAAAATGTTCAAAAAAAGACTGCTACATTTTTTGATCGTTGCATCCGCAACAAAATGTCTGTGACACCCAAAACTATTTTCTTTTCAATTTAAAATAAAAGAGTAAAGTAAATATAATGTTTAAAATGCTATGATAACTTGTTATCAAAACTACTATACACAGTTACCCCCGCAGATGAAAACCATGGGTTACTGAAAAACTTAAGAGGTATTTTTCTCATTTTCGCTTTGCTTTCGAGCTATAACGGATTTTATGATTAAGGGTCCCGTTTGCTTTAAATAGCTTAATCTTTGTCAAACTACGGCAGAGTCTTATTTTTTGCGATGATGGTGACTGTGGGGAACCTTTATTATTTAAGAGAGTCCGCAGAATTTTAAGTCGCTAGTAGTGATTTTTGATCAATATTTCTTTGCTGTCCATTTCATTAAGAAACTTGGCTTTGTTAAGAAAATAGAAGCTTACCATTAATAGGTCATGTTTTTCGTATAAATAGTAGATAAGAAATATGGAATAACCCAAAAAGTTTTTCTCTGTCTTCTAATTTTTTGAATAATCAGTAAAGATAGCTCGTGTTTGTTGTTTTCGCTGGAGCTCTGGGGGGGTCATGACCCCCATGACCTCCCCCCTGGATCCGCCACTGGGTCGGTCCCGCCAACAAAATATTTAAATCTCTCTAGCATCTCTTCTGGTTGTCCAGAATATCTAGGTACTTGAGTAGATAAGGAAGTTTCAAAAATGATCCTTTTTGCTTTTGCCGAATTCATAAATAAATAAATTGGGTGGCGCAACAGCTCGTGGAGAACCAGGGCCTAGTAACTAACAACTCTCAACCACTCCTCCGTGCGTGTTGGCAGGAATGGAGGGGAAATACAGTCGAGTCCGAACGGCTAAATGAGCAGCACTTAGTCATGACAAATATACTCTTGGAGGATTTGTCAGTTCCTCGCAAGAGGCAGTGCCTCAGATAAAACATTGCTGTTTTTAGGTGGCATGGCTGGGAATCGAACCCCGAATTGCTGAATTCAACTTTGGCCCAATGTTTCAGCTATTCTCTCTCCATCTTTGTTGTCATTCCATGAAGATCCATGTCATTTTATTCGTCATCTGCTTAATCCAGATGTTTGAGGCGTGATTGCAGATTCTACTCATACCAGAACAGTATTGGTTATTTGGTTTAGACACCCCACTTTGGATTTCAAACTCCTCTTACATCCTGCCTGTATCCAGAACGTGACGCTTGAATCCATCATAACTTTATGTAGCCTTAATAATAGCAATCAATTTATTTGGGATACATTATTTCTATTGATACTGTCAAAAGTCTTTTCGAAGTTGATGAAAAGAAGGTGAAGTAGTGATCGATATACAACACGCTCTTCGCTGACAATCCCCTAGGTGTTGATGTGGTCCTCACAGGAAGATCCAGTACGGAATCCTGCTTTTTTGGCATAGAGGTCTTCAAGGTGGTCTTTTATTCGTTCAACGACGACGTTTGCTATTATACCTTGGCTACAGCAGGCAGCACGGCTACAGTTTTTGCAATAAGTAAGGTATCCTTTCTTTGGGAGCTTGACAATCATTTACTTCTACCACTCTTCAGGAAAATTCTCAGTTGCTCAAGCTCTCTCATTAAGTGGGAGCAGCAGCTCACACGATGTTGTTGGAGCTGCTCGTAATGCTGCGTCAAGTCCAACCCCTTTCTTTTTGTTCAGATCTCTGATTGCGGTTCAGATTTCTTATCTACTGGAGGGTAACTCGTTCTACTAACGACCAATTGGGTGTTGGGTTCATTAGTTCACTTCCCTGGCGAAAACTAGGTTTAAAATAGCAGAAAAGTCCTCCTTCCACCTTTGAAGCTGCTCCTCATCCGTCACTTGCAAAGATCCGTCTGTTTCTTTTACCAGTTTTTGTTTAGAGGTTTGTTAGTTGTTCTTTGGTTAGGTATTCTGTAGTCGGTACTATTGTCACACCTACCTGCAGCCATTTCTGCTTCTGTAGCCAATGCATTGATATAGTTACGCCTATCACGTCACACGCTATGGTGAACTTCTCTCACCCTCGTGCGATACACAGACTTTAGCTCGTTTCTCGCTGCTGCTGAAGTCGATAAAATACGAGCTTATTGAGCTGTTTTCTTTCTTCGATCCTAGCTCAAGTTTCTTCAGAAATCCGGGCACTGTTTTTTAAATGCGACCGACTGGCTATATTTTCAGCAACTGATAGTTGTTGGAAGTCTGTGGGATCCTTAAGTCTATCGGTATTAAACTCAGGCATTATGGTGTTTTCTTCGGATCTTTTAACTGCAGCTGTGCGTAATGTTATCGTAGCAACCATCAGATGGTGATTTGGGGACATTCCCATGACTGTATTCTCTTATGTTACGGACGTCCTGGTGGCTGTATCTAAATTTCCGGCTGATCCCGAAGAGATTAATTTGGTTGAAAGTTGGTTGTCTATCCATATTGACTTTGTGAGCTGTGTGAAGTCAGAACCCCGACCTCAAAATGTTTGTTTTTTTTTGATCGGATTCGTTTTTCCATCGTTAGTCCACGTTTGTCCAACCATTAAAATCGTTTGTCCACCCCCAGGATAAAAGATATTCGACTTTTCTTTTTTTATAGTAAACCTCGAAAAACAACAAAGTCCTCTAGCATCCCCAAATGAAGTCATAGGGGGTTGGGACTGATTGGGTTCGCTTGTCCACCAGTTCAATATAAAAATCCATTAAAAAATGTTGTTGTCCACCCCAGGAAAAAAAATATTCAACTTTTCTTTTTTGCACTGAAAAACAAAAAGTGCTCCAACGTCCCCAAATGAAATCTTAAGGGGGTGGAGTAAAATGTGTTCGTTTGTCCACTGGCTCAATATAAAAATTCATAAAAAAAATGTTTGTCCACCCTTAGGGAAAAAGTTATTCAACTTTTCTTTTTTGCACCGAAAAATAAAAAAGGGCTCCAAAACCCCCAAATGAAGTTATAGGGAGGTGCAGTCAAGTGTGTTCGTTTGTCCACCAGCTCAATATGAGAATCCAAAGAAAAAATTCGTTTGTCCACCCAAAGGATAAAAAATACTCGACTTTTATTTTTTTATAGCAAACCTCCAAAAACAAAAATGTCCTCTAGCATCCCCAAATGAAGTCATAGGGGGTTGGGACTGATTGGGCTCGTTTGTCCACCAGTTCAATATAAAAATCCATTAAAAAAATTTTGTTGTCCACCCCAGGAAAAAAAATATTCAACTTTTCTTTTTTGCACTGAAAAACAAAAAGTGCTCCAACGTCTCCAAATTAAATCTTAGGGGGGTGGACTAAAATGTATTCGTTTGTCCACTGGCTCAATATAAAAATTCATAAAAAAAATGTTTGTCCACCCTCATGGAGAAAGTTTTTCAACTTTTCTTGTTTGCACCTAAAAATAAAAAAGGGCTCCAAAACCCTATAATTTCATTTGGGGGTTTTGGAGCCCTTTTTTATTCATCGGTGCAAACAAGATAAGTTGAATAACTTTTTCTCTAAGGGTGGACAAACATTTTTTTATGAATTTTTATATTGAGCCAGTGGACAAACAAACACATTTTACTCCACCCCCTTAAGATTTCATTTGGGGACGTTGGAGCACTTTTTGTTTTTCAGTGCAAAAAAGAAAAGTTGAATATTTTTTTCCCTGGGGTAGACAACAAAATTTTTTTAATGGATTTTTATATTAAGCTGGTGGACAAACGAACCCAATCAGTCCCAACCCCCTATGACTTCATTTGGGGATGCTAGAGAACTTTGTTGTTTTTCGAGGTTTGCTATAAAAAAGAAAAGTCGAATATCTTTTATCCTGGGGGTGGACAAACGATTTTAATGGTTGGACAAACGTGGACTAACGATGGACAAAGGAATCCGATTAAAAAAAAAAAAAAAAAAATTTTGAGGTCGGGGTTCTGACTTCACACAGCTGACTTTGTGGCACTTCATTTGATCAAACATGGTCCAATATATTACAAGGTTTTTGCCGTTACAAAAAAACGATATAACGTTTGTCATTTTCGTTGCGGTTACCAACACCATGCTTTCGCATAACATGTCTGAGCCTACCATTGTCATTGCCAACCATGTCATTCAAGTCTCCCATTGACATTATAATGTCTGCACTTGATGTACTATTAAATCAGAATTCAGAAGAACCTTTAGCATTCAAGATTATGTCATCTAGAGGCTCCCTGTGAAATAAAGCTCTTGGGATCTGTTTTGGAAAGCAGCAATCCAATGCCAGATTCACGATGGGTTTCAGGAGCATTTTCCGAGTAGAATGTAGTACAATGTTAGGAGTTAGAGACTTAAACCTCCCCGAGCCCATTCATCCTACTTCACTAATCTCTAAGATGCCCATCTTATCTATAATTGAAAGAATTTGGAATTTTGAGGGCCCTCACTTCCGTTGTCAAGAAGTGTCTTATATTCACCAATCTCTGTCCGGGTTAAATAGCCAAAAGTCGTCAACGTGTTATCATTTCTTATCCAAGGCGAAGTGTCAGTTTTGATAGCGGTTGTGATTTCAGTAATGAAGAATACTAGCCTCCATAACATATCTCAGAAAGTAAGGCCTTTTGCAGTGCACTTGTTATTTTAGCCTTTGTATGTAAACGTACTATTAGGGATACGGCTAGTTACCGGAGACCAACACGAGGAGGTAAAGCAAACACCTTATCGTGACTTATTATTGCGCTACTGGGCCAGACGAAGTTCTGAGCAATCAATAGTTTCACGATCTTATGCTTACGCTTACAGACATAACAAAATTTGTACATTCTATCAGCAAACACACATTTTTAAGCCTGATAAGAGAATGTTAACTATTGATAGGAATTTTTTCGAAGTAGGTAGGCAAGGAGCTCATTTATTGGAGTAAACCAAACCTTTTCCTCCAAAACAGAGGCTAGAACATTTGGCATGGCTTGAATGACTGGAAGCATGGCATTCTCAAATTGCTCAGAGTGCTTGGGATCGTAGATGATGAAGGTACAAAATTTTAAATAAACCCCACAATCAATTCACAAACAGGTCATGAAGTGAAGCAGCAAGGGAGCTCGATTTAATTACCATTTTTTTTACTTGCGAGAATTTTTTTGTTTTAGTAATTTCTTTTTATGCTTTATTTGAGCTTTTTTGGTCAATTTAATATTTTATTCAAACGAAAACGATATATTCTCGTTATTGGTCTTACGGCTTTTCATAAAGTTATCTTGAACAATAATAGCGCCTTATCCATTTGATAAAAATGTCCCTTTTGATAAAAATGCTCCCCACAGCTTTAACTACCCTAGTAAGTCGCTTTTTTAACACAATTGTAATACAATAGTGCTTACCTATCCTATATATAGAGATATTCATACACATATGTATGTATGTATACCTACTATGTTTGAAAAAGTCTTATTGTTAGTACCACACCTACATATTGTCTGAAGAATGGTTATCCTTCATGTAGCTGCTGATGTTTCTGTTGACGTACAGTAGTTTTCGACTATATCGACCAATGTCACGCAACGTGTGTGAGCTTTTAACACATTTTCTCCGCCCTAAATGATTGATTAATTCCTTAATTGGTTATTTTGGCTTTCAGATTGTTATCTGATTTTCTATACGCGCCGGCCGCGCCGCTGTGGGCATTGACATCCATCACAAAAGAAAAAGTCTATAAATGGGATAGTTTAATTATTATCATTATAAAAATAAACTTTTGCCTTTTAGCTATATTATAATGGAATTGTCCTTTCTTTCAACATTATACTATACATTTTATATAAATATTTCTAAATGACACGTAATCGTCAACATGAACCTTTGATGCATATATGACTATAATTTTCGTAGATAAATTTGCAAAAAAAAAGTCGAAAAGGTGAATAATTAGGTTTGAATGTCGAGTTAATGGCCATATAATTTAGGTGTAATTTAGCCTCACGTACCTACATACCTACCGAGAAATGTGAAAAATAAATTGATCGTTAAACTAAAGTGGACGTGCAAATTATGATTATGATTTTATATCTAATCACTATACGTTCAATAATAAATTAGGTAAGTTTTAATACGTATAGCCTATTGTTGCAAGGATTTTAATTGTTGGAGAGCTTGAACCTAATAACACAGAACAACAAGTCAATTAATCAGCAATTACTTGTACAAATATGTTTGTTCAACAAGTAATGACCATTTCTGTATCACAATAAAAACCGTAACAATTGTCAATAGACAAAATTTCCCTCTTCTTGTTGAACCAGCCGAACTTGTTTCTGAAAAAAAGCATTTTGTCTAAAATCAGCGCTTTGGACTTTGTAAAAACTTGTACGCCACATACGAACATCACATGAGGCTTAATTAAAAATTAATTTTGCAATAGGTAGCACCCTAAAAAAAACAAAAACACAAAATAAGAGTGGAGTCCACCACTCGACCTGGCGGATTCAAACCTCCAACGTGACGTGATAATAGTCAAATTAACTTACTTCATTGCTAAGTAGAAGTACTTATGGTGGCACTACCTACAGTCTGGGGTGGACCAAGGCCTCAACCAACAAGCTTCTTCCAGCCAACTCGGTCTCTATCTAGCTGTCCCCAATTTCGCACCCCATGTTAGTTGAGGTGCTCTTGAACTTGCGTGTACCAAGCCTTTATCATCCATAGTTAAAGGCGTCCATGCCTCTTCACATCAGGACAAGGATGATAAGTGTTGTCTGCAGGGGCACCTAGTGGCTCAGGAGAGGGCTTTGCTCCTCAATTGCCTTCTCAGCTCAAAGAAGCAGCAATTGACAAGAGTATAATTCTTTCTGTGATCTCAGCCCTGGTATCATTCACTGAGTGAGTTGATAGTGGAGGGAGCCTAGGTAGACAAAGTCTACTAGCTGTCTATGGTTACGTTCTGTCCGAGACGTGTCGTCATCGTCGGATATTGTTTTTTGTTGAAATCATTATTTGGTCTTGCCTTTATTCACTGTTAAGGTCATCTTCTTGACTTCCATTTAATGTATTAATAATCTTTAAACTAAGCTTTATGCGTTGAACGATCGGTCCGAGTGATCCCTAAGAAACATAAAAAAGCAAGTAATTGGACGGACTTTTGGAAGATTATTCCTCTAGTCTTGACGTTAGAGTTTTGCACTGTTTTTTCAAGAACGATGATAAAGAAGTCACTTGACAGCGTGTCACGTTGCCTTTAACCATTTTTCACATCAAAGGTATCGGTGAGGTCTTTGCCGGCCATGATGGAGCAGCGTGCATTTTTCATCGTCATCCGGCACAATCGGACGAGTTTGGGAGGGATGCCAAAACTAGACATTGATGCTCTATATAGCTCGTCTCTATTAATGCTGGCATGAGCGGCCTTGAAATCAATGAATAAGTGGTGGCTATCGATATGAAACTCCAGGGTTTTTTTCCAAGATATGCCGATATTTAATCGATGGTGGACTTTCCTGGCCTAAAATGACACTGATATGGTCTTATCAGGCTGTTGACGAATGGTTTCAGATGTTCACAAAGTACGGCAGAGAAGATCTTGTATGTATATTATTTTAAGGAGACTGATGCCTCTGTAGTTGGTCCAGTCCAGCGGATCTCTTTTACTTCAGGATCGGGCAGACAATGCTGAGGTTCCCTTCATCGGACATGTTTTCCTCCGACCATATTTTCAAGATGCACTGGGTGAATACTCCTTACCAATTCATCGCCAGCTGCTTTGAATAGCTCGGCCGCAAAGCCATCAACTTTAGCAGCCTTATTAGAATTAAGTTTAGATATAGCGCTATCTTGACTTCGTCGAGATCAGGTGAACGGAGTTGTCAGCCTACGTCATCGTCTAGGTTAAATGGCGCAATCTGTATGGCAGTGGAACTCGGTTCGTTTTTCCCATATATTTAGCACCGACTGCAATTCTATACCACTATATTCCCTTAATCATAGGGAGTTTCTTTTTGCCTTAAGGTAAAACTTCCGAACTTCATTTCGGTAAAAACATTCCTCTATTTCTTTCTTCTTTTTCCGTCTGCGAATTCGGTGATTATCTCCTTTTCTGCCCGTAAAGCTCACGAGCAGCTCTGGTCCTTCTATGCAGCACCGCCTTGTATGCTTGTTGTTTTGCAGCATCTTAACGGGCCTCGCTTTGGTGGTCGGGTGGGGTCCAGCACGTCAGAGGTTGCATGTCCGATGTTTTCTTCACAATAGTTCCACTGGTTTTTGCTTCTTGATGCTTAGAGGTCGCGAAAAGCTCAATCGGAAAAGGACCTGGCAATTTCTTGCGACTACTGTAGCCATCCGACATTGAATTTCCTCACAGTATTTCCCTGTTTTTGCTTTGGTCTATATAATCGTAGCATTACCTTTGGTACAAGGTACCAAGGTACCTTGGTCCGAATCAACGTTGGCTACTTAGAACGTTCGCACATCCTTGATACTAGAGGAGTGTCTTTTTACGATAGCAATGTGGCCAATCTGGTTGGCGGTTTATTGACCAGGAATCCACCATGTTTCTTTGTGTATAGCTATAGATGTGGGGACTGCGTACTTGCTACCACAATATTTTGCCCAAAAGAAAAGTCTATTAACCTGAGTACGTTATCGGAGGTGGGGTCGTGAAGGCTATATATCTTCCGATTTTGCCCCCAAAGACGTCTTCTGTTCCTATAGTTTGGCAGTAAAATTACCCAAGACAATTTTAATGTCATAGCTAGGGCATTGCTCATATTTCTTGTCTAGGAGCTCGCAGAACTGGTTCTTGGTGTCATCATCTTTCTCCCCTGTGGTGGCATGTGCGCATATGAGGCTGATGTTGGTGAAACTAGCATTGTTTCGAACTGTCGTTAGACTCTCGATCACATAGCTGAAACTCAAGACTTCTTAAAATCTACCTCTAACGAGGAATTCTCACCCAAGGACGCTGCCTTTGTTGTCGGTAACATCCAATTAACTTACTTAACTCCAAGAGGTATTATAGGTATTTATGAAAACGTATAAACTAGTCGGCCATCATAATACGTAAAGAACTACACCTTGATACATACTTTCTTTTTACTATTAGAGATCTCAAATGGCTTAAAGCTAGTTATTACTAAATTGCCAAAATACTTCTTTCAAAACGCGTTCCGACTTAATTCTATTTTTTTTTCGTTCTTCTTCTTATGTTAATTGTTTGGTAAGAAAGGTTGTAATAATTGTAATATTATTTCTGCGATTGGCTGACAAAAAACGTGACCCACATGACTTTATTTCTTTCCTTATAAATACTTCTACGACTTCACTATTATTTAATTCAAATTCAATTCACGTTTTCATGAAAATCAAAATATTTTCCTTAACAACATACAACGCTAGCGTTATGATTTTTATTTATTTTGTGAATTATGTACTGATTTCATGACACAAACATATAGCTTACCATTTTTTTTGTTATGTTTTTATTTTCTCTTTTTGTTTAATATCAAGTAATATGTCTTGAGTTATAATTTCAGCGTTGAGCATACATTTCCCTCGAGACAACCTAAATACTGATACAGCAGTGAAACTATAAATCCTCATGGCTATATATGAGTTCGTTCAGGAATATCTATATAAGGAATATCCGCTTACTCTTGGCTGATGTAAACATCCAGATACGTGCACGGAATGTGATGGATGAGAATAGTGATCCTAGCTGCAGGATATAGGAGCCAAGCGAAACTTACTATAATACAAATTGTGGAAAAAAAAAACAATTCAGCATTTTAAGAATTTGTAGTTTTTTTCTTTTTGGCTTGAATGCAATTTTTGGTAGAGTGTAGCGTGTAGCTCGAGGTCGATTAATAATTCAAGCAAAATTCTTCAGATTTGTTTAAGAAATATTAAACTTTAGTGAACTGGTAAAATAGTTTGATTTCATTGGTTGAAACTTGGGTATATGGCATATATTTGCAGTTAGCTCTGCACAGAGGGTATTTTTAAGAAGTATATTAATTTTTCTAATCTCAGGTTGAATTTTTAATTTCATTAGAACAGTATTTCGAGGGCTAAGTCAAATCTACCATGATATTATTATGATTTTAGAAATGGATAAGTCATTCATTTCCTAGGAAACTGTGTCCGTTCATCCATCTGCACCTGGCCACACTCCTAACTCTCTTAGAAAAAAAAAAAAAAAAAAAATAAACAAATCTCAATCTTTCCATCCTTTTCAGGCATGAAATTCAAACTTGAAGATTTGGTTTAAGAGTAAGAATACAGAAAAACAGCAGCCATAAGACAAAACTATTCTCTATAGTATTAAAAATAAAATTAGTTCTATTTTTTATTATAAAAAATCCTATACAATTATTTCTTTCAAACAATAAATAAGAAATGGCCGAGGGCCATCTGTCAGATTAGTAACAACGAATTTTAGTTTAACAAGTTTCAAATATTATTATGTTATATCATTATAATGTAAATAGCAAACCCACATAAAACAGAAGGAATCTAGGAATTTAATCCTTCCAGAGCGATGAGGGTTTGGTTAGCGATTGGCCGTTGAGAATTTGTCTTATTTCGTTTTCTCGAAGAGGAGATTTGTTCCAATAGACTATTCCTGTATATCTGCAGAAGTACTTCGGGCATCTTCCAAGGAAGTGAAAGATATCTTCTCTGTATGTGGAATATAATTGAGTACCAGCAGCTCTCCTCTAGTTTTAAAAAATGCCGATTTCATTTGTAGTCCATTGGGTTGCACTTAAGTGGTTATTGTTTTTGAGTTGGTAGTTGAAGCTAAATCTTTCTGTGGATTCGTGCTCAAGTTCAATGAATTCTTGTCAGTTCAAAAGTTGTTAAAACTCAAGGTTGATCATTACCAATACGAGTACTTAGGGGTTGTGCTTGGTAGTTTTAACATTTCCCTAACGTTGAACGTTTGCTAAGCAAAGATTCCACTACACCATATTTTGTGAAACCCTAAAGCACCGCAAGGGGCGTATACCACCAGTAGCGGATCCAGGATTTGGCTCCAATTTTATACATCTGTCAATCAGTCAAACAATTATTTCATAATACAAAAATATACACAATGAAAAATTTTATCATTTGAAAAGGAGCAGCTGTAGATAATCACAAGAAAAATACATACAGACACTGTACAAAAAAAAGTTGTAAAGATAGTTCAAATATCTTTCTTTTATACTGAATGTTTTTTTGTAGAATTTATACATCTAGGCAGTAAGCAGATCGTGCTGAATTTTAGTTTTTATCTCCCACATTTCTCTCCAAACACCAACTAAAGTTCTAGCTCTATTTTGACATAACATGTGTGTGGAGGATATCGCATAAAACAGCTGTTCTCTGAATACAAAATTACTCAACCATTTCAAAGAGTTTTTTTTTTCTCAATATTTCAAGTAAATCGTTTTCACTTTTGATTTTAACAAAGTAAAGTCTACCTGTGGCGAACAATTATTTCATGCACCATTTTTTGACAAGCATCTTGGCGATGTACAGTAAGAAACGAAAATTTAATTGGAGTTTGCGTACCCAAAATACTAGGCAAAGTTTTGGGAAGAATTTTGTATGGTAGCAAAATTTTACCGTGTTCCAATAAAAGCAACCATTTGCAGCCACGCCATTTTGTTTCAATGATCCTACCATTTCTTATCCTAAATATTTAATGAATATTTATCAATTTAATAATTTTATTTGTTTATTATTTTAAAGAAAGCCAAAAAGAGAAACTTATACTCGTAGATTAAAAATCGCATCGTTTTAAGGAAACGTATGAAATCGTCAAAATTTCTTCGAACTGCAAATATTTACATAGTTTCAATTTCGAGGACACCTATTGTAATAAACATTAATTGTTTGATTCGGTTGTTCGAAAACATTTCATGCAAAGTTATTTTTGGTATCGGAAACACAGTTTTTAGAGTTATAAGCTATAGAAGCTATAAGGACATTTCAACTGTCATAAGTGAAAGTCTAAAATTTAAAGTCTGGTGAATTTTTCAAATTTAAATTAAGTTAGAAGTTGTTTTTTTCTACAAAAATCACATAAATCAACTCTTCTAACGTTGTTTTAACTCAGCAATTCAACTTTTCACCAATTTCAACTAAAGGTACGAAGCTTTCTATAAATTAAATTTCCGCATAAATTCAATCTCGTTACTACGGTAAATTACTTATGAAAGACTATCGTAAAAAGCGAAATTTATCCGAAACTTCACCCGAGACTACTAAGTATAGTAAAAAACACTCGCTATCCGAAAACCAACTTAAGATGGAAGTGGTTTCTATGGAGAATTTAAAAACCATCCTTAATGACATCCTGTCCGAAAAATTAAAGGATCTTGCCACAAGGGATGAGCTAAAAAATCTCTATAGCGAACTAACTTCTCTCAAAGCAGTAAACACGCAACTTAACCACAATCTAAATGTGATGACTGAAAGATGTGAACTTTTGGAAAATCAGTTGGAGATAATTTCGCGGAAGACCAACGAATGCTCTATTGTCGTACACCTTCCCTTAAACGCAGAAACCAATGCAACTCAATTCGCCATACAAACTTGCAAGGGGCTTCTTAAGCTAAATGAAGGTGACAATATTCACATAAAACGATCCCGTGAAATTCACAACAACAATG
Source organism: Dasysyrphus tricinctus (assembly GCA_963921185.1). Lineage (NCBI taxonomy): Eukaryota > Metazoa > Arthropoda > Insecta > Diptera > Syrphidae > Dasysyrphus > Dasysyrphus tricinctus. Next base: position 61,366,553 of record OY992532.1, on the reverse strand, counting down.
CACAACGCGGAACTGTAATCATAGAGCTTCATTCGGCAGAAATTGTTGACAAGATTATATCCGCGGCACACCAGCTGAAGAACTCTGGAATTTGTATATTTCGAGAACAGTCACTTCTATATAGGAAAAAGAGACAAACACTTTTGCAATACCGAAGCAAACTTCTTGAAATTAATCCGAACACAAAAATAATTGTAAAAGGCGATAAAATGCAAATAAATAGCCATACATTTGTTTACAAATATGCACGAGGACTAATTGTCAAAACTTCGACGGAACAGACATTTATCAAACAGATGTTCGGTGACAGATCATCTGAATTCTTTGACTGCAGCGAGGGAGTGAAGTTGGCTCCAATTTCTAATCCGCCATCTTCTTTTGCTTCATAATCTCAACCGATGTCAGCGCCACCTGTGGGTCAACTTTTACAAGTAGAAAGGGTGGGAACACAATAGGGAGAAGCTGTCGTCTGCCACAATTCAAGTAATTTTCACAATTTAACAATTCTATCATATAATATTACAGGTCTTAAAAGTAAACTTTTACTGCCTGAATTTTTTAACTATATTCAAAATTTCGATGTCATTATCTTATTAGAAACTTTTTTGGAAGAAAAAAATGAAAAAGATTATTTAAAATATTTTACAAATTTCAAAATTATGTTTTCACCGGCAACTAGATCAAGTATCCATGGCAGGGCCAGTGGTGGGATTATATGTGGGGTCAAAAAAACTTTAAATTGTAATTTTGTCAAACTCAATTGTATAGAAAACCGAATTATTTTTCAAATCTCCAACTATAATTTTCAATATTCAATTATTCCGGTGTATTTAAATTGTAACAACTGGCAAAATGATTTTTATTGTTTAGTAAACTTCGTGAATAATTCTAATTTGCAAAATATAATGATCATTGGAGACCTAAATGCCCGAATCGGTACATACCAAAATCCTTCAGCTGAAAACCTACATTCGCAAGACACTCTTAACCCTACCAGAAGCTCAAAAGATGAAATCATAAACAGAAGTGGAAGACTCCTTACCGAATTCTTTGAAAATTTTGGACTATTCGTGCTGAACGGGTCTACTAAAGAGGATACCCATGGAGAGTGGACTTTTATAACCCGCCAAGGACAATCAGTAATTGACTTTTGTGCAGTATCGGCAGAGTGGCTTAACCCATTTGCAGACTTAAAAGTGGGCACAGCGAACTTTTCAGCGCACTTTCCAATAGAAGTCAAAGTTCAGCTTTTTAATGAAGCTATACAAAGAAACTCAAATAATTTTCTCAAATTAAAATGGAAAGAGAATAGTGCTTCTCTTTATAAAGCACTTTTGAACCGCCACTGTGGCTCCCTCCCCTTACAACCAGCAACCAGTATAGAACAAGTAGATGACGAAATAATAAGAGTAATTAAAATCTCAGCTCCCTTTGCTCAAAGCCACAATAATAATTACTCCTTCAAACCTAAGAACATTTGGTTCGATAATGAGTGTAAAAATCTCCGTAAACTATCTTTTGTGTACCTCAAAATATTTCGATCGACAGATGCCTTGTTTTTCAAAAATATCTACCTATATGTTAATAAACAATACAAACTACTTTGTGCAGCGAAAAGAAACTATTATCTAAAAAACTTAGCAAAAAAACTAACTGAATCTAAGAATTCAAAGGCTTTTTGGGATAATGTCCGGGAACTCGGAGGGCGTAGTCGAAGTATGGTATGTACTCTCGGAACTGAGGCACTAGCAGCACATTTTAAAACTCTTTTGTCAGCGGACGAGAGTAACCATACTTTTTCTTACGCTCTACCAAACATTACCGTCAGCGATCTGGATAACCCAATATCTTTGTGTGAACTGGAATCAACCCTTCATAAGATGAAAAATAACAAAGCACCGGGAATTGATGGAATTCCAGTAGAATTTTATAAAAATAGTACTGATCAATTGAAAAATTATCTTGTGATATACTTCAATAGATTATATAACGAATCTTATGTGCCAAACAACTTCAACAAAGCTGTAATTTTTGCCGTATATAAGAGTGGAGACAGAACCCTAGCTGAAAACTACAGAGGAATTTCTATTTTAAACACTCTAAGGAAAATTTTTACGTCGATTCTCTATGAAAGGCTCACCAAATGGATCGAGGACAGAAATCTACTGAGTATGTTTCAAGCCGGTTTTCGTCCTGGTTTCTCTACAATGGATCATATTTTCGCGCTAACCAGTATTGCAAAGAAGTCAATTGAAAAGAAGAATAAATTATACGCCTGTTTCGTAGACTTCAAGGCAGCTTTTGACAAGGTCAACAGACAGGCTCTGGTCTACAAGCTTTCAACACTGGGAATTTCCCGGAAATTCTTGCTGATGTACATAAACTTTCTCGTCTCATCGAGTGCCTCGGTATGGGATGGGTCTGATCTTTCAAACTGGTTTGAAACAACGACAGGTGTTCCCCAAGGCTGTATTTTAAGTCCAATTCTGTTTGCCTTATTTATTGATGAAATTTGTGAAATACTTCCTGGAGGAATCCTTTTTGCCAACATTCAAGTGAAAGTTCTGCTCTACGCTGACGACTTAGTCTTACTTGCTGACAACCCATTCACCCTGCAGTTGCAAATCAACAAACTGAATACCTTTTGCGAGAAGTGGGGGTTACTTATCAATACAAGCAAAACCAAAGTGATGATTTTTGAAGCAAATCAAAGAAGGAGGCGTCCCGAAGAAAGCTGGTCCCTTAATAGTGTATCAATTGAAGTTGTGCAAGAATTTAAATATCTCGGAGTTTTAATTACACATAACCTAAATTTTTCGAAACACGCTAAACAAAAAAGCAATGATGCTAAACTGGCTTTGAGCTTAATGTGGCCCAAGTTTTTTGCAAACCAAGAAATAGACCTGATGTCTAAATATCGCGTTTTTCTGGCAACTGTGAACACATGCATGTGCTATGGTGTGCAGGTATTTGGATACTTATTTTTCGAGGCGTTTGAAAAATTGCAGAGATACTTTTTTAAGCGCTTATTCAGATTGCCGAATTCAACCCCTAATTACGCCATCTACGTGGAATCTGGTATAACTCCTCTATTTATTCAAAACCTCAAATCCAACTCTGACTATCTGGTAAGAGTAATGGAAAGAAGTGGAAGAAATCTTCACAAATCCATTTTGATAAGATTACTGCAAACCAATGCCTCCCCATTTAAGGATTGGAATGAAATAGCTCTTTCTCATGAAGCTCGGCTGTCGCTAACAGAGTCAAACGTTGATGATTGGCGAAGTATGTTTGCAGAGGTTACTGCTAAGCTAGACGAGAATATTTACATGCAGCATTTATCCAGAGCGGCTTCTTCATCATCAAGGAATACATATAGGAATCTCCAGCACCAATTGCCATCAGAAACAAACTACTTCAGCAACAAGTTTTCGGTCGAAGCTATAAGCTACATTTTTAAAGCACGTGTTGAGCTCTTTAACTTAAACTTTATGCCTCATCGAACTGATCTGACACAAATCTGTAGTCTATGCAATAGAAGGGAAAACGAAGATGTCTACCACTTTATTGCAATTTGCCCAATATTGCAAGAAATCCGTCGTTTATATTTCGAAGAAAGTTTTCTCTCATCAAGTCGGTTGTATGAAATATTAAACGGAGCTGTAAGATGGTCTACACTATATAAGTATTGTAAACATGCCTTTACTTTTCGAAACAGTTTCTAACTTAAAATGTTTAAGTTCAACCAGTTTTTACTCTTTAAAACACCCAAATTATTTATTTTGTGTTTCAAATCACTTGAAAATTGATTTTTTTTATGTTTCAAATCATTTCAAAATTGGTATATTTTTGTGTTTCAAATCACTTCAAAATTGTCATTTTTTTATGTTTCAAATTATATTAAAATTGTGATATATCATAAATTATTTTATTTATACAAAACCTATGAATCTACCTTTTTTAAAAATTGTAAACCTTTGAGTTTAATTAATATTTAATTGATTTATTACTGTACAAAACCAGTTACTTTTCTTTTTATTCTTTATATATTTTTATTAAACACTTAAATGAAATGTTATATCAGGCAGACGGCAGATAGCCAGGTCCTTATTCTTAAGTAATTTATTGTGAAACATTTTTAATGAAATAAAGAATTTATAATAATAATAATAATAATATAGAATTTCCCGTAGCTGACCTAAGCCCGAAAAAATTTCAACAGAAGAACTTTGGAAAAAGGTGACATTTGCTCGTGTGGTCAAATTTATTGCGATCCTTAATAATGAGTTCTATTGATATCATAGGCTTTCGTTCAATCAGCATGCTCTACTCAAAATTTTACCTGAAAAGGAATTTTCATGACAAAAGGTAACATTTTCCACTCAATACAGACACCTACAATCCTTCATATCTGAATTTCGGTTTTCAATTCTGAAAAAAATTATTAAATAAAAATATCAGGTTTTGTCCTTTCCTTAAGCTCCTCAATTGCATTGAATATGTAAATTTTCTGAACTTACCCCCTTTGTTTCGCCCAATGCTCTACGGACTTGAACAAAATCGTAGCATTTTTTTTTTTTTTTGTACCTTGGTTTTTGGCAAATTCCCTAGGGGCTTAGTTTATTGTTAAGCCCCAACATCATATTTTCGCTCAATTTCCTTGAAGCTTGGGAAAACAACAGCTTACATGTAAAATTGTAAGGCCCCAACCTCGTCGAATTTCCGTAAAGCTCGGGAAAAAAATAGCTAGCCCCATTCTCATTTATTTCCAATTCCCTTATGGCTTTGAAAAACACATTTTAGGCGTAAATTTGCTACCCCAATTCTGATTTTCTGTCCCTCCTGCAGGGCTTGGAATAAATAAAGCCTACGTTTTTATATTGAAATTGATTAGTCTCATCTTCGTTTTTTCATCCAATTCATTTGGAGGCCTAGAAATATATACTTTCAGGCAAATTTTTCAGTCCCAACCTTGTTTTAATAAATATTACAAAAAGACACAAATAAAGGGTCCGCCAAATAACTTTTTTTTTTTTGAAAATGCTATATAAAAAAAACTACTGAATATTTTCTAAAATTTCTTTTTTATTTGAAAGTACAATCCTTCCGGTTAATAATGAAAAATAATTTCATTCAAATGGCTGCTTCGCTAAGTGGGCCTGCGATCGACTTAGAGAAGATGCCGATTTTGCTAAAAAAATCATCTTTTTAGATGAAGCTCATTTTGATCTTGGCGGGTATGTAAACAAACGAAATTGTCGCATTTGGGGCACAGAAAACCCGCACGCCATTGAAAAGCCGATACACCCAAAACGAGTCACTGTTTGTTGCGGATTTTGGTCCGGAGGCATAATTGGGCCATTTTTCTTCGAGTGGCCGTTACAGTCAATGGCGATCGTTATCGGGCCATGTTGAACGAATTTTTGTTCACAAAAATTGAAGAGGAGGATATTGGCAACATTTGGTTTCAACAGGACGGCGCCACGTGCCACACAGCCGAAGCTACACTCCATGTAGCAGTAGCATTTTCAAAAAAAAAAGTTATTTGGCGGACCCTTTATTATATCTATGATTTTACGGATCATTCTTTGATTCATCAAGTGTTTTTAAATTTTTTTAGGTTTGAAAGAGAACACAAAATTGAAACATCGTAATGTATTGTATTTTGCTATCAAATTAATTACTAATTGACTGTGAAAGGGGCTTCAGCCCCTGTAGCCTCCCTTCTAGATCTGCCACTGTATACAACCCTACTCGTCACATAGCCAAAAATTACCCAAATCAGTGGAAACTAGTCCATGAAATAATAAAAAGGCTGCGTCCACGATTTTTTTGGTTCAATTTAAGGCTTTTTACGATAAAAAAACCTCCCTTAGACAAAAAAAAAATATTTATAAAATAATAGCTTAAGATAACTTAAAACTAATGACTAGAAGAAAAGAAATGTACCTAAGTGAATATTTGAACGGGAAAGTTAAATTATAAACTATAAAAATAATTGATAAACTAAGCAGGTACAAGGTACATATAACTAAGCAAGTTTTTAAAAATAAAACAAAAAACCAAGAAATGATAAGAAAGAAAATTAATTAATATTGAAAAAATTTCACAAAAAAAATTTAAAATTAATATTGAAAAAGAATTAATACATGTTGAATATAAATGTTTGTGTAAATAACATAAATACAAATAAGTGACACATAAATAAATAAATAATTAATAAATAAATAAATAATAAATAAATAATAAATAAATAATAAATAAATAAACAAATAAATAATAAATATGTAAATAAATAACAAGGCAAACAAATAAATAAATAAATTAATTAATAAATAAATACATAAATGAATAAATAAAGAAATAAATAAAAAAATAAATAAATAAAAACATTATTGAATTAACAATTAATTAATACATTTTAAAATTAAAACAGAATAAATAAATATAATAAGTTAATGAATTAATACGTTACTGAAATGAAAGAATGAATAAGTAAAATCAAAAAATAAATAAATAAATAGAATACACAATAACAAATAAATATGAAAACAAAATTAGCATTTAAATAAATTAAAGACACTAATCAAAGCCTGGTAATATTGTTTATCACAGTTTGTAAATCTTCATATATCATTTAATTGAATATTAATTGAGGCCGTGAGTGCCAAAGTGGTGTAACCCATTTTTTGGCATTTTTATATTTTTGTCTCGTATATTTACATTCATGCATCAAAAGTCATCAAAGCTAAAATTTTCATATATATGTATATAATATCTAAGCTTTCCAACTTATGTGACTTATACTTCTTGAATCTTAGTTAAAATAGTATTTAAGATCGATTGAAAATGAGATATATGATTAAAAAAGTGGGATACACCACTTTTGCACTCACAGCCTCAATTGTTGAGTTGATTTATGAGGCTATTCTCAGGAAGTTCAATACGATTTAGGTATTTAACAATTGTTAATTTAACAATTCTTTCAGATATCAATTCAAAATTCACCCTTTTATGGAGATCTGAAGTCGAGTGGTGCCAAGGTCAGGCATCATTTTCAAAAGTTCATTTTGAGAAACCTGCAATTTTTTTATTTGAAACAGCAGAATTCTTCCATACAGGGCAACTTTATAAAAGAATAGCTTGAAAAATAGCTTAATGAATTGTTATTTTATATTATTTTTACAATAAGGACTTTGAGTTGATGAAAGGGAACATCATTTTATTGGCTATGCTAACTTTTTTTTATTTTTTGAGTTATATGTTGGTCAAAGGTTAATTTGGTATCGAGATGATATTTGACTTGATGATCCCAAGAAACAACATTAATTAAACAATAATTGTAATAATAACTTGCAATTGGTTGCTTGGAAAATAACAAGCCTTTCTTTTTTCGCGTAAAAAAGATGGCTTGCATCTTATCGCCATTAAGCTTTATTTTCCATTTGTTGTAATATTTTTCCAATATTCTAATCGCATTGTTTAAGTTGATCTCAATATTGAGACCAAGCTCATGTGAGGAGAGTATTGCTGTGTCGTCAGCGAAAATTGTTGCTTCACAATTTGAAATTTTGGGAAAGGCAGATGTAAATAAATTATATAAAACTGGCCCAAGGACTGAGCCTTGAGGAAAACCATAATTGAAACATACCAGTTCAGAGACACCACCATTTACATACACCTTAAACCATCTACTTGACAATTTTGCATAAATAACTAGGAAAATTGTAGAGTAGCATTTTATACATTACACCAATGTGCCAAACTGAATCAAAGGCTTTTTCAATTTCGAGTAATAACATACATGTTTATCTTGGGTTGGGGTCGAAATTCAGAATTCTGGTTTTAAAAATTCTGCCCTTAAAATTTGTGGGAAACCTTGAGTATTTCAAGCCCTAATTTTCATCTTTTAGTATAACACTCATTTCACCTACAAAACTTTCACTCATTATAGCTAATAGTTTTAAAATAGATTTTTCTCTTTGTCAGATTAGGTATACACATTTTTTTTTTACTATTATCGCAAATTTTTTTTTGCCTATAAGTCAGGTTTTACTTTCTCTTCGTTCAACTCTCTTGTCGTGTGGCTGAATTCTCCGAATTATTTAACCATTCTAACCTAATATCAAATCGGTATATAACATCGCTGGACTGTCATGGATTATCGTTCTCTTATAGTTATAATAATTAGCTTCTCACATTGTCTCAAACGATAAAATCATAATATGATTTCAATGTTAGACCTATGTTAGGTAGTTTGAGAAGCTGTGGTGAAATTCCCTTGAGATTTAGTTAATTGAGTATCAGATTAAATAAAGAGTTGGAGTGATGTTAAATCCAGAGAATATAATGATATTTAAATAATTAAATGCAATGGTTGGATGGTGCATACTCTTAATCAAAAGCGGAAGCTGGGGATAATAGAGTTATAATGCGCCATATAACATCTGAAGGATATGTTAACCATACACGCCATGAAATTGACCCAGGTTCGATTTAAGAAAAAAAAAAAAGAAGTAATAAGAAAAAAAAAACATTGATACAAATAAAAGTAATAACAAAAGAGAAAAAAAAAAAATATAGATCGCAGCAGCAGGATTCGAACTGGTGACCCTTCTCGTTGAGTCCAAGTTACGAACCATTGTACCACGACACTTCTTGAATATCAACAGTCAAAAAAATATAAAAATAGAAAATAGAAAAGTAAAGACGATTAAACAAAAACAAAAAAACTGAGAGCAGGCCAAACAAGTAAAATATTCAAGGCCAAATTTTTCGAGAATCGTTTCGAGTTCTCTAATTGAAAACATTGAAAATTCTCACCATTACATGGAAGAAGTAAAATATGGATGACTTCCGAAATCATCTATCTTGTGGAATTTTGACCAAAAAAATTGGAATTTATTACACTTATTCATGAAATATTCAAAAATTACTTTAAATTGGAATTTCAGATTTTTTTGATCAAAATTTTCACAAGTATGATAGAAAACGGAAGCCGATAAAATTTCTAGGATTTGTTTGAGAGAGTGTTCGTGAGAGAAGCCATCAATCTAGCTCCTGGGGCTATAAATACCCCTGTCAGACACAGCATCTTTCTTTTTTGGTGTTTTTTTTTTCGGACGAGAAGACGTAAAACCAAGTACCTAACTATTATAGTCAACAAGCAAAAAAATATATTTTTTGCTATAAATTAGTTCGTGAGTTGTATTTTTTTTCGGAATAAAAACTGATCAATCTATAGAAAAAGAAATACCTACATAAAGGAAGAAATTTTTTATAAAATTCGAAGTGATCGTGAAAATAATCAATGTGGTAAGAGATTAAGAACCAAATTTCCATGTGTCCATCTGTGATTTATTCCCATCGTTAATTTTACTAGTGCACAATCCTCAAGGAGCATCAAACTCACATACAAATCCTTCTCTGCAAAGCCAAAGAGCCCCAAGCTAAGATTCTAAGCGCCCATAGCTTAGATTGGGCGTCAGAGTGTCCGCTGAAACGTTCGTGAGTTGCACAACGAGAATTTCGGTTGGTTAGCTTGCACGTAGCCAGATTGGGCTTCGAAGTATACATACCTACATATATAAAGTATAGTACAACAAAGAAAGTCTCAAACTCAACGAGAAATCACCTCAACTTGGTCCGAAGTGTGAGTCTCAGTCCAGGTCGAGGTCGATAAGTAAAATCCCTCGACACAAAAAAAAAACACCTACCAGATCTACCATTTGCTTCAGAAATAAATAACTTAATCAGGACAGTGAACCAGACTCTCCAAAAACCAATAAAAAAAAGCATACCTTCAAAAAAAAAAAAATCAAAAAAACCAAGGCCAAGGGAGCATATACGCAAAATAATAGATATCGCAGTCATCGATCCACGCGACAAAGTCAAAAAGGGAGGAGATCACATCCAAGCTCCACGGTCTGTCCAGCAGCCTATTATTCGATCCAGCAAAGAGAGCACCACACTACACAGGTTGCTCTACCACCAGCCAAGACATCACCTCCTTTGGATACCAAACAAATTCTCGATCATCTACAACCAGCTCTTTTTAATATAATAACTAATAATTATAGTTCACCATCAACATAAATCTACCTATTTTAAATTAAAGCTAAGTATATTTTTTGTTCTCTTCCCATAAATCTAAATTAAAAACTTACAAGCAAAAAAAAAAAAAAATAATAAGTAAAAAAAAAATATATATATTTATTTATAATTTTTTTTATATTATAATCATTGTTAGTTCAAATCGTTCAAATATAGTTTCTCTTCTTTTTACCATCATTAAAGTTTAGCACAACAAAAAAAAAATCAACATCTCCAAACACCTGCGATGCTGTGCACAACATCTGGGAGAGAGAGAAAATCGACAATTGATAACAACGAAATTTAAACAAAACAAAAACAACAAATCAAAAAAAAAAAATAATATTACAAACGGGGTAAGTGATTTTGATAGATAATAACATAACATATGGCTAAATTTGAACGAAGCGAATATTAAGAGAATTTATTAAAACAAGTACAAACGATATTTGTTATATATATTCGGTGTGTTTGAATGGATAATCAAAATTGAAAATAGGTATAAAACACAAAGATAATAGTTTTATACACGCCGATTGTTTAAGAAAAAAAAATAATTTATTTTTTTTATTATAAAGACTTTCTTACTTGTGTAAATTCAGTTTCTTTTGTTGGTGTTTTAGATAACCCCAGTCACAATTGATTATTTACATTGAAAATACGATCATTTTGCTGTGTCAAGTAGAAATACCAATTTTAGAAATATCATAGATTCAATTTGATTGATATGAATACAATTTTTCATTGATAAATTATAATCAATTTTATTTTTTTTAAATAAAAAAAAATCAAAATATAACTCCGAAAAGATTTTTTTTTATTAAAAAGTTAGATTTGTTAAGTTAGTACACTTTTAAATCCAAAGTAAAAGCATATCTTTTTACATATTATTCAATACATTTAAGTTGCTTTTTCTTTAAATTTAATTAAAATGCTTTTGGATCGTCGATAGACATTCAATGAACTTTATTACATTCTTTGAATTTTAAATATTTATTTTTGTTCCAATATTATTAGTTTTTTTTTGAGACATAGAGCAAAATTAGAAAAATTGAATTTTCTTATTTTGAATTTTCATTATATTCTTTAGGTTTATTTTGTTGATTTTTTTTTAAATAAAAGTATTTGTAATTTTGATTTTTGAAAATTTAAAATATTATCTTTTATTTGCTTTTAACGGGATCTCTTTGGAATGAATTTCATCTTTTAGGAAAAGTGTGTGTGTGAAAAGTGTTTCAGTTTTTTTTTCATGATTTTTTTTTTTTTTTGATTCGTGTTTAGGAACACCCTGATAATAGAAACCATGACTATTGTTTAGGAATTTTTTTTTAGGTGGATGTGGCTCAGAATTATCTGGACCATGAGACAATGAAGACGAAAGTATGAAAGCAGAGAAGTAATCTTGCTTTCTTATTCTCTTTAGGGGTTATCATCAAAATTGAGGACATGATAACTAGGTTTAGTCACATGATGTGTCCATAGGATACATTGAGTGATACTGGGTGGGATATTCCTCAGAGAGCTATATTAACTAAGCTCTCCTCTCTTTAGCTAGGAGTATGTTTTCTTTTAATTGGGACAAACAGGCTCCGCGATTTTTGTACGATTTTAATACGGCATGATATAAACGTAACGGCCGTCCAGGTTTTTGACCGCAAGAACCCCCCCTCCGACGAGCTAACCATTGGCCATGCTAGCATGCCACGCAGTTAAATCCTGGACACCCATCCACTTTTACTATCAGGACTGTCTCTGAGTGCCTGTAAGCTCTCGGACAATAATGGTCGTATGAAGAGTGGGTGGTTATAGAGGTTAATGGGTCCCCTATTTTTCTCTAACTCGAACTACATCTCGAGGCGTACGTTACAAATTCTGCTTTCAAAATTCAGATTTTCAAAATTCTGCTTTTCAAAATTTCTATTTTCAAAATTCTGTTTTACAAAATTCTGCCAATAATAAAAAGAAGGTTTGGAAAATGTAAAAAAGCAGAATGTTGTAAAGCAATTTTCTTATAATTGTCTCATCATAAAATAGGGAACATTTCTTGCATTTGGTTTTAAGACTGCTCTTTTGTCTAAGACAATAATGGTAGGTATGAGCATAGATTACAGTTCCGTGCGCATAAAAAACAAAACTTTGTAAAAAATTATGCACCTATTCTGTGCAAAATTTATATAATATTCTAAATGAAAAATGTTTGCCTTAGCCTTAGGCACGCATTGAGTCATAAGCAAAGACTTAATGAATAAACTATAGGCCTAAAAATGGAAAACAATTATTTTTGGATGCAAAAATCATTTGCATGCAAAAAATGCTGTAAGGTAAATATATTTTTTTTTCGAAGTGTAAACCAACCATAAAAAATACTTATTACTCACCACACTATTTTTCGTACGCAAAACAATTCCGGCCAATCGTTTTGCAGGAAATTCCATGAAACAATGGTTTTATTTTGCATTAAACTGTTAACCAACAACCAATTTAATTTTGTTGTCCACCTGAATCAAACTGTAAACTAGGCTTTACTCAACTTTTGCACTTACATTTACGGCTTCATTAACCCGTTAAAGTACAAAATAAAGTGAAATATAAGTTGTGCGTGGATAGTTCGTTGTAGAATAATATATGCAGCAATCAAATAACATAAATAAATAACGAGCAAAAACAAAATCTCTTCCAGATTGGAAGAAAGTGTTGCACTGAATTGTCTAACAATAAAGTTAAAAATCACTTTTTTCTTTTCCGTCTTTGAGAAAAACCAGAATTAGCAGATCTTCTAAAAAACAGAATTTTGAAAAGCAGAATTTCGAAAGACAGAACTGCAAAAAAGTTAGAATTTTGAAAAATAGAATTTTCATGCAAAAAACAGAATTTTGAAAAGCAGAATTTTGAAACCAGAATTTTGACCCGCTCCCGTTTATCTTCCCTCACCACGATTAATTTTAACAAGGTTGGATATCCTGAGAACTTGATGCGAAGTGCTGTGAAATCGTCTAAAGCCAAATTGCTATCAGGATATAGACTATTATCAGAGATGATTCTCAGCATCTTTTATTTTAAAACTCTTTCGTAATACTTTCAGCCTTTACAGCAGGCTTTTAAAATAGACACAATCTTAGATATTTTTCAAGAATCAGGAAAATATTGAACTTTAAGACACGAATTTATCATAAAAGTAAGAAACAAAATTTCCATCTTCGGTAAATGCATTAGGTAAATGTTTTCTATTTGGTCCAGACCACCATTTTTTTGGACTTTCAGACTCTTCACAATTTCTATAATTTCTTCTTGTGATGTTAAGAAAATTTTAGGATTTTCAACGGTTAAATGATTTAAATTTTGCACAGCATTATCTACTTAATCATTTGTCGCATCATTGCCAAGGTTTTGTGATACGACATGATTTTTAGAAAAGTTAAGTGCAAGTGCATTTGCTTGTTCAACATAAGTAAAAAAAGTGTATGTATACGTTTTGAGAAAAGGAACTTGTCTTTGTTTGTTCTTTACAACTTTGAAGACATTCCAAATGCTTTAGAATTTTTTTCTCGAGCAGATAGTTTGATATTCCAGTCACTATTTCTTTGTAGATAAGTCTTTTGAGAAATGAAACACGATTTTTAAACAAAGGTTGACGATATATTTGCCAGTTTCTTGTTTGGATGTTTCTATTTTTAATAAGTTGTAGAACATGCAAAGGAAGTCTTGTAAAATTGCTCTTTTTCACAACTTTTGGAACGCATTAATTGATAGATGCTATGATGTTTTGGGTAAAGCTGTGAACAATATTGTCGGTAGTATATTACGGAGCTTTGTTTTATATTTAATCTAAAAAGAGACCAGTTTGCGTTTTTTTAAATCTAGGTAATATTGAAGTTTTGTTTCACCTGATCTAAGAAGATGACAAAGTACTAGATTATGGTCAGAGCTCAGCTCATTCCATGTTATTGGTGAACTTAATTGACTTGCTACATTTGTTATGAAAATATCAAGAACAGAAGGACACCCACGAGAACAAGCAGAAAATAGGTTAGTACCAGGAGGAAACAAAATACTAACAGGCAACGTTACCGACAGATTAGACAAAACATTTCCATAGGCATTAGCCCTATTGCAACCCCAGTATCAGTGCAAAAAGTTTTCTTAAGTCATAATTTAAGCACAATCTTTTAAAGTTTGAGGATGAACCACCTGGAAAATAGACACAGTAAATTTTAAGTGTTCTCTTATTTTTTTTTTTAATTTTAAGGAATATTGTCAAATACAAAATGTTTCTTTCAAAATGCAGCTTTTCAGAATTCTGACTTTCAAAATGTTTTTCACTTAATTCTGTCAATAGAAAAAATAGCCCAGGAAAATTAGACAAACAAAATGGCAAAACTTCGAACTTTTGGCGTGTTAAGCATTTTCTAAAAAATAGATGAGTATTAAATAGTTAAAAACTGACCTATAATTAATTTTTTTTATTTATTAAAATATTTTTTTTTTTAACTTTCTTAAAAACAAACTCATTATTAAAGGTGAATAATTTTCTTCGATACGAAATGATGAACAAGAAGTGACAAGTATTTTCAACCCTTAGGTATTTGAGGCCGTGAGAGCCATAGGCCACTACTCCAATTTTATTGAAATTGAGTTTACTATGAAAATTGAATCTCTATGTATTAAATAATATTTCTTCATAGTTACTTTTTTTAAATTAATGGTTTCATGTCATATTTATACGACTTTTGGCACGCAGTGGCTAACCACAAACAAATTAAAGCTTTCGTGTAAGAGTGGCCAATCTGATCAGTTGTAATGGTATTTTTAAGGATCATTAATATAAAATCACAAACCTTTAATTTTTGTAGTCATATTGCAAATAAAATCAAAAATTTATTTCTTTATTTTAAAACTACAAGTGTTTAAAAATTTTTTAACTACAAATGTATGAAAATAATGTTTCTTAATTTTGCTTTACTGAAAATAATGAAAAATGCAGTTAGGCCACTATAGCACTCACTGCCTCAATTAATGTAATTGATAGGTGGTTTTTAGGGTTATAATAATATTATCATTTAATAAATTTTATTTTCAACGTTAGAATCAATGGCCCTGAGTAATAGATCCGAATCTAGCCAATAGTCGATTTTAACAAAAAAAATCCATAGAAATAAAACAAACATTTCACTTCACACTACGGAAATAATTCACTTTAAACTTTATTAATTTTTAATAAAATTATAATAAGCATAAATTACTTAACCTTTTCGACAAACGGACCTTGGTAATATGTTTGTGCTTTTCCTGCTACTTATTCTCTTTTGCTATAGAAGTAATGTTCGGAAAAGTTCCAAGTCCACATAAATGATAAATTTTGTATCTTCCTTAAATAGTTTATCTTCATATCATATTTCGGTGACACTCTTCTCCTAGTAAGGACAAAATTAAAGGAAAATTGATATTACTCAAAAATTCAAGGTCATCTAAAAACTAATATAAAATTCGACTTCTTGTCCATCCATCTGCTACCACTTAGCGATAAAAGTTTAAGAAAGTTTTTTCTTTTTCCTTATTCCCATCACTTTTTCTTTGCCATAAACTTTAACATAGAAACCACACAGTCCCGCGCCACAACTTCCTCCTTACTCACCCCCCTCAGATTAGGCATTTCATAAAAATCATTGCAAAAGTTTTATGTCTCTCGCCGTATAAATAATAAGATAAGAACAAAACAAAAAAGGAAGAAACGCTAAAACTTCCGAGGTCCGAGCAAAATATGTCTCGCAAAGCATTTTATCTTTTGAAGTCCTTCCACAGAGATTATTGCGTTTGCTTTGTTGTTGGGTATAAAGATTGGGATGGTATAAAGAAGAAGAAACCAACATGGAAGAGATTTTCTTTTTATGCGATGCGCTCATCGTAAAGTGTCCACGTATGTGACCACTGATTCTTGGTTTTGGACTTTTCTGGCCAGGCCAGGCAATAATAGCCATCGAGAGAAAACGAAACGCGCAGGATGTGACTCCTTTAATTTTCAAAGTAGATATGAGTTCTACCCATTCCTACATATTCGTCCTGCCATAGTCTTTTTGACAATAAAAACCTTGAAGCACTCTACCAATAGCATATTGATTTCCCATTTGGATTTGGTTTGGGGTCAGCCATCCTTGATGATATCTTAATTTGAGTTAAATCGATGGATGATGACAAATTGAGGTGGTCTTGTGGGATGGTATAATCAAACTGATGAAAAAGGAAGAGAATATAAGTCATAAGGATATTCAAATAATTGGTATTCAATTAGAGGCCGGGTTGGAAATTTGAATCAGTGCGGGAGGATAGCACTTTATTTGCTTATTAGTTTCAATTAGTGTTGGAAATTAGTACCTACATATGTATAATATGTATGCCACTGTCGGAAAATGGGTGTTTCCATTGTAAGGAGTGTGTTAGTGATTCTCCTGATTTTATTAACTATTCACATAACATTCCAAATTATCAAATAAGTTCCGAAGCAATCTACTCGTAAGAGATGTAAATATAAATAGAAAAGATACAAAAGTTTACTGAAAATTGAATACATTTCTCACTCCAATAGGATTTGTTTCCTTTTTTTAAACACTTAAAATTAATTTAATTTGGTTTTCCATTCTTCATTCGTATGAAGAATGGGATTATTTTGTTTGCCTCAGATTTTTGAAAATTGTTTCGAAAATGGAAAATGGAAATTGTTAACAAAAGGTTGGAATCTTGAAAATCTAAAAGTGAAATGTATTTAATTTTCTTTTTTTAAATTGTGAAAATTAAATTTTTTTCATTTTTTTTTTGTTTTTAAACAGCTCATTAATATAGGACCAAACCCAATTTTCGTATTTAATGCTTTTACCATTTTAGGAAAGTGTTCTGCTTACTTTAAATCAAGTTAGTAGAACATTGAATTTTACCAAAAGTATTAGAGCATTAAATTTAATTGTTTGGCACTTAATTAGCATTTAATAAGCGCTTTATAATGCCATCGCAAAATATATGTTCTGCTCACCCTGCTCTGCTAATTTGAGGGACATTAGATTCTATATTTTGGAGCATAAAACTGAAAATTATAAAATTCATTGAGGACGATATATCCCGCTGCGAGGTTGCATACATCGTAATGCACTAATTTATAGCTGTTATTTCATACTTACCTTGAATAAAAATAAAATTAATAAAATATTTAATATAAATTTGCACTTTACCCTTAACCCTTAACCCTTACAATTCAAACTGGTTTACTCCAGAAAATGCTCAAGGCTAAATTCGTCAACATTAGCCTCATATCCGCGCATGCCCCCACAGAGGAGAAAGATGACGACACCAAGGATGAGTCCTACGAACTCCTGGACAAGACATATGAGCAATGCCCTAGCTATGACATTAAAATTGTCTTGAGTGATTTTAATGCCAAGCTAGGAAAAAAAGACGTCTTTGGTGGCACAATCGGAAGCTATAGCCTGCACGACACCACCTCCGATAACGGACTCAGGCTAATCGACTTTGCTGTGGGGCGAAATGTTGTGGTATCTAGTACGCAGTTCCCGCATCTCGATATACACAAGGGGACATGGCGAATTCCTGGTCAATCAACCACTAACCAGATTGACCACATTGCGATCGACGCAAGGCACTCCTGCAGTGTCAAGGATGCCCGAACGTTCAACGGAGCCAACGTTGACTCAGACCACTGCCTCGCTGTAGCCAAGGTAATGCTACGGATATCTTGACCAAAGCCAAAGCAGGGAAATACTGTAAGGAAGTTAACCGTCGGACGGCTACAGTCACAAGAAATCGCCAGGTCCTTTTCCGATCGAGTCTCTCGCACCCTCTTAAATAGTCATATGCCACCAACTGCAAGCATCGAGAACCAGTGGAAGAATTGCCAGGAAGCCATCAGAGATGCCGCCTCTGACGTGCTGGGATATGCACGACCACCACAGCGAAACCTCTGGATCGACGAAGAATGCCGACAAGTACATGCAGCCAAACAACAGGCATACAAAGCGGCGCTGCATAGAAGCACCAGAGCTGCTCGCGAGCGCTACGAGCAGAAGCGGAGAGAGGAACACAAACTTCTGAGAAGCATGAGAAGCACGCGATTGAGGAATTAGAGGGTTGCCATTGCAGGAATGAAGTTCGTAAGTTTTACCAAAAGGTAAAAAAACCTCCCAAGGTCCGAACCGAAACCTGCAAGGACGATCAGGGGAACATCGTGGTAGAATCGCAGTCGGTGCTGAGGATATGGAAAAATCATTTCTGCAAATTGTATAACGGCGATGACGAACCGAATTCCAATTCCATCATGCAAATTGCGCCATTCAATCTGGACGACGTAGACTATAACAATTCCGTCCACCCGAAGTAAAGCCCTCTCTCGAGCAACTAAACTGTCCCTGTATAAGACGCTTATCATCCCGGTCCTGATGTATGGTGCAGAGGCATGGACACTGTTAACGGTGGATTAGAACGCGTTAGGCTGTTTTAAGAGGAAAAATCTCCGGGTGATTTATGGTCCCATCTGCTTAGTTGGGGGATGGAGAAGAAGATACAACAACAAACTGTACGGACTGTACAGCAACACCGACCTAGCCAAAAAGTGAAAATCCAACGACTGAGATGGCTGGGTCACCTAGATGATCCAGCCCGGAAAGTCTTTGAATCCAACCCCGTGGGACAGCGCAGTAGAGGTGGACA
Source organism: Dasysyrphus tricinctus (assembly GCA_963921185.1). Taxonomy (NCBI): domain Eukaryota; kingdom Metazoa; phylum Arthropoda; class Insecta; order Diptera; family Syrphidae; genus Dasysyrphus; species Dasysyrphus tricinctus. The sequence goes on along the minus strand of OY992532.1, from coordinate 61,347,752 downwards.
GCGTAAAATGTGGCGCACACAAGTGGAAGAGGACCTCCACCAACTTGGCGGGCAAAACTGGAGACAGCTAGCCAGAAACCGAGCCGGCTGGAAGAAGCTTGTTGGTTGAGGAACTGGTTCACTCCGGACTGTAGCGCCACCTTAAGTAAGTAAGTAAGTAATTCCAGAAAATGCAATAAGGGGAGGTAAGAAACATGACAAAGTCGCCTCTCCTTTCTCATCCAGTTGTGGATACCAATCAAGATTATTAAAGAATTAGAGATTGGGCCGGACATAAACCTTTCACGAGGCGTTTCAGTGGCAGATATGCATTGCCAGGCGCAGAGCCGAATCTAACTTTTTCTAATAAAATTAAGTTTAGAAATATCGTTGAGGTTGGGTAAACAGTATAGGAAAATATATTTAGGCTCATATTTTAAGTATAAAGGGATTTCCATAAGAAATTCCAACCATTTTGTTCCGCCACCCGTTTCTTTCCCTGGCTTGCGTGCCAGCTACAATCATTTTTTTCCTTTGGGCCGCTCCTCTAGAAGCTCATTGGACTAGGTTATCCTTCGCGGGTTCCTACCGCTTTGTTCCTTAGAAGGGCTTCCGATAAGGATCCGCGACCCCGTTTTGTTCCCCTTAGCTCCTCTTCAAGAAGCTCATTGGAAAAGGTTCTCCTTTGAGGGTTCCAAATGCTCATTTGTGCCCTTGCGTTTATTTTGCAGATCAACCAACCAAAATTATTTAGCAACACACCATCCTATCCACGATATTGTCCTTCAATTAAAATACGTTTTGCAAAAGAATCTCTTGATATTACACAAAATGAAATTGCCTATATTGAATCCAAGTTCGAGGCATTGAATAAAACTGGTTATAAAAGGCGATAGAAGTAAAACATACGTAAGTTTTTACAATGGTCGGTGGAAAAGTTTGCAACGTATAGCAAAAAAAAACAAAATCTACAATGAAATGTTCTATTTGTAGACCTACTTCAAAAGATTTAAATGGTCTTTCCAGAAAAAAAGCAGTTCATAAAAATGCGATAAATTTGGATTATCAATTTCACATGCCAGAATACGGATTTTTGAAAGCATTCTTCACTTCTCTTACAAGATTCCGAATGAAATAGCAGCTTAGAACATTTTCGGAAAAAATTATTCCAAAAGAAAGAAAAATTGAAATCAAGTAAAAGTTTAAAACAAAACTTGGACTCACTGTAGATGTATCCAAGCCTGGTTTTGGGAACACAAATGATGGCAATACAATTTGTTAATAATCCAGAACTAGTAGCTGAAATAACTGGTGTTGATTTGCAACTTATTTTTCGGTTAAAAGTCATATTTAATATCCCAAAATTTGAAACATTTGCTTATGGGACCGCTAAGTAGTATGTTGATCTCTATATCCATGGCATCCAATGACTACAACTATGCACACAATTATTTTGCATGGATCAGACGTTATCCAAAATGCTCTCTTAGCGATTGGGAAGCTATCCGAAGAAGCGGCAGAAGCACGCAACTGGCATTTCAGGTTGTACCGTTTAAATTTAGCAAGAAAGTTTTTCCGGATGGAATGCAACTTTGATCCTTGGATGTTCATAAAAGATTTTAACAAGAAACATTATTAGCAGTTGAAAATTGTATATATGTATGTATGTATACATACATATGTGTGTATATACATTTATGTATGTATATAAAAATCAATCGTTGTGCGTTAGTCCTGCAAAAGCTCGAAAACTGCGGAACCGATTTGGATAATTCTTTTAAGGAAATTTTTGGTATGAACCGGTGGATCCTTAAATGAAGTTTGGTCTAAATCGGTCTTGCGGATTGCTAGCAACATGCAAAAATGCAATCTGAGTGCCTGTTTTACAATATAAATAAATCAATTGAGTTTAAGAACATCAATCAATCAATTATTATGAAATTTTTTTCTGACAAAATAAAAATAAAAAATCAATATTACAGTCGAGTATCCATTATTTGGGATTCCATTAATAAAGGACCGGATTTTCAAAAAGAGAATTTAAAATGCGGCCAGTCTTATACTTAACTCTTAAGAAAATGGTTTGCGATCGGTTTGGTATAGGGGGATCAAACCTGCATTTTCGCCTTTAAGTGCATTTTTCAAAATGTCTAAAAAAAAGTCAGAAACCGTATAAACCATTCAACTATGTACATATTTAGTTGTACATTAACCATATAAAATTACTTAGGATTAGGATCAGTTTGGGATACCTAATGTAAGACTATTGTTAGTACAGAATATTTTTAATAATCCAAGATATGTACATATGTAGTTGTTGGGGGAACGAAAACTGAATTTTGAGTGAAATTTCAGTGAATTTGGTAAAATTACCAAAAAATTAACAAAGATTCATTCAACTTCAAAATATTGCAGACACTGAAAAATTAATAGCTATGGCCTTTTTGATTGGAAATCTGGAAGACCTAGAAAAGGAAGAAGATCTATCATTCTGACTCCAATCGAAACGATCATAAGTCATCTTATTATGTTCAAATTAAAAAATTTATAAATTTTCCAAAAAACGAAGAGAGACGCCCAGAGGAGATAAAGACGTCATAAATATTCCAACTCCATCGGATAAGTTATCACAATTACGTGTTTATTTTCAAAATGTTGGTGGTCTAAGAACCAAAACGAATCAATTTTATTCATCTTCTACCCTACATGAGTACGATATTATTGTTCTAGTTGAAACTTGGCTCATTTCAAACATCTCGTCATGCGAACTTTTTGACTCTTCTTTCACTGTTTATCGTAAGGATAGATCATTTTTATCTGGGATGAATTTGGGAGGAGGAGTGCTGATAGCTGTCAAGTCATCTTTAAATAGTAGACAGTATACCTTAGCTTATCCTGATGAACTTGAGCAACTTTGCGTATGCGTAAACTTAAAATGTAATGTAACCACAGTAGTGGATTTATTTTTCGTAGCAAGTTATATTCGCCCTAAAAGTGAAATTGAAGTTTATTCAAAGCATATTTTTAATATATCTTCTTTGGTTGGTGAATTAACGACTAATCAATTTCCATTTATACTCGGTGATTTCAATATTGGTGAAGTCACCTGGAGTTATCTTGAAGAGGACAAAGTGTAAGTTCCTTTTAATGTCAAAAAAGATGTTGAATCATTAGTCGTTGATTCATTATCCTCTTTAGATTTATATCAGGTTAATTATATTAAGAATGATATAAATAGAATATTAGATTTAATATATATTAGAAATGATTTTCCCTTATGTTAATAACTCAATTCATCATAAAGCCTTATGCTTATCATTTGAATATTATGTTTTTGCACCAACTACATTCATTGAGAGAAAATGTTATAATTTTGCAAAAGATGATTTCATTGCACTGAATAATTTTTATGGTACCATTAACTGGAATGAGTTATTAGATGGTAGTTCACTTGAATGCATTTATGATACATTTAAGAAAGTAATTTTTGAAGGTATTGAACTTTTCGTCCCTGTCTTCAGCAAGAAAAAATCTTTCAAGCTTCCATGGTTCAATAAAAGATTAAAAAACCTAGAGAATGCAAAAAATAAAGCATTCAAGCGTTCCAAATTAACAAATAATGTAGAAGACCGGGAAAATTTTCGTCGTTTAAGGAGAGAATTTTCTTTTTTAAGTTCATTTTTGTATTATTCATATATAAGCTCTACAGAAACTAGCATCAAAACAAACAGTAAGGCCTTCTGGGTGTTTATTAATTCCAAAAGGAAAAGTTCTTTGTTTCCACAATGTATGGAGTACGAAGATAGCAAGTCGCTTGATCTGCAATCATCTTGTAATCTTTTTGCAGATTTTTTTCAAACAAGCTACAATTCTGACTCCATTCCAGACACTATCAGTCTATTTTCAGATCTATCTCCAATTACCGATTTTGACCTTACTCAATTTTCTGAGGATGATATATTAAAAGGCTTGAATGAGTTAGATATATCTAAGAAAGCTGGTTATGATTCTGTACCTCCTATTTTTTTGAAGAAGTGCTCCTTTTCACTTTGCACAGCCTTAACACTGCTATTCAATAAATCAATTGTATCTGGTTATTTTGTTAGTGAATGGAAGATATCTTTTATTGATCCTATCTATAAAAGTGGTTTAAAGCATTTAGTTAAAAATTATAGACCGATTTCAAAGCTGTCTGCCGTGCCAAAGTTTTTTGAAAAATTGGTCACTGAGCAGCTTTATTTTTCAGTTCAGAATTCTCTTTCCTCTAAACAACATGGTTTTGTAAAGGGTCGATCGACTAATACAAACCTTTGTCTATTTTCAAATTTTTGTATTAATAAAATTGTACAAGGTAAACAAATCGATGTCTTGTACACCGATTTTGTTAAAGCATTTGATAGAGTACATCATGGTCTTCTCCTTCGAAAATTGAAAAAGCTAGGTTTCAATGACAACTTTATCAAATGGTTGAATTCGTATCTATCTGATAGAAAGCAAGTTGTTCAAATTGATGGATATTACTCTAATTTCATAGATGTTTTATCAGGTCTTCCGCAAGGAAGCCATTTGGGCCCCCTGCTGTTCATTATTTTTATAAATGATCTGCCAACCATCCTCAAATACTGTTGTTGTTTAATGTATGCGGATGATGTTAAAATTTTTCTTGATGTATCCGGTTTACCTGATTGTATCAATTTACAGATAGATATTCAAAATTTTTTAGTTTGGTGTGATTATAATCACCTGGAATTAAATTTTTCTAAATGCAAAGTATTTAGTGCAACAAGATCGTTGTCGTTAATCACATTTAATTACAAGTTTTGGGATGAAAAACTTTTACGAGTTGAGGTTGTAAAAGATCTTGGAGTATTTTTCGACTCAAAATTCAGCTTTAAAACCCATATAGACTTCGTAGTCTTAAAAGGTAACTCTATGTTAGGTTTTTTAAAACGCAATTCGACAATTTTCAAGGATGTTTATACTCTAAAGACTTTGTTTATGTCTTTAGTATTGCCTTTTTTGGAATATTGTTCAGTAGTTTGGTTTCCTTCTTATGAAAATAGTATTTCAAGGATTGAGAGGATTCAAAAAAAATTTACTCGGTTTGCCTTAAGGAAACTAAATTGGCCCGGTGATTTGCCAGATTATACCTCTAGATGTGCTCTAATAAATTTGAAGACACTTGAATGCCGTAGAAAATCTCAAAGTATTTTGTTCATAAAGGACATTTTAGATAATCGTGTCAATTCTAGCGAATTGCTTTCATTTATTACTTTTTATATTCCGGAAAGGCGGTTAAGAAACCGGAGCGATTTGTTTTATGTTTCCACACATAGAACTAATTATGGGTCTAATGAGCCTATAACGCGTTCTTTAAGACTATTTTATTCTGTGTGCAGTGAAATCGACATTTACATACAAAGAGATCATTTTAAAAGCATTATTAACCAAAAATGTAATAGTTGATTATATCTGGCTTCTTTTTTATTGTTATTTGTATATATGTATTTTTATAAATGTATTATTAAGTAGTAGTCAGCAGATCTTTGTATCAATTGGTGAAATAAATAATAATAATAATAATATTTCCACCAACAGCCTTATCCTTTTCAACAATCTCAAATGACCTTCGGAAGTGGCAAGAAATTGTTTTTGTGAACCAGCAATGGGATCGGGTATCTACTTTGTTTGCTTTTCTTCTGTTCCAATTCTAAAAGTTAATTTTTGTGTTTGAAATGTTGAAGTTTCAAAATAGCTTTTATAAATGGGTATTGTTAAAACTCTAGCTATTTTAAGGGTGAAATGATGTTAAACAAAAAAAAAGTTTACAGGGCTACGAAGCTTCAACAAGGCATAACTACAGTGAAAGCTCCAATTGGGGAAAGCTCTATTTTTGGGAACCAACTTTTGTCTTGAATTTCTTATACAAATTGCGTTCCTTTAAACGAACATTCCTTTAAACGGACTAGAGCACTTATTTTTGCTATTTCAAATAGAACACGGCACAACAAACGGATACAATTGAAAAAGCGTAAGATCTGTTTTCAGAACAGTTTCGGATTTTTTTTTCAATACAAAAGCAAATCCATGGACATTTTTTACTAAACCGACGCACATAGGAGTATTTGTATGCAAAACTGGACAAAATTATTTTTTGTCTTTAAAACAAAAAAAAAATTAAAGTTTTTTTTTAATTTTTCAACTGGAAACAAGAAAAAATGCATAAAATCGGATATACGATATGACCAAAAAAGATAAAAAGGATCAAAGTTGCAGCCAATTTTTTTTTTTTTTTAATCAATACTGGGAGCTTTGCTAAACCATATTTTATACAAATAATTACCAAATAACTCCAAAAAATAAAAAAAATTAATTCCCAAAGAAAAATAACAGCACAAATAGTCAGTTCGAACGGGCATAAAAGTGGGAATACGATATGACAAAATACAACTACATCCGCAAAAATCCGCAGCCGATTCTTTTTGAAAATGAAGCTTGATGGTTTATTTTATCCACCCATATACAAATGAGAACCCAATTCCACCTACATCTATAAAAAAATTACTTCCCAATGAAAAAGAACCAACAAAAATAGTGTTTTTTTTTTGCATTCTTAGAACAAAAATTCGAAAAAATATAAATATTAAAATATGTGTCGTAAAAATGGCTCAATATAATAGTGAACATCTGTAGTTGATTTTTATATACCAAAAATTTCATCAGACTACACAAAATTTTTAAGGAATAATTTAATAAAATGTTTCAAATTTTTTGAAGGTTGATTACAAAAAGAAGTGACAAATTCTTAATCGAAGACTTTGAGCTAATATCATAGCTAAAATATGTTGAGCAATAAAAAAAATATTTTAGCCTATTGTTCCATGGGATCTTAGCTATTGTCTGGAAAAAGTTCCCCTTTCAATTTTGACACTTGAAAAATCGACTTTTGGCCGAGTTTTGTAGGCAAATACTCCTATGTGCGACGCGAAGCTCTTATAACCGGACAGATCACTGTTACGTTGAGAGTTTAGTACGGGATTTCTCGGGTAGTTAAGTTAACGTGAGTTGAGAGTGTATGATTCCTATTTCTTCACCGTGTTTCGGCATTGTAAATGTTCTACTGCTCTTATTTTCGCAGTTATTTCATTTTGCGATGCCTAGAAAAGCGGGTTGCCATTTGGCAAGCTTTCTCTTAACCGAACGGTTCTGATAACCGAACAAATAATACGGGACGATGAGTGTTCGCTTATTGTAGCTTTTACTGTAGCAGGTATGCCTAAGACTCATAAGTTGTATATAAGGCTATTTAAAAAAAAAATATTCTATTACAAACTAAGGTGACCACGGTCTACTATACCTAATATATGAACAAGAAAAAAAAACAAATATTTGGTTGTGCGGCCATCGAGAGTGAATTTTTTTTTTTCAAATTTGGATTTGGAGTTTGCCAAAAACTGCATTTTTAAGGTGATACAATGTTCGTTGGGCTACGCCTATGAAGAGTTAAAATCACATTTTTTAAATTAATTTATGGTGGAACGAAGTTCACCGGGTCATCTAGTAATAAATAATTTTGGATTACATAATATCTGTAGGTTACTTTTAAGCTCATATCCTCTTATTACATGTTTAAGACCTTTTCCTGTTAAAAAAAGTGAGCAATTTTCAAAAGAAGCTCTGGAAATGCTGATTTCTGAGACTCCTTACATCATATTTTGCAAACTTTGACGAGACTGCCTTTCTTATGAAGGAGAAAATAAAAAAAACAGATGAAGATGAGGAATGTATTGATGAAGAAGAAACCGGGGCAAAGTCCACAGAATAATCTTAAGTGCCTTATTGCATTTTATATCAATTTTTAAAAATAAATAAATTGGGTGGCGCAACAGCACGTAGAGAACCAGGGCCTAGTGACTTACAACGCTCAACCATTCCTGTGTGCGTGTAGTTGGCAGGAATGGAGGGAACCTACAGTTTTTTTCTGAGTCCGAACAGCTAAATGAGAAGCAATTTTTCATGACAAGTATATTCTTGGAGGATTTGTCAGTTCCTCGCAAGATGCAGTACCTCGACCTGTTTTAGGTGACACGGCTGGGAATCGAACCCACACCTTCGGCATGACAGTCCTTCGCTCTAACCTACATGCCAAGAGGTACAACGATCAATTTTTCACTTTAATAAAAATAAAATACCCAATTATGTCATAGAAACATAATTTGGACCTAAGTTTATCTTAATTAAGCTCTATGAATGTTTAAAAGTTTTTTCAGGCAGGAATAACTTCATTGGGAGGAAAAAATGTTTCCTAGTGGTTTTTCGAGGCAAATACCCCTATGTACGCTAGCCCATAATTAAGGGTACAGATTTCTTAGGAAATGCTTAAGACATCAAACCAAATCTCTCCACCAAAGTTCAGCTTTGTTGAAATTTTACAAAATGTTGCCTATTTTGTCTTATTTTCCTAGGTTATTCTAGCTTTTGCGAACAAAAAATGTATTTGGAGCAACCCCGACTTATTAAGATTATAGAATTTACCGGTTTACTTTTTAAGCAGCATTGAAAAAAGTTCAAAATGTTTTGTTCTTATAATTCATTTCGGGCTTTTAGCATCATTCAATTATAGACTAAGAGTCCACAGCAGATTTTGGGTGTGAACGATAGCAAAAAAAGAAGTATAGGCGTCGAAAGCTTCATTAAAGGCTATTAAAAAAATCAAAGTCTTGCAGTCCACAACTGGGGCCTTTGCGAGTAACGGTGCATCGAAAAAAAAATATGAATGCAACTTCGAGGATAATCGTGTTAGCCCGAAATTGGTTTTCACCCCGCCCTAGATAAGTTCCGCGGACCCCATATCACGGAATCTGAGATTATTTGAGTGTTAAATTCGCCCTGCCAGACTGTTTAAAAAAACCGTTTTTCACTTTGAATTTTGAATTTCTTAAACGGTCTGGTAGAACCAACTATACACTCAAATGGTCTCAGATTCCGTGGTATGTGATCCGAGGAGCTTATCTAGGGAGGAGTGAAAACCAATTTCGGCTAACACGATTATCCTCGAAGTTGCATTCATATTTTTTTTTCGATGCACCGTTACTCGCAAAGGCCCCAGTTGTGGACTGCAAGAGTTTGACTTTTTTAATAGCCTTTAATGAAGCTTTCGACGCCTATACTTCTTTTTTTGCTATCGTTCACACCCAAAATCTGCTGTGGGCTCTCGGTCTATTAGTAAGCGGTCCACCTTTAGTACCTAGATACTACTTTTTTTTAGAAAAAATTGTTGACATATTGGCGCCTACCTTGTATCCGAAGTGGAAGAATGGAGTTGAGTACAACGGAGTAAAAATCCTGGAATCCGGCGAAGTGGGCTGCCCTTTTTTGTCCAAGAAAATTCTTGAAAATTCTTGAAACAAGCTTATAAAACTAGTACGAAATAAATTATGAAAATAAAACAGTAAAATATTTTGTACTTCTATCATAGTAATGCACAGCCGAAAAATTCAAAGTTTTATCGATGAATTCAAGTATTTTAATATTTTGGAGTTTTAAAGTCACATTATACATACGTACATTATTTTTAAATACTGGCCCACATGTACGTACCTACATAGGTCATATAATTTCTCAAATCATACTTATGGAGTGTTATTGCTCTTCAAAGTTCACATTTATTTATTCTCCAAAGATTAACCATTTTCTATAGAAAAACATACCATTTAAGCTTAAAGCAACTTCTTTATTTTTTACATGTAAACTTTAGGTACCTAACCTCTATGTATAGTATATGACACATTTATTCCAGTAAAATTCATCCCCATCATAAATCTTGTCATCCTTTAAATTCAATGTAAAAATCTTCTCCTTTTAAAATTCTCTCATTTCACACAGATAGAAAAGATAAAATGATGTCAAACTTATAACAAAATTCTTAAAGAACTAAACACCATCAGCATATCTTCGTCTTCTAGCATCTATACACATATGGCCTCTTACTTTGCTAAGCATTTAGAATTTATCTCATATGAATATTCGAGTGTCAACTTTTTGAGTAAAAAAAAAAAGAAGTAAAGGACGAACAAACATAAAAAGTTCGTCTTTTGTCCTTAGACCGGTTGCTATAAGTCGTGTGGTAGTAGTGTTGTCGTCGTCATCATCGTTTGTCATGATGTGCAGCCCGATTACATCAAGTAACTTTATCTACAATATATTTGCATCGTTCTTAGTCTATGGAACATGGAAATTTTTGCCTTAAGTCAATATAGAGGGAATCTTAGCTTAAAATTATCCATAATGTTTGCTAGGCGGCATACTCATATTAGATATTATACACACACGGGTGGATTAATATTTTTTAGGTTCCTATTAGAGTAGGTATTTTTTGAATAGATAACTCTATCAGGGTTTGATACGATGGAAAATAAAAACTATTTAAATAGAACCGTTTTAAATTTTTTTTAAGTCTGTTAAGCCACTATCATGGTTAAAAAATAAAAAAATAAAATGTATTTGGAAAATAGACCAAAAATGCATCTTTAAAACAGTTCAAATTTTGGACCTTAATGCAGACAGAAGAAAGTACTTTTTATGCGCACCATCCATTTTAAAGTTTAAATGAAATTTAATTTTTCAAAGTAACTTTGCAGATTTTAAGTTTTAAATTTTTAGCTTTATAGGAGAATGTCCAAAAAAAAAAAACAGTGGCGATTAGGATAAACATTTATGGATCCATTGTATATAACAAATATGAAATCATTTTCTTTAAAAGTTATCACCCAGACTGGCTATCATAATTTAAAAACAAAGATACTTGATAGTTCCTAATACAAAGTAGATATCAAATATGAACAAAATTTCTCACGATTTAATTGTCACTGATTACACAAAACAGTAAAATAATTTTCGATTTTTTTAAATGAAAAAGTGATACCTAGGCTAGGCAGTGCGAAATAGAAAGAGATGGATCTATGTATATATAAGGTAAATAGGTCATGTACCGAATACTCACAGTAATCATTTAAAGGCAATATCATAGGCATTCTAATTGTTATCCAGTTTTATCGCGCATCTATCAAAATCGCTGAAAATGGCGTATCCATCAGAATAAGTCCATTTACTTGTCAAATATTAATTTTTGTTGTTGTGCTTATTTGTTATTTGAAGAGGTCTCAAATAGCTACTTTAAATTACCAACACTTTCAACTTTGACAACCTGCGCAATATATTACCTAAGATTTGTGTACTGTGGCGTATACTTACTTTTTTTTTAACAGACACCGATTCTAATTTTTACGATTGATTTTGTACGTAGATTTCATCTTAAAATTTTATTTCTTTTCCCTTGATAAAAAACATTTATCTCAGCAGGAAACTCTGAAACACCCTACAAAGAATTTTGTTTATTTGCAAAGGAGAATGGGAAAATAAGTCCAAATATCGACCACGAACAACACCTTTGCAGCTGAATAGTCCGTTTTTATCCGTGGTGGTCATGAAGAACCAGAGGTGACTTAGACTCTTTAAAAATTAAGAAGATCGGAGCTTATGTTGAATATCATTAAGAAAACCTTATTAACGTGGAAAAAGAGTTCCTCACAAAATTTTCAGATGTATAAGGAAAGTATTACACAAGGGCAAAATTTGGTAAAAGGTTGCTAACTATTTTTTTCGAATTATTAATATGTAAAATAATAATTCACTTTGTTGAGGTATCTCAACTTGCCTATAATATAATAAGTAATTTTTACCATGGCGGCAAAAATAAAATAAAATGCGCGACTCCGTCGCACGTACTACCACTACGTACTTATTTAGCCAACGGAAAAAAATATTATTAATATTTTAGGAGCCATTTTTTAGGAAACAAATATTTTCTGTAACGGGTTTTTAACTTTTCTATGGAAGGTACCTTCCATTATTTTTTCATAAAAATAATTTTTTTTCCTAAAATATTTTAGAAGGTAAAAGAAAAACTCTTAAGTACCGAGTTTCAAAAACATCAATCAATCAATGTCGCTTTAGAAATACTTAGTTTTCAACAAAACAATTTAAGTATTTCTTAAAAATCTGAAAAATACTTTTTTAAAAATTTGGTACACAATACTATGAATATTTTTCAATAGCTTCAAAATAAAAAAATATTGAAATCATAAATAATATTTTGAAGAAAATCGAAAATAAAAAAAATGGTTCTTGGTACCATTAATAGCCATGTTTTGAAAAAAATTACTGAAAGAAATTTATTCATTTTTTTAAGCAAGGTTGTGAGCCATTTTTGAGAAAAATACCATAATGTAAAATTGCTTATATTTTGGTTGTAACAATGAAGAAAAGTGTGGCGGGAATGACCAGAACACGTTATATATACCAAGTTTAAAGAAAATGGATCTAGCCGTTTAGGCTGTTGCTCTAGGTATATATATACCGACAGACGCATTTTTAGTGTTTCTGAAAATCCACTCGAAACACAAAAAATTTGAATTTTTGACTTTAGAATGAATCAAGATGGTATACTTTTTCTGATGGTTTTTGCTTTTTTGAATTAAAATCTGGCCTCGAAATTGCTGTAGGACTTCACGCTAGTGAGATATTCGAATCTAAAGTTTTCAAGAAATATGCGTTTTTGATGCAAATTTCACGTTATATTATTTCTCGAGTTAATTTTTCGCAATCAAATTTGTACGGCCATTCTGAAGTATAAACATTTTATTTTGCAATTCTTTTTGAATCCTTAATTATGTGTTAATTTCTCTGTCATTTTCCCCAAGTCTCAAGACTTTTATCTTGGTGATCCGATAAATAAAACCCATGATTCAACTTTTTTAAGCAAACCTTGGAGACTTTATTTGCTGATTTTTTGTTGTGCTGAAAATCTCCAAAAAAGGGATGATAAGGCTCACATAAAAGGCATTTATTTTGAGTCGGACCGTCAAAATTGAGGTGTTTATAATTAGAAAAAATACGGAATCATATCCGATTTCTTAAAAATGAATTAAAGGGGTTATAACCCTGAAAAAAATTAGGGAATCTAGCACTTTTTAACCCCCCACCCCTAAACGGTCGAAAACAAAACGTGCCAGACTTTGGTATTTGATACCACTATACATGTACCTATAATCCCTCATACTCCGATTTTTGGTATACCTCCACTCAAAAAATATGCTGTCGGCTCTTAGACTAAGCTTAAATCCAAATTTTCGCTCATCAATCCACACCCACAGTGTTGCTACTATCTTCAATAAAGAAGTGAACTCATTTTTTACTAATTAAATCCATATTTTTAATTTTATCGAAAAACTACAAATGCATTCCTGACAAGAAGAATAATTATTTCAACAAGTTTAGTATGTGGTATTTTGTTTGTATTTAAAGGACTTTAACCAATTATTAGCAAAGCATGGAGCTCACATATTTTATATTCAATTTTTGTTCAGTGCTACGTACAAATGTCTTCCTAAAGTTCCTTAAAAATCGTAAGCTTACAGCTTTTTTCTTAATATTTTTTTTGTTCATACAAATGTTTACTTACTGTAGCACCTGAAAAGCTTCCCAACGCAGCATCACACTTAAAATATTGCAAGCAAAATTGTACCTTCTTAATTTTCTTATTTTGCAATAGCAAGGCTCACGTGTTTGTTATTTAGTTTCGAAAATAGAATTAACTCTTTCACTTCAGATGGTGGAAGCTTGTAGAACAAGTATAATCACTTATCTGATATACACAGTAACTTTTATATATTTCAAAACTCAAATTAATACATGCTCGCACTTAACACTTATAAGCTGCTATCTAAACAAAATAAATGTCTTCCCTGCGCTCAATGTTATGTGATGAATCGATTGATCCAAAATAGAAATTAGATAGTCCACACAATTCCTGATGATTTCCTATTTTTAAACCCATCCGTTAAAAGTATAAAAATCAAATTTGAAGGTAGGTACTAGGTACTTGAAAAATTGATTTCGAAAAATTTGGATTTTCAAACAAAAAACACCTAACTAATTGCATAATCGATCAAACACAGAAAAAAAAACATATTTCTACCTTCCTTTGTTTAGAAAATAGCCAAAACTGAGGTAACTCTTTAAATCAAGATGGCGGAAAACCTGCAAAGGGTTTACGGTCGAAAACTTGGATTTAAGCTTCCGTTGAAGCATTCTAACAATAACAAGAATGTCTTCACCAAAGTTTTATTAAATTCCCATAAGAGCTATGACTAAATATACTGGAATTAAATTTTATAAAAGAACACAATATATTCCACATACGCCATAGTGCACAATTACATTATAATAAAACGGAGCCTTAAGATGGCCTAATCACTTAACAAGATGTCTCGATAAAATTAAGGACCGTTTTCAAGTTTCTCAGAAGCCCATAAAAATGATAATAATTTTCTATACCATTTCGTGTATATTGAAGAGTGACTTTCAAATAATTAAGTTTGAATTACTCAGGAGCGTTATTTTATTGTAAGTTTATTCAAGATATGATTTGTTATGCAATACAGGGTTGTCAGATGTGGCGATTTGTCGCCAAAGAGGCGATTTGTAATTTGATTTGGCGACACGAAAATCGGTTCGGCGATGTACCTTAAAAAAGGCGATATTTTTAGGTTTTGGCGATTTTAATTTTTTGAATCAAGATCAAAATATTGCGGTCAAAATGTAAAACTCACGGAATACAGAAAAACATATCAAAGAAAATGAGAATGAAATGCATTTTTTGGTCGAAAAAGTTTCATTTTCAAGGTATTTAGTAACACATTGAAAGGTACATATGCCCGAAAACTGTATTTCAAAATTAAGGAACGTGACTTTTCAGCTTCAAAAAGTATTTTCCAACCTAATTTCGTTCAATAGTGTATTTTGTTAGTTCATGAGTAATTGAACCGATTATATTTTTTCTCATCTTAAACCTTACATCTTTTTATTGCTGCTTGCTAAGATACTAAATCTTAACGCACCCAAAACTGAAAATCGATTTTACTCCCATCGCTAAAATATGTTTGTGATTTTTGAATTTGGTCATTTATAAATAGGAAAATTTTTAATTTGGCGATTTTTTGGCGATTTATATTTTACATTTGGCGATTACACTTTTTTAAACCTGACAACCCTGATGCAATACTGTGTAGTCAAAATGTTATTTCTATTGGAAGACTACCTTTATCATTTTTCAAACTCCCGCAGTTTAGTTATATACGCCCCCATGGGCCTGAAGCATGTGCTCATTATTTTCTAATGCGCCAATGTTTATAAATATACCCACCCGTATACAGCAAAGCCACTCCAGTTAAGCGTATAAGACTGACAAAAAAGTGACAAATAACTGAAAATTGTTTTCATTAATTTTCACCACCCCATGTTTCATCTAAATACATACATACAACCATACGTATTAGGTAGGTGTGTATATACATAATTATACACACATAGGTATGTTTTTATAGAGAGTGGAAATATTCTGAAGTATCCTTATGAGAATGGATGATGGTATCCACGAATGTAGCTGTAGCTATATGTATACCTGGTAGTTTTGTATAGCAATTTAATTGAAACTAAGTATGTGCTAACATGACAACCATGTAACTGCACAGACACACACACTTAAGATGCCATCAATATTCTGTGTGAATGAACTTTGATTAAGAAACATCAAAGGTGGTACAAAGTAAAATTAAGCTAAACGGCTTTCCGAATTGATCCAACTTAAGCCAAATGACACATTTAGAATTTATTTAATTAAGATTTTGAATTGCACGTCTTTAATGAGAACCATAACAACACCAACAACAGCAACAAACACGAAAAGGAAACAGGAATCCAGACTTAAGGTACCTACAATCTGAACCTACTTCACCATCAGAATTTGCTTTAAAAATCAATGTGGGAACGAACACATAAATCCTTGAGCGCGGAAGGAAAAGCAATTAAGTCTGCCTTAAAGTGAGGCGAAAATTCGTTTCATCTTCCTGCATTTAGCTGGGCCAAGGAGGTCGGGGATGCTATGTGCGCTACGCGGTGAGATGTTCAAATTAAATTTACGTCATAAAAAATACTTTGGCAGAATATTGTGGGTACCACTGCCGTGGCACATCCCAACTCTGGGTAAGTATATGGGTGGAGAGAGTTGGAAATATTATTATGGTCATCCGTTTTTGTTGGAGATGTATATACTATACATATCTTCATACATATCTACTACCACCATAAATCGCCAGCAGATATTGGAATAAATTTGAATATTACTGTGTGTTGGGTTGTATTCCTTGAGGGCAGCATTGTGGAATAAATTAATTTAACTTGTTAGCCTTACAGATTTATATGGGTGTGTGTATGCGTGTGAATGCTTGGATTAAAAAAAAAAAAAAAAAAAATGGAAATTAATTTTGTACAAGTATTTACTCATATTGTATTTTTATTATTTTATAAGCTTATACCAAAATCAATTACATAAATGAAATGAAAGATATTTTAAATGCATTTCGAGGAAAAATATTATTTTGCAAAATAAAACAATAGTCTTTATGTAACTCATTTCTTATGGTTAATGCATAATTAAAGAATAATTAATGATTTAAAAAATTAATGGAAACAGTGTAGCTTGAACATTGTATTCATTGGGTCTACCACATCTAAAAAAAAAGATCTTTGTAGAGTGAAAGAAAACTCAAAAAATCTACCAAAACATAATTTTAAATTCTTAAATCTCGAAAAAAGAGATTCGAATGGAAAAATCAAGAACTACTAGTCCCGAAGGTGGGGTTGGTGCTGCTATACTTTGCATGGTTATAAAGTTCATTAAAAACGTGTGATGCAAACATTTATTTTTTGAGAGTTTTTCACTTATACATAGCTCGAAAGCTATAAATTACTCGCACATTTTATCAAAATACAACTGAAAGTATACCTACACAATTTCCAAAAAATCTCTGCTTAAGATTTTTTTATACGACATCCATTCGGACTCAAGCGCTGGTTGAAAATTAACGTATTTTTACTGTTTTCGAAATCACTAATTAACTACACTATAGTCAACGAAATTAAAGGAACACACTTTATTCAATTTTTGTTAGTGTTTTTTGAAGAGTTTTATCTTTGTGACGAGTGGTCGTATTGAGTTGAAACAAAAAGTATTATATATTTTTATTTATATTTTTTGGTTCGAGATTTGTTTCCAAAAACTTTTTTGACTTGAAATGAAATGAAATAACAAGTACATTCAACAAAAAAAAATTAATTTCAAAAATGTTTCAAACAAAAACTTGATTTTTTTTGTTGGAGAAATGTACTTTTTATTTAATTTCAAGTCAAACAAGTATCTAACTAATGTAATACTGTGAAAAAATCAACTGGAATTCTGGTTGTCTTGTCATTTTGATGATGACTACGCTTGTTTAGGAGCAACACAATTTTTTCCTTTGCCTGGTTTGAGAGAGTTTGAATTTTTGGTGAGGAAAAACGGTTTGATGAATCAATTTGAAAATTTACAGGAATATTGATGCTTTAAAAGTCTACAAATTTGCATACTAGCGCAAGCAAAGAAAAACAAAATTTACGAAAAGACCCTAAGAAGTTGGTTTTTAGTATTTTTTTTTAAACTAACGGTGAACGGTAGAAAATCTTGTAAAACACCTTCTTAAATTTCCAAGACTTAAACTTTAAATTTTTTGTAACGTCATCATTTGGTGAGATATTGGTAATCAAAGCTAAAAGTATCTTTTTTCATTCAAAGTCAGATAAACCATACAAACAAAATTTGTAGTGCAACAAAAAAAAAATTAAATTGAAGCTGAATAAACATAAACATTTGATTGACTCAAAAAAAGTTATCCATAGAAATGAGGACCTTCAAACAAAATTTAAAAAAAAATAATGTTTTTGTCTGGTCTCATTTTTTGCAGTAACGTATAATAACGGTACTTCAAACAAATTTTTTGCAAGCAAATCTCGATACGACCACTCGTCACAGAGATACAGCTCTTCAAAAACACCAACAAAAATTGAAAAACAAAAATACTCCTTTAATTCGTTGACTAATGTACTTTGTGTGACAAAATTTGAGGCACGTCCGTCACCTTTTTGAGATATTCGTAACTAAAAATAAAAAATAATGCGTTGTTATGCTAATTGGGGGTAATTTTTTCTTAGAATAAATGTTCATGGTCACTCTGAAGAATTAAAATTTTACCTCAAAATTCTTTTTTAATCTCTCTTATACTTACCTTATAGTACCTCGTGGCATAATGGTTATCGCGGAACGTCTTAGTTCAATTCTCAGCCGCTGTCATCTAAGAACAGAAATGCTTTTTCCTGACAAATCCTCCTAGAGTATATCTACTTGTCATGAATTAGTGCTTCTCATCTAGCCGTTTGGACTCACCAATAATTGTAGGTACCCTCCATTCCTGCCAACAACACGCACACAGGAATGGTTGCGAGTTTTAAGTCACTGGTTCTCCACGAGCTGTTGCGCCACCAATTTTTCATTTTTTTTTTAATATCTACCTTCCCTAGAAATAGAAAGAGACGAATAAAATGCGGAAGGTCTTAAGAAAAAATTCGCTCAAAAAGAAGACCAGCTTAAGCAATTATAGCGGATGAATGAAAAAAAAGCCAGAATTGAATACACCTTCCAACTCAAACCCAAGCCATTATTGATATTAGTTTAAGGTGAGTCAATTGCGTATAAGCAACGATTTTTGTAGCAGTTAATAATGGTATCGACTCTTAAAAATGCTCCCGTCAGTCAAAAAATGACGAAAAGTGAGGTATGTACGAACTTGCTTTGATTTTCTTGATACCATGAAAAGTAGGTATATTGGTGCTCAACAAAAAAATTTAAAAGTTAAAAATTAGCTAAAAATTTTAACGTTTAGAGGTCCCTCATCGCCATTTTGTTTTTTCCACACAAATTGTATAGGAAAAAGTTGGGAGAAACTTTGGAACTTTATAACTTCCTTAATGTTAAAACTGGAAGAAATTTTCTGACATATTTGAGAAGAAAATTGAATTTTCTAAAAAAAAGATCTTGATCAAAAATTAGATAGGAGTTTTTCTGTTTAGAAGATATTCAGTGCTAAGAGAAAACTTGTTGAGGTTTCAATATCTTCAAAATGAGCTAGGTCGAACATTTGAATTGTATTTAATAATATGGTTCAACAAGTTGTTCCTATAGAAACAAAATCATGTTTTTCCATAATTTTTTGGTGTGTTGAGCTCGATTCTGAAGTCAGTAATATTCCATCGGATCACGTTTTTGAGATATTCTCCATAGAAAATCAAAAACCCCGTTTTTCGTCGTTTTCCAGGTCATGTCATAATAGTCTAAGAGTCAGTGGTTGGTCAGCAGACTTACGGTATTTCAGTACGATTCAAATAAAGTGGAGCCATTCTATTATAGACTTTCTGAGCATGGAATGGCCATTCCAAATCCAAATTTATCAAAATTATTTAAGAGATTTTTAAAGCCCGTTGCTTAAATTCCGTTTCAATCGTGTGAACTGCATGAGGTGTTTGCTATAGTTTTAACTTGCGATATATGTACAAGTACATGGATATTATAGGGCTAGTTTTGGATTCGTGCAAAAAATAAAATCGATATCAACCAAACATGACATTACGATGATAGAGGACACGAAAAAAGTAAATAAAATAAATTGGGTGGCGCAACAGCTCGTGGAGAACCAGGGCCTAGTGACTTACAACTCACAACCATTTCTGTGTGCGTGTTTGTTGGCAGGAATGGAGGGGACCTACAGTTTTTTGCCGAGTCCGAACGGCTAAATGAGAAGCACTTTTTCATGACAAGTATACTCTTGGAGGATTTGTCAGTTCCTCGCAAGAGGCAGTACCTCGAATAAAACATTTCTGTTTGTAGGTGGCACGGCTGGGAATCGAACCCACACCTTCGGCATGACAGTCCTACGCACTAACCATCATGCCACGAGGTACTACACACGAAAAAAGTGGGTGGCACAAATCTGTCTGTCTATTTGTATCTGGATATACAGCCTAAATCAATGATGCGATTTTCTTCATATTTTGAACTTAAGATTTTCTTGTAACTTTCCAGAGGGGAAATTGAAATTTTTGTTTAGGTCTAAAATTAACGGTACCTAGTTGCCATACAACCGTTAAGGAAAAGCTAATTTATCTCAAAAACGGCTCCAACGATGTTGATACCAAAAATCAATGTATCATTGCAGATATGGTGTACTTTCTGGTAAGAAAAAAAAAAAAAAATACTAAAAACATTTATTAACGGTACCTGCCATGTAACGTTCTTTTTTTATTTTCGGTTTTCTTGTTAACTGCTTATCCGATTTCAATAAAAATGTTTCCACAAAAGCTTTGTTAGTATATAAATAATACTTCATACCAAAATTTGGGAAAAACTTAGTTGTGAATTTAAAAAAAGATTAAAATTTTTGTTTTCAAAATTCAATATTTCAGAAACGAGTTGGTGAATTATTTTAAAACTTCAGTTTTAAATGTTTGTTAATATATACTCAAAATTGGCATACCAAAATTTTTTTTGAAAAATATTGCAATAATTTTATATATACAAAATTAATTTTTTAGAAAACGGCTCCAACGATTTTAAATATTTTTTTTGCATAAATATTCATTCTTTTTCTGGTAACCAAATGGCATACTTTTTTTTGAGCTCCAAGTTATTTATCAGGCTGCTTATACAATTAAAAGAACTATTTAAATGCTTTTTTTATACTTTTTCTATAATAACTTGAAAATTTTTTTAAGTTCTTTAGTCCCACACAACTTGAACATAAGAGCAAGTACGTGCGATCCAGTCATGCATTTTATTTTATTTTTTTGCACGAGTCCAAAACTTGCCTTATACATAGTACCTATATCGCAAATAAAAATGAAGTTTATAGAAATTCTGTTTACTTCGATAAATAAATGAAAACATGTTCTTTTTGAAAATTTCAGTAGCAAAATTAAACTTTTCTTAACTTTTTTTAAAAATTTCTCTTCGCAATATGAACGATAATTTTTACTTGCGATAAAGGTACTGTAAGGCAAGTTTTGAAATAACAATCAAACATGATATTCCGATAATGGAGAACACCAAAAAAGTGGGTGGCACAATTCTGTCTGTCTGTCTGTTCGTCTACAGCCTATAACGGCTCGATCGATTTTTTTCAAACTTGGTACATAGTGGGTTTTGGTGATTCTGCCGACACATTTTTTTATTTTTTTTTTCTTAGAAACAAAAATAACGGTACCTGCCATACAATTTCTTAAACAATTTTACACTATCGCTTTTTTCTCAAAAAAGGCTCGACAACTTTTCTTAAAAAAATCAATAAATTTATTTAAAGGCTTCCTTTGGGTGGAAAACCATTTTTCAAAAATGGTTATTAATGGTACCTTACAAAGAACCATTTTTTTTTTATTTTTGATTTTCTTGAAAACGGTACAACCGATTTCAATTATTTTTTTTAACAGAAGCTTCCAAAATATATAAATAGTTTTGTGTACCAAAATTTTTGAAAATATATTTTTTGGATTTTTAAAAAATGTTTCAAAATTTTGTTTGGAAAATCAAATATTTCGAAACTGCCATAATCGATTTTTTTGAAACTCGATACTTAAGAGTTTTTAAGTACTTTCTAAAATATTTTTAGAAAACATTTTACAAAGTTAAAAGTTCAAGTGAGCTCAACTCCATGATTGCGTTTCGCTCAGGTACGATAGTAGGGCTCATCAGTTAGATGACTATCTTACCCTTCCAAGACGCAATTTTGTGTCGATGTTTACTGACTAATATAAAAATCACAGCATTAAGATACTATGAATTTTATTATTCTAAGTCATCTAACTGATGAGCCCAACTATCGTACCTGGGCGAAACGCAATCATGGAGTTGAGCTCACTTGAACTTTTAACTTTGAATTATATATTCGGTCACTCCACTTAAACAGAAGAATTTTTTTTTCAAATTTTCTTCATATTCAATTATTATAAAAAGCCTGAGCGCGGGCATTTGAAATTCTAAGTGTCTGAATTTAACCAAATTCCCTTAGAATAATAAAATTCATAGTATCTTAATGCTGTGATTTTTATATTAGTCGGTAAACATCGACACAAAATTGGGTCTTTGAAGGGTACGATAGTCATCTAACTGATGAGCCCAACTATCGTACCTGGGTGAAACGCAATCATGGAGTTGAGCTCACTTGAACTTTTAACTTTGAATTATATATTCGGTCACTCCACTTAAACAGAAGAATTTCTTTTCAAATTTTCTTCATATTCAATTATCAAAACATTTTACATTTATGAAAAAGTAACGGTACCTTCCATACAAACGTTAAAAAACCGCCAAGGAAAATATTTTTTTCTCAAAAACGACTCCTACGATTTTAATTAAACTCTTTCTATATACTGAAATTAGTACGATCTACTAACAAAAATTATAAAATTTTACACTTTATTAGTAGCTATCATAGAACGTACTTTTTTATTTTGGATTTTCTAGTTATTGGCTCAACGGATTTAGATTATTTGTTTTATATACAAATTTCAAATAAAATGAAATGATATTGCATATCAAAATTTTCCAAAAAAAAGTTTTGGGATTTTTAAAAAAAGTTTCAATTCTTTCTTTGAAAATTCGGTATCTCAAAAATGGGTTGATAATATTTTTTTCAAATTTTGTTTTTATATACACATAAACATATACTTTAGATTTGCATACCAAAATTTGTTCTTAAAAATGATTTAAGAATTTTATATAAGAAAAATTTATTTTCATATAAAACCGCTCCAACGATTTTAATTTTTGTTTTCCATATGATCATATTCAATCAATAATTAAGATGGTATTCTTTTTTTTTTACCTCAAACTGTCAAAAGAGCCGTTTTAGCCTATTTAAATGTCGTATTTCATGCTTCTCTACATTTTTTCTCTTAATTTCCATGTTTTTATATACAATTTTCTTAAATCTGCAGTGTCTTGAACATAAGAGCAAGAACGTGCAACCCAGTAGTGCATTTTATTTTTCTTAGATTACAGTAAACAAATTAAACTTTTCTCAGTTTTTTCTTTTTTTTGAAAATTAAAAATATAAGCATTTTTCTTCTATTTTTTTTTTTTTGTGGTCCACGAAAATTGTTAAAATTGGTGCCTACCAGATGAACTAACATACCCGGCAGTAACGGATCTAAGTGAGCGGGAGAGAGGACCCAAAGAAGGGAGTTAAAATCCTAAGAACCCACGAGGTGGGGAACTGTTGCTCATAAAATCAGTTTTGGCCCCAGCTAAAAAACATTTTTTTAATTTGTAAGAAAAAGTTAATTGATAAAGTTGTTTTTTTGTGTAAAGCCTGGTTTATACATCCATGCGAAGTGTACCTAGTTTTAATTGAAAAAAAATACTTTTTTCCCTAGGCGTGAAAAACTGTCAAAAGCTAAATGCAATTAGTTTGGCGACAAGGAGGAACAAATTTGTCTCGAAACAAATGCAACTCAATGGGCTTTTTGTAGCCCAATATCATGACGAAACCAATTTTTTTGAAAACCTTTTGATTCATTAATTATTGATGTTTCTTTTCAAATTTGATTTCACTTCGCTTTGAAGTATAAACTAGGCTTAAAGTGTAAAATAAAAATCAACGAAAAAGTTTTTATTTAATAAATTTTCAAAAAAAAATCTTTCATTTGTCCACCTCAGGATATCCTCCGTCAGGCCCTACTCCATCAGACCCACCACCAAAAAATTTGAAGAAAGTTACAAAAATAAATTTGTTTCTTTGTGCAGTTCCACACCAGACCTCCTCCGTCAGACCCTATTCCATCCGCCCTCTTTAGTATTGATCTGAACATAGACATTTTTAACACTAACCAAATATTTGAATAAGGAGCAAGAAAAATATGCCTGCTTTAATTTTGAAGAATTTCTTATATTACTTCAGTGCCTTAAGCTAGAACTATAATGCTCGGAGGGGCACTTAAGTGGTCGGAAGAAAACAAGCGAATACACGGAAAGCATTTGACGCGACTATAATTGCGAAGTGGAGCGTTTCGTCAAGTTTCGTTCAACTTTGGTTACGGAAGTGAGGTGCGCTCCCGAGCGCACCTCACTTAAGTAAAACTGACATTTGGTGAAATAGGAATGCCAAAAAGAGAAAGATGATAGTTACATTATGGGTGTGTTCCCCTTTTTTCGGTACGGAAAGCTACTTTTCGTTGGTTTTTGACATTAGCTTCAGTGCCCTTCCGACTATTATAGTTCTACCTTTAAATTGATCATCGGCCATTTTTATTAAGTATGACTGAACCAGTTACATTTTGATTTCGTATTGAATCATTATTTCTTATTTAAAAAAATTAATTTTGTATAAATACATTTGAAGACGTAAGTTTTTGTAAAACAACCCAATCGAAAATTGATTGGGTTTTTTGTTTTGTCTACCCTACTAAAATGAAAAAAAAAAGTTGAGAAAAAAAAATATAATATAAAGCTCTCAGAAAAGCCGGAATTTGAGATCAAGACATTAAAAGTACCTACCAAGGGTTTTGAATCGTTTTTCCCTCAGTGAATTTTTTTATTTTAAGGCTTTTTTGTGCTGGTGTTTTTATATGAACTGCAGTGAGGTGGACGATGAAAGAAAAGATGTCACATCTCACATTGTCTCTGATGTCTACGGAAGAGCACGTCAAATGCTATATTTTTAATAGGACGTCCTTAAAATAAGGATAACGGAATCATTATTTTTTTTTTATATGTTTTTGATATTGTATTTGTACGCTTTAAACTTTTATGCGTCGACGGTTTGTAAAGTTTTTTTTTACATAATTTTTTTTCTAAAGATTGGACATTCTATTATTATGCTGTCAATTTAATTTGTCTTTTGTGTCATTGAATTTAAGAGAAATTTTAAAAGTACTTACTTCCCTTGAGATCAAGATTCGAGAGCCAAGTATAGTATGAGATGATGATGGCACGTGTAAAAAGTTTTCAAAAGACTCTTTAGATAAAATTTATATTTTGGGTTGGTCTGGTATAGGTATAGGTAGGTACTTGTATTGTTATCCAGTTTTTAGTGTGCGGTGTACCGTGACTGAAATTTTGAGTCATATTTTTAAATGCAATTTATTTTTAAGGTTGAAAAATCATGTTTGTATTTTTTTTTCTAATAAAAGTTCAAATTTATTTTATCAAGAGTATAAAAATTTTCATTTAAGAGTTTCTTCTTTGCTTTTTATTGAAGAGCTCAGAGGGAATAGACCAAACATTTTTTAAGAAGGTCAAACCTCTAGTCCTATATATTTTTTGCATGGCAAATTTAATGTTTTCATGTTTGTTTAAATGGTTGGGCATTTAAGCGAGTACAAATATCTAGGTTCACTTTAATCAATTTATATTTATGTGAGTGATTTACTTTTAGCTTTTGGTAGGCACATTAGAAATATTCTTAGGCAGTGTTTTCCAGGAAAATGTAAAACATAAATTTGGAAGACTGTCTCAATTTTCTTAAATTTTTTTCCTAAATTTTGAGTTCGCAAGAAAGTTTTTTCAAAAAATTTGATACTTGATACTTGATACTTGATACTTGATACTTGATATTTGATACTTGATACTTGATACTTGATACTTGATACTTGATACTTGATACTTGATACTTGATACTTGATACTTGATACTTGATACTTGATACTTGATACTTGATACTTGATACTTGATACTTGATACTTGATACTTGATACTTGATACTTGATACTTGATACTTGATACTTGATACTTGATACTTGATACTTGATACTTGATACTTGATACTTGATACTTGATACTTGATACTTGATACTTGATACTTGATACTTGATACTTGATACTTGATACTTGATACTTGATACTTGATACTTGATACTTGATACTTGATACTTGATACTTGATACTTGATACTTGATACTTGATACTTGATACTTGATACTTGATACTTGATACTTGATACTTGATACTTGATACTTGATACTTGATACTTGATACTTGATACTTGATACTTGATACTTGATACTTGATACTTGATACTTGATACTTGATACTTGATACTTGATACTTGATACTTGATACTTGATACTTGATACTTGATACTTGATACTTGATACTTGATACTTGATACTTGCTACTTGATACTTGATTCTTGATACTTGATACTTGATACTTGATACTTGATACTTGATACTTGATACTTGACACTTGATACTTGATACTTGATACTTGATACTTGATACTTGATACTTGATACTTGATACTTGATACTTGATACTTGATACTTGATACTTGATACTTGATACTTGATACTTGATACTTGATACTTGATACTTGATACTTGATACTTGATACTTGATACTTGATACTTGATACTTGATACTTGATACTTGATACTTGATACTTGATACTTGATACTTGATACTTGATACTTGATACTTGATACTTGATACTTGATACTTGATACTTGATACTTGATACTTGATACTTGATACTTGATACTTAACAGCGCTATTATGGCTATCAAATATCAACTTGATACTTGATATTATTTGATATCTTCCAATAAAAGCAATTCATCGGTATTATGGTTATCAACTATCAACATTTTTGATGAATTGTGAATTTCATAATGATTTTACTCTATTGTGAATATTCCTGTTCAAAACTTGGTATTACAGCCTTCAAAAATATTGACATTTATCAAATTTTCCATCAGTTAAAATATCTTCGTTGAAGCGTATCAAATAATTAAAGCAAAATTTATATATTTAACTAATAAGAGGAAAATGTCATCGGTGGAACTGTTTTTAACAGAATATGATGATGAAGAAAGCGTAAATGAGCAAGTTAAAATTCGTAGGGCTTTGCGTGATGCTTCAAATCCTTTGGATTTGCACGAAACTACATACGTAAGAAGTTATGTTTTTGATTTTGACCTCAGCAGTTGATGATATTTTGTTGCAGATTCATTCAAAACTTTCGCCTTTCCAAACAAGCCTTCATAGAAGTTTTAACTGATATCGAGGATAAGCTGAAACCGATCAAAAGCCAGCAATCCATACCAAATGTGC
This sequence comes from Dasysyrphus tricinctus, assembly GCA_963921185.1. Classification (NCBI taxonomy): domain Eukaryota; kingdom Metazoa; phylum Arthropoda; class Insecta; order Diptera; family Syrphidae; genus Dasysyrphus; species Dasysyrphus tricinctus. Next base: position 61,320,683 of record OY992532.1, on the reverse strand, counting down.
TTAAACTAGCTGCCGCTTTAAAATTCTTTGCTCAAGGAAGCTACCAACTGAGCGTTGGGAATGACTTCAACATTGGTATGGCGCAACCAACGGTATCAGTTGTTCTCAGTGAAGTGCTAAGTGTTTTGGAAAGACACATTTGCCCGAAATGGATTAAATTTCAATACACCCAGGAAGAAGAACGTAAGGCCAAAATATATTTTTTCGAAAAAAGTGGAATCCCAAATGTAGTTGGTGCTGTAGATGGGACGCACGTAAAAATTATAGGACCCAAAAAGGACCTTCGGCATGTGTATTATAATAGAAAGGGTTATTATAGTATAAATGCCATGCTGGTAAGTTTCGTTTAAACTTAACAGCTCAATTTACAAAAAATAATCGTAGGTTTGTGATCATCAAATGAAAATAAAATTCATTAATGCAAAACATCCAGGAGCGGCGCATGACGCAAGCATTTGGAATGTGTCACATTTAAAAGTGAAGATATATAGTGACTATCGTAATGGAAGAACTGATTTTCGAATTCTTGGTGATGAAGGATATCTGTTACACGTGCCTCCAATAAAAACATTATTTAAAAAGGTTCGTCGCACTTTGCACCGAACCTCATTTCCTCATTTCCGACCTACTTTGCACTTTTTTCCTCAGAATCAGTTAACGTAATTTAATATCATTTCACAGAATTATTTTATTTAATTTGTGCAACTCTGCAGCACAAATTATTTTTCCCACAGAACGTAATTTTTGCAATCGTTGCACATTTCATATGGATTGCTAGGTTTAGTGCTTAATGAAAAACTATGTTATGTTAGTCTTAAGAAAGATTCAGTTTAATAAAGATTATTTTTTTACTCAAAATAAGATTTATTCATTTTAACTGGCGCAGTCGGTAGGATCGCGATATATTGTTATTTTAAGAAAAATACAATAGTACGTATCAACGTTTCAATCGCGAACCAAACAAAAAAAATACAGTTAGTGATTAAGTACACGGGCGTACCCATAATAAATCTCGTGTGTGAGTGTGCGACACCCAATGAACTAATAAGAACAATTAAATCCGAACATGAAAAGTGCGTGAGTGCAAGAAGCAATCTCTAAGTTAAACAAAAAAAAAACGCAAATAAAAAATCAAAAATAAAACAAAAAAATAAATCAAACAAGAAAAACTAAAAACTTTTTAACAATAAAAAAAAAAAAAACACAAAAACAAAAACAAGAGCTAAGAGCTAATAAACAACGAATTTTAGCAAAAGTCACTTCAACAGGAGCAACACAACAGTTTGAGAAGGACAATCCTAAACAACTTTAACTTTTAATCAACAACAAATAACTAAGGAGCAACACAACAGTTTGAGAAGGACAACCCTAAACAACTTTAACTTTTAATCAACAACAAATAACTAAGGTCTGACTATATATATGTATTTTTTTTTTTTTAATTATTATTTTACGTGCATTTATATTTGAATACTTAATTTGAAATAATGAATAAACCCTTGTGTAGAATGTTATAATATGTCTGAAAGTGGTTCTTCGGTAGAAGATGTTTCAAAACAATTAGAACAAGCTAAACAGAAAAGTGATCAGATTTCGGAGATATTAGGAAATTTTTTTTCAGAAAGTAACCAAGGAAACATGTTGACTGTAAACATTGACCCCCTTAAATATATATCTAAGCTCCCCGATTTCAATGGAGATTTTAGGGACCTACAAAATTTCATAGACTTAGTAGATAAAATTCATCCGATCTTAACAAAATATGACGAATTATCCCAAAGCATTTTCTCGGATTATTTAAAGTCCAAGCTTAAAGGAAAAGCTAGGGAAGTCATCGAAATTAACGTACATATTACTTCATGGACCGAAATAAAAGCGGCCCTCATTAATAATTTTGGAGATAGGTTAACTCTCGAAGAATTATTCGATGAGTTGAGAGCAGTTAAATTTAAAACTAACAGTATAGACTTTTTTAACGACATAAAATCAATATTAAGACGGCTCAATGTCAAAACAAAGCAAATCTTTGAAAATTCGGAAAATACTTCAGGTCTAATTAACTCCAATATAGAAAACAACAAGTTATCAGCTTTGGTCATTTTTAAGAATAAAATACCTGAGCCCATGCGCTCACTACTATGTTGTAGGAACCCAACCGATTTAGAAGGCGCAATCAACATCTTATACGAATGTGGATACGCACATTACAATCCGTTCAACAAAGCTACACATACACACTTACAATCACATAGCAATAACGGACCGTTAAATTCCAATACATTTCGGCAATCTAAGCAATCTGACAATTCAAATGGTAGAACTTCATTCGATCAATATCGATCAAATAATACTAGTACACCATTGCAATCAAGACCACCTAACAACAACCGATATATCAAACCCCCTTTTGATCACTATAGATCAGATTATCCCAATACGTCGTCGCAATCTAGACCACCTTATAATAATCAGTATATCAAACCTCCATTCGATCACTACAGATCAACGGGTACAAATAATAACAACATTAACAATTATAATAACCATGCTTATAATCAGAACCACAAAAATAATCAAAATCCTTTTAGAAATAACAATAGTTATGAGCCTATGGAAATAGGACTAACACAAAAAGGAAGTAGAAGGAACGGCAATAATAGTTATAATAGAAATAGTAACAATTTGTCAAACAACTACACTCAAAGCTATTTGACAGAAGCTGAAAATTTTCACTCAGTAGCCTCGGATGCAAGTTACCTTATATAACAGTGGCATCAAAGGGAAGACCTTTGAAATTTATAATTGACACGGGCGCAACCCACTCAATTATTAATCCAAATATATGTCATCCTAAGTGGCACACTACTCTACCCGAACCCATAAGCCTAAAAACACTTAGTCATAATGTCACAATAAAAGAAAAAGTACAGATCCCTTTATTTAGTGAATTAGGTGATAGTAACGAAAGAATAGAATTCTTTATTTGTCAGTTTCACAACGAGTTCGACGGTTTGATAGGAAACAACATTCTGTCTCCTTTAAAAGCACACATAGATTACGAAAATAATTTGTTGAAAACTGGAGATAAAATAATAACACTCCATTTTAACAGAAATAGTGATTCGGAAATTAAATTAATTGATGTAGATATACCTGTACAACAAAAACAAGGAATAGGATATATAAAGGAAACAATATTAGGAAACAGATTAAGAGTAGAGGAAGGAATTTACAACATAGACAATTATGTCATGTTTGCAAAGGCAGAAAAGGTTGGAAACAACACAGATTTGATCCCCTTTGAAGATAAAGTGGACATTGAAAGCGTAGATTTCAATAATTTCAACATAATAGAAGAACAAACAGAAGGCCTATCGTTATTAGAACAAATAAGAATTAATCATTTAAACAGTGAAGAAGAAAGAGAGTTAATAAAATTGATAAAACAATACCATGATATTTTTTACGAAGAAAACACAAAACTTTCATTTACAAGTGAAATAAAGCATACAATAAGAACAACAGACAATGTTCCCATACAGAGTAAGAGTTATAGATATCCTTTTATACATAAAGAAGAAGTAAAAAGACAGATTAACGAAATGTTAGATAATAATATCATTCGTCACAGCAACTCCCCTTACTCAGCTCCTATATGGATCGTCCCTAAGAAGGTTGACGCCATTGGGAAACCGAAATGGAGGTTAGTGATTGACTACAGAAAACTCAATCAAGTGACAGTTGATGACAAATACCCAATCCCGAACATTGACGATATATTAGACAAGCTTGGCAGATGCCAATATTTTACCACACTCGATCTTGCAAAGGGATTTCATCAGATTGAAATTCACGAAGCTGACGTTCATAAAACCGCTTTTAGTATTGAGAATGGACATTACGAGTTTCTCAGAATGCCATTCGGACTAAAAACAGCACCAGCCACATTTCAGAGGCTTATGAACAATGTTCTAGGAGATTATATTAATAAAATCTGTCTCGTTTATGTCGACGACATAATCGTCTTCTCGACTTCGCTTCAAGAACACATCGTATCTCTGACAAAGATTTTTAAACGATTAAGGGAAGCCAACTTAAAAATACAACTTGACAAATCGGAATTTCTCAAGAAAGAAACCGAATTTCTTGGTCACGTTGTTACACCCGATGGTATAAAACCAGACGCAAAAAAAATACTATGTATACAAAATTACCCCATTCCAAAAACCATAAAAGAAATTAGACAATTTTTAGGTTTAACCGGTTATTACCGAAAATTTATTAGAGACTACTCAAAAATCGCAAAACCGATGACACTATATCTTAAAAAAGATGCAAAAATAAGTATTTCCGATCCTGAATATAACAAATCATTCGAGACACTTAAAACTCTCATAGTAAACGACCCAATTTTAGTTTATCCAAATTTTTCGAAAACTTTTACTTTGACTACGGACGCAAGCAATTTTGCGATAGGCGCAGTTCTATCACAAAAAAACCATCCGATTTCATTTGCAAGTCGAACCCTAAACGAACATGAAATTAATTACAGCACAATTGAAAAGGAACTCCTTGCCATTGTGTGGGCAACCAAGTATTATAGGCCTTATTTATTTGGCAGAAAGTTCATTATCGAAACAGACCATAAACCTTTAACTTGGTTATTTTCAATAAAGGAACCGAATTCGAAGCTTATCCGTTGGAGATTGAAGTTATCCGAATTTGACTATGAAATTAAATATAAAAAAGGCACCACTAATAGTAATGCCGATGCCCTGTCACGTATTCCCCAAACGGAAGTAAATTTAATTGATAACAATTGCATTCCCATAAGTGAATCATGTATTAACATTTTCAAAAACCAATTCATAATCAGAAAATCTAAATCAGGAGCTACTCGAATGAAAAATTTAAAAGTATTCGATAAGAATAGATGTACAGTACATACAAAAAGCCTAGACGAACAGTCAGCCATAGTATTGCTAAAAAATCATTTTAAGCCTGATGCTTTGAATGCAATACTCATCGAGGATGATCAATTTTATAAAATCATTGAAAAAGTTTTTCAAGAACATTTTTCAAACAATATTAAATTTAGAATTATTCGGTGCTTCAAACTGTTAGAAGATGTAACAGATGAAACCAAACTAGTAGATATAATAGAGAAAGAACATTTAAGAAACAACCATAGAGGTATAACAGAAGTATACAAAGAAGTAAAACTAAATTATTTCAACCCAAAACTACTAAAACGAATAACGCAGTATATAAACAATTGCGATGTATGTAATATTGAAAAATACGTTAGGAACCCTCCCAAACCGTTATATAAAATTACAGAAACTCCCTTAAAACCCCACGAAGTTATACATGTAGACGTGTTTTACAGCTTAGAAAAGTCATTATTTTTAACTATAATAGATAAATTCACAAAACATGCTTGGGCAAGTAAAATTTCCAGTAGAACTTGGATTGAATTTAAGAGAGCCCTCTCTTACTATTTTAGTCAATTTGGAAATGTAAGGACAATTATAGTAGATAACGAATTAGGTTTTAAAGCAATTCCAATGAAAGAATATCTAGAAAATTGTAACGTAGAAATCCATTACACATCTAATAGTAATCACACATCAAACTCTGACATTGAAAGACTACACAACACAATTAACGAACACATTCGACTTTTAAAACATAACGAAAGAACTAAAGACGATACAGTCGAAGAAAAACTTTTAAAGATTATAACGTATTACAATAACACGATTCATTCCACAACCAATCGAAAACCCATCGATTTTGTTAATGGTAAAATACACCAAGACGAATATAAAGACATCCATGACATTATTTCTAAGAAAAAACAGAGAGTCATAGACAAACTAAACGAAAACCGAAAGGACGACATCCTGGAAAGTGGAAAGAATTTTATTAAGGAAGTTAGAGGAGGGAAACCACTCAAAATATCGAAAGCTAAATACACACAAAATAGACGAAGACCATGTTATTGATTCGCAGAATCAAAACAAATATTATAGAACTCATATTAAATCAAGAAAAAAATACCAAACATAGACTTACCAACAGTTATGAACGAAATGTAACGCATAATTTATTTACAGGATATAAAGATGACACTACCGTGGAATATGTTACTCGTATTACTTACATTACTGACGATAGCTAAAACTCAGGACATTCAACTTGCTGACCTTAATAATAATAACGGATATGTAACAATAAACTTAGGACAGACAAAAATATTTAAAAATTATATTAAAGTACTTCATATAATTAACGTAACAGAATTTGAGATTACTAAACAACATATTCATAGTAACATTTTAAAATTAGAAGACAAGACAGAATTGTTAGGACCCATGTTTACGACTATCAATCAAAATCTTCTACTACTAGAAGCAAAGATTGAAAACTTAAAACCCCATTACAAAACCAAGAGAGCACTCATGAACATTTTAGGTACAGGATTAAAATACATAGCTGGCACCATGGATCAAGAAGATGAAATCCAAATTAAAGAGAAACTTGAACAATTAAGTTCGGAAAGTAAAAAACTTATAAATGAAAATAATAAACAGGTTGTCATAAATAACAGATCAAATTGCTAACATTACCAACCACATTAAGAAACAACAACAATCCATTGAAACATATTTGAACACATATAATCAAGAACTTATAGGAAAGGTACAAACAATTGAAACCGAACTAGAAGTCATGCAATATTTATATCAAATAAACAATGATATTTTACTTCTCAGAAATCACATCGATGACATAGAACAAATCTTATTTTCCAGTAAATTAGGAATCTTAACGAGAAATATTCTGAGTCAAGAAGAATTAGCTTTAGTTCCAGATTTAGAAAACTTAGCCGAAATTAAATTAACAGTTACAACCTACAAAGACCAGATCATTATTGTATTACTATTACCACAAATGTCTGATCATAGATTTTCACAAATACGTATAGAACCACTATCAGATAAAGAAAACATGACGGTGATGTTTAAAATTAAGGACGTCCTGATGGATGAAGATAACAATATTTTTCAATTTCCTGTTAAAGAAAATATCAAAAGAAATCTCGTTGAAATATCTGATGAACATTGTATTCAGCAAATATTGCAATCTAAAGAAGCAATTTGTAATAAAATCAAATCAAACATAACAGAAATAAAAGAAATAACAACAGGCATTATTTTGTTAAGGAATATTAAAGAAAGCCACATTATACAGAATTGTAATAAGCAGGATATAAGATTAAAAGGAAACTACTTAATTAAATTTAAAAATTGTAAGTTAAGCATACAAAATAAAACATATCAAAACTTTGTAAAAACTATTCACGATAAATTTGTATTGCCAAATTTCATTACTAAAATAAGTGACAATAAAACTATACCATATTTGAATCTCGATGAATTATACCTTAAGCACATTGAAAATAGAGAAATAATAAAAAACATTTCAAAAAATAATAGAACTTTCAATGTTTCATCATTAAGTACAAACATTTTTGTAATACTATTTGCATTTATTGTAATAACAATTCTTATGAAAAAAATGCAAAGTAAATCCATTGTAGAAATTTCGCCGGAGCCTCAATCTAACGGTGGGGGTGTTACACGTGCCTCCAATAAAAACATTATTTAAAAAGGTTCGTCGCACTTTGCACCGAACCTCATTTCCTCATTTCCGACCTACTTTGCACTTTTTTCCTCAGAATCAGTTAACGTAATTTAATATCATTTCACAGAATTATTTTATTTAATTTGTGCAACTCTGCAGCACAAATTATTTTTCCCACAGAACGTAATTTTTGCAATCGTTGCACATTTCATATGGATTGCTAGGTTTAGTGCTTTATGAAAAACTATGTTATGTTAGTCTTAAGAAAGATTCAGTTTAATAAAGATTATTTTTTTACTCAAAATAAGATTTATTCATTTTAACTGATATCCTCTTTCACCGTACTTGATTACGCCGTACAGAGACACTGCAGAAAATACTATCCAAGCTACCTTTAATAAAAAGCATGCGCAAGGTCGAAATATAATTGAGCGGACTATAGGAGTTATAAAAAGTAGGTTTCGATGCCTATTGCAGGCAAGACAACTGCATTACACCGCAAAAAAAGCAACTCAAATAATTAATGTCTGCGCAGCTCTTCATAATGTCTGTATAAAGTATGGATTGGAAAACCCTGAAGCCGTTGATGAAGGAAACGATAACGTTCTTCTTAACCGCGAAGTGGAAACTGATAATCCAAACCCAACGTTTGCTGAAGGCAGTCGAATAAGAGACTCCATTGCAAGTTTTATGGGAAACGAATAGAAGTGGAATAAATAAAAAAAGTCATTAAACAAAACTATAACATGAATATTTTGTACTTCATTGTTTTTATTGAAAAGAAATAGTTAAAAACAAAATAAAAATAACTAGTTAAGTAGCCAAAGGTGACTCAAAACATAAGTAACTTACGAACAATAAAACAACTTAAAATTAAGCATAACGAATTCATTGTACTTCAGTCTTCAATATTATTGATTAAGAATAATTTAAAACAAAATCAGGAGTGGAATCGGCTAAGGTGATAGTTGATTATAAATTTTTTGACTGCCGTTTTGACGATTTCTCTCTGTATCTTCCTTTATATAAAGTATAGAGACAGCTATTGTCAAATCGATAGTCAAAAAACTGATAATCAATTCTCACTTAGCTGATTGCAATCCAGATAAAAATAAATAAAAAAAATAAAACGTAAAATCAATCACAAAATGCACTTGAATCCATCTTAAACATTATGAAATCAATCAAGTTGGTTCATAAGGACTATGTTATGTTTGCTTTGCTCGATCTCCAGTATTTGCTGTTTGAGTTTTAATTTGATTTTTCTGTCGCTATCTTTCTTTTTTATATTTTCTTTGTATAGAAGCAACTTTTCTTTTTTAATTTTTACCACTTCACTTTTCTTTTCTTTTTTAAAATTGTAAACTTTCTTTGCATAGTATTCCATATTTTCTAGACTTTTTTTTATGCCTTCCAATTGTGTCTGCAAGTCATCCATGCGGTCTACCATTTTATTGTAAAAAGTTTCTTGCGCTGACGTCTGCTTTTCTAAAAGGACAAGTCTCTTTTTCTCCTTGTTGTCCTTGTTGTCCCTGTTTGCCGATTTTTGGTGACTTCCTTTTGGTGACAGCACTAAGACAGTATCTTCTGCTATTGCTTCTTCGTCTTCTATCCCTTCAAAATTCGGTACTTCCAAACCAAGTTAAGTTCCACTCCCGGCGGATCAACAAACACAGAAAAGTTCATGAGGCGGCTTACTGCTTCTTCGGTATCTGTCAGTCGCGTCAAGTTGTTGGACCCTCCGCCAGTTGCAGTCATTTCAATTTTGTTGTTCGTGACTTTTTTTTTTATTTTAGTTTTTTGATCGGCCCATACCTTAAAGAATATTAAATTATACATAGATGAATCAAATGCAAACAAAATTTTACTCACCCTTTGCCATTTGTTTGAGTCCCGTTGGGGAGGTCCCAAGCTGTTCAACTCTGTTGCAATTTGTTCCCACTTTTTTGCCAGATCTGACTTTGTCATCATCCCTCTGGCTACTTCTGGGGCTTCCTCCATCAACTCAACCAATCGTTCGAGTTGCTTTCTGTTGCTAACGATTCTATTCCTAGATGAAGAAAATATTTCTGAAAATATAGCCAATTCGGTTTTATGAAAACTACTTACATTTTTCCTCAAAGATTTTCGCCCGCGCAGATAAGAAACATAAAATCAAATGAAAAGTATGACAACTCAAATGTCAAACGTCAAAAAAGAACTCATTCACAGTGACATTTTCAGAAGTATTCACAATGGCGTAAAAATTATCAACTGATAGCCATAATACCAAATTATTGATAAGTTGATAGATAATATCGAGTATCAAATAATTGATATTTGATAGCCATAATAAGGCTGTAATACTTGATACTTGATACTTGATACTTGATACTTGATACTTGATACTTGATACTTGATACTTGATACTTGATACTTCTATTGACGCCGAAATTATCGTACTCTCCAAAAAATCTGTTTGGAAAATGACCTAAAAGCACAAAGTTTAAAAGATCTAATAAAGTATCCGTTTAAACTGAAGCCAAGTAGACAGATAGAACTTCCGGCTTAATTTTAATATTAGGTTTTATCAAGTAAAACTTTTTTTCGAGTGAAAAGCGAAATGTAAAAATCCAATTAATCCTTTATAAAAGCTTAAACTTTCTTATTTATATACTGCATATCCTGTGACATCCTCCATGTATACTTTCTGAAAGCCTATGGAGATATTCAAATTATTATTAAAACTGAATTATTCTTATAGTTTTCAATCTTAGTAGAACTTGAAATTATTCCACAAGTATCTGTAAAATTCATTTGTTTTTCTTCTTTCCTAAATCTCTGAAGTCCTTTAAAGTCATATCTTCAAAAAGTTTTATAGAAGGATATTCTATTAAATCCCTATACAGTATACCTACATATATATTACATACATACGTATGTATAAATTTTAACACGGAACAACTTTGCTCTACTTTAATTCAAGTCTTTCATGGCAAAAGACAAATTATGAATAAAAAAAAATTCGTTTACCTTGAAGAGGGTTCTATAAATAAAAGTTTAAACGAAGAATTTTTCTTTAAATCGTCTGGGCTGATACAATTTGTGTGAAGGCACCTTCATCTTTTGCCTCTTCTGAACATTTTTGAGAGTCCATCATAGAAACTTTCGAAATAAATTTCTATAGCAAAGGAAGGAAGGACTCTATATATAATATGTAATTCCTGAAGTCTTAGCGATTATGAATATAAGTTGAAACCATAGTAAACGATCAGGACGACAATAGTGTGTGTGTGTTTTCTTTTTTGGAATGTATAAGGAAAATTCCCTTGTGTATGAAAAGGGAAAACTTTAACAATATTTTATTTGCTATTTAAGAAGCCAATATACTAAGAAAGCGAATATAAAAAATTTCTGAGGACTAACATCAAGACAACATATTTTTTTTAGTATAAAGTGACAGAAGGTATAAACAAAATTGCACCTTAAATTAAAAAATTATGCGGCTCTGGACCTTTGGCACCTCATATATGGGAAATTTAAAAAAAGAAAATGCCATCTTATTAGTCAGTTATTGGTCAGAAAAGGGCAACTAGCCCCAGAAATTGGTGGGTTGGCTACGGAATCTAGCAAATCAAAATCTCGCATTTCAAATCTCGAATAACAAAATCTCGCAATAACAAAATTCCACTTTTCATAATCCCGCAGTTACAAAATCCCGCTTTTCATAATCTCGCAATAGCAAAATCCCGCAAACTAAAATCTCGCAAAATTGAATTGCATTGCAAGAAATACATTTTTTTAATCAAAATCTCGCAAATTAAAATCTCTAAAAGCCGTGAGCGATTCGTTACTGTGAAGCTTGAAGTTTCGAGATTTTGATTTGCAAGATTTTAAATTGGGTGATTTTGGTTGAAATGTGCGAGATTTGTAGGTTCGAGATGTTAATTTGAGATTGTAAAAAGCGAGATTTTGTAATTGCGAGATTATGAAAAACAATATTTTTAATTTGCGAGATTTCGTTATTCGAGATTTTCAAAAAAATAGATAACTTGTAATCAAGGCTATTTTTCTTTTCTCAAGGGAACGCAAGGTTACCCGTGAGTTTTGGCACCTCATTTGTGGGAAATTTACAAAATATTTATACCATCCGAAAGATTGTGATACAGATTTGAAGAAAACCACTTCAGTAGCTTAAGCTGTAGGTCGAGGTACAGACCGACAGACAGACAGAATTGTGCCACTTTTTTCGTGTTCTCTATCATAGCAATAATAAGTGTGATCAAAGTATCGAATTCGATTGATTTTGCAATGCATAACCTGTTAAATAGTTTCTTATGGGTAATTCCAGACCAAACCACCCTTCACCAAAATCACAAAATACGACTTACAATTGAATATAATACCGTTAGAAGATTTTAAAAAATTGTGTGTTTAATTTTAGAAGTGAAAATATCAATAATTGAATTTATCGACACTTATTTTGCAGCTGTAACCACTTAGCAGAGAACGGCTTCAAAAGTAATGTTTTCAAATTCCATTATTGAATTTCGATAAAAACTTTGAAGTAACCATAACTTCCTGATCTACCTGCGAGGATGTGGAATTCTTAGTGGTGGTGAGTATTCTGATAGGCTGTAACTTGTAAATTTTTCGTAACCGAACATCACGAATTAAAAAAAAAATAGTTAAAAAAACTTCACAAAAAAAAAATCGACTCTGAATACGATTCTTTACGAAAAACAAAAAAAAAAACGATTATTACTTTAATTGCTTTTATTTATAGCCTATTGAATAGACCGGAAAATGAGGGATATAAAGGAACAATTACGTGCATGGGTTTTTATTATTGAATATGTTTGCCTGGCCCATAAGCATGCTTTAAACCAAAAATGCTACTTAATTCACCCATGCACTTCTGAGAGAATGGTCACACTGGCCACTTTTCAATATTTTTGGTATAACTCGCAAACTAAGCCAAATTTGACAATTTTACATTTAAAATTTTTTGTTCAAAACTAGATTTTCTATTGAAATGGATAGTTAAAAAAATTTCATAAAATAATTTAAGCATTAAAATTGAACAAAAACCAACAAAAAAAAATAAAAAATTAAATATTTATAAATTTTTTAAGAAATTGTGCATAACTTTTTTTGAAGCAAAGATAGGGTCAAGCCAAGCTTAAAGTAAATAGAATAGAGACTAAGGGCTTTAATAGAGCATGTTCAAAAAGTAATTTTTATTCAAAATTGACAGAGATATGCCCATTCAAACTTAACCATTTCTTAAAGACTGCGAAAACTAATAAGAAATGGTAAAGTTTGAATGGCTATATATCTGTCAGTTTTCAAATAACATTGCTTTCTTAACATGTGATATTAAGGCCTTAAAACTCTACTTTACTTTGTTTAAATATGTCTTGAGCGTATCTTTGCTCCAAAAAAAGTTATGCGCTACTTAGAAAAAAAGTTAAAAATCATTGATTTTTCGATTTTTTTTATTTTGGTTGTTGTTAACTTTTCCAGCTTAGTTTTTTTTTTAATCTTTTTTTAATTTTAAGTGTAAAAATTTTAAATTTTGTCCGCTACACAGGGGGTAATGTCTTATTTTAGCGGGAAACTGAATGCAAAGAAAACCAAGCGAGCTACAAAATCGCGGTTTGGTGACTTATCTAGTTAGAGGAGTCTTCAAATTTTGGCAAACAAAAATTTTGGATTTTGTCATTTTTTTAGATTTTAAGGGCTTGATTTTTAGGGGAAATTGAGTACCAAAAAAACCGTTAGAGCTACAAATTTTTAGTTAGAGCAACAAATTAGCATAGGATATGGTTCACATTTTTGCAAAAAAAGAAAATAGAAAATCTATTTTTTAAGATTCCGCTGGCATTTTCCGAGCCTATGTTAGTGAAACCCGAAATGCACTTTTTTAAACCCTAACTGTTAATAAAAAATAGTCCATAAAAGATACAAAATTTATTTTTGCGCAACAAATTAACATTCAAAAAGCTACAATTTAGGGCATTAACACAATTATGATTTTCAAATTTTCGTCCGCTAACTTCAGTCTTATTTTAGCGGAATTTTGAATATTTGAAAAACCGTTAGAGCTACAAAAGTGGGGTTTGAGCAACAAATTAGCATTTAATTAGCTACAAATTCTGGTTACAAATACAAATTAAAATTAGTATTATTTTAAATTTTTACCGCTTACTTCAGACTTATTTTAGCGGAAAATTGAATGACTCGAAAAGTACTCGAGCTACAAATTTTTGGTTTGAGCAACAAATAAGCATTTAATTAGCTACAAATTCAGATAAGGGACGTGAAAAAAACACAAAACAAAGTTTTTATACACCCAGATGGGGATTTAAATATATTTTATTTGGGAAACCTTTGAGCAGAAACCCAGGGATTGAAACCCAAATTGTTGTCAATATATAGGTAGGTATAGCGTGCAAAATTTAAAGGGCTTACAGTGAAACGTAAACCGAAAACAAAGAAAGAAAATGCAATGAAAATTTGGCCGTCAACAAGCAAATACCATGTCCTACAAAATCGGGATAAAATTTGAATCATCTAAATAAATGAAATCAAAACTATCGAAATTGACATAAAATTATTATATAAAAAACCAAACACTCCACTTATCTTTTTTTTGTCTGCAGATCTCCTATCCACCTATTTCCTGCTATCACCTTGATTAATTTCCCTCCTCAAAATGTATTCTCCACTTTGAACAGGGCCGTAGCTACGGTAGGGCATTTAGGGGCAAAGCCCTACCTTAAAATATTTATGCCTTACCTTAAAAAATCATCAACTATCTGTAAAATATTACTTCTTTTTAATTCACGAAAAAAAAACAAATGTCTCATAATCACAAAAAAAATATTAGGTTTTAAACAATTCTTACATTGTGATAAACAAATAGCGGGTTTTGTCATGACGTCCATCGGTTTTTGCGTCTGTATATTTTTGTGCGTCTATGCGTCCACTGCTATATCCTAGTTCAGGGGATCAATAATTTGCTTCTAACTTGGTACAGAGTATTTTTGTGGTTCCCTAGTATCCCGGGAGAATTAGACTTTCACTTAAATAAAATTCCAAAAAAGCTGAATTTTGGTGGAAAGGTTCATTAACTATTTTACCTAGGCGGGATTTAAAAAAAATTGCATTAGGTACAAAGCAGCTCTGATTTTAACGTTTCTTTTTTTTTCAAAATCTGTTGCTCCTACAAAAAATGTCACAATATTTTTTGTGCAGAATTTAATTTAAATTCACTCATTTTTAAAGTTTTTAAGTTCAATGATTTTCCATCAACTTTTACACTTTTACCGACGCTTTGAGTAAAAGACTGTGAAAACACCATTTATTTTGTATGGAAAATTTCAAGTGCTCACCAGCACGTGTAAACGTTGAGCGATTTCAATGCAATTTTACATATATGTATAAGTTTTTTAGCACTAGTTTACAAAATTTTGGGTCATGGTAGGGTCCTTAGAAAAAATATATTTTCTAGACTAATTTTGGGTCACTGAACACGAAAATCAAAATTAATTTTTTTTCCAAAGAAGCGTTTTCGAGATATGCGCAAAAATCATTTTCTCAGCTATTTTCTCAGATATTGCCATAAATCTCGCTAACGGCTTAGCTAATTTACATAAAATGTGTATTTTCTGAAACTACTGATCTGTTTCCTTCCGACGATGTAGGTACTGCTTGTATAAGTCGGACTGAATTTTCATAAGTTACAGGCATTCAAAGTTTCAAAAACGAGTATTTTTGAAAAGTTTCAAGCTTTTGGTTGTTCCATATGGATAGAAAAAAAAATATCTAAAATAATTTTAAGGGCTCAATTGGAAGACAATCTTTTTAACAAAGATTTAAGCAAAATTTTTTTAAAATCGGACGATAAATGTAGAAGTTATTAAATTATTAGTGAAAGAATGCAGTTTCAATTTTTTCAATAAAAGTCATATAAATGTATATTAGGGTGTCTGTTATTTCCCAAAATCATTTTTTAAAGTCAGAAACCCCTTAAATCAAAATTCTATGCCCTAAAATAAAGGCTTTCACCAAAAAATGTTTGTCTTAGGTGATAAATCGGTGCTTCTCAGGTCATTCTCTTTTCCATACAAAGGAGAATTGGACACACCAAACTCCAAGACAAATAATGACGTGATATAGTATATCGTTCGAAAGGTATTTTTATGAACTACAATAGTTACTTAGAGAATTTATTTCAGATCTCTATGTCAAAAAAGTTATGACTTTAAAAAATGATTTTGGGAAATAACAGACACCCTAATATACATTTATATGACTTTTATTGAAAAAATTGAAACTGCATTCTTTCACTAATAATTTAATAACTTCTACATTCATCGTCCGATTTTAAAAAATTTAGCTCAAATCTTTGTTAAAAAGATTGTCTTCCAATTGAGCCCTTAAAATTATTTTAGATATTTTTTTTTCTATCCATATGGAACAACCAAAAGCTAGAAACTTTTCAAAAATACTCGTTTTTGAAACTTTGAATGCCTGTAACTTACCCGGAGGCCACACGAGCAAGTACTTGCAAGCAAGTTGCAATACATACACATTTGTTTACTAACACAAACAAACCCAAGCAACTTGCTTATCAACTGGCATGCAAGTTTTGAAGCCAGTAGTGAAGCAAGTTGAGAAGCAAGTTGGGAGACAAGCAAGTGGAATGCAAGTGGAAAGCAAGTGGGAGGCAAGTGGAATGCAAATTACGAATTTGACAGGCAGTGTATGTAGCCAACTTGCTTGCAAGTACTTGCTCGTGTGGCCTCAGGGTAATGAAAATTCAGTCCGACTTATACAAGCAGTACCTACATCGTCGGAAGGAAACAGATCAGTAGATTCAGAAAATACACATTTTATGTAAATTAGCTAAGCCGTTAGCGAGATTTATGGCAATATCTGAAAAAATAGCTGAGAAAATGATTTTTGCGCATATCTCGAAAACGCTTCTTTGGAAAAAAAATTAATTTTGATTTTCGTGTTCAGTGACCCAAAATTAGTCTAGAAAATATATTTTTTCTAAGGACCCTACCATGACCCAAAATTTTGTAAAATAGTGTATCTTCGTCACTTTTAGGGCTGGGGATCAAGGAAATTCAGACCTTTAAGAAAAGCTCATATGAGTAGTTGAAATTTGGGAGAGAAAAGTGCAATTTTGTCTTCTCCGTAACCCTGTTTTAGTCAGATAGACATGATATTAAAATCTAAAAAGATTTCGCAATAGCTCTTTTTCGAGTCTAGCTTTGTATGCCGGACAATATTAAAAATACTATAGTTCACAATTTATACCAACTTTTGTAATTTTTTGGTAACGGAGAAGACATGAAACGCTCAGCGTTTATCTTTTTCTACAGCACTCCTATCAAGAAAACAGTCCCAAAATTAAGTAGTGCATTGAAAGTCCTTATACAAATTTCATTGCACATCACGATGTTCATCACCATTATTTAATAGAGAATCATATCAGCAAACAAAACGACAAATAAAAAACGAGTTTTTTATCACTTTTCTATTTTACAACTACAAGTGCAATTCTATTTCTTCAGTTTTTTCGTTAATTCTTATAACGGGTGATTTTTTAGCTGGTTTGGTTTTGGCAACACTGGTTTTGACAGCTGACGTGTGTTTAGTACCTTGTGTCACTGTCAAACAGCTTCAGTTTGGTTTGCAATTTAACCATGGATCGTCTTACAAATGAACAACGCTTGCAAATTATTGAATTTTACTATCAAAATTCGTGCTCGGTTCGAAATGTACATCGCGCGCTGCTTCCATTTTATGGTCGGCATTCTCGACCTTCTGAGCAGTCTATTCGGAAGATTGTGACCAAATTTCGCACCAAATTTACTTTTTTGGACATTAAACCACCAACACGTTTACGTACTGTGCGTAGTGAAGAAAATATTGCGGCCGTATCAGCTAGTGTGACAGAAGACCGCGAAATGTCGATTCGGCGCTACCGTGAACGCTACCGAGCGATGATAACAAACTTTTTTTTGCCCGAAATGGAAGTTCTTGACTTGCATGATATGTGGTTTCAACAAGACGGTGCCACATGCCACACAGCACGCGAAACAATGGCGCAATTGCGAGGCGAGTTTGGTGAACAGTTAATTTCACGTTTCGGGCCGGTCAATTGGCCGCCTAGATCGTGCGATTTGACACCATTAGATTATTTTTTGTGGGGGTATGTCAAGGCTAATGTCTATAGGGACAAGCCCGCTTCGATTGACGCACTGGAAGCCAACATCCATGCATTCATTCGTGAGATACCGGCCGATATGTGTGAAAGAGTATGCCAAAATTGGACTCAGCGGATGGGCTACCTGAGACGCAGCCGCGGTCAACATTTGCATGAAATTATCTTTAAACATTAAATTGCAAGGTTCAAACTATCGATTCAAATAAATATTTCATTCATTTTTTCGAATTTTTTGTGTTTTTTTTTTTTTAAAGTTCTAAACCTCTTAAAAAATCACCCGTTACATATACTTATATGCTTAATATTGGTCTACCTATATATGATCGGTTTTCTGTCAAAACCACGTACATAGTAGCTATGTAAGTCCAACTTGAAAATTGTTTAGAGGACACGAAACCATTCTTAGATAAAAAAAAAAGTCTTTGAAGCTGGTTGAAGGAGCAAAAAGGAACCATAACAAAGCTACGAGACATTGATATTTGAATTCAGTAATTTTGTTTGATCTGAAATACATTAAGGAGTTATTTAAGGGCTTACGAAGCTTTGACAGAAAGCTGACGATATATTTTTGTTCTTAATTTCACATTGACTTCCTTTGTTTCTATTTTTTTTTTAATGGCCGATGTGTTGAACATTATATTGTTTTTGTTAAATAAATAAATCTCTTGCCCTTTCTATCTATCACCTCCTCCTGACAATTAAGAACTTCATTTACCTCATTATATCAAGTAACATTTTAAGCTCAGCCCTACCTGTTTTAACCAGTGCCCTTCCTTAAATTCGACTCTAGCTACGGCCCTGACTTCGAATCACTACTTTTCTTTCTCCAAACTTTTTCGACAATTTTTCCTCAAAGAAACCAATTTCTTCTCAATCTTTCCTTTCTTTTAAAACTTGTCTCGACTTTTCCAAAAAAAATAACTTCTCGCTTGTCAAGCTCTCCAAAGAGTGAACTTTCCATGCTAAACTTATTGTCTACCTCGGCCGTTCCAGTCTCTCACACATTCATACAATCAGCCAATCGTTTTCGAGATCTTCAGGCACGGGATCTTCCTGGCTTCCTGGAAAGCTACGTGCCCTCCTCGGAAATCTCCGTTCCTCCGTTGTCGAATCTCATCGAAACTTTACTCTCACACACACATTCAATGATTCAGCAAGTTGTTGGATGTCTTTACAAAACTTGCCGAATCCAAATGGCCGAGTTCAGAACCCTTTCATCTAACTTTTTCGAGAAACTTTAAAAGAACCAATATCGAGGAAAAGTGTCTTCTAGTTTCCTAGTTACTCGAAAATAATCGCAAGTGATTCGAAGCGCGAAGCAATTTTTCCAAAACTAATACCGCGAGATGAGAGAGGAATACATTTCTTTAAATCCTGAGATCTACTCAGTTCTTTTCTTTTCGCGTGTCAATTCCGATAGATCATTTCATTACAAATTAAAAAAATGTTAAATTAAAAGAACTATAAAGTAAGATTACAACCCATTTTTCTGACAAAATAATAAGCAACTTTAAGTCAATTGAATTTGAGTTGAGGATGTTTTGATGCTTGGTTTGTTAAGATATAAGTAAGAGTCCGCCTGACTCTCTTTCTTCTTCAGCTCATCCACTGGCTCCTTCGACAAGAGACCGCCTGTCTTCTTGGTGGTTTAAGTTCATGGATTTGGAAACCAACTGCTCCAGTCAATTGACAAATCGTTTGAAACCTGTTTTTGCTTTTACTTTTCCAATATACTTAAAGAGTAGATCTCTGACTGATGGACGCCAGGTATCCACTAACTCCACAAGCATTTTGGAGCCGAAACGAAAAAGGAAAGGCTACAAATGGTTAAGGAAAGAGAATAGGCAGGTGAAACTTGTTGTGGTAAATTTTACCGCAACAACATATTATATGAAGTAAAAACCCTCGTGGTTTTCGCCTTGACGTTGGCGAGGGGGCTTACGTTATGACCCTCCAGCAATCCAGCTGCAGGGGCATACAACTAAGAAAAACCAAACAAAAAACAGGGATGTTTATCCAAAACAATAAATGAATGGTCATGCAAAGTCCAAAAAATAATGAAATCCGAGCGGGGATATACGCTCAAGTGTCGACAGAAGTCACGGCTGTCGGCGAGGGCTTGGCTTCGCAAGAAGCTAAGTCGCCAGTGACAAAAAATCTAGAAAACCCGACCAAACCCGTCTTAAATAGACAACCGAACGTGCACAACCTTGCAGCATCTCTTCTTCCTGCTCTAGATAGCTTAGCTATCGAAGGTAGGGAGACCTCGAACAGACCTCCCTCTATAGGAAGTCAAACCGAGGACGAGTTGTTGCAAGACTCGAGTCAAGAAGAGACCACGCTGAAGCCTACTGCACCCCTCAAAGCTTCGAGGCAACGCAGTAACTACAGATCCTCTAAAAGATTCGTGAGTGCTACTGAGAAAAAGGACCCAAATACTCTCAGTTCGAGAGACAAGGCCCTTTTGAAAAAGCATAGGAAATTGGTGAGGAATTATGAACGCCAGTCGGCAACGACCGCCACTGCACCCATTGTTTCCTCCCAACCTCTATTGAACGCCAAAAAGCCAGAAAGCGAAAAAGTAATTGCTGCCGCATCTAGGTCTATCCCTAAAAAGATAAACCGTGAACAGGCGGGCAATAACTCTACCGTTAGTACAGGCTCAAAGACGAAACTGGAGACCTCCAGCAAGAAACAGCAGGCCAACGCTTCATCGAACCTGAAAAGGAACGAGAAAGCACAGGTAGGCAACTCTTCTGGGACGAATCCAGGTTCATCTAAGAGGGCAAGATCGGAGGAGGCAACCAAGACTGAAGGTTATAAAAAGCTTAAAACCAACAGTTTTGACACCACCCCGATCGATCTACAGGTAGCCATAATAAGTCGAGACGACCCGGATGGGAAAATCACGGCAAAAAATTGGTTACTTGTAGAAAATGAAATCATCAAAGCCATGATGGTGACATCCGAGGATGATAGTTCTGAGGACTACACCTTTGATGGAGCTGGTTGGCGAAAGGGAGTAAAAGTGGTTTGCTGTGGGGACAAGAAATCCCTGGAGTTCCTCACTCACACAATCACCAATATTGGCGAACTGTGGGAGGGGGCATCTCTTGGGATTCTTCCCGTCACAGCTCTGCCACTTCGCCAGCAGGTTAATATATGGATCCCTCCTCCTGCCATGCATGAGGATGCATCCGTGATTAAACTGCTGGCGAAACAGAATAAGGAGCTGCCCATACTAGAATGGAAACTTCTTCATTCCAAGAAGAGTCTTAGAGGGGAAGGAAAGGACCTCTTGTTCGTTATTGACAAGAAATCTGACCTTCTTCTTAAAGGGAACGAAGACGTGTTGAGATATGGTCTCGGAACCGTAAAGGTAAGGAGGCATGTTAGCAAAGGGGAGTCAAAAGCTGCTGGTGGTGCAAATTAATTTGCATCACGCTAAAGCAGCGACGCACGACCTAATGCTCTACATGTCTCAGGAGGCCGTGGATGTGGCCTTAATCCAAGAACCATGGATTCGTAAGAATCAGGTACAAGGATTAAGGTCAAAAAACTATAATCTGTTCCACTCCACGTCAGAAGGTGAAATAAGAAGTTGTATTCTAGCGAAAAAGTCGATTAATGCTTTCTTTTTATCTAGGTACAGCAACAAGGACAACGTGGCAATCAGCGTTGAGTCCAGGGAAGGTAACTTCGTCCTGGCGTCAACGTACATGCCGTACGAAGAGGAAAACCCACCATCAAAAACAGTCCGCGATCTTGTGGGTCACACCGCAGCAAGAGGGACACCTTTGGTGTTGGGATGCGATGCTAACGCCCACCACACTCAATGGGGAGGTAAAGATGTTAACAAAAGGGGTGAGTCAATTTTTGAATACATTCTCTGTTCAAACCTTATGTTATGTAATAAGGGTAATCACCCAACATTTAGGAACAAAAACAGGGAAGAGATTCTAGATCTCACTCTTATGAGCAATAACGATAAAATTTCTGTAGGGAATTGGGGAGTCTCACCTGAGGAATCTTTCTCAGATCACTTCAGGATACTCTTTACTCTAGACAGGAATAATAATGAGATTAAGCCCTTTAGAAACCCAACTAGAACAAATTGGACAGAGTACACAAAATGGTTGAACGATCGTATCGACCCACCAGAGGAAGAAACGCTTTCGGCAACCTCAACCATAGATACTGTTGTTCAAAACCTTACTAGTGAAATGAGAACGGCCTTCGAAAGAAACTGCCCTATATCTCGTAACATTAAACCCACTAGCCCACCCTGGTGGAACAGTGAACTTAAGAAACGAAGAACAGGGGTCAGAAAACTTTTCAATAAGGCCAAACTGAGTAAATTAGATGTAGACTGGAATTCTTATAGAGCTGAACTTAACTCATACACCAAGGAGCTAAGACGGGCCAAAAAGGATTCATGGGCTAGACACTGTGAATCCATTGAGAACACAAGTGAGGCGGCGAGACTTCGAAAGGTCCTTGCCCATAACCCCACGATTCCAGGATATATTAAACATCCCGATGGATCGTGGTCGAACTCGAGCCAAGAAACACTTGAACTCTTTATGGAAACGCATTTTCCTGACTGTAAGAGCCCTGAGGACTCTGTTTATAAACAACCAGACTCCTTAGAAGCTCTACAATCAGCACCTGAATTGGATCAGGTTATCACAGAGCAGAAGATTATGTGGGCAATAAACTCGTTCAAACCCTTTAAATCAGCTGGACCAGACGAGATAATTCCGGCATTTCTTCAACATGCTCTACAGATAATCACCCCATGGCTTAGGGTAATCTTTAAAAGTTGTGTTAAACTTAGATACGTCCCTACCAGCTGGAGAAAAGTTAAAGTTGTGTTTATTCCAAAAGCTGGGAAACCGACACACTCGACAGCAAAAGATTACAGACCAATAAGTCTCTCTTCGTTCCTCCTCAAGACGTTGGAGAGAATTATTGATCTGCATGTTAGAGACCTTCTCAATCCAAACATTTTATGCAACTACCAACACGCTTACCTTAAGGGTAAGTCAGTGGAGACTGCGTTGCATGAGGTCGTTTCACAAATTGAGAAAAGTTTCGAGCACAAAGAACATACCCTGGCAGCATTTTTGGACATTGAGGGAGCGTTTAACAACGTAAAGACGGAGTCCATTAAATCTGCTCTGGAAGAGGTTGGAGTTGAGCCTGTCATTGTAGACTGGATTTATACCATGCTCAATGGCAGAATCATAAACTCGCGACTAGGAGATACTATTGTTGAGAAAACAGTTACAAGAGGCACGCCACAAGGAGGGGTAATCTCACCTCTCCTTTGGATCCTAGTTGTTAATAAAATTCTTACAAGATTTAGGAATCAGGGCATTAAAATTGTGGCCTATGCAGACGACATAGTAATTTTGATATCGGGTAAGTATCTTACCACCATCAAAGATATTATGGAATCCGCACTTAAAGAACTATCTTCTTGGGCAACACAAAACGGTCTCGGGGTTAACCCTACAAAAACCGAACTAGTTCTGTTCACGAATAAAAAGAAATTAGGAGATTTTACTCCTCCCAGACTTAATGACATTCCTCTGAAACTTTCCAAGGAAGCTAAATATCTTGGAGTTATCCTTGATTCCAAGCTAACATGGAAACGTAACACAGAGGAAAGAATGAAAAAAGCACTATGCGCTTTCTACACATGCAAAAAGACCTTTGGTACACGGTGGGGTATGCGACCGCAGGTTATCCAGTGGATGTACACGACGATTGTTCGCCCCATACTTACCTATGGATCTATAGTGTGGTGGAAAGCTGTCGAAAAAGTAAGCTATCTCAAAAACCTGAATAAGGTACAGAGACTAGCCTGTATAGGAATAACGGGGGCACAGAGGTCTACGCCACAGGCAGGTTTGGAAATTATTTTAAATCTTCCACCCCTAAACGAGTACACTAGATGCACAGCAGCCAAAAGCGCATTTCGACTCAAAGAACTGGGCTCTTGGAAGCACAGCACCTATGGTCATGGGTCTATCCTACAAAGGTATGGCACAGTGGCTGCACTTGATGTGAAGACTGATTATATTCCTCCTGTAATGGATTTTAACAAACACTTCTCTATTTCAATACCCGAAAGACATGGATGGGAACCCAAATCACTAATTAGTGAACAGGGTATCCCCTTCTACACTGACGGGTCTAAAATGGAAGAAGGAACAGGTGCGGGGGTGTTCTGTGAAGCCCTTAATATAAGAGAGTCATATAAACTCCCAGATGAGTGTAGTGTCTTTCAGGCTGAGATTTACGCTATTCAAAAAGCGGCAGAATTGGTACACAAGAAAAAACTGATCTCGTCGGAGATCACATTTTTCGTGGACAGCCAAGCTGCGATCAAAGCAATAGCCAGTGAGACCATAAGATCCAAAACAGTGGTAAAATGTCGAGGCATACTGAACAAAATTTGTAACACTAACCAAGTCAAACTCTGCTGGGTTCCTGGACATAGCAATATAGAAGGGAATGATATAGCAGATGAACTAGCAAGGAAGGGGTCATTATCAAATAGGATCAGTAGTAACCAATTAGACATGGGACTAGACATCCCGATCGGCGTAGTTAAAATGAAAATGGACCTAGTAACGAAAGAGCGAATCAATAAATCCTGGATTACCAGGAACGATTGCGTTATCTCTAGAAGTCTATGGCCTAGAATTAATGAAAAGGAATCTCAGTATATTCTATCGCTGAGTAAAAAGAACATTAGAATCTTGATAGGTGTACTAACGGGTCACTGCGCCATTGGCACAATGGCCACCAGATTGGGTGTACTCGCACCCGACTGCTGTAGGAGCTGTCAGGATGTTGAAGAAGTAGAATCCATTAAACACCTGCTCTGTGACTGTCCGAACCTCCAAACAAGCCGCCTCCGTTACTTGGGAAACAGGTTTGTTGGAGAACTGGATGATCTAGCGCAGGTCTCAATGGAAAATATGAGGAAATTCATAGAGAGCACAGGCTGGTTCGTTAATGAGCCAGTCTATCTGAATCATTAGTTTAGGAGCATCTCTGCTTTCTTTTTGTAAGGGGATCACAATGGACCAACAGGCCCCCGTGTACGCAACAGCCTCTGTGCTGTGCACACCCCTCCTAACCTAACCTAACCTAACCTAAGATAAAAAAACATTGTTAAATATGTGAAGTACCATGTTATTTATTGTAAGAAATTAAAATTATAATTTATATGAAAAAGTAACTTGTTAGTTCCTAATTTTGAAAAACTTTACATATGGGATTCGTTTTTGTAAATAACTAAATAAATGAATTAAAGTCGTTTTATTCGCAGATTTGATCCACCTAACCCCAAGTTTCGTTTCTTCTTGGGGAAGAATCCTGAACACCACAGAGCTTACCTCAGCTGCAAAGTAAAAGCATCACAGTATGACAGCAATAGATTACGTAGACATACATACATTCGTGTTTTTGCATGTAAGTTTATCCAAAAACTTTTCGTACATGATCCTATTACTTTGTGGTCAATAGACCGCAAGTTGCTAAAGTAAGAAAATATATGGTTCATAATGTGTGTTAATATAGTGTCACAAACCACTTTCAAATCTACCAAGCAATCTAACAAAAATATTGGATCAGGATTTGAAATATTGCCCCGAAAATAAGTTCATATAAATAATTTTTCTAAGAAGTTTATTAGCACTGATTATTGCTTCAGCAACAGCCCCACATTCTTTTCCGGTAGACCGCTTGACCTCTTTTTATTTAATTGGCTGAATTTCTGGAAAACCAAAAGTTTTTCGGAATATTCTCTTCCACTGAATAATTCATAGGTACGATGTAAAAATTCTATGTACATATCTATCTATCTAAAATTTATTCTTAAAACTGAAATTCTAGCAAATTTTGTTGCTACGTAGTTTGTACAAAATTTGCAGGAATCTCATCCCAACCTAATATTTTATTATTTTTCATTTCACTTGATTTTGTGTGAAGAAAAAAAGCAAGGTTTCAATTAAATCTAACATAAGGACTAAAGAGAAGTTTACAAAAAAAAATGGGTTTCGTCATACCTTTCGTCGGTCTGTACCTACGACTCTGCGTCTATCTGACGTCCATCGAGCTATAGGTAAAGAGGATTTTTATGTATGTAATTCTCTAGAGGAGAACTTCCAATTTTTGTTTTGGTTCACCTATAAAAGTTTCCATAAAGACCACAACGTAAAATCCCAGTTGTGAATTTAATTTTTTGTCAGTTCGTTTAAGGCAAAAACCAGGTAGGTCAGGTATACGTAGAGGTGGGGCAGGTAGGTACCTATTCAGTATTTTTTTGTCGATTAAAGTCACAATCACTTCACACCATTCTGCCTTTGCAACCACTTTATTATACGCTTGATAAAGAGTTAAAGAGTAAAATCATCAACCATATTATTTTTCTTCGTCCTTTTGCTTGTGTGTGCTTGAAATTTTACTCTTTATGTTAATTTCTTAAAGAAGGGTTGAGCGGAAAAAAGAAAGAAAAAAAAAAACGACAGTTAATTTACACCTTTTGTTGGGCAGAAGAAAAAAAGGATGCCATGTTTTTTGGTTTATATAGTATTTACAACCGGAAGGTAACGTTAAATGGTTAACCTTTGAGATGAGTCTGAAAAAAGGATTTCGTATTAAGCGGAAAGCAATATATTCCTTAACATAACAGAAGAGTTAAGAGGCGTTTGTATAATAATTATTTTACGAAGGGATTTAGTATAGGACATCAAATTTATTGAGGGTTTCTGTAGAAAATCTATATAAAAAACAAATACTAAGTCAGGTTGTATGTTTTTGATGGCAAGGTTAGGGCAATTTTTTTTTTTAATAACACTTTTAATATCTTTAACATCTTTAACATGATAACAGGTGATAGGCTTAGCTGCAGGAAATCGTCAAGTTTTATTTTAAGCACTGTTAAAAACTTTATTTATTATTAAAATACAAGATAACATCTCTTAAAAATGTGTATTTTTTTAAGTTATGTGTCAACGCGAGAGAAATAAAATTAAATGCATAAACCAACCGGATCTAAAAGAAGGCACGCGTTTCTCTTCTCCTCCTTTGATATAAGTTAGATCATATAAAAATACTATAGTAAATCAGTGGATCAAGAGAAAACCAGATTCGTACTTCAAAATTAAATTCAAGTTCTTAGTTTTGTCCTCAGATTTCTCGAAAGAATATAACATTAATTCAAACATATGTACATAATGTATATGAATTAGATTAGATTTAATAAGTACCTACTTTGGATACAAATATCTTCGAAACTATATCCTGCAGAAGCTTTTGGTTTTCAGACATAGGATTGTCTTGAACTGGGACTGTATAATAAACCGGAACCTTTTGTAAGGCTTGGTTCAGGAAATGTATTTATCTAAAAGCTGGGCTTAAGAACGGTGATATATCACTTTTGAAAATATAATACTTATATTTCTCAAAGCAACCAGCTACAAGGCTATGTTTCAGAAAAAGTTCTAGGTATAGCTTATTAACGGTCAATGTTACGAACAAAATTGTTCTTAGATCATTTTTTTTTTATTTTTTTTTTCCTATTAGTTAACGTTTTCGACATGTACATAGGTACATATTTTCAAAAAACCCATTTTCATGACCTTAGACCCCTTAATAATAAGATTTTCTTAAACGGGTTTTTCATATTTGTTCAAGATATTCTCTAATCGGTGTTAAAAGACCTTTTATTTTCCAAGTTCTACGAAATCGACTGGGTTGTTTCCGAAATATTGACTTTTCAAAAAAAAAATTTGAAAAATTTTTTAAGTGTTTGGATACATATTCAATACTTTTTGAGTTTTTTGGGAGCTAATGCATACAAAATTTAAAAATTACTACTATCTACCAAGTTCGAAGAAAATCGATGTAGCCGTTTAGGGTATATCCGAACAGACAGTGCAGATTAGATTAGCCACTTTTTTCGTCTTCCCTATCATTGTTATGGCAACTCAAAATCTCGTGTTAATTTTTTTCTACGAATACATAACGCAAGTAAAAACATTTATTATCGTCGGGGGAGCCCTTTAGTGGTCGTATAAAATCAAGCAAATCCAAAGAAAACGTCTGCTTGTTTACTTTTCAAAACTTGGATATAGAGATTATGAACCGGAAACAACATAAATGTGTCATTTTGATATAGTTATTCATCTTTTGAAAAGCAACCAAACCAGGTGTTTCAGGTTCCTCAAAGCATGAAAAAAGAGAGCAGTATTTTCGGTGTGTTGAGGGGAAACGACATAAGGCATTAAATTATGTTGTTTCTCCATTGTATATAAATTCTATAGTATACTCATGAAGAAAAAAAGCTCATGGCCATCTATGCGTCCAAATGTAATACTAATTTTTGTTAAGGGATCTCGGTAAGGCGATCACAGCGAACCTATCGACCAAATGTCTACCTACAAAATCGTGTTTCATGAGAATACTATAGATTGGATATACAATGGTTTCTCCTCAAAACTTTTTACTAATGTGGCAAAGCGAATAGCAGATGCTGAAAATATATAAGGACGGGGTAGTAAGTTCTATTCGACTATTAAGTTAGTAGGTAGATGGTGGTGATCAAAATAAAAATAAAAATTATAAATTTTTGGCATCTTTAATATCATTAAAGAGTTCAAGACAGTATTTTCCTATTTGAGGACATTCCTATGGACCTTCACAGGCTTAAGATTATACTGTTCAAGAATAAGACGATTTTTACTATCTTTTTCAGTATCAAAACCGAACATTTCTATAATCTTACCAGAATTGGCAGAGATTATTGATTTCAAAAGCTGGTGCCCAAAAAGATGAACTGGTTGCTCTGCCGCAAACCTTTGCTTATCCTTCTTGAAAGGTGCCAATCAATATTTAAGAGATGAATGATATAAAAACAAACTTAAATCGTATCTAGACCAGGAGGCATAACGTCTTTGATACTGCAAGAAGTCGTATGTTAATTTTCTGATAATTTTCAGGAGATTACAACAATAACTTGCAAGTACCTACTTTATTTTGTATGTTCGTTAAACACAATTATTGAATAGGTATTACTAATTAGTTAAAAAAGTTAAAATTTAAAAGTAAAATTATTTGCTTTGTTCTCCAGAGAACTAACAGAACAGTGACTTCTTGTTGCAGTATCAACGACGATAAGCAGTCTGCAGTGTCATTGGGGGCTATCGTCGATAAAATTACCCACGGAATTTCTCCCATCTTCTTAAAGTAGAAATGCCAACAGTGTTGCACTGTTTCTTGTAAGTTCAAATTTGATTGATCAAAATGGGAGCAGAGTGGCCATGAAATATTAATTTTCGATGCTAATATATTGCGATAGAAATTGCGACCAGAATTACGTTCCCAGTTTTTGACGATATGGGAAAAATTCCGTGGGGAATTTATTTCACGATAGCCCCCAAATGGCACTTTGGCTCGGCCAACTGTGATCAGAGTTGGGTACTTAAAAGTCCAATTACATTACAGGCTAATTACATGGTAATTCAGCTGTAATTCAATTACAGCCCAATTACTGGGTAATTGCAATTGAAAGTCACAATTACAATTACAGGTAATTAGTAATTTAATTGTAATTACACAAAAATAATTGAAATGTAATAAAATCAGTAATCAAATAGTAATGTTCAATGTAATTAGAAAATGTAATTAATTTTGTAATTAGTGATGAACTGCGTAGCAGAGGAAGACCCCACATTAGGTTGTGCACATAAGTGGAGAATGACCTCAACCAACTTTGAGGCAGTGCGTAACTGTAGGCAGCTAGCTAGGGATCAAGCTGGCTGGAGGGGCTTGTTGGTTGAGGCTGTAGTCCACCCAGGACTATGACCGCCATCTAAAGTTAAAGTAAAGATAGCTAGACCAGAATTGAAAAAGAAATAAAATGCACGACTGGATCGCACGTACTTGCTCTTGTGTTCAAGTTGCTTGGAAGTTAAGAACTTAAAATATGCAAGAAGAAAAAATATAAAAAATATAACTAAGAATTTTAATCGTTCTTTAAATTTTAAAAACAACAAGTAAAATATGTAGTATGTTATTTGATCATATATGGAGTATAACTTTGTAATTATTGTTGTTTGGGCTTTTATGATCATTTAGGTAGATGCAATTAATTAAAACAACTAATTCATATTTTACCCTACGTTTCGCCTGGTTATTTTCCAGCTTCCTCGGGGGTTCAATTTATTAAGCTTTAAGAACAATTATACAATTAAACTGGTATTAGAATCAATTTTTTTGGACATATATATACATATGTTTATTTAAAATTAGCAAAGAGGTATTATTAATTTTATTTGGTCTATCGCACTTACTTGATTTTGAAAAAATAATTTTTGGTTTTACATTTTCTGTCTATTTTTTGATGATTTTACGTTAAAAATAAAATAAATTAACATTTAAATTAACAACACAATTGAAATAAATAAAATAAATTAAAACACTTATTGGACAACAAAGATTAAACCTAGTATCACTTTTTATCACAGATCAATTATTGTTAATGGCAACACCGTATGCAGAGCTTATGTTGTCAATGTCTTCCTTGTGATTCATTGTTATTGACATTTTTTGTTGGATACGAAGAAGTGCAATAGACCAAATAAAATTAATAATACCTCTTTGCTAATTTTAAATAAACATATGTATATATATGTCCAAAAAATTTGATTCTAATACCAGTTTAATTGTATAATTGTTCTTAAAGCTTAATAAATTGAACCCCTGAGGAAGCTGGAAAATAACCAGGCGAAACGTAGGGTAAAATATGAATTAGTTGTTTTAATTAATTGCATCTACCTAAATGATCATAAAAGCCCAAACAACAATAATTACACAAGTAAAATAGCTTAGCGCTTAAACCCAAGTATGCCATTTTATTACTTGAAAAAAAGGGATATTGCAAACAAAAATTTTAAATCGTTGGAGCGGTTTTCTTGAAAACTAGTTTTTTATGTATTAAATTTCAGTTACCTTTTTTTTCTAATTTTGGGATGAACATTTTTAGAAAATATTAAAATATATTTAAAAACCTAATTTGAACAAAGTTCATGAAATATTTTTTTCAAATCCAAAATTTATTTTTTTTTTTTAATTTTGATATGCAATAGATATTATTGACATGACATTTTAAAAAAGCTTTTTATAAAAATTTTGATTGAAATCCGTTAAGTCGTTGAAAACAAAAAAACCGTTATACGACAGGTACCGTTTTTGGTAATTTTTGTCTATACCAAAATGTACACCATGCCTAAAATAACGCATTAGTTTTTTGTTAATCGAAATCGTTAGAGCCATTTTTGAGATAAATAAAATGTTCCTTAACGGTTGTATGGCAAGTACCGTTATTTTTGGTGCTAAAAAAATTTCAATTTGCCCTCTGGAGAACTACAAAAAAACCTTAAATTCAAAATTTGAGGAAAATCACATCATTCGTCGTGTTCTCCATCACCGTAATGTCACGTTTGATTGTTATCTCAAATTTTTTTTTTACACGAATCCAAAACTTGCCTATATTACCTACATATGTACATATATCGCAAGTAAAAAATATTTTCAAAAGTGTTTTCAAAGAAAAATGTCAACTTCGCTGCTCCTTGAGTGAATGAAACTGACACAGGATAGCTAAGACAGATTTATAATAGAAAAAAAAATATTTTAAGAACAGTGGGTTTCAAAAATATGTCAAGGAACAACGAAGTTAAAATTTTTTTGAAAGACCCTGTTTTGAAAATATTTTTTTGTTTTTTTTTTTTGTTTTAATTCTGTATCAGACATCACCTGTGTCTATTTCATTGAAAGGGAAAATGAAGTTGCTAATTGTTGATATATTTTTTGAAATACATACCTATCTACCCTACTTTGAAAATATTTTTTCTTTTTTAATTCTGTTTCAGTCGATATTTTTGTTGGACACACTGTTGTAAATATTCTTTTTTTAAACCCTGTTTCAGGGACAACGAGGTTGCAATACGATGACTAATTTTTGAACACCCTGCTTTGAAAATATTTTTTTCTTTTTAATTGTATGTAGGATTCAATATCTGGCAATTCTACCTAAGTCCCAGATGTTTTCGATATTCCAAGAAGAACATCACAAAAGAAGAGGAAGAAGAAAAACTAAACTGGAGATCTCACAGAAGTTGGTTCGATCCCTTTTGCCTCCAACTTTTAACACGATAAGACGACGGCTCATCGCGATTCGCAGCCTTACTTCTCAACTTACTTTAAATTTCTCTAACTAATTATGTAATAATATTATTTTTAATAACCTAACTGAATTAATAAATTGTTATTAAACGTTACGGATGTGTTTTAACCTCTACATCAGGTGATAGCTCCCTGTGTCAATTTCGTAGAAATCTCTTAAGGAGCAACGAAGTTCCGAGAATTTCGCTATTTTTTTCGAAAGTTTTTCCTTAAACACCTTGTCTTGCGGAACTTTTACTTTTCGAAACTTTCTCCTTGCGGAAATTAATTTTTCGAAACTTTTCTTGGGAAACCTTATCTATTCGAAACTATGTCCTTTCTAAATTTTGTTTTTTCGAAACTATGCCTTTCGAAACTTTGTCTTTCGAAACTCTGGCGGATTCCCAGAGAAAGTTCGTTGTTTGAAATCAAACTTTCAACGACCTTTAGTGGGACAATCACGTTCCTCGTGAGGCAGTAAATGAGAATTTTCTCATCAATGGTTTTGTTTGATATTATCTTATGTACCATTTCAATTTAAGAGCAATAGGGCAAGCTATTGTAGCTTTGTTCTGCCCAATTTCACCTCAGCTATGATACTGATATTCAATTTCATTCTTAATTACAAGGTGTTAATTACATTTCCAATTACAGTACGTAATTCAATTAAATTACCGATTACATGTAATTGTAATTGGATTTTTCAATTACAATTACTGTGTAATTGCATGTAATTGAATTACACCTCAATTACATGCATTGTAATTAAGATGTAATTAATTATTAATTAAATTACAAATGTAATGATTACAACCCAACTCTGACTGTGATAATATTCTAATCAAAGCGAATTAGGTAAATAACATATCTCTTTATTTTTGTAAAAAAAAATTTTGTTTTGAGCTAAGTAAAACAGAACAAAAATAAAATCTTATCAATAAGTTTGCGTTTATTTCAGAAACGACATAAGTCAAGCGACTTTTTAGGATTTAAAACAGATGAAGACTCAAAAAAAAACCAAGGCATTGACTTATTTATGTTGTTTCTGAAATAAAATATTTATTATTTCTTTCGCTCAAGTGATTACGGTTGATTACTCCATTGACAGTGTTCACATCGCACTGTTTTTTTTTACGTTTTAGTCAGTAGCGTAGCTACCGCGGTATCAGCCTTATCAATGATACGGGGCCCCCGAGGTATAGGGGCCCCGAGATTCAGAGTACTTGACGTGTGTAAGAAATTTTTCATTGTGATGCATTCGATACACAATTTTAATAAGTTCGCTTCTTGAAGATCATCTAGAGTTATCCAGGTTTTCTTGACAATCACAAGAATTGTCAAAAAAAACTGTGTTTTCAGTTTTCAAAAAAACACTAAAAGGTCCTCAATTGTGAAGAAAGCATGAGTCAGCATTTCTTTAAAAACTAATAGAAACAAACCACAGCTGCCATTTTCTATTTCTTTTTGTTGATATTTAAGTAAATATGTGTATTCCTTGAACTTCTATTAAAGAAAAAACGAGAATTTCCTGCAGCACGTGAATCCACAAACAAAATGCTTTGGAGCTCATGCCACTTTGACAATTTATTATTTACCTCAATTCGCCCCAGTAAGAAGCCTACATAGATCTACTTGGTTGCTAGTACTGTCGGACTTAGATTTTTAAACGTTACCCATGCTTCCATTTTCTCTTCAATTAATTATGAAATTCATATTGGTCTGAAAAATTGTTCTTAAAAAAAAAGTAATGCATAATAACAAAAAAGGCTGGATTTAATTATTTACTAACTTAAAATGACTGCAAAAAAATAAAAAGTAAAATTAAATTATTGAAAAATTATTCAGGTGCACCCCACCCAAATTTTTTTTCTGGATACGCCACTGAGCCTGAGCGCAGGCATAAAATTGAAATTCAAGTGTCTGAATTTAACCAAATTCCCTTAGAATAATAAAATTCGCAGTATCTTAATGCTGTGATTTTTATATAAACATTTACGGTAAACATCGATACAAAATTGCGTCTTGGAAGGGTACGATAGTCATCTAACTGATGAGCCCTACTATCGTACCTGGGCGAAACACAATTATGATTGATTTCTTTTGTTGAAAATGTACTTTAAAGAGTTCAAGAGGAAGGAGAAACCGTCAAAAGTAAATTTTATTATGGAACAAATCTGCCGATGAATATTAAATCTATTCCATTTCTTCCCAAAGCTGCCAGTTTCTACCAATTTCAGTCAAATTTTATTTTCTTATAATGAACTGTGACAGAATTTTGGACTTAAATTGGTAAAAAAATATGGGTAGTTTTGAAGAACAAATAAACAGATTGCTTTTGAAACTGTGCGGTTTGAAAAAAAATTATCGAAAATATTTAGCGTATGCTCCTCTTTATGCGTTTGCCCTTAAAAAAAAAAGTGAAACCAAATTAAGAGGAAAAGCGGTCTGGCGTGAACCGTTTTGTTTATTTATATCGTTTGCAATTAAATTCAGTGTTTTTGTAATGCGGTTTTCGAAGAGATAATTTTTGATGTAAAATAAATGTCAACAATGAATGGTAAGTCAAATGAATAATTCAATGTAGAACTAGCAGCAAATGCTTTAAGCCAACGAATATCGAAAAGTAGCTATTCTAATCATCGAATTGGACTTACAAACTGGATTTTTTTTTGACGATTAAGTAGGTATTCACATCTCGCTCCCTCTCATTCAGTGAAATGAGATGTGAATACTAAATACTAAACACTGTCAATGGAGTAATCAACCATAATCACTTGAGCGATAGAAATAATAAACCGTTTATTTCATAACCAACATAAATAAGTCAACGCCTTGCCTTGTTTTGAGTATTCATCTGTTTTCAATCCTTTAAAGTCGCTTGACTTATGTCGTTTCTGAAGTATACGAAAACTTTTTGATGAGACTTAATTTTTGTTCTGTTTTATTAAGCTCAAAACAAGAAATTTTTTACAAAAATAAAGAGATATCATATTGTTTACCTAATTCGCTTTGATTAGAATATTATCACAGTTGGCCAAGCCAAAGTGCCATTTTGGGGCTATCGTGAATAAAATTCCTCACGGAATTTTTCCGATATCGTCAAAAACTGGGAACGTGAACTCTGGTCGCAATTTCTATCGAAAATTAATATTCCATTGGCTACTCTGCTACCATTTTGATCAATTAAATTTGAACCTCCAAGAAACAGTGCAAAACTGTTGGTACTTCTAATTTTAGAAGATAGGAGAAATTCCGTGGGTAATTTTATCGACGATAGCCCCCAATGACACTGCAGACTGCTTATCGTCGTTGATACTGCAACAAGAAGTCACTGTTCTGTTAGTTTTCAGGAGAACAAAGCAAATAGTTTTAATTTTAACTATTTTATTTGTATGTTTTAATATGGTAAAAAACAATTAGTAGTATTGAATAATGGTGTTTTACGATACTATAACATACCTACAAAATAAAGTACTCACAAGTTAAAAGTAAAACTGTTTGTTTTAATCTCCTGAAAAGTATCAGAAAAGTGACATACGACTTCTTGCAGTATCAAAGACGTTATGTCTCCTTTTCTAGATACGATTTAAGTTTGTTTTTATATCATTCATCTTTTTAATATTGATTGGCACCTTTCAAGAAGGATAAGCAAAGGTTTGCGGCAGAGCAACCAGTTCATTTTTTTGGGCACCAGCTTTTGAAATCAATAATTGCCAATGCTGGTTAGATAATAGAAATATTCGGTTTTGATACTGAAGAAGATCTTAAGCCTGTGAAGGTCCATAGGAATGTCCTCGAATAGGAAAATACTGCCTTGAACTTTTTAATGATGTAAAGATGCCAAAAATGTATAATTGTGATTTTTATTTTGATCACCACCATCTACCTACAGTCAATACATATCCCACTTCCCACCAATAGTCTTCGTTTTATCTAACTGTAATTTTCCTTGAATTAACTTAATAGTCGAATAGAACTTACTACCCCGTCCTTAGATCTTTTCAGCAACTGCTATTCGCTTTGCCACATTAGTAAAAAAGTTTTGAGGAGAAACAACATAATTCAATGCCTTATGTCGTTTCCCCTCAACACACCGAAAATACTGCTCTCAGTTTTCATGATCTGAGGAACCTGACACACATGGTTGCTTTTCGAAAGATGAATATCAATATCAAAATGAAACATTTGTAAAAAAAAAAAATGGAAAAAGCTTTTTTTTTAACTTGGTATACAGTAGTAATTATAATAATTTTATATGCACTAGCTCCCAAAATGTTCAAAAAGTATTGAACAGGTATCCAAACTTGCAAAAACTAATTTTTTTTTGAAAGGTCAATATTTTGGAAACGATCCAGTCGATTTTTGAAAACTTTGAGCGTAAAAGGTCTCTTAAAACCAATTAGAATACTTTGAACAAATATGAAAAACCCGTTTGAGAAAATCTTATTATTAAGGGGTCTAAGGTCACGAAAATGTGTTCTTGGGAAAAAGTTAAGTAATAGGAAAAAATTGCGAAAAAAATTATCTAAGAACTTTATTCGTAACATTGCGACCGTAAAAAAGCTAGGTATATCTAGAATTTTTTCTGAAACATAGCCTTGTAGGCGGTTGCGGTAAGAAATCTGAGTATTAAATTTTCAAAAGTGATATATCACTCATTTTAAGCCCAGTCATTAGATTGATACATTTCCTCAACCAAGCCTTACAAAGGCATTAGCGTAGCTAGGGGGGGGCGAAGGGGGCGGTCGCCCCGGGTGCCAGGAGTTAGGGGCGGCAAATGGGAAAATCATCTTCATTGTTTATGGGATGTAAACCAATTACAGAAGTTTTTTATTGAAAATTTTATTAAATTTTTATTAGAAAACGCACAATTTTAATAGTATTCAAATTTGTAGAGGCGGCAAAATCTTCCTCGATCTTCATGAGAAGTTGGAAATAAACACAAGTGGCAATGGTGCAGTGGATGTAGTGCTTGACTGCTAACTTAGAGGTGTGGGTTCGAGCCCCATTCTAG
Source organism: Dasysyrphus tricinctus (assembly GCA_963921185.1). Lineage (NCBI taxonomy): Eukaryota > Metazoa > Arthropoda > Insecta > Diptera > Syrphidae > Dasysyrphus > Dasysyrphus tricinctus. The sequence goes on along the minus strand of OY992532.1, from coordinate 61,283,550 downwards.
GCAGCATTCTTTTCTATATTCTCCCAGCTTAACTGGACGCCACCCGTGAGATTTAATGAGATAATAAACAACTTGATCTCAATCCACTGTGCCAAATCTTTCCTATCCTCCTACTCTTTCTAACTAGTGCCGTGCAATTCAGATTGCATTTAAAAGACCTTAGGTCTTACAGGCATATAGTTAAAATTATTATTATTATTATTATTATTATTATTATTATTAATTATTTAATTTTTGTTTAATAAATAATTAAATCAATTTTTATTAAATCATCATCGTTGTTTATTGCAGAAGTTGGAAATAAACAAAAAAAGTATTATTTTTTAAGTTAAAAATTCTATAACATTGGTAGGTATAAGAACGTACAATTTTTCATTGTGTTCAAATCACTAGGGGCGGCAGAATCATGGCCGTTGCTCATTATAGAAGTTGGTAATAAACACAAAAGTTTATTTTTTAAAATTAACAATTCTTTCAAATTTTGAAACAAAATGGCTTTCGTAATGACCATTCTTTTTTGTAGCTTTACATATATGTGTTTGTTAGTTCTCTCAATTTAGTTCAGAGGGTTTGACCTTTCTCAAAAAATGTGTCACGTTAGATTTGAAAAAAAAAAAAACAAAAATGCTTTCCATTGAATATTTTCGCAGATAATAATTAAAAAAAAAAAAAAAAAATATTATTTATACAAAACTGAGAAATGAATAAAAATAAATAAAACATAACAATAGTTTTTTTCAAACATAAAACCAGCAAACAAAAAATTTAAAAAAAATGTGATTTTTTTTTTGCGAAAACTTGAAGATTAATTTTTGTTCGTAAAATGAAGTGCATAGTTTGTAGATTTTTCAGCAGATTTATTTTGAGAAAAAATGTATTAGATCAACAATGTACAGCAATTTCAGTGAAGTAACAACTCTGTAGTCAGACACTCAGTAGTGACTTAGCCGTTGCTTTGACTCTTTCATGGTTCATGATCATTAGATCTGAGAAATATGAACAGTATGCAATTTCTCAGATTCGCTGTCGAGTACTGATGAAACAATAGGCGTGTCTCACCAAGTAAAATCTTACGGAGCACTTAATATCAAGTTGACGTAGGCGGAATGTTTTGGTGAAACAAAGATACTCTGTTCAATCGTACTGAATTTATGGAAACAAAATTTTAACTCTGCTTTAAATATTTAAATTTTAAAGCACTAAATTTTATGAAATGAGTGAAAAATAATACTAAGATCAATTTATTTTTCCTTTTTATCAACACTCAACCTCTATTCTGTATTTTTGTATCGATTTCGTTTTTGCACATCACCGAGAAATTGGAATTTGGCTGTCAAATGAACAGTTTTAGCTGAAAAAGAACATTGAGAAACTATGCTACATTTCCACCTAACGCTAATCTGAGATTTAATAAGATTAACCGCAAATCTCCTTTAAATCTCGAAGATTTACCATACAAATTTATTTCGTAAATCTTGAAGATTAGAAATTAATCTTGTTAAATCTTCCTAGGACAATTACTTTTATAAATCGAACTAACCTTTTCTTAAATGGTGCTGAACTATTCATTCGAGACTCGCATTCAGTTCTTCATTGTTTCACACGAATGAAACATTCTGTCTCATTCGCACTTCATAAGAAAAATTGGAACGCCATTTGCATTTTTGAAGGTGCTGTCAAATTTAATCTTTTTTAAATCTTTTTGTGCGGTGGAAACACCAAAAAGATTTACTAAATCTAATCTGAGATAAACCTTTGGTGGAAACATAGCATAACCCAAACAAATTTTTGTCTCAGTAATCTTTGGAAAAAATCTTAGTGCTCAGGTGAGATTTTTTGCCCCACTTTAAAAATATCTGAGCTCTCAAAGATTTTATTTGGTGAGACACGCCTAATGAACAATTATGAACTTTACTATTTTTGAACGAAAGCAAACATTAAAAAAAATTCAAGTCTCATGTGCCTATATTATATATTCAGTCGGTTTAAAGTTAAATCCCAGTAGGTCAGTAACAAAAAAAATTCATTCAGCAGATATTGCTGCAAAGTGGCGTGTATCAATATTTCGCAGAATGTAATTTCTGGCATTTATAAAAAAAAATATTTTAATCAAAATTTTGTCTGCAACTCTAAGACCGATTTTATTATTAAGTATTGTTAGACCGAAGGGGCGACAAATTATTGTTTTGCCCCGGGCGGCAAATATCCTAGCTACGCCACTGTACAAAGGGTTCCGGTTTTTAGATTAAACAGTCCCAGTTCAAGGCAATCCTCTGCCTGAAAAACAAAAGCTTTAGCAGGATCTAGTTTCGAAGCTATTTGTATCCAAAGTATCTAGTTGTACTGAAGTTCAACCCAATCCTTTGGATGCGAATATCTCACAAAGGAACCTATAATTAGGGCTGCGGATTTCAGTTCTATATAAGAAATTAACAGAACTTCCCAAAAATGTAACAATTTATTTTAAATATGAAAACAAAATTTCGAAGATATTTTGAAAAATTTCTTGACCCCCACCCTATGAATTTTTTCAGAAATTGACTTTTCAAAAATGTTTATGAAATAAATCGAGATATATGTACATCAAAAGAAAGGTTTATTCAAACCCTATACGAACCGCCAAATGGCTTACTGTACTCTTCTTACTAGAAATATATCATTTATTCATTAACCTCAAAGAAAAATAAGTCCATAAATACAAATTTAATAAAAGGTAGGTTTGGTTATTTTCATTTTTCTAGAAAACTAGTAGATTTAAACCCATCTTTTCAGTGTTCGATTTAAAACTAATAAAAAATTTTTATGTAGTCTCACAATTTGAAATAAAGACAACAGAAACTCATTTTTTATTTTTTTTTTCCGAAATTTTGAGCCTGAAACTAGTTTTTTCAAAAAGTATTCATGGAAATCACTTGATTTAAAAACAAAAACAAGATGATAGAACCAACTTTTAGTTTTAAGAGTGTTCCGGACTGAAATGGTGATTTCATGAAAAAGATTGTGAAGCGTATACTTGTCCGATCAAAACCATTAAGGTACCTATGGATAGATTGTTTTCTAGGACATTATTGGAAAAAAATTTTAATTTTGTGCTCTTGTTTTTGGTAAAAGCCTCTAAGAAAGCGAGAAAATGACAAAAATGGCTGTTTTTCAAAGCAAATATAGCTTACACTCTAGCATTTTTTGCAAAACAATGTTTAGTAACATAAAATTCCATATTTTAATTATGCCACTATTGGAGAAAATTTTTAGTTTTGTACCTAACACAAATTTTAATAATAGAGTAAGTTTGGGTAATGTGGTATAGGCAGTTATTTCAAAAACCTAGCATTCTTCTACAACGGTTCTTGATTCAGTGGACGGTCATTTAAATAAAAGTAGTAATGCGTATTTAAACAACTCAAAAATCGTTCATTAATTCGACCAAATTGTTATAAACTGTAATTGTGTAGAGCTGAGCTTTTTTTTGGGTGGAACAAAAAGTGTTTGTGCGCTTTGAAAAATTGTGTTCCAAAGCAATTTTTTTTTAATGCATCGGAACAATATATTAATATTAACGTTACTTAATTCTTAGTATTGTTTAAAAGTATTCATTTTAAATTGTATTGTATTTTTTTTGAAAATATAGAGTTTCGGCTAATGTGGTATACTAGCAGTAGTCTAATGTGGTATAGTATACCTAATGGGATATGGTATGATACATAACCCAACCATAAAGTTTATTCCTGCGTCAACTGACGTTTGTGCTTTTGCAATAATCTTTTGTTAAAATGTCTAAAAAAGGTGAAACTAGAAAATGGGACCCGAAAGATATGCAGAGACCCACTTGTAATATGAAGAATAATGAAATTTGCCTTCAAGACATTCGGGGGACCACTTGGTATAGTATACTACATTAGACATTAAGGGTGTACCACATTACCCACTACTTTTCAAAAGTGGCGATTTCGAGGTCATATCATTATTTTATAAAAACTTTGTAAGTGGCTGTTATAGAATCCGACGACGAATATTATATTATATGTTCGTGTTAACATCTACAAAATTTAGAAGCATTCGTGTCACTACTTTGTCTGTTAAATCAAAAATACAAAACATGTATACCACAATACTCTAACTTCCTCTACAAAATAAAAATACTTGTAAATTTTGAAAAAACACATTTTTGACAGTCAAGTTTTTATACCTTACGGTATTTTTTTGACAATGTTTTTTTGCAGTGGATATAAACTCAATCTATTTTTCACAATTTTAATTAATCATATAATCATAATTGTATCATCTGATATTGAAATTTTTAATTCTTAAAAGGCACTTTTTGACAGAAAATTCATGTAAATTTGGAAGTTAAAATCCGTTACTTTTACAAAATGTTTTTTTAGTACAATAATACGCCTACTAGTGACCAATTAGTTAAAATAAAAAGTTTTATAAAACAAAGTATCTGATGAAAGTGACAAAAACCGGTCTTATATACGCAAAAAAATAAGTTAGCAAATTACTGGTTTTGTTCAGTTCGGAATACTCTTAAAAAGATGTGCAGTAATTAATTGTGTAAGTATAACCGTGATTTCTTAATATTTTTTTTTTCAATTAAAGTATTTTTTAGAAAATCGCAATCCTGTCCAAATAGGGCGAGATAGATCCCCCTCCCATAGTAAAAAAAAAACTGTTCTACACAAATCTGTCATTAAACTTTGTCGACTGAGTTATCGTAATCTCTACTTGGTATATATTTGAGATCGCATTACTTTTTTTGGCTGACTTTTTAAGCATAGATTTCTTGTATATGTAAGAACTTGGCTCTTTTTTTTGTTGTGATATTAACTCACCTCATTCTTGACAGCTTTAAAAAATCAAATTCTCAATATAAAAATTTTTAGTGAACGAAAATTAAAGAAAAAAAAAAAACATAAAATATCGGTAGGTAAAGGTACCTCTTAAAAACAATAATGCACCAGCAATCTACATTTTCCTTTATCTTAACTTTTCACTTCTACAAAAAAAATACCATTTACCATAGACACATAGGTACTTATTACTGTCTACATTTCTATATTTCAAAAAAATACTGAACACGTTCATTGCGTTCGATTCGTCTACTTATATATACGTAGGTACTAGAAATATTGATGTAAATTTAATATGTCTTATATCAAGCTTAGTTTTTGACCTTCAGAACTTTATTATGTCTCATTTTTTCCATTCTATTCTATTTTAATCAAAAACCATAGCCCAATAAATGTCTACGTTTATTATTCAAACGAAACGAGCATTAGGTAAGGTACCCAATTTATATTCAACTTAATGCAAAGCAGATACAAAATATACAAGATTTAATATGGAAGGACCCTTTTTTGTTGTTGTTGGAATTTACATCATCGACTCCGATGTTCGACATCCTTCGCCAAAAAGAAGTTGTTTTAAAGCAAACACTTTAAGTGTTGTAAATATTCATTCAAGTTCATTTGGTCGGCTTTGTTAGATAATGTAAATCTCTCAGGGGCCCCAATGGAATTGATGTACACAGGTGGAATAAATTGACTTAAGAGTCTTTTCCCTCTTTTTACCTTTTTACCGCTTTTTTCCTCTTTCGGTATTTTCTATAGTCTTCCTCTTTTGGCTTTAAAATCCTGCCATCATCTCTACTCCAATGATGATTACCCTTTATATAATACAGTGAGTTGATTTTTTTTTTCTTCAAATTGCTTAAATATCTTTTGACTACTTTTCAGGATAATGTGACAGATGTTTTGTATAATAGACATTACGTGATAAAAGCAACATTTACTATTATGCTTTGTTAATAAAAAAATATATTATTATGTATAATATTATCTTTTTTTTTTCTATGAAACAAGACATGAATACAAAAGTGAGTTTTGTTTTTGTTATTTCCATTAAAAAAGATAAAGGAAGCTCTCCAACAGGAAAAGTAGAAACTACTAAAATTCTAGGAAATATCAAGGTAAACAGGCAATTTTCAATTTTTAATCAACTCAGATTTATGTTGTTATCCTTTGGCCACAGATAAAAAACTCACGCATTCATCAACTGATGCTTGGATTTTAACTCCGAATTAAATTTTACTAATCTTAAATACTAAAAGCATTTTTGTTCTCAGCAACGATTTTATATTATAAAGTCGAATCAATGAAGTGCAAAAGCTTTTAAAATCCCTTCATCCTCTGAAGGAGTTCCGAGTTTCATAATTTTTTATTTCAATTTTTGTTTAGGTTGGTTCTTATATACTTTATATAATACCTCCCTCCTATAAGTTATGTTTTGTTGAGGCAACACATTTTAAATAGGGTAATTAAGAGTTAATGGCAACAAAGGTCGAAAATCAATTTTCTAAACGAAGCTATACGTACAGGGAGTGTAGACTATAATTAACATTGAAAATGTCTATAGGGTTATTTGAAGAAAAAATATATGGTGTTACCAAAACGATTAAACTGAACAAAATTAATACAAGAGATAAACATGAACATCAGCTAACGTAGGTACATATAGCAGGAGAATTATCTTGATTTTGGGTGGTGTTAGCCCCTAAATAAAATGAAGATTTAAATGTTCAGTGATTAGTCTGGGTATAGCTACTGTAAGATATAGAATATAAATTATGTTCAGTATAAAGTTATACAAAGGCACAAACCTAGAAATATTTGTCTGAAATTTGAAGTCTAAGCTATAAGTAAAATGGGGTTCAGTTAAATGAAGGTGGTAGATGGTTAATTAATGTGCGTGTAGTTTGCACCGCCATTTTTGATTTTCGAAACAAAGTTGTGCTCTACTGTGCTCAACTTGTGCAGGCATGTGCCGTGAATATTATTTAAACTTCGCAAAAAATTCATTCGTTAAATTTGAAAATTTGCAAATTTTTCAAAATATTTACGGCAGATGCCAGCACAGTGCAGCACAACTTTTTTTTTCGAAAATCAAAAATGGCGGTGCTAACTTCACGCTAAAAAAATAGTTACCCTCTAAAAACCAAACCCTTAGTACGATATTTTTAAAAAATACGGCACATAGCAGCACAAGTTGGACACATTACAACACAACCGTTTTTTTTTTTGAAAATCCAAAATGGCGGTGCTAATTTCACGCACATGGTTGATTTTGTTCAAATTGATTGATATTAAAATATACAAAAATCAAATTATGTTTTCAAAAATAGGCTGGGTGCTACACTTATTGGTAACTTGCTTTTGCAATTGTTGCCCTCGGATCCTCGGAAGGTAAAGAGAGCCGATGTTATTTTCTTATTAAAAAAATTGCCCATTATTCAAACTTTGAAAAAGTTATCCGTTGTTCATGTGAAGACCAAAGATTTGTTTGCTTTCGAGATATTCAAGACAAAAACATTGTTTAAAACATTAAATAATAAATTATTAATAAATAAATAAAAAAAAAACACGTTTCTTAATTTTTTTCACAAATATTATCAATTCTTAAACAGTATTGTGTGTCAGAATAAAATTAGCCAGGAGTCAATACTAGATACTATTTTTTATTAGTACAGACATTGTTTTATGATAACAGTCTCTGTCAATTTTGTATACAAACCCTTTAAGTATTAGACTATGTCATTGTGTGTAAAATAAAATCAGCCTAGAATCGATATCAGTATGTTTGTTCACAAGATATTAAAGCCGAATACTTTTTTTATAACAAATTCAGCAATTTGTTTAAAATTCCAAAAACATAAAATTAAGTAAGTTAATCTGTTTTTATATATTTGACCTCTAATTACTTCAATTTGCGTTGAATAAAATTGATCCGAAGTCGATTTCTCGAAATACTCGAATTTGTTCCTAATTATTATTTAATCATTTCGAATTTTATGAGAGTTAAGTTTCCAGCTGTTCATTCTTTATAGCAACTTTGATAAGCTTAGGTCCTTTACTTGGTGCATCCGTGTATCATTTAAAGAAAATCGTTTTGGCATCCGCCGTTAAAAACCCGTTGTTCTCCCTTGGACTAGCCTTGGGCTGGAATCAGATTCCTACCGTTGTTCTCCCTGCTTGCTCTTTGGAGTTGGTTCAGGGCTATACCCGCTGTTCTCCCTTGGACTAGCTTTGGGCTGGAATCAGATTCCTACCGTTGTTCTCCCTGCTTGCTCTTTGGAGTTGGTTCAGGGCTATACCCGCTGTTCTCCCTTGGACTAGCCTTGGGCTGGAATCAGATTCCTACCGTTGTTCTCCCTGCTTGCTCTTTGGAGTTGGTTCAGGGCTATACCCGCTGTTCTCCCTTGGACTAGCCTTGGGCTGGAATCAGATTCCTACCGTTGTTCTCCCTGCTTGCTCTTTGGAGTTGGTTAAGGGCTATACCCGCTGTTCTCCCTTGGACTATCCTTGGGCTGGAATCAGATTCCTACCGTTTTTCTCCCTGCTTGCTCTTTGGAGTTGGTTCAGGGCTATACCCGCTGTTCTCCCTTGGACTAGCCTTGGGCTGGAATCAGATTCCTACCGTTGTTCTCCCTGCTTGCTCTTTGGAGTTGGTTCAGGGCTATACCCGCTGTTCTCCCTTGGACTATCCTTGGGCTGGAATCAGATTCCTACCGTTGTTCTCCCTGCTTGCTCTTTGGAGTTGGTTCAGGGCTATACCCGCTGTTTTCCCTTGGACTAGCCTTGGGCTGGAATCAGATTCCTACCGTTGTTCTCCCTGCTTGCTCTTTTGAGTTGGTTCAGGGCTATACCCACTGTTCTTCCTTGGACTATCCTTCGGCTGGAATCAGATTCCTACCGTTGTTCTCCCTGCTTGCTGTTTGGAGTTGGTTCAGGGCTATATACCCGCTGTTCTCCCTTGGACTATCCTTGGGCTGGAATCAGATTCCTACCGTTGTTCTCCCTGCCTGCTCTTTGGAGTTGGCTCAGGGCTATACCCGCTGTTCTCCCTTGGACTATCCTTGGGCTGGAATCAGATTCCTACCGTTGCTCTCCCTGCTTGCTCTTCGGAGTTGGTTCAGGGCTATACCCGCTGTTCTCCCTTGGACTAGCCTTGGGCTGGAATCAGATTCCTACCGTTTAATCCCCGGTTCGCTTCTTCTATAAGTGGATTTTTTGGGCAGAGTCTTCTCCTGTAGCTCTACAAAACCCAGCTTTGATTTATATGAAATACCGTGTTAGTTATCATAAGACAAACCGAAATTGTAGGATTTATATGAAATACCGTGTTAGTTATCTAACAGAAGGAACCAAAATTGTAATATTGTAAACCTCTTCTTCTTATTATATTAATAAAGATAAAATATTATAAAGCTAGTGTTTTACCCGAGTTCTTTCCTTCTTAACCCGAGTTTTATCTGCTTTTCATCGGGATAACCCTGGACTACGACGAGCCTACCTCAGCCTCGAATAAAAAGCATCACACAATGCAGCAAATTAAATCTCATTAAAAGTGCTACCAAACTCAACTCTGCAGCAATGTCTTCTTAATTATAAACTTAAATGGAAAAAGAACCGATCCAAATGTCATCCAATTGCCCTACAATCATTTTTTTTGCAGAGCAGTAAAAAAAACTTCAAAAAAATATTTGATCTTTTAAAAGTTTTTTAATTCTTCGGCATCGGAGCCACCTTTCAATAGAGTTTGACAGTTGTTGTTGATGGCTCGGCAAATGGGGATGAACTATATTTTGAAGGAGAAAGTGAAGGTATTTCGATCCGAAAGTCAACCAAATTACCTAAAATCATCTTTTTCCGAAGCAGTTATATTTCAGATTTTTTTGAAGTTTCTTAATCCATCCGCATTATATTATACCTACCCCATCAAACGCAGGCGTCAGGTGAAGACAACTCGCGTTTAAGATTTTTATTAGATTCCAATTATTCGGTTTGGTTGGACTGTTAGAGAACAAACAGTAGATACTTTTAGCCCGTCCCGATGCCAAATTGAGTTAATACATATTGAAACAGAACCGCAAGCATTCATTTTAAACAAACCGAACTGAATTACCTTTCGGTGCATGTTCCAGGCTTTTTACATGTAGTGACTAATGGCTAAGCAGACGGTTTGAAATTTCATTTGGCGACACGAAAATCTGTTCCCTAAGAAAGGCGAGTTTTTTTTAGCTTTTTATTTTTCTAGTTTCCACTGAAATTTTACATTTTTTTAATTGATTTTCGCTGAATGACCCCATCGAATCTAAACGCGACCCAAAACTGAAAATCGACTTCTTTCCCATCCCGTACTCTAGATTTCTATGATTTTTTAATTCGGTTATTAATAGAGTGGATTTTTTTTTTAATTTAACGATTTTTTGGTAATTTATATATTACGTTTGGTGAATTCCCTTTTAAACCCTGCCATGTTCAACTTGGTTTGAGAAAAATCTAAACCATCCACCAAAGTTTTTTCTTGACTCGGTTTAATAAAACGGGTTGACACATCAATAATGTAAGAAGATTAACGATTAACGATTTTTTTATTGAACATTTATATACAATTTGAGTTAACTTACGACTATTAAATAAATTGAAGAATATAAATCTTATGGCACATAGGGGGCCTATTGTTATACATTGGCTTAGATTTAATAGGAAATATAAGTATATATTATACATGTCAACTTAAAGTTAAAAGTCGGTTGACTTTGATGCTCTCGGGGTGTTCCGTCCCGGTTGTCCCTTGGTGGTTTGGGTGTGGTTTGGTGGAAAGGGTTGGCGTTTACCCACGGCTGTAGGCTGACCCTGTGTCAGCGTAAAAGGAAACGGCTGCTTCGTCGTTGTCGGTGAAAATATTGGCATCCAGGGTCTCCATTACACTGAGGTACCTCGGCTCGGGATGTCGTTGCTGGGTGGCCATCCTTCTCATTAGTTGATTGGGGTGATTGACGGTGTTCTGCACTAGCTTCTTCGCCGAATTTGCTAGGTATTTGTCCAGCGGTATAATCTTTGCTTCTCTGTAAAGATCCTCGTTCCTGTAATGCTTTCTTCGCTGCCGGTCAAAGTGGAGCCCGGTGCAGATTCTTAGCATCTTCCTCTCGAAGACTTGGAGATCTTTCATCGCTGATTTTGTAATTGTGAACCAGACTGGGAAACAGTAGCTGATTACTGGTCGCAGGAGTTGCTTGTAAATAAGTATCTTCGTCTGTTGGCTCAGTCCTGAATAATGTAAGAAGCTTCACGAACACTGGTGTAATTTGTAAAAACAAACAAAATGAAGGAGGGCAAAAATTGTTTTAATGAAACAATCACCTGTAACTGTAGACAAAATATAAATTTTAGTGTCTGAATATTCCAAAGTTGTTCAATCTTACTTCTTTGGTGGAACCAGAAAAGTCTTACTGTCGATTTTTCTAAGGTGATGAGCAATTCTTTTTCTAAGATGGGTAGTGCCTACCTCTTCTCCCCTGGCTTAGAAAAATCCAGGAACCGAATATAGACCTAATCTAAAGATGTTGCACAAAAATGAGCAAACAGAAATTGTTCTGAGTGCAGGAAGTTTGAAATAATTGAGTGTAGACTCGATTCTATCCTTTATTCGCTCGAAAATGATGGTTGCCATTAGTCTTGGGAAAACGGACAAAACGGTGATACCACGCCAATTGTTGCAATTCTTTACGTCATCTTTCTTTGGCAACTTAACAATCACACCATCCTTCCAGTCCCTGGGATAGCTTTCGTTTTCCCAAATGCTTTGTATCAACGGATGAAAAATACTAGCCGTTGTTACGGTATCGGCTTTCAGGAATTCTGCTGGTATTTGGTCCAGTCCAGCTGCCTTGTTGTTTTTGAGGAGATTTATTGATGTATGGATTTCCGATTCTGACGGGGGTTCGATGTCAATACCCCTATAGGACCTGCGCATCTCGTTAAGTTGGGGCACTTCAGCACTCTGCTCAACTGAATCCTCATTTAGCAGGGCACAAAAATGGTCCTTCCATCTACGAAGCTGATCCTCAATTGATACCAAAAGTGTGCCATCCACATCCATTACAGGATGATTGGTGTTGCTTTTTTTTCCGACAACATCTTTGGCTATTTGGTACAATACCCGGATATCTCCTCTTCTGGCAGCGATTTCCGCAATATCTGCTAGTCTATCTAACCTCTCCCTCTTGTCACACCTCACACAGCGATAGACCATCTTATGTGCAATGTGGTACTCTCTTCGCAAGTCAGCCTTTCGTTGAACATCTGCTTCGGCATTTATTTGGATTTTCAACGATTTGCGAAGTTCGATCTTATTCCAGGTGTCTTGGGATATCCAAGAGTCTCTACGTCTCGTTCGCTTGGGTACGGTTTCGGATCCAGCCTCCATAAAAACACTTTTAATTTCACCCCACATCTCATCAATTGTTGAATTTTGAATTCCGTTTAATGACGAGGCTCTGTCGTTATGGGTGGTGACATAGTTTCGACATTATGTTGGGGTCATTTAAAGCATTAGTAATGAGTTTTGAGCTCCCTGCTGCATCCTGCGCTGGTTTTTGTACGGCATCGGTTCGTAGTTTGAGACTCATCAGAACCAAATGGTGGTCGCTTCCCACATCAGCATTTCTTATACTCCGGACATCACACATAAGTAGACTTCCTCCATCACTGCTGAATCATGATATGATCAATTTGGTTTTCGGTTTGACCATCCGGATGCACCCAGGTAATTTTGTTGCACGTCTTATGCTTAAATACAGTTCCACCTATCATTTCCACTCCTCAAAATTTGACAGACTGCCAAATTTAACAAAGAATGTACACAAACAAACTTAATATTTTGTTATTGAAAAGAGTTGTTGTCAAGAGTGTTTGTAACAAAAAAATTAAGAGAATATTTTTCCTACAAAACTATAAAAAATTCCATTCTTCAGGTAGCAGGGGCCGAGAAAATCGAATTGACGCCTTATTCAAATCGAAATGTAACCTTATATGGATAAACCTCACGATATCTATAATTTTAATTTCAAATCCTTTCCAAATTTGTCCCTCTTGTCTATGCCTATACTTAGCCTTATGGCAAATCCAAGACTGGGTGTCTTCGAATAAAGAAGAAGTGTAAGAGTTTTGGATACATATTAAAAAATATTTGTTGCAAACTATCCAAATATTCTTCTGGCTTTATTTTTACATTTTGCCATAAACTTTGTATAAATCTTTATCATACCTGATTTTAAGTTCAATTTGAGTCATTAAAGGAAACACGTGCTACTTATTCGCGCATATATTACTTTAATTAAATCAGCTTGCTGTGCTCGCGTCAAGTAGTTTACACTCAGAGTATTATTCCAATTTAACTCAGACGCGATGCAGTTACGTGAGAATTTCCTTCACTTGCCAAACCTTCTTACGCTCCAGATAATACCCACAATACAATTTCAGCAAGCTTTTTTGGCTTTACGGTCTTGTTGTTCTTAACTTAATGCTTTTATCAAACTTACTTGTAGGTTCATCCATATCCAATCCACACCACACAGTCATGTACTGTACATTACATACCTTCTAACTGAAGAGGAAATGCAAACCAAAGTGCTGAGTTGAGCATGAGCATACCTACAAGTTAGTGAATTTGGAAAAAACCAGCCAAAAAAAATAGAGAGGTAGATTCTACTTTAAAAACTAAAGTTTTGGTCAGGAATATTTATTTAGGTATGTAGTACCTTATACACCATACCATACCTACCTAAGATATCAAACTACAAAAAAGTTTAAATTTTGTGAAAAGCCTACGTGCGGTAATATTTCTAAGTTGGTTATTACAGACCCTTGAGAGAAATAAAGCATTAGGTAATGGTTCAACTAATATGCTTCAATTTAATTTTATGAATAAAACTAAACTACCTCAACTGCCTCTTAAGATCACAATCTTACAAATTTTTGGCATAACCCCATTTATGTGACCTTTGACCTCTTTTAACGGACTGGACGTAGCGATTATCGGAAAGTCGTGCGTTTTATTGTTTGTGACTGATACCAGATCATACGAGATTGATACCGATACGGAGACGATACTTTGTTATACGAGACCGAGACGAGATTCGGTTATACGATACCGATACCGAGAAGATACTGAAATTTTTCTATTTTAACGATACCGAGACGATACTTACAAAAGTATTGTTTGGTATTGTGGCCAGCCCTATATTCAACGCTGGCAAAACCACAACTCTATTTCTCATATTCATCAGCGATCTCTTGAGTAAAACTTCTAATCTATTAAACTGTTTTGCTGACGTCAATACCCTCAGCTTTTTATGTTCTTTTTCATATGTTTTGCTAACGACAGAAGGTACCCTCACTCTCAGCTTTTCATATTCATTTCCAGATTCACTTCCTTCTCCTTTTCCTACATGGAACTATAAAGGCAATCTATGATAAGCTCATTAAACTCGGACCTAAGCAACATTGTCTAATAGGGAATTAGGACCGTGTAGATTTGTATGCTTCAAAAACTCTTGTCGTTAAAGAGGAACTTAGCCTCATGCCGCTTACTACTTTTCATGAATGGCATACTTGTTGCATCGAAGAAATCGAACGGATCTCAGATCTCCAATCACAGATCAAATTCTTTAGAATGACCACACATTAGAAGTCGCTAAAAGCGTTGCTAAGTGCGCCTAGGGTTTCTTCGGAGATGCAAAAAATTGTGCCCCTTCTGTTGGGCCTTCCACTGACCTAAGCTTGGTTATAACTCCCACATCTGGGCAGGAAATCCTATAGCTAACTTGAATCTCTAATACTACGTTTCAACCTCACACTTATCTGATATATGAGTGTAATATATACCGCAGTTTGTGCGAAGAGGTTAGAAGAAGAAGCGGAGGAGAAAGGCACCAAATCAAACGGGTTTCAGAAGAGAAGTAGGATCGATAGCCAAAATCTATATGTGCTCAATTATTTGGAGAACAGAGATTTTGCAGAGGAGAGGGTTTTAATAAACAGAAAAATTATGATGGAAGCGTTGGAAGAAAAAGGAGTGAGAAAAGAACTCTGGGAAAGAGTGGGGGAGGAGGTCTACGAAGAAACGACGAGTAGACTGAAGTCGTAAGGAGTGATGGGGGAAACATTTGGACGGAAAAAGGAGTAAGGCCCAATACTGTTCAACATGTTGACGGCGGATATAGAAGATGAACTGGTGACTAGAGGCACACAAAAGTGACAAAATAAAGAGGCAGCAGTGGTCATGAACGACGCATGAGGCATTGAAAGGAGGAAATTCTAGAATGATTGCGAGAGGAAGATATGGCTTTTCAACACCCTTACGTGGAGGGTAAAGGGGTATGGGGCCGAAGTATTGGGATGGGAGGAGAAACAAGAAATGGAAAAGATGCAAGAGAGGTACATACCTATCTCAAATAGACGCTAGGAAAAGAATTGCAAACTCCAGGAAACATGGTAAAAGAGGAAACAAAAAGAGAAATATAACTGAACCGTTGAAAGGTTTGTGCAGCGTTTCTTAAACCGAATATCATTCTTGAAAACTCGAACAGACCAAAAGGTGTTCAGATGGCTGTTTTTGGAATGTCATCGGGATGCACGGGGATCTGGTGGTAAGCGAACTAAATCGATCACTGAAAATAATTTTTTGCCGTCAAGGTCATTTGAGAAATCTTGGATTGGGGGGTAGTATAATTGTCCGGCACTGTGGAGGCATTAAGCCGACGGTAGTCGCCACAAGGTCTACATTCACCATTTTTCTTTCGAACAAGATGTAAAGGTGGAGCCCAAGGGCTATTACTAGGCAGACATATACCTTGTTGCATAAGAAAATTAAACTCTGCTTTAGCAACTTCTAATTTGTCAGGTGCAAGTCGGCGTGGTGTACAGGCTAGAGGTCTACTTTTTCCTGTTTCTATTTGATGTGTAATATTGTGTTGTGCCGAGCGCACAAATATATTTCCATTATATACAATGTTGTATTTCTTAATTTGATTCATAACCTCTTGGCTAATGAGGTCTTTATTCAAAAGCGACAACTCACAAGAAGGACCCTCCAAAATTTTCCCAAGGGCCTTTCGGTTTTGAGAGTCCAACAAATGTTTATTTCTTATGTCTATTAAAGGCCAACATTTTTTAAAAATCTGCCCCGATTATTGGTTTATCTACGTCTGCATATATGAATATCCAAGTAAATTTGCGTTTGAGGCCTAAATCGATGGTCAGCTTTTGCGTCCGAATATTCGGACTGGAGAGCCATTGCTGCGTATAATAATCTTCCACTAGGTTGAGGTCTAGGAAAAACAGAAGAAATGGGAAGCACAGAGACATCCGCGCCTGAATTTATCAGAAACCTGAATCCGTTGGAATAATCCCGAATGAAAAGGCGACAGTTTTGAAACATGCCCAAATCGCAAGTCGCAATCGATTGGGCATTTAGTTTTCCGACCTTTGGTTATTTTGTTCCCTAAGCTTACAGGGCTGAGTGCAGGACTTTGCTTTCCTACCCCATTTTCGTTGGTACCAACAAATCGAAGAATCTATGCGTTCATGTGAATTGTAACGCTGCATCGTGGTCGGAAATCAACATTTAGCGCGTACTAAATCAAAAATGGAAGATCCCAATCACCATTACTAATGTTATCTATCGTAAGGAGAATACATCCACGTACGCACTGATGAACTTGGTTTTGTATTAAAGGTCGAAGCTGATATTAAAAGATCTGTTAGTTGAACGAATCAACCAATATTCGAACCTGCGCTACCGAAAATTGACCTTCCAATGCAACAAACCACACATCAGGATTATTGGGCCAAAATGGCAGATTTTTAAAAGTCAACGCGCTTACTTGTTGTTCTGTTTGCCTCACATTGTTCCCTGAGGTTCCTCCGTAGGGAGAAGTGCTGGTTGACTGGTTATTGTTGTCTTCGTTTTGTTGTTCTTGTTCGTCCGGTTCTGGTCTTGATTTTATTCCGGTCATGGTGAGAGTTTGTCCGATGGGTTCGGCAAATCGATCAACCTTTGCAAAAACAAATAGAAAAAAAAATTAAGATTATTTTGCTTTAAAAGGAAAAAAAAATTAAATTAATTTAATCTAAACTGAGATAAAACTTTGGTGGAAACATAGCATTAGATAAGATCCAAAATAGAGCCTTAAAAATGAAGGTCATACAACTACATATATCGCAATGAATATAACATCTCTGAGACCACGGCGCAGTGGTTCACATGGCTCTCATTATTTTATCGCTATTTTTATAAACAGTGTTCGAGTGAAATAGTCAGTTACATTCCTTTCCCTAAACAATTTAGCCTCCTGTCTTAAGGAATGTTCATCAGTTTGACCTTGAGCCCAATTTCGGACGGACTTTAATATATAGATTTTTTTACTTTAGTCGCACAAAACGAATTTAGTAAATATGCTCTACCAGGCTCCATTTTTCCCTTATATTTTGACATTCAGAACTTCAAAACCAAATGTGCATCGGTATCTCCTTTTGAATCTTTCCCTCCTTTTTTGATCGCTCACACTGAAAAAACGCTTAAAGTATATCAAATTCAAGCAATCTGTCCGTTTCGGTGGTATAGGGTACCTTATTACGGAACATCCATTTTATGTTCTGATAAAATAATAAATGTTATGAAGCTAAGTACCTACTTAATGAGTATTGATTGTGTTAAATGATATCGGTTCTTGAGAAGGTCATTTCAAAGATCAAATTTCACAGAATTCAATAAGAAGCCTATTAGTTATTTTTTTTTTCCCTAAGAGACAACTTATTACACTCATTAAATTAATGAACTTCTGATAAAATGTCAAGCTTATATTTTTTTACTTCGTTAAGGGATCTTGAAATGTATCGTCAACTTTGCCTATAATTTGTTTATATTGAAAAAAAAAATCACCGAGACAGTAAATCCTCCCATTTTTTTTTGTTGTTGTTGTTGATGTTAGTCAATAAAATAAGAAAAATGACTGTCATTTATTAAGTCTACAAAGTTATGTCCTTAAAGTTAAAAGTTTCAACATAATTTCAAGTTTCACCCTTAAACAAAACAGATATTCCAATATTGAGTAGAGTATAGTACCTACCTACCTACTTATGCTAGAAATTGTACCCGAACTCCGAACTCTCAATTTCGTCTCAGGTGTATTACATGCACTGAGCTACATATCCCTAATCATTTTTTACATATATCTGCAAACAACAGAAAATATGTATGCCCTACATCGAGCTGTTCCAACCACTGACTCTCGTAAAAAAAAAAATAAAAAAAAATTTGTTAACCCCAGACAAGTCACTCAAATGTTAACCTAAATGTTGTGTAGCATGAAGAAGCCATCAATCGAAGGTTTCAGCTCATATATTTTTGTTGCTCATGATGTTAAAATTATAAAAGCATTCTTCCAAGAAGAATATATATTATTCCATTACATATGACAACGGTATTAGATTAGAAAGTTAATAGAAAGAATCCCCCAGCTTCAGGTCTACCTTTTCTTTTTACCAGCTTTTAACTTTTGTGTGTGCCTTTCTTTAGGCCCTCAGCAGCATTGTTCGTTCCTTGCTTGAGAAATAAAGAAAAAAAAAAAAAACGAGCCGAGGCTCTTTAAAATTGATTTTTCAAATAGCTTCAGGTGTACGGAATTTAATTCTCGTGAGAGTGCTTATAAGTGCTTTAATTTTTAGTCAAGAAATAGGGGGAGTTCAGGGATTGAAGAAAAAAAGAAATATTGTGTAGAAAGGGAAAATCTTGTAGGGATATCACTTGGAATCAGCTTTGTCGTTTGGCCCCCAAAGTGACGGAATGGCCCCTTTTTGTCTTGCCGTTTTTTTTTTTTTACCATGTTCACTTTTTACTCAATGTAAAATCCATACAATTATTAATTTTTTTAATTTGTCATGAGCTTGCTACAAGATTTAATTTTAAATTAAATATTTTCATCGAAGTTTGAAGGAATTGCATCATTTCGTTTGCTGTTTAGTGTTTGATTAAAGTGACATTTCCAAAACAGATCGATTTTGAAGAGAAAGAGGCATGGGAGATGGAATTTTGACTAGGGAGGGGGGCAAGCATATTACAAAATTGTTCTGGAACAGATATCTTGCTTTAAAATGCTTTCAATAACAGACCAATTGGCAAATATATGAAATATATTCTGATAAGGAAGGGACAAGCGCCCCTACCTGTCCCCTTCGCATACGCCCTTGGGAGTAGGTATAGATTTTAATCTAAGTTGAAAACATTCTTTTCATTTGAGCCGACGAAATAGACATTTTTAGTGGCATTAAAAACAATTTGGAAGTGCTCTAAAATATATGAGGCTTATTATCAAAGGAAACGGTAAAGCCAAGCCAAGTTTGGGGCACTACACCCTTTTTATAGGAACAAACTCCAGCGGACTTGAAAAATCGCAAGAACCGTAATTGACTGACTAACTCACTATGGTTCACTGAAGGATCATCAAAATTATGGAGCACTTCTCGACACTGAAGAAACTTGAAATTTCGGACTTGTGATGCATACAAAGGAACAAATTGAAAATCTGCAATTTCCCATTCAGGAGGCGTGGCATCAACCCATTTTCTTAAAAATTCTTATAAATTATAGGGAGTACTTCCGATTGTTGTATAACGATGAAAATTAGTGGAGCGGTAGGGTTTGACTTGCATACCAAGATTAAAATCAGAAATTTATAATTTTCAGCTCAAGGGGCATGAAATCTACCCATTTTCTCAGAATTGCTATTATTTGTATGGAGCACTTTCGGTTGTCGTGGAATTTTGAAACTTTGTAGAGCGGGTTGGGCTTGATTTTTATCTGGAAAAATAAAACCTTTGCAAAAAGGAGTGAAATCACAACAAAAACATACATTTTAATAATGATTCAAGTTCTTATATGTACAAGAAACTTGTGCGTTAAAAGTCAACCAAAAAAAGTAACTTAGGTAATTACTTTCTTATCCGGCTCTCGATCCATGAAGGGCCTCTGCCTGAGATATTGCAGTCTTCATGTTGTGGTCCATTGCACACTCTCTCCAGTCGTCGAGACCAAGCGCTTTTGCATCTGTAACCACCTAGTCCCTGTAGCGGAAGTTCGGTCTTCCTGTTCGTCTCGAGCCTGGGGGCTGGGATTCAAGGATTTTCTTGGCTGGAGCGTTGTTGTCCATTTGCTCGATGTGGCTGAGCCAGTGTAGTCGACGTGTTTTCCCTCCTTAGACAAAACCCACATTTTGGTACAGCTCGTACAATTCACAATTGAATTTTATCCTCCATTCGCCCTTTTCGCATATATGATCAAAAATACGCCGAAGAATTTATCTCTCGAAAGTGGCCAGTTTCAATTCCCCTTTTTTACTTATCGTCCAGCAATCGCGTTCTCCTTATCCTTCGAGAGAGGAGTTTTGAACCCATTTGTCTGACCAAACTGAAGCAGTGGTTCGCTAGGGTGATTCTTCGTCGGATTTCAACTAAGATGTCATTCGTGGGATTGATGTTTGTTCCAAGGTAGGTGAACTACTAGATTACCTCGAATTTACTGCTATCAACAGTGACGTTTTGTCCTAGGCGATGCATAGATGAGGCTTTGTTTTGTTTAATAGCATATACTTTCTTTTGTCCTCATTCACTTCAAGACCAACGCATTTCGCCTGTTCATCAATAGTTGTGAATGCTTCTAGTATACAGCTCGCTTGGAGCGCCCAATGATGTCGATGTTGTCCGCATAGCCAAGCAATTAAGAAGACCTGTTGAAGATAGTACCTTCCAGGTTAACACCAATCTTGCGCACTATCTGCTCCAGGACTAAGTTGAAGAAATCACATGATAGCGCATCTCCTTGCCTGAACCCTGGTACACGTCTGGAATAGCTGGGATGAACTGTTACCCATTTGCACGTTGCAACACTTATTTTGTAATGTCATGCGGCATGACTGGAATCAGCTTTTTCGGGATTCCAAGTTTCGGACATCGCCAATAGAAGCTCTTGGTGACTTATGCTATCATAACGCGCGTTTGAAGTCGACGAAAAGATGGTGGGTCTGGTGAAGATTTGATCTATCCTTGATTTGCCTGGCCTGAAAGGTCTTATAGACGCTCACATAATACGTTTGATAGGATCTTGAAGGCAACATTAAGTAGGGATATGCCTCTGTATTTTTTGGAGGACATATAGTCCGGGAGCCCACCGTAAGATTATCTATCTCATCACGGCCACGCAAAAATTGGATGCCAACCGATAGCTTTAGTCTAAACATTTACAAAACTGCTTGTCGGACAAGCTTTATCTGGTCGTAATGGTTATAAAATGCACTTTTCAAGTTGCATTTTCCGCTTACAAACAACTTATATAAGTGGGGTATCAAATGAAAGGTAGGACTGTCCTCTACATTCATTTGATACCCCATTTATATAAGTTGCTTGTATTCTTGGTATATTTTAGCAGATAAAGCTTATCCAACCAGCAGCTTTGTAAATGTTTAGACTAAAGACATCGGTTGGTATCCAATTTTTGCGTGGCCACGATGAGATAGGTAATCTTACGGTCGGCTTCCGGGCATCGCCTTTTTTGTAGAAGGTTTCCACAGGTAGGCTATCCGAGCAAGCGGAGTTGTTGCATCTTCAGTGCTGGGCGCTTGGACTGGATTTTGATTCACTGGTCTCATAACTGTTTGTTCTCCTGTTGCTTCCTCTACATAATACCCACTAAGCAGTTGCTGGAAAAGACAGCTTGAACATGTCTACAATTTCCTATGCTTCGGTAATTAGGTTCCCTTCACTGTTTCGAAGAGCTTGTGTGCCAGTCCTATAACCAGATGCTATTGGACTTAGCTGTTTCGTAGAACCAGCGGGTGTTGGTGGCGGTGCTGGACTCTTCGAAATACTTGAGCTGAGAGGCTGTGGATGCTCTTTTCTTTCTGCGCAGGGTTTTTTCTCTATCCTTTCTCTTTTCGTGGTACTCCTCTCTTGCTGCTCTTGTTTTCCGTTGCAGCATTGCATTCGTACAAAATAAAACTACTTGTTTTTTTAATAGAAATTTCTTTATTTTCCTCTATGAGGAAGCTTTCTATGATGTGCTATGGTTAGCTTGCAAGAACATACTAAAACTAATCGTTTACTGTACCAAATATTTGTTATCTCCAACGATCCAATGATAACATGATAACTTACTCTCAGCGGCAATCGTTTGGAATGGCTTTTTTTTGACGACCTAAACGAACTTTCCGAAATGAAGATCAAAGACTTGATCTCTTTTCTTAACGCCACGAAATGGTTCTGAGACATAAATCTGTTGCGTTCTGCATCATGTTCCCCCCCAGATCCAAAGTCCGCGAGTAATCGGAACCCGGGTTTCTGAGGAGCTACATGATGCTCAATGGCAATTGATGATCACATGATCTGATCGATCGCTTCGTTGCTACTCTAACCTACCGAGCTCGGCATAATGTGGCAAGCTCGGGCGAGATGCGATCCGATCGAGTGAGTGTCCTATGACCCAACTCACAAGATACATTAACCATACTCCACAGCCGTCCTATTTCAAAGCAAGGAACGCTTTTATCTACTTTCATACACAGGTCAAACGAGTTATGGTATCAAAACGGTGCAATCCAGTGCTAATTGGGCAACAGCGAGTGTTACGCTCTTGCCACCATTTTTACCTACCTACCTACTCTCAGCGGATGAACAGTTTTAGATCTTCTATGTTGCTGGGCTGGAAGTTAAATAGGGGACAACTGGGTAGAGTGGGAATTAGGTTGACCAGTCTTGTCATAACTTACATTTTCCGTCTCCTGATTCAATACCGCGCATTCATCATCATACCATATGGAATCTTTTTTCTAGGTGGTTGATAGCCTTTGATGGTCTCTACTATTGCTTAATGATGTCGCGTTCCACTGGTTCTACTGGTTGTTGACGCTTGGGACCAGCGGTACGGGGTACGGCAGAGAGTTTCCCGGTCAATTGCTCACTGTAGTCTCTGGCCTTCTCAGATGTGCTAAGACATGCAATGTTGAATTTTATCCTTTGGGTGGTCTTCGCTTTCTTTTCGTTGGGCAGTCAGGCTCTGAACTTTGTCACTGCAAGAAAGTGGTCAGAGTCCACATTTGCACCTTGGAAAGTTCGCACGTCCAAGATGTTCGATGCGTGCGTATCCTTCGCCTGGGGAACCTAGTGAAGTATTACTAGTTTCCTGCACAAACAAATACATTAAAAGTAATTTTATTCCAATTTTGGCTCTCCTCTTATAGTGCCGAAAATGAGTTTAATATTTTACAGTTGATCGGCTTTAATATTTTTCAATAAAAAAATTATTATGTGAACAAAAATAAAAAAGTATTTTAAAAGGCTATATTTGAATTTCGTTGATTTATTTACTTAACTGTTATTTTCTCATATTTTAAAACCTTTTAACTTTTGTGTACTCTCAATTTATTCAATTTTATTTACGTAACAACTCAATAAAAAATTTAATCTGTTTACGAATTACAACTGCTTTTATATTTTAATTTGATTCACCAACAACGAACCCTTTATGAAGTCTTAACTCATGAATAGGTTAGGTATGTTATGTACGCATATGTACTCGTAGGTACATATGTATATGTACCTGAAAAGAGGATGCTTTTATGTTCAATTACAATATTTAAAAAAACTCCCTCTCAGAAAAACATCCGCATTGATGATCTCTTTAAGACAACGACCGACCATGGCCAACGCTGCCACCAACCAATGTTAATGAGATAATCCATTTAAATGGTAATTTCAATTTGTAAGTTTTCCAGTTGAATTCAGCAGCTCTTAATTGTTTCAATCCATCAAGGACTAAAGTAGTTAAAATGTAAATGATAGTTAAATTAAACTATATTGTTTCCTTAACCATTCCAAAAGGAATTATTTTAATTTAAAGCCGTTCTTTTAATGGCTCTTTAGTGAAAGAATATTGCTCATTGCAATAATTCAAAAGCCTTTTTGCCAAAAAATTAAATATTAATTTAGTGGAATGCGGGGTACAAGATTAGTCATTCCGCATATAGAGATGATAGTGAAATTGTATCTATGTATGTCTATGTATGTAGTAATACGTGTACGTATACAAACGTTGAGACTTTTTTCCACAATGTCGATGCCGCCACCGCCGCTGAAACCGGAAATAAAAAAAATTACTTTAATAAATCCACAAGTTGGAGAGCAATAAAGATGCACTTATAGAGATACAGAAAAGATTAAAACCCTTTCGTCTTCCTCAAAGCTTATAAAGTTAGCATCATAGCGTGGAGGACAAGCGCAGCGCGTGATGGGTATGAATAATATCGACGAGTAATGGAGTGGCACTAACATTTCAAATGCTTCAACACGATGCTGATTCAGCATTACTTAATTTATTGAGAGAATAAAATTTAGAGAGGAATAAAACTTGCAAGAAAGTTCCGAACACGCGAAGAGGAATTTTAGCAACATTTTTAATGTAACCCGTGAATGCGCTCAGATAATGGTTGGTTGCGGTTTAAATTGTTACATAATATAGGTACCTTGTCTACTGGTATATTTAGATATGTATAACGTTTTCATTGACGAAATATTAAAGCTTCTTTCATTGTATTAGGTTTATGGAGCCAAGGGTGTGCTATACCTATACCTTTCAAGGGAATAAAATTATATGCTATGCAAATGCTATGGTAATTTGAGGTTATGTTAGACAGTTAGAGGTTGTATGTCAGTAATTAATACCGAAACATTTTGATCAAAGTTGGTCCGTTGTGATACCACATGAGTCTAGGAAACTTCTTCCTTACTCGTTAAACTACTTATATTAAGAGCTCCTGCTTAGAGTTCAGGCCTAGATGGCTCACGATTCTCATCTCCAAGCTTGTATAATGTGATAGTATGGCTTAAATGGAGGGAAAGTTACCTTCTACCAATGTACAAAGGGAAGGGAGATACGCTTAGTTGTGATAATAACCGTTCGAACAAGCTGATAAACCACACTTTGAAGATCCTTGTGCGGGTATTGACTGATGACCAAACAACAGATGCAATCCAGAGAATAAGAATCCTTATGGAAAAACATCGTCCTTGGAGGACTTGCATGTTGTGTTGGTTGACTTCGAAAAAGCAGTCGATCGACAACCACGAGATCTGATATGGGTGGCCCTCAGACAACGAGGTACGATAGGGGTGCCAGAACTCTATTCGTATTCGCGGATGATCATGGAAATGTACGAAGAAGCAGTGACGAGGGTTAGATGTCCCGTTGGAGTCTCCAAAGAATTCCAAGTCATATTAAGTGCGTACACCAAGGAAGGGTATTAAGTCCTCTGCTTTTTATTAAAGTCTTTGAGTACCTACTCGAAGGAGTCGAAGGTAAAATACCGCATACTAAACATTAATTAAGGCCACTTTATACGATAATAGAAGTCATATGACCTGCCATTATATATTCTGTATGATTTCTCAAATGAGCTTTCATTTCAAGTCTAGTCATACGGCTATCATTGTTTATGTTTACACGTCCTTACATCGCATTTGATTTTCTATATGGTTATCTGTCAAATCCAAAATAAAAAAAAAGTCATAAACGAATAAATTTTGTAGTTGCAAAATATTACTTTCCTGCAATTATCCATTGTTATTTTCATTCAAAATTCTATTTTTTTGTAAGAATATTTTTGTTTTCAATGCTCTGAATTCACTATTTTCAATAAAAACAACAAATTCCGTTTGACTTCTCAAATGGAATTAGCTGCAGTTCTTATGTCAAAAAAGTCATATGCTTTTTGCTTCTGAGAAGTCATGTGAGATCTATGAGTGTGTTCAGACAATTTGGTATGATTTTTCTGACAGGTCATATGAGAAGTCATATGACTTCTTTAATCGTGTAAAGTGGCCCTTATTCTTTGGATATGGAGCCATTATAAGCGAGAATCCTACATATCTGCAACGAGCACTTGACGTTTTAGAAGGAAGTGGGTACCGCATCAGTCCTAAAAAGACTGATTACTTGTGCTGTCCGTTTTCTGACATGCCTATTCCAGACATTTATTTGAATGGAAATGTGCTTCCAGTTATATAGTGGATTTGAATTATGTATTTAATATTCTCTTTTCTCATTGCTTTCTATTCATGTACATATATACTTAAGAATAATTAGTTTATATACATATACAGATCATAGAGTCAATTACCAAATGTAAATCCATCGATTCACTTGTGCTTCGACATTCAAACATATAACTTTAACTTTAATAAACTAAATTTATACTAAGCGGTTACCTTTTATTCGAAGGCACGACACTTCCTAACATAAGCTTAAATAAATAAATGCGGTTGTGCGTCCAGCACTCAAACATGGTTCACAATGTTGGACAATGAACAAAAGGTATGAGAGTAAGTTGCAGGTAGCTGATATGAAGATGCTTCTTATGACAGCAGGGTAACAAAGCTTGAACCAAATAGAAGTAGGTACTAGGATCCGAGGAAGCCTTTACGTCGAAATAACCATCTTGCATAAAATATAGCACGACCCACTCAGTTAGTTTTGTCATGTTGAAATGAGAGAACCAGAGTACTCCATTAAAAAGGGAATATCCTACAAAGTTCCAACACAATCGCGAAGAAGAAATGTAGACAAAATTTTAATACCATACCTGAAAGGCCCTAAGATCTTTAAAAAGGTCAGCTATTTTCAGTAATTGGTCAGCCATAGATTCTTTTATACGATTTTTTAAAGTTTTTTTTCAAGGTCATGAACGATTTGTGACCTTGAAAAAAAAATACTTAAAAAAATCTTAAAAATGAGTCTATAGCTGACCAATTACTGAAACTAGCTGACCTTTTATAAAGATAGTAGGGCCTTTCAGGTGGTACCTATTAAATTTTTGTAAATTTCCCATAAATGGGGTGCCAAAAATCGCGTGTGACCTTGAACAATAATTTAAAAATTCATTAAAAAGAACTATGGCTGACCAATTACTAAAACTAGCTGACCTTTTATATATGTAGTTCTCAGGGCCATTCTGAGGGTGTTCAACTGTTTTAAATTTTCCATAAATGAGGTGCCAAAAATCGATATGACCTTGAAATTTTTAAAAATTCATTAAAACAAATCTATAGTTACTGAAACTACCTGAACTTTTATATGTATATGTAGATCTAGAAATCTTTCGGATGGGATGTACACATTTTTTGCAAATTTCCCTAAAATCAGGTGCCAAAAATCGTTTTGACCTTGAATTTTTTTTTTAAATTCATTAAATATTCATAAGAAAAATCTATTGGTGATTAATTACTGAAAATAGCTGACCTTTTACAACTGTAAAGAGGCCTTTCAAAAAGCCTACTTTTTCTTAATGACCCAAATGAGGTGCCAAAAGTTTTTTTTGGGACCTTAAAACGAACTTCAAAAATTCATAGAAGAAAACCTATGGCTGACAAATTACTGAAAATAGTTGACCTTTTATCACGATCTAGAAATCCTACGGATGGTATAAAATTTTGGCAAATTTTGTTAAATATACTTTGTATAAACTACTTTATATAATTTATTCGAAACTATATTAATCTAAGTTTCCTAAAACTCCAAGATATAAATAATTTGTAAAATAGATTTATTCTTCAATAAAACTTCGTTTGATAAATACTTATTATAAAATAGAATACATTCTTCTTTTCATTTTATTGGATCTCCACTTACATTCTGAGGTTATGGGCCCAGGATACGATTAAAGAAAAAGTAATTGTAATTTTTAACTTTTTAAAGGAATTATTTTTCGCTGCAATTTCGAGATCAATATCAATTTGAGGAGAAGAAAGAAAAATGGCCGATCAATCTTCCAATATCAAAATTCCATTATTTGATGGCACGAATTTCAGCAACAGGAAATATCGTGTGGGTATTTTGCTGGACGAGAAGGTTCTACTAAAATACATTGACGATGATTTAGCAAACATCCTTTTGAAGACTGCGGTAGCTAATCAAACCCAGGTGAAGTTGGAAGAAAAGAAATGTATTTCAATTTTAGTCCAGACTATTCATGATGGGCAGTTGGAATATATGTATAAAAGAAAAGACAACAGCAAAAGAAATGTAAGATACGTTGTGTGGTATTTTGAAAGAAAAAGTATTTCAAGCCAATTGTTGTTACGTAAACAGCTTCTTATGATGAAATATCATGAGAGTGAAGACATCATTGAACGTTTTCTTCGATTCGATTCCAAGATTCGTCAACTGAAATCAACCGGAGCAAAGATGGAAGAGCTTAATGTTGTTGTTCATTTGTTGCTTACCCTGCCAGGAAGCTATGACAATTTAGTTACTGCTCTAGAAACAGATGAATCAAAGCGACTAAAATTGGAGTTTGTTAAAACTCGGTTGATAGACGAATACGACAAAAGAAATGGTGGTGCATTGGCAAGATCAAGTGAGCCTGGTGCAATGAGTGTCAAGTCCAAAAAGAAGCAACTTATCTGTTATGGATGTGGTAAAACTGGGCACATCAAATCTAAATGTTTTTCAAAACGAAAGGACAAGAAGAACTCAGAGAGTGAAAACAAAACATTCCGAGAAAAAGACTTAACGATGTGTGCAGTTGTCAATAAAATAAGTCCAAACGAACATACAGCGCAAACCGTACAATCCATGGACAATAAAGTAAAGTTTGTCTTGGATTCTGGTGCTACACAGAATATGGTCAACCACGAAGAATACTTTACAAATTTGAAGGACATTGATGAAGTTCAAATTTTAGTTGCAAAGAAAAATCAAAGTATTTCAGCAACTCAAATGGGTGATATTGTGGTTAAAACTCTTCATAATGGAGATTCTTGTACAAAGATCATCAAAAACGTTTTATTGGTACAAGATTTGAAGTGCAACTTGATGTCTATCCGAAGTCTGACTGAAAGAGGTTATCGTATTGTATTCGAAGGGGACCAAGCATATGCATCGATCAATGGAATACCCATGTTTGAAGCACATACAAGAGGAAGACTATATGAAGTTGATGCATGTTGATATAAACAGTTTTGCTGGCATCTCAGGTGAGAGAAATGTTAATGATTTATCTAAAAGTTTATGGCATTACAGAATGGCACATTTGAATGCGTTTGATATGAAGAAGATGGTAAGTCGTCAAATGGGTATAGGATTGGAAGAAGTTAATGTTGACATTGAATCAAGGTTCTGTGAATCTTGTGTTTTTGGAAAACAAATACGATCGTCATTTCCAAGGAACAAGAATGCACGATCCAATCGCATCTTAGAATTGATTCACAGTGATGTCTGTGGTCCAATGTCAACACCAGCGTATGATGGAAGCAGATATTTTGTTTCATTCACTGACGATTATTCAAGAGCTTCTATAAAAGGGAAGTACTCGACAAGTTCAAAGAATCCGTAGCCCTGGCTGAAGCATTACATTGCAAGAATGTTGCAAAACTGAGGGCTGACAACGGTGGAGAATATACTTCTAATGAATTCAAACAGTTCTGCAAGTCGAAGGGTATTCAAATGATGCATACAGTTCCGTACAATCCAGAGATGAAGTCCATGTCGGAGAGACTGAATCGAACGCTTCAAGAAAAAGCAACAACAATGCTTTTGGCGAGTGGGCTACATCATAAATGCTGGAACCTGGTAATTTTTACTGCAAATTACATAAAGAACAGATCACCAACGAGTGCAGTTGGAAAACAGTTTATAAACAAGACTCCGGCTGAGATTTGGTTTGGAAGAAAACCAGATGTTTCACATTTGCGAATTTTTGGTTCAGAATGTTACAATTTTCGACCAAAGGATAAGCGAATGAAATTTGAGGGTAAAGGCTCCCCCAAACCAACGCGAAACATTCTCCGACGACGCGAAATCATTCACAATAATACAAAATATGAAAGATGTACAATGCTAAGCAACAACAAAAAACTATCTTTGCGAATGATTCGCTATGATTTCGCGTTGGTTTGGGAGAGCCTTAATTCAAACAATAATGTCTAGTGCTTGGCTATGCTTCATCGCTAGGTTCATATCGACTTTGGGAAATCAACCAGAATAAAATGATAGTTGCTCGAAATGTAACGTTCAATGAAAGCTCTGTGTTGGGGAGGCCAAGGATGACAGAAATATCGAATTCAGAGGAACCTGAAACGTTTTTCTGATGGTCAACTAGGACAACATTGTGATGACGTTGGAGTAGTCCACAGCTCTAATTTGGATTGTCCTGGTAACCACATTGCAATAATCCACGGTTTCGATGAAAATGAAAATGGCATCGGTAACGACAGTGAAAGGGATTCTGTTGAAAATGTCGACGACAATTTTCAACGAAGGAGCGAACGAACTCGAAGACAACCTGATAGACTTGGGATCTCGACTGATTTAGCAGAATTAGAGAATGCTAATTTTGCTCTTACGGCTGAACAGTACGTCGAAGATGATCCAACTACCATTGCTGAAGCGAAAGCAAGAGATGATTGGCCAGAATGGGAAAAAGCTATTAAAAGTGAGTACCAATCATTAATTCATAACAAAACGTGGAATATGTGTGATTTCCCAAAGAATCGAAAGGCTATAACAAGCAAGTGGGTGTTTCGACTGAAGCGCAATGTAGATGGGCAAATAGACAAATACAAAGCTCGTTTGGTGGCACGTGGATTTACCCAAAAAGCGGGTTTTAACTACAATGAAACATACGCTCCAGCTGCTAAGTCAGTAACATTGAAAATATTGCTTGCAATCGCGAATCAAAAGTGCATACATATACATCAGATGGATGTCAAAAGTGCATTTTTGAATGGTGAGCTGCATGAAAATATTTATATGCGTTTGCCAGAAAGTATTGACATTGAAAATAAAGTGTGCAAGCTAAATAAGGCGCTTTATGGTTTAAAACAAGCGTCCCGAGCATGGAATGACAAGTTCAACAGTTTCATGATCCAGCTTGGATTTAAGAGATGTGAGTCAGATCAATGCATTTATGCAAAGGAACAAAATGGAATTAATTTTTATATTTTGCTATACGTCGATGACATACTGTTGTGTTGTAGCGATATCAAAATGATACATATCATAAAGCAGATGCTGTGAAAGGAGTTTGAGATGACTGACATTGGGGAAGTTAGTAACTTCCTGGGAATGCACATTAAACAAAACATCGAAGATGGAACCATCGAACTAAGCCAGTGGCAATATTTAGCAAAAGTATTGATAAGGGAGACAATAACACGTGTAACCATCTCTATCGAGAATTAATAGGTTGCTTAATTTACGCAACTGTGACTACAAGACCGGACGTATGTGCTGCAACTGGATACATGAGTAGGTTTCAAAGTTGTTTTGATGAACGTCACTATAATTATGCGAAACATATCTTGCGATATATTCGTGGAACTATGGATTTAAAAATGGTGTACAGAAAACAAGATACAGCAGAAGTTCTAGTGTGCTTTTGTGATGCAGACTGGGGAGGTGATAAAAATGACCGAAAATCTACTTCAAGCTACGTGTTTAAGTTGTTTGGAAATACTGTGAGCTGGGCATAAAAGAAGCAATCAACAGTCAGCTTGTTGTCAACAGAAGCTGAGTTGATTGTATTAACTGAAGCAATATGCCAACTCAAATGGATTCGAAAACTGCTGGATGAACTCAACGTGGGATGTTCCGTTCCAGTAGTGGTATTTGAAGACAACAATTCATGTATTTAAATTGCTGAGGTGTCAAAAGAAAGCAAACGAATGAAGCATTTAGACATTAAATATCATTTTATTCATGATGAAATCGAAAATGGAGTTATCCAACTTCAACACAAACCAACTTGCGATCAATTGGCTGACGTGATGACAAAATCACTTGGACGAAATCTGTTTTTGAAACATCGTGAAGGTTTAAATTTGATTTTACTATTGTTCATGTTAATTATTGTGATTTTTGTTTGTTTTTGTTATTTAAATTGAGTTTTAAGTTTCTATTAAATTAAGAGGCGTGTAAAATATACTTTGTATAAACAACTTTATATAATTTATTCGAAACTATATTACCTAATCTAAGTTTCCTAAAACTTCAAGATATAAATAATTTGTAAAATAGATTTATTCTTCAATAAAACTTCGTTTGATAAATACTATTATTATAAAATAGAATAAATTCTTCTTTTCATTTTATTGGATATCCACTTACATTCTGAAATTTCCCTTAAATGAGGTGCCAAAAATCGCGCGTGACCTTGAGTGACCTTGAGACCAAGCAAGTACGTGCGACCCAGTCGTGCATTTTATTTGTTTGACATTAGTTCAAAACGTGGATTTTTTATTATTGAAGACAAATCTACAGAAATTTCAGGGGTCAAAGCTGGTGATTCCAATAAAAGTTTTACTAAAATAAAAAATTTTTTCCATTTTTTAATAAAGAACAAAAAATGAAACATCAAAACGTATACACACAGAAAAAAACGCAATGTAAAATCAACATGACGAGTTATTGATTTCCATTAAAAACGATGAATTTTTCAATCATTGGATTTCATATTGATTTAACATTTTAACATTTCAAAACGTTAATTTATGACTTAGTCCTGTTAATTTAAAATTGAAAAACAAGTAAACAGGAAGTTTATTTAAAACTAGCAGAAAATACCCGGCGCTGCCGGGTCCCTGTGAAACAAATTTCCTCCGCACAAAAAGTCCTATGTAATGACAACTTAAACATCCTACAAAACTTTTTTTATTTCGTTAAAAAAAAATTTCTTTTTTTCCTTTGAGTATTTGTTTTTGTATTAATTTAATATTATATTTTATTATATAAAAATGAAATGAAAATTTGTGTGTCCGGGCATCAAATCTAAACCACAGCACAGAATAACTTAAATTATTCTTTATTCACCGAGCTGGCTTAA